>CM053772.1:152883166-152961952 GCA_028658325.1 Potorous gilbertii
GTTTTTTTCACTTTTCTGGGCATTTTCCCAGCCAATTACTTGACTTCTGAGAGTCCTCTCCACCCCTGGCCTAGGTCCACCCAGCTAGTGCTTGAGGTCTAAGATTCAAATGCTGCTCCCCAGCCTCAGGGCTTTTGGCGGCTGGCCTGGCTGCTATTCAGGGTAAGATTAAATCAGGTTCTCAGGTGGGGGCAGGGCCACCTCCCAGGCTCACTTCCCTCAGGGGGTTTATGCAGAGACCTTTTGTAATGGAGCTGCTGCAGAGCTCCTGCCTGCTCCGGGAGCCTCTGGCCGCCACTGTCGCTGCCTCCCGAGGGGGTCCGAGTCCCAGAGACACCCCACTCCCCTCTCAGCCCGTTTCTCTCACTGACCTGTGAGTCTGTGGGTGGAGGGACCTTCGCGGCCGCTGGAGATTCTGTCCCTGAAGCCTGCTGGGATCTGCTCGCTCCTCTCAGTGCCAGACAGCCAGGGCAGGGGAGGGGAGGGTTCCGCTCTGGTCCAGAGCACAATGGACCTTTGGGATCGGTTTTTCAGGGCTCTCTGGAACAGAAATCTCCTTCACTGTGTTGTTGCGTGGCTTCCACTGTTCCAGAATTTGTTGGGAGTTCTTTTTAGAGGATATCCATGGGCTGTGGGTTCGGACCTAGCATAGGTGAGTCTTTCTACTCTGCCATCTTGGCTCTGCCCCCCCTAATGTAGTCTATGTCAATCTTATCTATAGAACTTTGGAATTGGATTGTCCAGCAAAGCATGCCCTCATCAGAGAAAGTGACATCCTCTAAGAGAAAAGCAGAATTGAAGTAGCTCAAAAGAAATGTGAGATGTGCTAAATTAGAGAAGCCAACCCAAATATCCATATGGCCTATTTGTGCCCTGAGCTGTGGTAGAGCATTCTGAGCTCGGATTGGTCTGATCAGCCACAATTGGAAAGCTTGTAACATAATGATGTAATTTTGGACCTCTTCTAGAGCAAAGGACCACAACCAACTAACTCACTATGGCAATCAAGGACCTTACCTTCATATACAATGAGGATAAAGATATTCCCTTATAAAAATTGTGAACACTTCCCTCCAAGAAACAGTCATCTTCAGTTAAATAACAAGTATTCAGGGCAGAGGTACTCTTCATATAATATCAAAGAAATATGATCAGGTGGAGATATCAGTGGAGATGTTCACATTTTATGCTGGGCAAGTAAGGCCAGATGGGCAAAAAGTATACTTAGACCAACATCTTATATACTATGCTAGAATAAATGTGAAATATCTATATGAGTGGCATATTGAAGATTATCTCATAAAAACATTAAAAGAGTAGCATATCTCAGGCTTTCACATTTATGGGTAGGAGATGAATTCTTGAAGAAGAAAGAGATAGAGCTATTTACAAGAAATAAAACAGATAATGTTGTTTATGGGCAATTGAAAAGCTTTTCATAATGTTAAGACCCAGTATAAGAAGGAAAGAAGTTGACTTGGAATAAATCTTTGTACATATTGATCAGATAACAGTTTGCTATCATATATACATACATATACACACATATACATGCACGTACATATATGCATGCATGTATGCACATCAATATAAACATGTGTGTATTTATGCCTGATGTACACATATATACATATAGATATATACACATGCCTATATGTTGTATATGTGTACACATATCAACCAAAAATCATTCTTCAAGAGATATGTAGTCTCAAAAAATATGAAGTCTTCAAATAAAAAATTTAGAACTATTAATAACCAGATGAAAGAATGTTCTAAATCACTAATAGTAAGAGAAATTCACATTACAATTGTCAAACATGACAAAAGATGAGAAGTCAATGATCAAGAAGTTGTGGGAAGATTAATAGCAGTAGGGCATCGTTGTAAAACTGTGAATTAGTTCAACATTTTGGAAAGCAATTTGGAATTAAACAAATAAAGTGATGAAAATCTCTATCCCCTTTGACTCAGAGATTTTACTGGAGTTCTATTCCCCAAGAAGGCCATTGACAAAAAGAAAGGCAACATATATACTAAAATTTCTATAGCAGTATCTTTGTGGTGGCAAAGATGTGGAAACCGAATAAATTCCTAACAACACAGGAATGGTTAAGCAAATTGTGGCGCATAGTTAAATATTACTCTCATAGGAGAAATTATTAACATGAAGAATATGGAGAAACATAGAATGATTCTATAGCTGACAGAGAAGAGCAAGCAGGGACAAGAAAACAATATGCACAATAATTACAACGATACAAATGGAAAGTTCTGTAAATTGCAAAGACCAAACTTGAAAAGACACCTTCCACCACTCCTTTGTAGAGAGGCATGAGGTCCACAGGTATGGAATGTTGCAATATGTGATATTGACTAATTTTGTTGATTTTTTTCTCTTCTTTTTTAAAAAAAGGTATTTGGGAGAGGGAGATCAAAGTGTATAGGTGGGAATCTTGTTGTAAAAGCATATCAAAAAAAGTCTTAAAAATATAAAGCCAGTCACTAGGATGACCTAGCTATATACCTTGTCGTAACACTTACTCTGTACAAGGACACAGGTCTCTGCAAGCTAGTGTTTCTCAAAAAAGAAGGGTAAAGAATTGTTAGCTGATGAAAAATCAAAGAGCCAGACTGTTTAGTAAAATGTAAACTCTTTGAAATGACTAATTTCATTTTTGTTTCTGTATTCCCCTGCATCTAATTGTACTGTGAGTGTATTTTTGCATAATGGGTTAATAAATTTTTGATTAAGGGAAGATCTTTCCCGTCTGTTAATAGGCCCATGTGACCAACTTAAGTCATAGGGAAGCCTGAGTCACATGAGTCTAAGTCACATGGAACAGGAAAGTTAGAACAGGAAGAGATGGGGCTAGAACAGAGCTAAGAGGAAATTGGTTGGAGCAGTCACAACCAAGGGAGCGAGGAAGCAGGAAGCTGCCTGTGGGTTTTTGTTTGTGGGAAGCCCCAGAAGGGGGAAGGGTTGGGGCTGGGATTGCCCTCTGCATTGGTATTGTGTGAAGAGTTCTTTGTAGTAACAAAGTTACTATTATAGTAATGATGGATTTGGCTTTCTGGTGTCTGGATAAATGTTTTGGTTCTGTCTTCCATGTGGAGTCTGTTGTATTTTGTGACTCAGAACTGTACCAGATGGGTTGTATTGTGCTGGTTCTATACTAGTATATTTCCTAAATAGTAAGCCCTTAAAAATGTGTGTTTGGTTGAATTGAAATAGTTATCTACTTCTTCCTTAATGGCTTATAGAGTTACATTTACCATGTGTCTGACAAAGTATCTAGGAACACTATATCTGAAAGTTATTCAAGAAATGCACAGTGCATTCCCCTTTTTGTAGGTGGCAATTTTCTGTTGAAGTTTGGTGAATAAAGTCAAGTGTTAAACTTTTCTGATTTTTTAAAAAATACATGCTGTGATGGTCAAGAGAGAAACATTCCAAAGATAATAGGAAAAGCAAGATACTTGGAAACACAGGAAGACGTGCATGAAAATTTCATAATCTAAGGTTAATTGCTGGTGACACTAAAATTTCTTATTTTTAATTCTTTAATTATAAACACACAGCTGAGTTGCATATTTTCTTCTTGTGTGGCTGTGATTTAGGAAAGAAAATATTTAAGAAAAACCTCAGGGTCATTGAGAACTGATGAACTTAGATTTATTCATACATTGGAGAAATGTGATCCATGCATTATTTCAGTTATGAATTTTGGCCCATACTTTTCTGGGTGTTATATAGTCTAATAGAGGTAGGTCACACTGAGCTAAAGAGGGTGGGGTAAATATGAGCAGAAGTTTCATTTCCCAAGAACCTTCAAATGGATATTTCTTTCTTATCCAAGTGATCTTTTAGAGCTTGGACTATGTAATATAGAAGTTTAAAAGTATTATTTTCCTTTACCCTCAGTGGAAAATCTAGTCACCAGACATTTCTTTAGAGAAAACAAATAATTTTGGTACAAATGACTAGGCAAGCAGTCTATTATTTCATGTTATTCAATTCAATGTCAAATAAATCTTATGCTAACTGAAGTGGTCAAAGTTTGCATACGGTGCCATCTAACCTTTTTGGTCCATGCCCTTTTCTCATCTCCTTGACGCCACCAAATAATAATGTATTCCATTCTTACTCATTTCTACTAAGCCAGTAGCTATTAAGATATGACTCTTTTCTGTGGGTAGATGGATTTTAATAAGGGACTCTTTAATACAAAAATACTATCAATTAATTCAAGTTAAAATGGTGGACAGGCCACAATGGTGGAATAGGGCTAATATATGGAGATAGGGATTCAGCTTATCACTTCCTGAAGTCAGTTTATATTTAGTGTGGATTTTCTACCTAAAAGACCAACTCAGAGTGAAGTTTAAGGTCAGAGAATAAGGTATATCTCAATTTTCCTCTGGTCCAGCTCAATTTAATTGAATAAAATTTCAGTATAATAAAAAACCCTGCAAACACAAATCTACAGCTCTCTAAAAAACACAAATCTGCATATTTAGGTCATTGACTTTTTCAGCATCATTAAGAATAGGGATTGGATCTTTTTTTATTCTTTACTATTCAGATCTTCATGAATATTGCCAAGTTATCCTTATTATAAATTATGATTGATCCATTTTTCTGTTTTAGCTATCACAAAAACATCAAACAAAAGATATTAGATTCACTGTCCCTGCATAATCCTCTCTGAAAATATCTATAACGTATTATTAAACCCTGAGATAAAAGAAGGGAAAAAGACCCAAATGAACAAAAATATTTATAGTGGCTCTTTTTGTGGTGACCAAGAATTGGAAATCAAAGGAATGCCCATCATTTGGGGAATGACTAACAAGTTGTAGTATATGATTATAATAGAATATTATTGTGCTATAGAAAGGTGAAGTATGATGATTTCAGGAAAACCTGGGAGGTCTTACATGAGTTAATGCTTACTGAAGTGAATAGAACCAGGAAAATGTTGTACATAGTGTAGCAATATTATTTAATGAAGCACTGTGAATGACTTAGCTGTTCTCAGCAATACAATGATCCAAGATAAGCCCAAAGGACTAATGATGAAGCATGCTGTCATTATTATATAATATATATATAAAATATCATATCTTACTATCTAATCATTATCATATTATCTGCCTCCAGAAAAAGAACTTATATTGATTGAATACATACTGAAACATGCTATTTTTCACTTTCTTTCATTTTTTCTTTTATTCGTCTTCTTACACAAAATGACTAATATCAAAATGTTTTATATAAATTCACATCTATAACCTCTATCTGATTGCTTACCATTTCAGGAAGGGAAGAAAGGGAAAGAAGGAGAGAATTTGGAACTCAAAACTTCAAATAAAACTGCTTGCAAATGGGGTAAAACAACCCTGGGATATGTCTGCTATTATGGTATCAATTCTCTGAAATGTTATATAGGACAATAAATTCCTGATGATACCATAGAAAACAAGTCATAATGAGTAAAAAAAAAATGAGTTGTGTTTTCTCTATTCATAGGATATCCACCTCTTCCTTTAATTTCAAAAATAAAATAAGTTTTGATTATCCTTGGCTCCCATGGAGTTGACTTAGTCTTTAACACAGGAAATCTAAGCCTTCTTTGGTGGGCCCTTTGGCAATCTAGCGAAGTCTATGGCTCTCCTCAAAAATAATGTTTTTAGATGTATAAAATAAAATGATTACAAAGAACAAGAATTATGTTGAAATACAGTTATCAAAGTGGTTTAAAATAAGTTCATGGACCCCAGCTTAAGAAGCACTGCTTTAAAACTTTAAATTATGCCAAAATAAAAGAGGAGTATGACTGTGTTTTATAGTGTCTCTATCATCTCATGAAGGTCAGGTGGTTACTTTTTCATCACTCCCATAAGAAAAGCAGATCCAAATGACATTTACAATATTAATTTTCAATATGAGACAACTTATAGTACAGTACTATTGTTGTGGGACTTTGGTGCATGCATAGATCATCTAAAATGGAGGTAACCATGTTGGAGAAGTCAAGGACCTACAGCTGGGTGAAGACATCTTTTAGTCCCATGATTCTGGGAAAAGAAATTTTACAGTCTCCTCCCACAAAGGGAAGGACAATCCTTTTTCATTGACCACATGGGCAGAACTGATTTTTTTCTTTAAATCTAACTGACATGGACACAGTATCTGTCTGTCTCTGTCTCTCTCTCAGTCTCTCTCTGTCTCTCTGTCTGTCTGTCTCTGTCTCTCTGTCTCTCTGTCTCTCTCTCTCCTTCTCTCCCTTGCACCTCTCCCAGCATTAATTTACTTATCTATGAACCTGTAGACATGCTTCCCCCCAGTATAAGATAAACACCTTGAGGACAGAGACTGTTTTGCTTTCCTTCGGTTTTTTGTCTTTGAATTCTCTAAGGCTTTTTTCTCAGAATCCTGCCATATGAAAATTTGCACCATAGGGAGCCAAGATCCCAGACATGATATTGCCATTCTATCAGGAAATCCCTGAGAAGGCAAAATGCTGGGAAACAAAGAGATGTGGAGAATAGGGAGTTTTGAACTTGGAACTTGGTTGGTCTACTGCTCTTTAGGAACTGAGTTAAGTTGTGAACCTAATTTTCCCTCCCCTCCCCAGACACTGAGAGGTTATGGAGTATTATGTCCCTTGGGTCCTGTAATAATTAAGATCACAATATATTTCTAATGACTAATTCAGAGCAATAACTTGGCTGTGACCTACCCAAATTCTTAGTCAGTGATTCAAAATGTCAATGACTTTCCTCAATATTCCCTGACTTTTAATGGATGCCAATGGAACACACAGGTTATCAATTTCTTCTCCCTTATGCTGGCTACATCACAGCTCAACAGCTTTTCCTAATTTTATGTGTACACACACATACATAAATATGTATGGATGTATGCATATGTGTATATATGTGTGTATATATATATATCTTAATGACATTATGATATCAAATATTCAAGAAAGAAAGGAACCTTTGAGAGAAGTCTTCTAACTTGATTCAAAAAAGCCCACAAGTGTGACCAAGGTCGTACAAGTCCTCTGATTACAAATCTATCATTTTTACTACATCAAGCTATTATACAATACATATAAATAAAATGTATATTTGGATACTGCTATAGAATTATATGTATATGTAGAGATATACCCTTAGATACATTAATTACATTTGGACAATCCTTTCACATTAATGAGAACTCAAAATAACTGGAGACATAATAAAGTGTCCCCCAAACCAAGAATCATAATAATTACCCCCCCACAAAGATGTCACCATCTGACACCATGTGACAACAGGTCCAAAAAATAACCTTGTCTCTTGACCTGAGCTCAGACATGCACCAATAATTTTGTGGCAGTTAGAAAAATGTGCCACCTGGAATTCCTTTGTCTTTTTCACTTGGCCATCCAGGGTGTAACACAAAAGGCTGCTTCAGATGGATGATTTCTCACCATTTGGCTGAGATAGAATCAAGACTGAAAACAAAACTGAAGGATAAATGAAGATCATTAGTGTAACACTGAGTGGGAATGTTCTTTAATAGAATGGAGAACAGGAGATGGATGTGTGAATTGCACTGTCTCCAGTTTTCAGGGCAATCAGGTTCAGAGTTTGTGGTTTTAGATTAATGAAACAAATGTTTCCTGTTGAACAATGAAAAACACCCAAGTAAATATTTTAAAGTAAGTGTTACCATGCAGCTGGTCAAAGCTTTATCCTGTAAGGTTTTGCAGCTTCTCCTCAAATAAAACTTGGTTTCTGTCTAGTTACTGTGTTATATTAAAACTCTTATTAAAAGAGTTGGACTTTGCACTGTTGTCTTGTATTCAGCACCACAACCTCCTTTCTCAGTATTCTTTTCTTTGTCAGTATCCTCTCTCATCTAGGTGCTTTCTCCTTCATTTGTCCTAACTATCCAGGGACCTCTAGTTTTGTACCATCTTTGGGTTCAGTATTTTCCTTAACCATTCCCTCCAATCAATGGTTATGCAAGAGCCTCTACTATGACAGAATAGGCTATCAGGTTATCTCCATATGATCACTGGAGAATACTAGGAACAAATATTTTGGTTTAATATCTTTTTTAGTATTCTATATAAATTCACATGAAAGTTTAGATCCTCTCTGAATCAATTTAAGACTCTTTCTCCAGTTCTGTTTTAAATAAGATAACTTTAGTTTCTTCATTGTAATTTTGCTTCCTTCTGAGAATAAAACAAGTTCTTTTCTATTGTCCAAATGACATTCATTTTTAGTCTTCTTTTTAAACTTTCCCTATTTAAAACTGTTTGATTTCAAGATCCTGAAAACATTTATCTATGTAACAAATATTTATTAATTACCTACTATGTGGCAGAAACTGTGCTAAGATATTTAATGGTTATAAAGATGAATAATATCCTAGTTTCTACCCTCAAAGAACTTATATCTATGAGAGCATATGTATCATGAATATGAATGAATTAAATTAACAAACATTAAAAATGTATTATGGGCTTTGTCTGTGGGATAAAAGAATAATTATGACAGTTGTATAGCTGCATCTCATTAAACACTACAAAAAAAATTGATTAAGTAGCACTCAGGGAGCCATGAAGAGTCATATAATGGGCATGAACATGTTGACACACAAAATAAATACAGAACAATGATGAAGTTAAGCCTGAACAGAGAATAAGGTATTTGTCAAAGGAATATGGAATTATGAAAGAAGATAGGATGGATGGTCAAGTGGAAATAGAGAAGGATATGCAGTGGACAGTTCACATATTCCAGTAGTATATTTATGATGTTAAGAGGAAGCAAAAAAGTTTGGAAGCAAAAAACTTTCTGGCAAATTTATGGGAGGAGGTAAACAAGAGTCATAAAGTATGAGCAGGCAGGTTTGAATTGTCATTTGTACTACTGGATGAAGCCATTTTGATAATCTAATTTTTAAAAAAGTCATCTTCCCAGGATCCTCTTAAAGTATTGCTTTCGTAATTTCTCATGGCACAATAATATTTCATTATGTTCATGTATAATAATTTGTTTATCTAGTCCCCAATTGATGGTCATTTCTTTCATTTCCAGTTCTTTGCCATATTCAGAAGAACTGCTATAAATATTTTTGTATATGTGATTAATTTTTTCTTTCATCTTTTGAAAAAATATACACACATATAAGTGTATATAGATAGATATAAATATGCAAGTGGTACATAATAGATTTACAGATTTATATACAAGCCTTTTTGTCTGCTCT
The DNA here is from genome assembly GCA_028658325.1 of Potorous gilbertii. Classification (NCBI taxonomy): domain Eukaryota; kingdom Metazoa; phylum Chordata; class Mammalia; order Diprotodontia; family Potoroidae; genus Potorous; species Potorous gilbertii. The sequence goes on from CM053772.1 coordinate 152,892,447, forward strand.
ATGTAAATAGAAATGTCCATTTTATTTGGTGTTAAGTTCAAAAAAATTTAAATAACAGCCACCCAACACTTAATGAATTCACAGTTTAGTGGAGGGGAGAGGGCATGTATATCAATGAGTGTAATAAAAAGTGAAATGTGTGCCATTTATAGGCATACAACTATGTATATGTGTATTGTTGTTCAGTCATTTTCAGTCTTGTCTGACTCTTTGTGATCCTATTTGACCACCCAAGTTATGAATTATAGTTTATTAGATACTGTATGTAAAGTTGTTGAACTCTTGAAGAGGACACATTTCAAAGTATTTAATTTACATATTTTCACTGTAGGAATTTCACTGTGGAAATAATAATGTCCACATTTTATTTTTGTTAGCAAATCTTTTGTTTGATAAACAGAAGGGTGAGGGAATGTATAATTTGGCAATCCTATAGCTGGCAGATTATTCCATGTTTACATGAAACTGGTTCTCTAGGTCAATATCTCTCTATGAAATCACCAACACCTTTAATGAGTCAGCTTTTAACTCTAGGAGTTGTGAAAGGAAACAGAAGGATGGTGATGCAAATGGTAACCGGGTGGCTATAGTCCAACTGATTAATTAGTGTACTTCTCTCTCTCTCTAGGAGTGTATACTTTATAAGGACTAGAGAAAAACAACATTTAGATTAACAGACACTAGAATTGTGCAAATAGTTCTCTGGCAGCATCGCACCCTTATTTTTTGACAAAATATTCAAGTTTGGCATCCTTGGCATTAATATGAAGGCAAAAGAATTTAAAGAATACTCATCTAGACCTACTTCTCCATTTGACTTGGAACAAGGTCAGACATTATATTGATGTATTTGAAGATAGTACTTGGTAAAAAGGTAACCCATTTGAATTAAAAACATGTAACTCAAAGTTAGAAAGTAATATTATGTAGATGAAGGACCCAGTTATTCAAATGGGTCATCTCACTAGGTAGAGAAATCCACTCCGCCAATGTCTCTTGTCAGTATCACAGAATTTTGCTACACAGGATTCATCCAATATTCTGGAGGTCTTTCTTACTCTCTGTTGCTCTCATCACATGACTGGCGCAGCTCGTGTGTGTGTGTGTGTGTGTGTGTGTGTGTGTGTGTGTGTGTATGTGTGTGTGTGTTTACGAAATGTTAATAGCTAATAATAGCTAGCATTTATATAGTGCTTAGTTTGTTTTGCTAAATGCTTTTCAGTTATATCATTTGATCCTTACAACAACACTGCAAGGTAGATGTTATTACTGGCCTCATTTTATAGGTGAGGAAACAAAGGAAAATAGGGGTTAAGTGACTTGCCCAGGGGGTCACACAGCTAGGATGTGTCTGAGGCCAGATTTGAACTTAGGTCTTCCTGACTCCACCCAGAATCTGTCCACTGTGTCACCTAGCTGCCTCATGAATTAGCGATGCTGAAGTACCTCAAGCTCCAGGAATTCCATCGTTATACACAGGTTTTACTGGTACATATTACATATTTCAGTTTCTTTGAGTATGTAGTAGACAAGAAAATCAGCACCCTCAGGTCAGTCTTCTCGTGCTGACCCTCTCTGAAATCAACCAAGCTACTTCTAGGACAACTGAGAATATATTATCACCATACCTATACTCACAGCCTTTTCACTTTGAGTAGAACTTGCTTAAACTTGCACTTTGTTGACCCAGAACTTTACAACTCAAGGTCACCTCTATGCTATAATGAAGATCAATGTAGAATACCGAAATATATGTTAAAACAAATAATTCCATTTACTTTTCAAGAACAAGGCTTTGTTAGATATTGAAATCAGTAGGATTTAAGCTCCTTAGAGGGCATCTTGCGAAGTGTCTGGCACATAGTAAATGCCTAATAAATATTTATTAATTATCATTATTGTTAAAGATTTATTGTCATAGTAATAAAAAAAGATGTTTCTGCGGGTTTTGTGGCACATGCACAAACATGGCATTACTAGAGAGCAAAATCAGGTTATCTTCCAGGGAGTGAATGGGCTTTAGCAATCCTTTGTAGTATCATTGTGAACTAGCTTCCTGACTTCATTGGATAGTTCTTTCTATTATTGGAAATTTCAAGTTCTGCAGAGAACTCAGACTGTTTACTAATGTTTTCTTTAACACTATTTTCTTAATTACCTAGACTTAAGAAAAGTGATGGGGGAAATGATGATAAAATTTATTCATTTTAAAAGTGTGTTCTTTGTGCATTTTCTTTGGGAGTAGTGGGGAGCTAGTTCTTAAAGATTACTAGTACTTTCCTGTTTTCAGTCCACTAAAAAACTTGATTTTTTTTTCACATAAATTGTTACCTAGTTACTTCTACCATCTTGTACCTGTGGAGTTACTTTTTTAATCAAAATATAAGACTCTAAATTGGTATCTATTCCATTTCATATTGTCCTAACTGTTATTAGCCCATAGAGAGTCTTTTTACATACCAATACTATAATCCAAGTGGGCAGCTAGGTGGTGCAGTGGATAGAGCACCAGCGCAGGAGTCAGGAGGACCTGAGTTCAGATCTCACCTCAGACACTTGACACAAAATAGCAGTGTGACCTTGGGCAAGTCACTTAACTCCAATTGTCTCATCCTGGGTCATCCCCAGTCATTCTGATGAATATCTGGTCACTGGATTCAGATGGTTCTGGAGGAGAAGTGGAGGAGATGAATATCTGGTCACTGGATTCAGATGGCTCTGGTGACCTGCACAGCCCTCCCTCACTCAAAACAAAGTCAAGTGCAAGTCATGTCATCATTTCTCTGATGGCATGGTCTTCTTTGACAACGAAGGATGAATACACACTATAATCCAAGTATCAGCTACCCTTTTTCTATGAATTTGATAAGCATGTGAATTATACCATCATCCAAATCATTGTCAAAATGAGCACAGGACCAAGCATGGACATATCCCAGAGACACTGAAAAAGAGAACTCACTCTAATTTGACGTTATCACTAATAACTCTTTTATTTTGTTGAGTATTTTATCAATTCCAACTCTTTCCTTTCTAAATCTTTTCCTCTCATCTTCCTTCATTTATCCTTGTCTAGAAGGATAGGGTGAAGGATTTGTTATCTTTTTTAGAGAATATTCTTTGAGGGAGACAGTTTCTTGCCTGAAGATTGGTTTTCTATCTTCTACATGAGCAATATATGAGTATACTTGAACAATAAGATGTGGAGGTAAGCAGTGGACATGGTAAGAGGCCCTTAGTTATGTCTTATATCTATATATCTTTAACTTACTTCCTGGAGAAAATGAGATGATTAATGCTGCAGCTTCAGAGTCTGTTGGTTGCATGAAAAATCCAGTGATAAACCTGAGTTTTCATTGACAGAACCGAGCGCATAAATATAAAAAAGAGGACATATGGATAATATCTATGTAATTGTGACCAGAGATGAACTAAGAAAAGAAAGGCAAACAGATTTTAGTTAATTTATTCTCTATTCTGCCCCTTTGTAGCCTATTAATTTTCTCTTCACTGTAATTGATTGAAATCACTTTTGAGAAGCAATTATATTTTTTGTCTTTTGGTGTGGATTAGATACCTTCGGTTGACACCAACTCAAAAGGCTCATTGCTTTTTTCCTCCTTTCTTCAGAGCTGTTCAAATTCAAAAGACCTTTCTAGGAGAAATCTATTCTATGAAGCTGCAATCTGCCAATATATCCTACTTTGTTGCTCCATTGAATGGAAGGGTTAAAGACCCTTTTCTGTTTGATTGAAAATTGTATTAAATGGAATAGTTCTTTTCTTTCTATCAGGTAAAAAATATTTTGTGGGATAGTACATTGGTGGGTCATTTTTTATACTTTCTAAAATGGTTTTGGTAGAATGGGGAAGCAGAGAACAGGTTGTAGAGTTTAGAAACAGGTCTAATCAGTGGCCAAAGGTAGAAAAAAAAAAGCATAGTTGCCCAACAAAGTGTGAGCCCAGAAGACTAATAGATTGGTCATTTCCCTAAGCGAGGTACCCTAGCATAGCCCAGGGTCAGAGTCAGCCTGTTGGATCTTATCCAACAGTCACTGCCCAGTGGAAAAGTGACTTGCTAGGCCTCACCAGCAACCTTGCCCATCAATGACCAAGTGATCTGCCTGACCCAGTTAAGCATGCTGAAGAGTCAGAAGACCCACCAAATGCCATGCATAATCCAGCTCAGCAGCAAATTGATCTGTCCAGCTGAGAGATCTTTTCCTACAGAGTCAGCCCAGCTGAACAGCCCAGCAATGCATAGTTTAACTTTGTGATGACCCTCTGAAGAGAAAACATTGAGAACCTACAGCCTAGACTGCATCTCTGTCCTTCCACTTGTGGCCTGACTACGACTTTGCTCTAAGTTTGGGCTTACTCTTACTCTTGGATGCTGAGTTTTGTCATGGGCAAGTGGTGCCCTGGTGCTGTGTGTGTGTGTGTGTGTGTGTGTGTGTTTACTCCCAGATTTTTATGGGGAAGCATCATGAATGCACATGAGGTTGTGTTTAAGAATATAAACACTAAAATAAAGGGTTACTCCTAAAACACTAAGAATACTATTGGTCACCCCTCTCTACCCCTCTCTCTCTATAGAAATATATATATGCATATATATATATATATATATAGACATATATACACATGTGCATGTATGTATGAACATGTATATGTACTTGTTTATGTATAAATATTTGCGTATATATTTATATTTCGTACATACACGTGTATACACAATATATGTCCATACATGTTATATATACACAGATACAAACATCTCTGTCTGTACACCTGCACACACTTACAATCACTATCTGAATGGCCGTTCTGAGCACCTAGTCTGGCTAGACATTTGGGACAGCCATCAATCTTGTCCATGAACACTTTGTTCCAGCCACACTGTCTTGTCTGCTTCTCTGCAGCCTTGCCCTGACTCTGTCCTTCATGTTTTTGAATAAGTTGACCTCGGTGCCTGGCATGCGTTCCCTTTCAGACTCCCTGGCTTCCCTCGAGGGTTAGTTCATTAACCATCTTCTACATCCTTAGAGTAACTCCCTTTGGTTATTAGTGTTTACTTTGTTCTCTTAAAAAAATACACATGTGGATCTATGTATGTATGCACACACATATATATATACACACATACATGGATATCTACATGTGCATACATACAGATTTATATACATGCCTATATACATCATATGGGTGTACATACACATAGACATCAGTTTACATATTGTATCAACCCAGTAGAGTGTAAGCTCATTGAGAACAGAGTTTTTCATTTTGTCTTTGTAACCCCAGCTCCAAGCTAAGTGCCCTGCATGTATTAACTGTTTTATTAATGCTTTATGATTCATTGGTTTACAGTAATATTGCTCCAGTTTGCCTTAGAGTAATATTGTGATTACTAAATAATTCATTTTGAAATGTGTGTATTTTCAGATAGAGTTTTGGAATTGTGTAGAAAAAGCCTTGGGATTATAAGACAGTATGGCACAGAGGAAAGAGCACACTAATTTTTTAGACAAAGGACCTGCATTCAAATTCTCCTTCTGATGCTCATTATCCAGGCAAATCCCTTCACCATCTCAGCCTCAGTTTCCTCATCTGTAAAATGATAGTGTTAAACTTGATGGCCTGTGACATCATTTCCAGATCAGTAATTGTTTTAGTTTTTACCAGGCTTTAGCTGATAGTATACAAATCCAGTACGAATTCAGCAAATAATCATTAAGCAACTTAGTGCTTCCTGAGTCGACAGCAAATGAAAACAAATGTGTTTGATAGTTAGTTAAATAGACAGCATGCCTTTGGGGTTAAAACAAAAGCACTCTTCTTATAATACACCCAAAGACTATTATTTCCATTTTTAATGAACAGGGTTGACTTACGTGAAATAATAAGAAAAGTATGTCAAATTCACATAAAGGTAGTAAACCTGAAGGCAATGTTCTTAGCCAAACTATACAAAAGAAAACAAATGACTAAACATCTACTAGGAGAAAATCATGGTGCTAGTGGACAGACCAATTTTAGATGAGGCATAGTCTCTACCCTCAGGGAATTTATGGTCTAGTAGAAGAAAGGGGACCGAGACACAAACACAGTTATGAAATAACAAGTTCATTAGGAAGGTACAGAACAAAGTGTTATGTGATGTCTGAGGAAGAAGCTTTTTTAGGGGGAGGAGTAGGAGAAAGGAGGGTTGGAAGGGACCTCAGTATTGCCTCCCAAATGTTCTCATCTCCACACTAAACATCTCCAGTTCTTTTCAGCTGAATCTCATTTGTCATGAATTCGAAGTCTTTCAACCTGTCTGGCTGACTTCTTCCAGATGATTTTCAAGAACAATTGCCCTCAGAGCAGAGGGAACACTTCCTGAAGGAAGTGGTTTATGAGTTGGATATTGAAGAATGGGTATGAATTCAAAAGGCAATGGGGAGGTGGTGAGAGATTCACTTTAGTCAATGTATGAGGAAAAGTACAGAGCTATTCTATTCAATTCAATTAGCGTTCATAAGTGCCTACTATGTGCAAAGCACTGTTAAATGCTGGGGATACAAAGACCTATATCCTTTTCTCAAGGATAATCTACTGGGGTATATAGACTATTGAAAGATAAGTAAATTTTAGATAATTTAAGGAGGAAAGTGTATAAATAATGTTGGGAGGGATCAAAAAAGACTTCCTGTAAGAGTTGGCACAAAGTTGACCTTTGAAGGAAGCTATGGTTTCTAAGGTATGAGGCTTCAAGCTAAGCTTGTTTGGGTAAAGGGGAACAAAGTGGTAAAGCCTGGCTGGTGCCTTGAGTGTGTGGAGTCTAGTAATGTGAGATAAATCTGGAAAGAGCGGGAGAGGGGAGAAAGGTAAGGGAGTTGAGGGGTTGGGGGGAGGTGCAGCATCTGGCAGGCACTCCCTCTTGATGATGCCATATTTAGGTTACTGAGGGTAGATAAAAAGGGAAGCAGTAAGTTAAAGGGAACACTGAGTGAGTTAAGTTGTTTAAGAAAAAAAGTCATAAAAATGGAAATAGCAAATGTTTGTGGTTGCAACATGACTAATATGGAAATGTTTTATATGATTGCACATGTATAACCTCTATGAGATTGCTTACCATCTTGGGGAGGAGGAGGGAACTCAAAATCTTATAAAATGTTGAAAATTGTCTTTACGTGTAATTGGAAAAATAAAATACTATTAAAATATTTTTTAAAATGTGGTTATCAGAAGAAAAATTTTAGAGGGAAGTTAAATGAAGCAAATAAAGACAAAACAGAAAAGAATGAAGCCGAGCCACCAACTGTAATATTTAGGGAACAAGAAAAATGCTTTTCAAAAGTTAACGGTTTACAATGCTCAGGGAAAAGTCCAAGCAGCACATATAGAGAGTGTTTCTTTATCATAAAACAAAATAGTCGATTTGAAAGAGGGATAAAGAATAACCTCAGCTGTCATTCTAGGGAGGAACCCCAATAAAGGACAGGGGATTTCTTTTAGAAAAGAAAGTCAGGCAATGATGAAGCTAGAGGAATTGTGAATGGGAAAGAGCTGTTCCATACATATGTGGATGAAAATAACTGAAGATAAATAATGAGAAAGAAATAAAAGGCTGGAAAACAAGGATATTGAAGGGAGATGGCTGTGGTAGAGGTAAAGTTGTATCAGATGAAGTCAGGAAATTGAGGTGAGGAAAATGAAGATTATAGGTGATAAACTTTAAAATAAAAGGAAATAAGAACACGGAAAGGTGATGAATGAAGAGAGAGGGAGGGGAAAAAAAGCAAAGCAAACACACCAAAAGCCATGTATTTACTTTCTAAAAGTGAGTGCTTTTTATAGAGGAAGACCAAAATGTGGAGAAATGGTCTTATTACCCTGAATCTTAGGAAAGGGATTTATTTTAAATAGAGACTGCTTGAGGTTAAATGATCAAGGTCACTCACCTCGTAAATGCCAGAACTGGGTTTAAAATCCAGTTTGCCTTACTCCAAATCCAGGAAATTTTCTATTGTTCTGTTTGACTTCTCTCCTACCTATTTGATCTTGAGCAAGGAATTTTGCCCTCGGTGAATACAAGGACAGCTAGTGGAGTATAGTTCAGGAAGACCTGAGTTCAAATCTGGCCTCAGATCCTTCTTAGCTGTGTGACCCTGGGCAAGTCATTTAACTTCTCTTTGCCCCAGTTTCCTCAACCATAACATCAGGAAAATAATAGAATATACCTCCTAGGGTAGTTGTGAGCATGAAATGAGATAATATTTGTAAAGTGCTTCTCATGCGCTTGACACATCTCAGAATGCTTGTTTCCTTCTACATTTCTCTTACCCATAAAATGAAGGGGTTAAACTATATCATCTCTAAATTTCTTCTAGTTCTCAACGTTATGATTTTCCTTCCCTTGCAGTTCTGACATGGCATCGTTCCTACCTAACAAAAAATAAGGCCTAATTACCACAAAGACCTGTAGGTGAAATACTTTTAAACCTGTGGTTTTAATCATAGGTAAATATATGATTGTTTGTTATTTTCAACCTTCATATTTCCCTATGGAATTTCTAGTTGAAAAATAAAGAAAAAGAAAGCCTAAAGGGAAGGGGAAAGGAAAAAAGGAATAAACATTTCATATAGTACCAGACACTGTGCTAAGTGCTATAATCAAGTGGTATGGGATGTTTTCAGGAAAAAGAATAGATAAGGGAAAGGCCTGTGTTCCACTCCCAAAGTCTGAAGGTAGTGGCTGCAACCCAGTTCAGTAAGGAGAGGTCATAGCAGGCAGAAACTAGTAAGAGAGGACATCCAGCTAAGGATGGAGGTTATTGGTGGAAGGAAGAAGGGCTCAGCATTGGGAGAATGGGAGAAAAGGAGCCCTGTGGTGCCAGGCCATCTGCACATCCCTGGAATGTCTGGAGTCTGTATCCAGTGTAGGAGGTGATGCTAAACAGATGCATATGGTGAACTGAGAGTAACTGTATGGTGCAGAACCAAGAAGTCAGACCCAGTGAAATCCTACAACGTCCTAAAAGTCACAGTGCAGTTTTAAGTTCACTTTTTAAAAAATTGAAAAAGTAAAAGGGCTGAACAAGTGTAAAGTATTTATTATTTAAGTATTATAATTTAATTGCAAAGCACTTAACATAGCAATCTGGCAGATAGTAAGCGCTATATAAATGTTAACTGATATTATTATTTATTATTTTTAGTGGGGAGGGAGCCTGTCTCCCATGGGTTCAGGCTGTCAATAAACACTGAAGTGCCTAGTATGTACTAAGCACTGTGCTGAGAGCCAATGTGTGCCAGTGTGGTTGATTGGTAGTGGCCTTGCTAGCTCTCCCTCTGCCTATCTGAGCTTAGCATTTCATTGGAAAGCAGGAAGATCTTTCCATTTTGGAATATGAACAACATGAGGGCAGAACAAGGTGAGGAATTGCCTTGTCGGGGATTATCTATATAGGTAAGAAAAATGTAGGGTGGGGAGGAGGAAGAAATACAAATTTCTGTCGTGCCTACTGTGTCAGACACTGTGCTGAGTGTTTTTACAAATATTATCTCCTATGATCCTCACAAACATCCTGGGAGGTAGATGCTACTATGAGCTCCATTTCAGAGTTGAGGAAAACATTGGTGGAAGCTAAGTAACTTGCACAGGGTCACTCAGTTAGTAAGTGTCTGAGTTCAGATTTGAACTCAGGTCTTCCAGACTCCAGATGCAGAATCTATATTATCCACTATATTATCAACGGCAAGAGGAAGCAGAGAGAAAGGAAAAAAATATTTTCAAGGGAAAAGGAGAGGAGCAAGAGAAATGGTCCATGTTTCAAGCAAGCTGCCTTTTTCATTTGTGAAATGGACAAAGTCATTCTATGTTACAGAATAATTATTGCCATTATGACCCCATAGTAGCCAAAGGTAGTCATTTCATTGGAACTTATCTGCCAGAAGATAAGTTATCATGACTGGATGGAGGAACCTGAAAATCATCTTCACTGTCTTTGTTCAGATAATGAACAGAATTATGGGAACATGCATGAGGGGATATATGTTTATATATTCTACAGAACCAGATCCAATAAAAGAACTAGGCATCACCGAGAAAATCTGTTTGTTTTAAACAGTATAGAGCAGAATGTAACTTACTTGAGAGCAGGGATTTATTTTTGTGTTTGTATTTCCAGTGCCCAGAGAGGAAACGAGTCATAGTAGACACAGAGCAAGTCACTGAGTCAGGAAGACCTGTGTTCAAGCCCCATTTCTGACATATACTGGCTATGTGAGCCTGAGCAAACCACTTACATTCTCAGTACCCTAGTCAATGCTCTAAGACTATGAGTTGTTCTGGTAGAGGGAATGTCCTCACTGTCCCAATGAAATCACAAATCAAGTTTCTATCTCTATCCTGTTCCCAGTGCCTGGCAGGCATTTAATAAATGTTTTCTGATTGGATGAATGACTTTAGGGATCAATAACCCTGTAGTGTCTGTACCATGGAACAGAATCAGTTTGATTAACAATGGAAGGAGAAAGTTTCAATTTGTGTACTAGATATCTGTTGGTATTTTCCATGGGATCATAAATTTAGTGCTGAAAGAAACGTCAGAGCCTGTCTCACTTAATTCTCTGGTTTTCAAAGATGATGAAACAAGGCTTAGGAAGGTGAAGCCTCTTGCCCAAGGTCACTTAGGTGTTATCCATGTAATGATAAGTGCTGCTATTTTTAAAGTACCCTAAGGCTTGCAGAGCATTTTATAAAGGCACATGGATTTAGAGCTGAATGAGATCTGAGAGGTCATCTAGTACAATCCCTTAATATGAAGACAAGGAAACAGGCCAAAAGAGACAATTATTTATGCAAACTTACAACACTTTTATATATTTTATGTCATTGAGTTTCACAATGACCTTACAGAGTAAGGACGAGTCAGTCTCATTTTTACTAAGGAGGAAACTGAGGTTCACAAAGATTAAATTACTTGCCTAGGGTAAAACGGTATGATAGGACTAATATTTGTTAATTTCTCCCCCTTACCTCAGCATGGGTTAGGCCCAGGGTCCTTCTTCCCTCCTTTGAAAGGAATTAGCTTTCCCTAAAAGAACACAAAGCTATCCCCAGGACCTGACTGGCCTTGGCTTCTCTAACATAGCTTTCTGGTACCTAAAGGCATGGAAAAGGGAGTCAGATTTCTGAAGACCACAGGAATCACCATGCCTTGATAAAATGTTTCTACATGGAGATAGGGAAGAGAGGAATCCAAAGAAGGTTGGTACCACTGGAGCCTTATTGTTGAAAGTCAACCTTTTGTTAAGCATTCAATGACTTTTAAGTGCCTTATTTTGTGCCAAGATTGAATCTGAACTAACTGGCATTAGAACTGCCTACAACAGAGTTCATATATAAATTATTGGAGGTGAGATCTGAACGTAGATATTCCAGACTCAAAGTTCACCAAATCTTACTGACTCTCATTAACCATGAGTGAAAGAAAAAAGACTAGATGCAGGTGGGACCCCTTCACCACCACTGTCGTAATCATCATCACTGCCTACTGTAAGATTTGCAAAGTATTTTTAAAATGTTATCTCATTTGATCATCACCCAAATTCTGTGAGATAGATGCTATTTTTATCCCCATATTATAGATGAGAAAATAATGGCAGATAGCAGTTAAGTAAGGATCTGAGGCAGGATTTGAACTAATGTCTTCCTGATTCCAAGTCTAGCACAGTGATCTAGATTTTTTAAATGGTATTCCTGAAGGAGATATGTAACCCAAAGAACACCCAACAGTCTATGTAGAACTTGGGAAAAGGACCCCCATAGTCTTCATACCTTAAAAGCTTTGTCCTCAGCACCAAGAGATAATTCTAGCACTATGTGCTATAAGCAAAAGGTCTTTTATTTTTTAGGAAGTATTTGTTGTCCTAATAAGTTGAAGATCGGGTTATGATAAAAATTTATACTATACATGTAGTTGGCATCTATCCAGGAGTTGAATGATTCCTTACCAGTTGCATAATGTACCCTTCAGCATCCTTTCTATCTTCAGATGTCAACTTATTTCCAAGCATCCCTCTTCTCTGCAGGAGAATCCTAAGCTCCATCCCCACCCCTCTTCTTTGAGGTATCTAGTGACTAGTTTCCATATTTTTCCCCAAATTCATTTCTCTAGGGTTGCTAGTATGTGCCACAGTTGTGACCCGACAGAAGGGCTTTGTCTTTCTGTCACATTTGCAAGAACCTCTAATCTCCCTAAATCATTCCCGTATTTACAAAGTACCTATTGCCTTCCTTGTCCTCAGCATCAAGCGATAATCCAAGTAGAAATGATCCCTCACAGGGACTGGATTCAAGGGCTTCTCATGGAGATTCTACCTTTGTAGCTTCTTTTCATGTGCCTCACTTTGTTTTGACAGTGCTGCCATGTTGGTGCAGGCCCTGGTTACATCTGGACTATTGCAATTGCCTTTGGGTTGGTGTCTCTGCCTCAAGTTTCTCCACACTCCAATCCTTTCTCCACTTAACTCACAAAGCTTTCTAAAGCACAGGTCTGACTTTACCACCCTCCCATTCAATAAACTCCAATGGCTTCTTGCTAGCTTCAGGATCAAATATAAAATCTCTGTGTGGCTTTTATACCCTTTCATAACCTTTCATAACTTAGCCCCTCCCTACCCTTTCAATTTTCTTATACCTTCTTCACCTGCACATACTCAATGATCTAATGACTCTGGTCTCCTTGCTATTTCTCACACATGACCCTCCTCCCAATTCCCTGTATTTTCATGGTTGTCTGTCATTCTTGGGATAATCTGCCCTCTCATCTTTGGCTCTGACTTCCCTGAATTCTTTCAGGTCTCAACTAAAATCCTACCTTATTCTTAAAGTCTCATAAGCTCAGCTGTCTATGCTAGATCCTGTGTAGATCTTCTTGGTACGTAATTGTTGGTATGTTGTTTCCTCCATTAGATCATGAACTCTTGAAAAGCAGGGATTGTTTTTGCCTTTCTTTAGTACTTAGGACAGTATAGGTACATAGTAAGTGTTAAATAAATTTTTTATTCAAAACTTTTCAGTTCCTTTGAAATCTAAGTTTAAAGAAATTTTCATGGAATGGAGGGAGTTTTCAGTAGATACAAAACTACAAAGTAATTATTAGGGAAGTTAGGTGACTAGGTGATGTGATGAATAGAGCACCAGGCTCTTAGAAAGAATTAGGAAGACTCATATTCCTGAGTTCAAATCTGGCCTCAGACACTTACTAGCTGTGTGACCCTGGACAAGTCACTTAACCCTTTTTACCCCAGTTTCCTGATCTGTAAAATGAGCTGGAGAATGAAATGGCAAATGGCCAGTGTCTTTGCCAAGAAAATCCCAGATGGGATCATGAAGAGTCAGACATGACTGAGATGAAGTGAACAAAAACAGCAAGTAATTAGGCAAGGCATGGAATGAGTATTGGACTAGATAACCAGATGAGAGCAGAAAAGAAATTCTACCTCTGATACTTACTAAGTTTTGGGATGATGGTTAAGTCACTCAACCTCACTAGGTCTCAGTTATTTTTTAATCTGTAAGATAGGGATAATATTATTTGTATTATTTTTCTCAGAGGACTCAAGATAAAACATATTTAATGGGATTTGCAAATTTAGAGGAGTACTTGCCAAGGTTAGTTATAGTTATTGATCATAATTGTTAATTTTTCTCATTCTTCCAAGAGAATACAGTTTAAAAAAATAAATACAAATTATTTAATCCTTCACTGGATTTTTCCAAACATTTTATATCAATTTATCTTTGGCAAGATGGTAAGATGGGCAATGAAGGTTTTTTTTCAATGTCTCTTCTTTCTTCTCCATATTGGAAACATTTAAAATAAAGAGTGCAGGCAGTATTTTAATTAGTGTAGATTTGTGGAAAGCAGAGTTTGTAGAAAGACTGATTTTAAAATAAACCTTTAATTTGATTTTGAACAGCAGCACCATTTCAGCTTTGGGCTGACATGTTTGTTTGACAGTTAACTCGGAGAAAATTAAATACACTTCCATGCTTGCTAAAATTTTCACTGGAAGGTGGTGAATTATTCTTTGTCTTCCCTTAAGTGGAGTTTACTTCTGTATTTCATACTGGGCATAATTTGAACCATCTAAGGACCAACTGCAAATGGGCTAATATTTTTGTTGATGTAGTAAGTAAACTTAGTTCATTCGGGGTCTAAATTATTTACAGTGAATTGGAGGCCCCTCTCCAGTCTTCTTTGAATGTTTGGGCAATTTGAGCCAAGAAGAAGTCCCAGAGTCCTAGAGATTGAGAATTTGTAGAACATAAGAAACCAAGTTGTGGTGCCATGTGGCTTGAGTCCAGAGACTTGGCGCCATTTGTGACTCCCCACGGTACCCCCCATCTTAAGACAACACTGCATTTTTGCCCTATCCAGCCCAAGATGCAGCTGGCAAGTGCCATCCGTAAGGTTTTTTTTCTTTCTAGATTTCTTGTGTTTTCTACCACCAAGAGTTACTGCAGAAGAAGATCAGGGATTTTCTTTTCTTTCTGATAAAAAGGGACATTCTCTTTGATGTTTCTTTTTAAAATTAAAATTTTATAGATATTTTATAAAGGTGGAGTTGATTGAACAGATCAATCAACTTATCCCACTCCACCCAAGTAAGTGATAAAATGATTCACTCTGACACCTTCACTAGGTGGGAATTCTTCCCCAAAAGAATTGAATTAATAATAGTGTTCCAAATGATTATGAAAAGGTCTTGATCAATAATTGTATCTCTGATGAGTCATTAGGTTAGATAGAGTGGCCTTGCATAGGAAGAGTATTCAGAATGACTGAAGAAACATGGTCATGCCTGATGGGATTTCTTATAGTATAACAAACCTGCACAAAACTGGGAGAGCAATTCCAGTGAGGGATGAAGGAAGAGAGTGTGAGAGAATGTCTTCCTGAGAAGGATTTTCTTGTTGGGAGGAGGTGTATGAGAAGGAAGGAGTTACTTTGGATTCAGTCTTAGTCTCCTTCTACTCATCTCTCCACTTTGGCCAGAAGTCCTTGCTTGGATAGAGGAACTTCAGATTTCCTAGAGATTTCCCATCAGTATCCCAACCATTCGTGAATAGCTAGTAGTAGTATCTACATTGGAGTCAAGAATAGGCCAGACACAAATCATAGCTCTACAAGGCATAAAGAAGCTGCACCATGCCTGGAGGAAACTTTCTGATAAGAGGAGAAAAAGACTTCCAGGGCTTCTAGAAACCAGGAGATATGACCTACCTCTTTGCCAAACATACTATCTAAGCCTGAACCCACATTCCCCTTTTTGCACTGGTAAAAGAGTGCATTACAGAATCTGAAGGGAAGAGCAGGGAGAAGGATGTTTTGCAATAACTCTCCTTTCTACACTGATATGGTAAATAAACCTTCCAAAAAGTTAATTGACTGACTAATTGATAATCAATTCACAAATATGATGGTGAGCACAGAGGAAATGGTTCTGACAGAAATATAAACCCTGATCCTTTAGCTTAGAGTTCTCAAGGTCTCTGTAGTAGAGCCAAAACCTACAGACCCAGCTCATCAACTGAGAGTTGTCTCAGAGATTTTACTTTTCACATTAATTAAATAGTGCAGAGATTAGATGCTGGGCTTGGAGTTAGAAAGACTTAAGTTAATATCCTGCCTGTGACACTTATTGGATGAGCAAATTACCTAACTTGTCAGATCCAGTTACCTCATCTATTATATGAAAGCATTGAACTCAGTGGCCTTAAAATTCCCTTCCAGCTCTACAGTAAACAATCTGGTTTTTTTAATTAATCAATTGTTTGCAACATTCAGTTCCACTAGCTTTTGAGTTCCAAATCTTCTCCCTCTCCCTCCCTTTCCCCTTTCCTCCCTCCCCAAGATGGTATTTATTCTGATATAGGCTCTAAATATACATTCACATTAAACATATTTTTTCATTAGTCATGTTTCAAAGAACAGTTAGAACCTTTCTGATGAACTATGAAAAAGAAGAAACAAAAAAGAAAGAGAGAAAATAGTATACTTCAATCTGCATTCAGACTCTATAATTTTTTTTTTCTGTGTGTGAGTAGCATTTTCCATCATGAATCTTTTGGAGTTGTCTCAGAACCCTGCATTGCTGAGAAGAGCCAAGTCTATCAAAGTTAGTCATAGTAAAATATTGCTTAGAGTAAACCATCTTTATAATAAAGAATAAGAAAGGAGGAGAAAACAATTCAACAAAACTAACCAACATATTCCCTGCCCCCTCCATCTGACATTATATGCAATGTTGCACACCACCTTTATGAAGCAGTATAGAGAAGTCCCTTCCCATACCTTGTCTTTGAAAGTCAGTTTCTCACCATTCCTTAAAATATTTTGTGATCTTTTCATTTAAATTGGATTATTCATTGTCTATATTGTTTTCTTGGTCTTGCTTTCTTCATTTCATATATATCTTCCTGTGCTCTGCATCCATCATATTCATCATTTCTTAGAATGCTTTGATACATTACATTTGTGTAGTACTGTCTGTTTAGACATTTTGCAGTGAATGAGGATTTTTGTTTCATTTTTTCTGCTATAAAACATGCTCCTCTAAATATGTTGATAATTATGGAGCCTATATTTTTGTCACTCATAGTCTGTGAGGGCTATGCCTAGAAGTGAGAGAAGGTTTATAGTAACCAAGCTCTAAAGACCCAACTCATTAGAGAAACTAGGAGCTGGAATTGTTGTCTCAGACCTTGGATTACAGTTTTTAGAAGTGGAGTCTCTGGGTGAAACCACATGAATATTTTATACATGTTCTTAATATAATTCCAAATCACTCTCCAAAGTGGTTCATATAGCTCACAACTTACAAGAATTATTGTTCCTGAAGATGATGGAGAGATCAGTAATTACTACTTCCCTCCCTTCGTTGACCTTGAGGAGTCCAGAGAATATCTCTCCAGGAAAGGCCCTGAAACAATGGGAGCAACAGAAGGGGTAAACAGACTCTTAACCTGTGAGACTAGAAAGATTGCTAAGAAAGGTTCCTGTTGCTGTGCCCAAGGGACACCAGTTCAGGAACAGAGCTGAACCAGACATCCCCACCTCAAACAAACCAGGAAAAGATCCTGAGTCCCAAGGGGTGAAGCCAGCAAGTGACAACACCAGGACCCTAGGTGTGCCTCAGTACCCCAGGGAAATTGGGAAAACATTAGTGCAGATAGCTGAGCTTGCCTATGCTCTAGCTCAGCAGAGGAGACTTCTGGCATCCAGACCTTCTACCCCCCCCCCACACACTTAATGAGCTAGATCCAGGGTAACTGTGGGGAAACCAAAAAAGAACTCACCTGGCCTCTGCTTTCCAACACCA
This sequence comes from Potorous gilbertii, assembly GCA_028658325.1. NCBI lineage: Eukaryota > Metazoa > Chordata > Mammalia > Diprotodontia > Potoroidae > Potorous > Potorous gilbertii. The sequence continues at coordinate 152,909,825 of CM053772.1, forward strand.
GCCAGCTCAGCACCAGGTAAACTGCAGCATTTTAGCTTCTAGCTGAAAGAATCAGAGACCACAACACACAAAGCCTCATGTTCAATTCACAAGAACTGTGGGACAGAGCTCCCTGTGCCACAGATGCAGATATCTACTTTAAAAGCCAGGAAAAGGCTTTTTATTATGAGTAACAAGCAAAGTAGAAAAGAAAAGACCAGAGAATCTTTCTGTGGGGACAAGGACCAAAACACAAATACCAAAGAGGTCAGCATTGAGACTGTACTCCCATCTGAAATTTAAGAAGGGAATATGAACTGATCTGAAACACAGTCTTCTTGGGAGAACGCAGGAAGGATTTTAAAACCCAAATTAGAGAAATAGAAGAAAAACTGACCAATTACTTTAAAAATATAGAAAAAAGGAAATCACAGGAGCATTTAAAAGGACAATTTAACAAATGGAAAAGGAAGTACAAAACCTAACTGGTGAAAATAACTCCTTAAAAGGAACAATTGGACAGATGGAAAAGGAGATGCAAAAGTTAACTGAATAAAACAATTTGATAAAAAATAGAATAGGGCAAGTAGAAGTCAATGAATCTATGAGACAGCAAGAATCAGTCAAACAGAGTCTAAAGAATGAAAAGATAGAAGAAAATGTAAAATATCTAATTGGAAATACAACTTACCTGGAAAATAGATCCAGGAGAGAAAAATCTAAGGGTTATCGGTCTATCAGAAAGTCATGGTGAAGAAAAGAGCCTGGACAATATCAACCAAGAAATTATCAAGGAAAATTGCCCAGAAGTCCTAGACTCAGAGGCCAAAATAGTCATCGAAAGAATCTACCTTTCACTTCCTGAAAGAGACCCAAGAAATATCATTGCCAAATTCCAGAACTATCAAGTGAAGGAGAATATACTGCCGGCAGTCAGAAAGAAACAATTCAAATAGTGAAGAGCTACAGTCAATATTACACAGGACCTTGCAACTTCTACATTAAAAGATTGAAGGAATTGGAATACAATATTCTGTAAGGCAAAGAAGCAGGGACTACAACAAAGGATTCATTACCCAGCAAAGTTGAGCACAATATTCAATGAAATAAGGGATTTCCAGACTTTCCTGATGAAAAGGTCAGAACTCAATAGAAAATCTGATCTTCAAGTGTAGGTTTCAAGAGAGGCATAAAAAGGTAAACAGGAAAAATAACATTTGTTGCATAATATGGGCAAACTCTTTACATCTCTATAAAGGAAGATGATACTTGTTAATCTTGAGAATTGCATATTTATTATGAAATGTAAAAGGGATATACATAGATAAAGGGAGTAGGAATAAATTAAATGATGTGATAGCAAATGTGATTTAAGTGTGCAAAGGGATCGTAATGGGAGATGTGAAAAGGAAGAGGCAGAAAAAAATTCCATCACAGGAAGAGGCACAAAAATATATTACAGTAGAGAGAAAGAGGGGAGGGAGATTAGCATTGTCTGAGAGGTACTCTCATCTGATTGGATTAAATGAGGGTACAACAAATTCAGGTAAGTATAGAAATGCATTTAGCTCTATAGGTAGTAGGAGGGGAAGGGGAGAAGAAAAGGGATGGGAGGCTAAAAGGAAGGGGAAAAGTAGTAAGGGGAAAGGGGATTAAAAATGAGCCATGCTGAAAGAAGGGAGGGAAGACTGAGGGAGCCAGTGGTCAAAAATTAAAACTATTGTGGAGGGGAAGGGAGAAGGGAGAACTAAAAGCATAAACAAGGGGAAAAGGGATGGAAGAAAACACATAGATAGTAATCATAACTGTGAATGTGAATGGGATGAACTCTCTCATAAAACGGAGAAGCATAGAAGAATGGATTAAAAACCATATCCAACAATATATTATTTACAAGAAACACATTTGAAACAGGGGGCATACACACAGGGTAAAGGTAAAAAGGTTGGAACAGAATATTTTGTGCTTCAGCTGATGTAAAAAAAAAAGCAGGGGTAGCAATCCTAATCTCAGACAAAGCAAAAGCAGAAATAGATATAATCAAAGGAGATAAGGAAGTAAACTATATCCTGCTAAAAGGCACCAAAGAAAATGAAGCAATGTCATTACTAAACATGTATGCTCCAAGTGGTATAGCATCCAAATTCTTAAAGGAGAAGTTAAGGAAGAAATAAAGAGCAAAACTCTACTAGTGGGAGACCCCAACCTCCCCTTCTCTGAACTTGATAAATTTAACCTCAGAATAAACAAGAAAGAAGTTAAGGAGATGAATAGAACTCTGGATATGGTACATATGATAGATCTCTGAAGAAAATTGAATGAGGATAGAAATGAATATACCTTTTACTCAACAGTGCATGGCACATATACAAAAACTGACCATGTACTAGGCCATAAAAACCTCACAATCTAGTGCAGAAAGGCAGAGATAGTCAATGCATCCTTCTCAGATCATAATGCAATAAAGCTTAATTCAATAAAGCTTATATATAATCAAAGGCCATGGAAATACAAAACAAAAACTAATTGGAAACTAAACAACCTAATCCTAAAGAATGAGTGGGTTAAACAACAAATTATACAAATAATCAACAACTTCATTCAGGAGAAGGACAATAATGAGACAACCTACCAAATCTTATGGGATACTGCAAAAGCAGTTTTAGGGGATGTTTTATATCTTTGAATGCCTACATGAATAAAATAGAGAAAGAGAAGATCCTCTCCAAGCTGCTGAGCGCCAGAATCAGTGCAGCAGCTCCTGAGACCTTCAGCCCAAAGATCAAACTTCAGTAAGTCACCTACTTGAACTTCTGGGAGCCAGGATGGCAGAGTGATCAATAAATGCTCTCTCCTCCCCCCTTGATGACCATGAAAGAACCATAAAATATTTCCCCAGAAAAATCCTAGATTAGCAGAAACAGCAGAAGGAGGCCAATAGTCTCATAACACCTGAGACGAGGAAAATAGCTAAGGGGGATTCCTCCTGCAGTGGCAGAGGCAAACCAGAAGGACAGAGGACTCAGGGCAGGAAAAACTTGCACTAGGACCCAGGCAAGCCCCAGGAGTGGTGGGAACACGCATTAGCATCTAGGTGTGTCTCAGCTGTCCAGGGGAATCAGAAAGACAATAGGGCCACTGAGCTTGCCTTTGCCTCAGTTCAGCTGAGGAGATCTCCTGTGACCAGACCACTCCTCCCCCACACTTAACAAGCTAAACCCAGGGCTGATTGGGGAAACACCAAACAAAAACCTGCTTTTAGCTTTTTCACACATCAGCTCAGCAAAAAGTTCTCTAGGTTCTGACTGAAAGAACCAGAAGCCACAACACTCAATCAACATCATGAATGAGAAAGAGAAGATCAATGAATTGGTCATGCTGCTGAAAGCTAGAAAAAGAACAAATTGAAAATTCCCAAGTAATACCAAATTAGAAATTAAGAAACTATTGAACTAATAAGTAAAACTAAGAGTTAGTTTTATGAAAAATACCAATAAAATTGATAAACCTTTGGTCAATGTGGTTTAAAAAAAGACAGAAGAAAACTAAAATTACCAATATCAAAAATGAAAAGGGGCAACTCACCTCCAGTGAGGAGAAAATTAAAACAATAGTAAGAAATTACTTTGCCCAACTGTATATGCCCATACGTTCAACAGTATAAATGAGATGGATGATTATTTTAAAGGAAATAAATTTCCCAGATTAACAGAAGTGGTAGTTAAATACTCAGATAACCCCATCTCAGAAAAAGAAATTGAACAAGCCATCAATGAACTCCCTAGGAAAACCGTCTCCAGAGTCAGATGGATTCACAAGTGAATACTATCAAACATTTAAAGAACAGTTAATTCCGACACTATATAGGCTATTTGGGAAAATTGTCTAAGAAGGAGTCCTACCAAATTCCTTTTATGATACAAATATGGTTTTGTTACCTAAACCAGGAAGAGCCAAAACAGAGAAAGAAAATTATCGACCAATTTCTCTAATGGATATAGATGCAAAAATTTTAAATAAGATTTTAGCAAAAAGAATACAGCAACTTATCATGAGAATAATACGTTATGATCAGGTAGGATTTATACAAGGAATGCAGGATTGGTTCAATATTAGGAAAACTATTAACATTATTGATCATATCAACAACAAAACCAACAGAAACGACATGATTATCTCAATAGATGCAGGAAAAGCTTTTGACAAAATACAACACCCATTTCTATGAAAAACACTGGAGAGCATAGGAATAAATGGAACTTTCCATAAAATAATAAGCAGCATGTACCTAAAACCTTCAGCAAGCATAATATGCAATGGACATAAGCTAGGTTCATTTCCAATAAGGTCAGGGGTGAAACAAGGATGTTCATTGTTACCACTATTATTCATTGTGGTACTAAAAATGTTAACTATAGTAATAAGAGAAGAAAATGAAAGTGAAGGAATTAGAACTGTCAGAGAAGAAACTGTTGCCACTCTTTGCAGATGATATGATGATACTTAGAGATCCCAGAGAATCAAATAAAAAACTACTTGAAATAATAAACAACTCTGGAAAATTTGCAGGTTACCAAATAAACCCTCACAAGTCTTCATATATTACTAAGAAGGCCCAGCAGCAAGAGATAGAAAGAAAAATGCCATTTAAAGCTATAGTAGACACTACAAAATATTTGGGAGTCTACCTGTCAAAAGAAACCCAGGGATTTTATGAACAAAATTACAAAATACTTTTTGCATAAATAGTGTCAGATCTAAGTAAGAGGAAAAACATCAGTTTTTCCCTCGTGGATGGGTCATGCCAATAAAATAAAAATGACAATTCTTTTTTTTATTTTTCAATTAATTAATTTTAAGTTTTCAACATTCATTTCTACAAAATTTTGAGTTCCAAATTTTCTCCCCATCTCTCTCCTCTCTCTCCCAAAATGGCATGCATTCCAATTACCCTTGTGCTCTCCCTTCTAAAACCCCTCCTTTCCCTTATCCCCATCTTCTCTCTTGTCCTGTAGGGCAAGATAAATTTCTATACTCCATTACTTATATTTCTTATTTCCCAGTTGTATGCAAAAACAATTCTCAACATTTGTTTCCAAAACTTTGAATTCCAACTGCTATTCCTTCCTCCCTCTCCACCCATATCCACTGAGAAGTCAAGCAATTCAATATAGGCTATATATGTGTAGTTTTGCAAATGACTTTCATAGTAGCCATATTGTGTAAGACTATATTTCCTTCTATCCTGCCTCCCATTTCTTATATTCTCTTTTGACCTTTTCTCTCCCCAAGAGCATCTGCTTCTAATTGCTCCTTCCTCCCATTTGCCCTCCCTTCCATCATCCCCCTACCTTGCTTATCCCCTTCTCCCCTACTTTCCTGTAGTGTAAGATAGATTTTCATACCAAATTGAGTGTGCATGTTATTCTTTCCTTGAGCCAAATGTGATGAGAGTAAACTTCACTTTTTCCCTCTCACCTCCCCGCTTTTACCCTCCATTGGAAAAGCTTTTTCTTGCCTCTTCTATGAGACATAATTTACCCCATTCCATTTCTCCCTTTCACCTACAAATATATTCCCATCTCACCTCTTAATTGTATTTTTTAGATATGATCCCTTCCTATTCAACTCACCCTGTGCTCTCTGTCTCTTTCTCTGTATGTGTGTGTGCATGTGTGTGTGTGTATAATCCCTCCACCTATGCAGATACTGAGAAAAGTTTCAGGAGTTACAAATATTATATTTCCATGTAGGAATATAAACAGTTCAACTTTAGTAAGTCACTTACGATTTCTCTTTTTGGTTTGCCTTTTTGTGCTTCTCTTGATTCTTATTTTGTAATTTTGTTCATATAGTCCCTGAGTTTCTTTTGACAGGTAGACTCCCAAATATTTTGTAGTGTCTACTATAGCTTTAAATGGCATTTTTCTTTCTTTTTGGTTCTGTCTTTTCATCAAGAATGCTCAAAAGTCCTCTATTTCATTGAATGCCCATTTTCCCCCTGAAGTATGACACTCAGTTTTGCTGGATAGGTCATTCTTGGTTTTAGTCCTAGTTCCTTTGACTTCTGGAATATTATATTCCAAGTCCCTTGATCCCTTAGAATTTAGAAGCTGCTAGATTTTGTGTTATCATGACTGTATTTCCATAATACTCAAATTGTTTCTTTCTAGCTGCTTGCAATATTTTCTCCTTGACCTGGGAACTCTGGAATTTGGCTGCAATATTCCTAGGAGTTTCTCTTTTCAGATCTCTTTCAGGAGGTGATTGGTGAATTCTTTCAATATTTATTTTGCCCTCTGGTTCTCTAATATCAGGGCAGTTTCCCTTGATGATTTCATGAAAGGTGGTGTCTAGGTTCTTTTTCTGATCATGACTTTTAGGTAGTTCCATAATTTTTAAATTGTCTCTCCTTAACCTATTTTCCAGGTTACTTGTTTTTCCAATGAGGTATTTCACAATATCTTCCATTTTATCATTCTTTTGGTTTTGTTTTGTAATTCCTTGGTTTCTCATAAAGTCATTAGTTTCCATCTCTACCATTCTAATTTTTAAAGAACTATTTTCTTCAGTGAGTTTTTGAACCTCCTTTTCCATTTGGCTAATTCTGCTTTTTAAAGCATTCTTCTCCTCATTGACTTTTTTGGACCTCTTTTCCCAGTTGACTTAGCCTATTTTTAAACGTGTTATTTTCTAAGGCATTTTTTGGGGTCTCCTTTAGCAAGCTGCTGACTCACTTTTCATAATTTTCTTGCATCACTTGCATTTCTGTTCCCAAATTTTCCTCCACCTCTCTTATTTATTTTTCAAAATCTTTTTGAGCTCTTCCATGGCATGGCACCACTGCATATTTATTTTGGAGATTTTGGATGCACATGCCTTGATTTTTATGTCTTCCCCTGATGGTAAACATTGTTCTTCCTCATCCAAAAAGATGGTAGATAATACTAGTTCACAAACAAAGTAACCTTCTATAGTCTTATTTTTTCCCCTTTTTTAGGCATTTTTCCAACCAGTTACTTGACTTTTGGGTCCTTTATCAAGAGTAGGGTATACTCTGGAGATGTGTAAGATCTCAGTTCCTCCAAAGTTGCACAATCAAGGGAAAGGGTTTACTACCTGGCTGGATCTGGGCTGAAGTTCAGATCAGCTGCTCAGTTCCCCAGGGGGCTTTAAGCTGAGACTTCAACAATGGAAACCAGCTATTGCCTTCCATGGCCACTGCCTGGAGCCAGTGCTAGGGGGGACCATGCTCTCTTGTCAGGGAGGTGAAAACCCTCTCTCATTGACCCTCATAGGTCTTTGTCACCTATGAGTTGAGGGATCTGTGAACCTCCACTGCTGCTGCGTATTCCACCCCTGAGGTCTCCTTTGGCCCTGCTCCTCCTGGTGTGCTGCCAATGCTGGACTGTGCTCCACTCCATGTGCAGGACAACAGACCTTTCCAGACCTTTCTCCTCCCCGCATTGTTCTGTGGCTTCTGCTGCTCTAGAATTTGTTGAGAGGCTTTCTTTACAGGTATTTCATGGGCTATGGGGAAAGAGCTAGAGTATGTATGTCTTTCTACTCTGCTATCTTGGCTCTGTTCCCTAACAATGATAATTCTACCTAAATTAATTTACTTATTCAGTGCCATACCAATCAAACTATCAGACAAGTATTTTCTAGAGCTAGAAAAAATAATATCAAAATTCACCTGGAAGAATAAAAGGTCCAGAATTTCAATGGAATTAATGAAAAGAAATGCTAGGGAAGGTGACCTAGCTCTACTACACTTCAAATTGTTTTATAAAGAAGCAATTATCAAAACCACTTGGTAAGAAACAGAAGGGTAGACCAGTGGAATATGCTAGGTACTCAGGACACAGTAGTCAATGAATATAGCAATCTACTGTTTGATAAACCTAAGGATCAGAGCATCTGGAATAAAAACTCACTGTTTGACAAAAACTGCTGGGAAAAGTCAGTAAGAGTGTTGCAGAAACTAGGCATAGACTAATGCCTGACACCATACACAAGAATAAAGTTTAAAAGGATACCTGATCTAGGTATAAAGATTGATACTATAAACAAATTAGTGGAGCAAGGAATAGCGTATTTATCAGATTTATAGAAAAGGGAATAATTTTTGACTAAATAAGAGATAGAAAACATTATGACATGCAAAATGAATCATTTTGATTACATTATAATCAAAAGTTTTTGCCCAACCAAACCCAATGCAACCAAGATTAGGAGGGAAGCAGAAAACTAGGGAGGAAGTTTTGCAGCTAGTGTCTAAGATAAAGACTTCATTTCTAAAATATATAGAGGACTGAGTCAAATGTACATGAATACAAGTCTTTCCCCAATTGATAAAATGGTCAAAGGATATGAATAGGAAGTTTTCAGAGGAAGAAATTAAAGCTATCTATAGTCATATTAAAAAAATGTCCTAAATCACTACTGATTAGAGAGATGCAAATCAAAACAACTTTGAGATACCACATCACACCTATCAGATTGGCTAACATGACAAAATAGGATGATGATAAATGCTGGAGAAGATGTGAGAGTGTTGGAACACTAATTCATTGTTGGTGGAGCTGTGAGCTGATCTAACCATTCTGGAGAGCAACTTGGAACTATGCCCAAAGGGCTACAAAAATGTGCATACCCTTTGACCCAGCAATATCGCTACTAGGACTGTCTCCCCAAGAGATCATAAAAATGGGAAAGGGTCCCACATGCACAGAAATATTTATAGCAGCCCTCTTTGTAGTGGCCAAGAACTGGAAATCAAGGTGATGCCCATCATTTGGGGAATGACTGAATAAATTGTGGTATATGAGAGTAATGGAATACTAATATGCTATAAGAAATGATGAACAGGAAGACTTCAGAGAGGCCTGGAAAGATTTATATGAACTGATGCTGAGCAAAAGGAGCAGAACCAGGAGATCTTTGTACACAGAAACACAGAAACAACCACAGAAAGGATTTTTTCTTAGTACTTTGTGCTTAGTACTTCATTGCAATGCAAGTACTTAAAAAATTCCCAGTGATCTCTTAAGGCAAAATCTCTTCCACATCCAGAGAAAGAGCTGTGAAGTTTGATCACAGATTGTAGCAAAACATTTTCTTTTTGTATTATGTTTTGGTTTGTTTTATGATTTCTCCCATTTATTTAAATTCTTCTATACACATGACTAAGGTAAAAATGTATTTAGTAGGAATGTATGTGTAGAACCTATATAAAGTTGTATGCCATCTCAGGGAGGGAGGGGGGAGAGAGGAAGGAAGGAGGTGGAGGGAGGGAAAAAATCGAAGTTATATGGAAGTGATTGTAGAACACCGAAAACAAATAAAATAATAAAAAATAAAAAGAATTATTGTTCCTGACTTTCTCCAATGCTCCAATATTGATTATCCCTATCCTTTGCCATCTTTGTCAATTTGCTGAATGTAAAATAAAACAGTGGAGTTGTTTTCATCTGATTTTCCTCCTTATTCATGATTTGAACATTGTTGTATATATAGTGTTAGTTGCAATTCTATTGGAAACTGTTTGTTCATATCTTTTGACCACTAATTATTAGAAAATTCTTTTGGTTTTATATATTTATTTTGCTTAGGTATCTTTGATATTAGAGCTATATTATAGATACTTGATATAATACTAGCCCTTCATCACCTGTAGATCACTTCCCTCCTTCTTCTGGTTACATTAATTTTGTTTATGCAAAAACTTTTAAATTTTACAATCAAAGTTATTTTACATTTCACAATTGTCTTTATCTCTTGCTAGGTTGGTTGAAAATTCACCTTCTAGTCATAACTGTGATAGGTAGTTAGTTTAATTCTCTTCTTGTTCATGGAATGAGCTTGAATTCACTTAATGTTTTTAATATTACAGTATTATGATATGAGGCATAAGTTGTTGCTCAATTTCTGCCAGAGTATTTTATATTTTCTTTAGCAAAAATTTCAACTAGAGAGTTTTTTTGGGTGTTTTATATTTTGGGTTTGTCAAATACTTGTTTATTGATTTCAATTATTTAACCTCCTTCCTTTCCATTGACTTACTTTTTAAAGCCAGTACTAAATAATTTCATAAGATCAATTCTTTTTGAAATAATTCTTTGAGGTCCTGAAGTTCTTGAGTTCTTGAATTTCTATTCTCAGTTTATTTCTACTTCATTATTTCCCTTGACATTCTAGATCTTGTATTTCTTTCTACAAATGGAGTTTCTTATGATTTTATCTAACTGTATAAAGATTCTCTTGGTAGGTTGATTAGTCTAGTGCTAAATCTGTAATTCGATTTCAGTAACACTGTCAGTTTTATTATAGTGTTAGTGCTTAGGCACCAGTATAAAATACTCCTCTAATTATTTAAATTTTATTTCTATACAGAGGATTTTATAATTTCCTTTGGATAGGTATTCAGTGTTCTTGATCTCAGACAAAACAAAAGCAAAAATAGATCTAATTAAAAGAGATAAGAAAGGAAGATATATCTTTCTAAAAGGTATAGCATCCAAATTCTTTAAAGAGGTTAAAGAAGCTACAGGAAGAAACAGAAAACAAAAACTATACTAGTCTTGGAACTCAACCTCCTCCTCTCAGAACTAAATAAATCTAATCACAAAGTAATGAGGGAAGAAATTAAGGAGATGAATAGAATTTTAGAAAAGATAGATCTGGTAGACCTCTGGAGAAAATTGAATGGGAAGAGAAAGGAATATATCTTTTTCTCCATAGTACATGGCACCTACAAAAAAAAATTGACCATGTATTATGGCACAAAATCCTCACAATACAGTGCAATAAGAAAGAAGTATTAAATGCATCCTTTTCATACCATCATGCAATAAAAATGACATGTAATAAAAGGCCATGGAAAGGTAGACTAAATATTAATTAGAAACAAATAATCTATTCCTAAAGAAATCATGGGTCAAACAACAAATCATACACTCAATAACTTCACCCAAGATAATGACAATAGTAAGATAACATACCAAAACTTATGAGATGCAGTGAAAGAGATTCTTAGGGGAAGTTTTATATCTCTAAATGCTCACATGAATAAAACGGAGAAAGAAGAGATCAATGAATTGGGCATACAATTTAAAAAGCTATAAAAAATTAGCAAATTAAAAATTTCTAATTAAATATCAAATTAGAAATACTGAAAATCAAAGGAGAGATTACTACAATTGAAATTAAGAAAAATATTGAACTAATAAAACTAAGAGCTGGTTTCATGAAAAATTCCAATAAAATAGATAAACCTTTAGTTAGACTAAAAAAAAGAGAAGAAAACCAAATTACCAGTATCAAAAATGAAAAGAGTGAATTCACCACCAATGAAGAGGAAATTGAAATAATAATTAAGAGTTATTTTGCCCAGCTGTATGCCAATAAATTTGACAATCTTTGTGACATAGATCAATATTTACAAAAATATAAATTACCCAGATTAACAGAAAAGGAAATGAAATACTTAAGTAACCCTATTTCAGAAAAGGAAATTGAACAAGTCATCAATGGACTCCCTAGGAAAAAATCTCCAGGGCCAGATGGATTTATAAGTGAATTCTAGCAAACATTTAAAGAACAATTAATTCCAACACTGTATAGACTATTTGGAAAAATTGTCAAAGGAGATGTACCAAACTCTTTTTATGATTCAAATATTGTTCTGATACGTAAACCTGGAAGAGTCAAAACAGAGAAAGAAAATTAGAGATCAATTTCCCTAATTAACATAGATGCAAGAATTTTAAATAAAATATTAGCAAAGAGGTTACAGCAACTTATCTCAAGGATAGTGCACTATGACCAGGAAGGATTTATATCAGGAATGCAGGGTTGGTTCAGTGTTAGCAGACTATCAGCATTATTGACCATATCAACAACAAAACTAACAGAAATCACAAGATTATCTCAATAGATGCAGAAAAAGCTTTTGACAAAATACAATACCCATTCCTATTAAAAATACAAGAGAGTATAGGAATAAATGTAGTCTTCCTTAAAATGATAGGTAGCATCTATCTAAAACCATCATCAAGCATTATATGTAATAGGGACAAGCTAGAAGCATTTCCAATAAGATCAGGTGTGAACAAGGATGCCCATTATCACCACTATTATTCAACGTTGTACTAGAAATATTAGTTTTAGCAATAAGAGAAGAAAAAATTAAAAGAATTATAATAGACAAAAAAGAAGTAAAGCTATCACTTTGCAGAAGATATGATAATACACTTGGAGAATCCTAGACAATCAAGTAAAAAATTATGTGGTATAATAAGTTTAGCAAAGTTGCAGGATATAAAATAAACCCACATAAATCATTGGCATTTCTATATATTGCTAACAACGCAAAAAATCAAGAGATAGAAAAGGCAATTTCATTTAAAATTACTACAGACATTATAAAATATTTGGTAGTATAAATTCCAAAACAAACCCAGGAATAGGTATATGAACACAATTGCAAAATACTTTTCACACAAGTAATTGATCTAAACAATTGGAAAAATATCAGTTGCTCATGGCTAAAGCAAGCTAATATAATAAAAATGACAATTCTACCTAAATTAAATTACTTATTCAGTATCATACCAATCAAACACTCAAAAAATATTTTTTAGAATGAGAAAAATAATAACAAAATTCTTCTGGAAAAACAAAAGGTCCCAAATATTAAGGAAAATAATGAAAAAATGCAAGGAAAGGTGACTTAGCCTAATTGTATTATAAAACAACACTCATCAAAACTACTTGGTACTGGCTAAGTAACAGTGGTGAATCAGTGGAATAGGTTAGGTACACAAGACACAATAGTCATTGCCTATAATAATCTACTGTTTGACAAACCCAAAGACTCCAGATTCTGGAATAAGAACTCACTATTTAACAAAAACTACTGGGAAAATTGGAAAATGCTATGGCAGAAACTAGACAGACCTACATTTTACCAAGATAAAATCGAAATGGCTATGTGACTTGATACTATAAGCAAAGTAGGAGAGCAAGGAATAGCATACCTGTCAGATCTATGGAGAAGGGGAGAATTTATGACCAAACAAGAGATAGAGAACATTATGAAGTGCAAAATGGATGATTTTTTATTACATTAAATTGAAAAGGTTTTGCACCAACAAAGCCAATGTAACCAACATTAGAAGGAAAGCAGAAGGCTGGGAAACAATTTTTATAGCCAGTGTCTCTTAAAAGGACTCATTTCTAACATATGTAGAGAACTGAGTTAATTTCCCAATTAAATAAATGGTCAAAGGATATGAACAGGCAGTTTTCAGATGAAGAAATTAAAGCTATCTGTAGTCAAATGGAAAAATGCTCTAAATCACTATTGATTAGAGAAATGCAATTCAATACAACTTTCAGGTACCATATCAATACCTCTCAGATTGCCTAATATGATAAAACCAGAAAACATATGCTGTAGAAGATGTGAGAAAATTGAAACACTGGTTCATCATTGGTGGAGTTGTGAACTGATCCAAGCATTCTGCAGAGCAATTATGCCCAAAGGATTATAAAACTGTGCATACCCTTTGACCCAGCATACTGCCTCTAGGTCTGTATCTCAAAGACATCATAAAAATGAGAAAAGGACCCATATGTTCAAAATATTTATAGCAGCTCTTTTTGTGGTGGCCAAGAATTGTAAATTGAGGGGATGCTCATCAATTGTGGAGTGACTGAACAAGTTGTAGTATATGAATGTAATGGAATACCATTGTGCTATAAGAAATGATGAGCAGGAGGACTGCAGAAAAAGTGGAAAGACTTGTATGAACTGATGATGAGTGAATTGAGCAGAACCAGGAGAACATTGTACACAGTTACAGCCACATTATATGATGACTAACTTTCATAGACTTGGCTCTTCTTAGTAATGCAAAGATCTAAGACTACTCTAAAAGACTAGATGGAAGATACTGTCCACATCCAGAGAAAGAAAGATGGAATCTGAATGCAGATGAAGTATACTATTTGCTCTGTTTTTTTCTTTTGTTGTTTTGTTTTGTTTCTTCTTTCACGTGGTTCCTCCCATTGGTTCTAATACTTATTTGTAACATAGATAATGTGAAAATATGTTTAATATGAATGTATTAACCTGTTATCAGATTTCATGCCATCTTGGGGAGGGGGAAGAGGAGGGAAGGGGAGAAAATTGAAAATTCAAAAGTTTATGGAACTGAATGTTGAAAACTAAAAACAAATAAATTTTTAAAAAGAAGTATGTCCAATAATAGTGAGGAATCCTTGCTTTTCTCTTGTATTTATTGAAAATCTAGTATTTCCTCATTGAATATGGCACAATTCATATTTACAGATAAATGTATATGTTTCATTGTATTTTTTAAAAAAAGATACTTCTATGCCCATACTTCATGTTGCTTCTTCTTTTCTTTTCTTTCTTTTCTTCCTTCCTCCCACTTAACCTCCCCTTTCCCCAATTTTTCTTCCTTTTTGGTTGATCTACTTGAAGCAAGATTGAATTACCCATTCCACTTACACTACTACTGAAATTGTACTTCTTTGCCTTGGACGTTTACCAGGACCCTCTGAATCTGTCTTCAGGCTGTTTACCACAAGGTTTCACAACATAGACTAACTTTGTCTTTAATTCTTAACCTACTCCTATTGTAATCCATTCTACGTCTTTATTTATTGGCAAAGCTAAACTTACCTGTGCTTCCTAGTGGTACTCATCGTTGGGCACATTTCTTTCATTTCAAAAAGTGTTCCAAACATTTCCCCACATATTAGAAGTCATTGGCACATGCCTGGTCTCCTTGCTGAAGGTTGACCCTTTAGAATATATGTTTTCACAATCCATGAAAGAATGTGATGCAACGCAGACCTTCCATCCTTGTTCTGCTGTTATCTTCGCAACCTTGAGCAAATAATTTGATCTTTTTCAACCTCAGTTTTATCACATGGAAAATTAGGGAATTGATTTAAATGACATTTAAGGTCCCTGATAGCTCCAAATCAATAATTCTATTAATACATTTATAACTGGATGGGCAAAATCAATGTATTCTCATTCTCTCTCGTCACCTTTTATCCCTAGTAATTAGTCAAATTTAGTCATTGAAGAACTGTCTAAAAGATTGTATTTTACTTTTTAACATGAGTCATGGAAAACTACTAGTCTCTGAAAGAAAAGGAAAATAAGTATCAATCACTCAGAGGGCAAAAGAAAGGCACTTGGTGGGTGTGAGTAAGCTGTAACACATTATGAAAAAGGAGTTTTTTTTTAAAAGTAAAAGGTATTATCAAATAAATCTATGAGTGAAAAAAATAAAGTGGTCTGCTCATATGGTTAGAATGAGAGACAACAAATGGACAGCTTCATTTTTCTTCACTGCTATCTCCAAGATGTCAGGAGAAATCAAGGATTCTTCCATCATGCTGAATGGATCCACTGTGGCAAAATTATAGGTATATATGAACAAAGGTAGAGGAACACTGGTAAGCATGGATGGGTATAATCTGAACAGGAGAGGAAATATCTACTTAATTGAAATCATAGATCTGCTTGAGTATTTCTTTAAAGGATACATGATTTCACGTGCAATGACCGTGTGTGTGTGTGTCTATTTTGGTGGACAAATAAAATATTTAATCAACATCTGTTAACCAGGGCTAGAAATACAAAGCAATAGTGAGTTTGTGTAGCTATGCACTGCCTCTAATCTATATTTACCAATGATTCCAATAGATCAGAAATCACAATGATAGCAACAAAAAAGAATCCACTACTTCATTTAGTGCTTGGAAGAGTTAGACATCATTCATTAAAGAAGACATTCTATCTAAGCATAGCAATGATAGCTCATATTTATATAGTGCTCAGAGGCTTACAAAGCAGCTGTTTGTTCCAACTCTGTAAAATAGGTAAAGAATTATTATTTCTAGTTTTCATTGAGGAAATTAAGACTCAAAGATGTTTTTGGTTAAGGAAGTTTCTAGACACTGTTAAGTTGTGAAATTCGTATGTGAACCCAGCTTTTTGACTTTTCATGTTATCATTTTATAGTGATGAAGACACAATTTTGCCAAATTAAGCAGTTATTTTGGTCAGTGAAGATAGGACTTCAAGATAATCCATCCTATTGACTGAATTAGTTTATCCATGTTCACTAATCAGACAATTGCTAATTAGTACTTTTGCTTTCCTATATTGCATCCAGTACTCTGGGATTTAAAACAAAGAAAAACACGGTTGTCTTCTGAATCCTAAATAACTTTCAATCTATGAGATTAGCTTAAAGTTGGTAAGGTTGACAAGGTCCCTCAAAATGAGGACATTTTGCCTAGGATTCCTTTTCTCTCCTCCAAAAAAGTAAGTTTATCTATTTTAGTTTTGGATTCTTGGTTTCTTGATTTGTCTCCCCAAAGCCTTAGGTCCATAGGAAACTGTTCAGGCAGACAAATGAATCAAGGTTTCCTAGGCGTCTAGATTATAGGTATGGCTGTGATTTCAGCTGGGCTTTATTCTCAAATCACAGTATTGGGTTTTGTACTTCCTTGCCTGGTCTGTTGTGTAGTGAAGAGAGATCTAAATTGTTTCTCCATGTTTATGAATTCCTAGTGTGTCTTAACATTCAGTACACTAAACTGGAAAATGTCAAGTGCTATTTTAAACCTTTCCTGACCTTTTGTGGATGCATATTTGCACCTATTTCTTATTTGGACCTATTCGGTTATGGTCACTTTGCACTTCATGGTCCCAGATAGTTTCACAAAGACAGTAAAATTAGCATTCCTAATAATAATGTCCCTCCTCCCTCTTAAACCACTAATAGCAGCCAGAAAACTTGTCATGGTTCCACACTTACTTTGAAGAAAATGAATTCAAAATTAGTCTTTAACGTGTTGGGAGAGGCAGAGTTATGGATGTAATTTGGAAATGGTAGGGGAAGAAATATTTTATAGAGAGATGGTTTTGGGTCAGAATTCCTTTAACAGCTTAATCCCAGGATGATTCTATTTTCATCCCTTAGAAATATTGCTATTAATATATTGTAAATGACCCAGATTGGCATGATGTATTTTAGGTTAATATATAATATATTAACATATTAATAAAATGTAATATGTAATATAGGGTAATATAAAGATGTTCTCTGCTTCTCTGCTGTTTGTTGTAATCTACAGAGCTCATATGGGAACAAAATATATTTCAAGCAAATGGTTCACAAAAAACAGGTCCCAGGTTCTCTGGTTCGGGGCTCTAGATATAAAGACTAATGTTGTGTTGACATGGGATGGTTAAGTGGGAAGTAAAGGGAGGAGAAGGTGCATACTCTTTATGACAGGAGGAATTGAAAAATTATTTTCCTTTTTAGAAATGAGGAACTTTTCATCAAATTACATGTGGTATTCATCTTGACATGGGCAGATGCTGAAGTAAAATTATTTCCTGCCTCCCATCCCTTGCAGCTTATCTAAGAACAACACGGAGAAACGATGGCAGGGATGAAATTTGAACTCAGATCTTGCAACTATATAGTCAACACTGTTGTTGCTGCTGCTCTTGTTGTTGGCTATGTAGCACTGTGGATAGAGTTCCAGGTTTGAAGTCAGGAAGACGCCTGTCTCAGACATTTACTAGCTGTGTGGCCGTGGGAAAGTCACTTAACCCTGTTTGCCTCAGCTCTTCAACTGTAAAGCGAACTGGAGAAGGAAATGGCAAACTGCTCCAATATTTTTGCCAGGAAAACCCCAAATGCCTTCACAAAGAGTGAGACACAACTGAAAACAACTGAACAACAATAGGTATCCTATTGCTTACATGATATATGCATTTCTGTTTGGGCTCCCCTGTGGAAGGCAAAGCCTCCATCTTTCACTCCTTTATTGTCTATCTCCTACTGCAATATTCTGCACACATTAGATGTTCAGTTTTCCATTCAAAAATACATTATTAAGCACCTATTATATGTGAGGTTCTATTGAAAGGTTCTGGGAATGCAAGAACACCTTCCCTTCTAGAGCTAAGGGTCTACTGCAAACATGCCATTATATTTTGGTTATTCTTCCCTTTTATTTTCCCCTTTTATTCTTAGAGCCAGCCCTAGTGGCACAGGGAGTAGAGTACCTGACCTGGAGTTAGGAAGACCTGAGTTCAACTCTGCCTTCAGATGCTTACTGGCTGTGTGACCCTGGCACCATCTTCCTCAACTGTAACATTGGCATGATAAAATCACCTACTCCCTGGGTTGTTGTGGGGATCAAATGGTATCATATGTGTAAAAAGAGCTTAGCACAGGGCCTGGCATATAGTAGGTGCTACATTCATGTTTTCCCCATTTTTAACATAGAGAATGTCTTCTCTAACTTATTTTCACTTAGGCTTATTAATTCAGGCAGTCATTTTCCTAAGAAGTTTTTCTCTATCATAATATTTATATTGTTTTAGAAAGTCCTTCCCACAGATAGGGGAGCAACTATGCAGTTCACAGGGAGATGATACATTGGAGTGTGTTATGGTAGTTCTTCACTGGATCCAAAGCCAGGCCGTTCGGTAATGCACCTCACAGTAAGCCTCTGCTGCCAAAGGTTGCTCAGAATTCTGGCAAATGCAGTCATAGTATGTATCTTATCACTGGTAAAGAACGTAAACAGAGCAGGGAAACAAGAAGGGAAAAAGCAGAAACTGCTCCCAGGGAAGTCATGCTCCCTGGGCAACTATCATTCTGGTTTTTAGCAGTCAGAGATCTTGTCATGAGCTAACTTCTTGTCTGAGAGCTCCTATATTTCTGGTTATTCACTGATTTAGAGGCAATCATAACAAAAGTGAACATTTATATAGCTCATTAAGGTTTGCAAAGCACTTTATGTAAGTTACCTCCTTTCATCCTCACAACCCTATGAAGCAGGTGTTGTTACTATTCCCATGTTACAGATGAGGAAACTGAAGTTGAGAGACTAAGACTTACCAGGGAAATGAAGTGAAAGTGTCTTAGGCATAGTTTGAAATCCATCCTCAATACGATCCCCTGTGCCACCTGGCTGTTAAAGAAAAGGACACAGGAAGTACGTAGTATAGAATCTGGATCCAATAGCTGGATCTGAAACAAGTCACCAGAGCATAAGATTGGAGGGAGTAGTAATGGTGGGGACACAAGTAGTCGGAGGAAAGATAATTCAACCATAGGTAAAGTTCTGTTGGGAGAGAGATGACCCATTCCTTCCTCATTGGTCATCAGGTTCTGTCAGTCCGTGACCTTGCTCTACCATCCTCTTCTGGGCTCTGCCTTCCCCCAGTCACCATTGGGCATGGGATTGTGGGTCACTGATAGGCCCAGTGGTCTCCCAGCCACTTTTGAGGAGAAAATGCATCTTTCCAAAGGAATTCAGGGTCCCTGATTTTAGTGCCTGGAACAAAACCCTGGCTGTCCCATCAGAATTATGGCTTTGACTTCTGGAATATAAAGTATCTCTGAAAGTCATTTTAATTCTTGGAGGACTGATAAGGGGCTTAATTTTTCCATTCCTATGCAAAGTGCCCCTATCCAGGTCACAGAAATGGTCTTCATTTGCCTTTTGGTGAGAAGATGGAGTGAAGGCAATCAAACTCTTTATTTCAATAGTACCACAGCTCATAGAGGCTTTACAGGTGTGTTTATAAAGTAGGGGTTTGAGGAAGTAGAAGAGGGGGCAGTTTTGGTGCAGCTCTGATTGGCATATGGCAAGGAGGACAAGACCTCAGGCAAACCAATTAATTCCCAAGGCTTCATGGTGAGCAGGCATATGCCTGTATTCCTAGCCATCCCACAGAGAGCTCTGTAAAATAATTAATGTAGAAAGATAATGGTTTCAAGAAGTTTTAATTTCCCTGAAGGCTACTAATCACTTCCAGTAAACATAATGCACTATGTTTCACTGGTTATATTTTTCAGGACCACATTTGTGAAACCATAATGATATGTGACTATGGCTGTGCTTCAGCAGTCATTTTTTATCATCTATGCTCAAAGTATGTCTTGTGTTTTATATGGAGCCTCTTGACTCTATCTTAAAATCCAAATTACTGTGACTTTCCCTGAATGGTCAATAATTGCCCCAGCTCAAGTCTCTGTGGTTCATTGTTTAGGTTTTCATGTCTTAGAATGAGTGTAAATAGCAATTGTTTTTTGTTCTGGTCAGAAACTCTGAAGGTCTTCCCCTCCCAGATTGATATCTTTGGGATGGCTTATTGAGCCAAGTCATTGATTGGGCATGGCCTCAGACAAACTGAGCCCTGGGAAGTGCCTCAATCAGTTACTGATCCTGGTTCATCACCAGTTCTCTTAACCTTTGTGTTGCCACTGAACTTCGATGATTGGTGATGACTTTCCACAACTCTGCCTCATTTAAATCCAATTCACCTGCAAGTCAACATTACCCTCTTCATGTCATTGGTTCTCTCCAAGAATGAAGGACAAACAACCATGTATCTCATCATTTAAAGTTTCCTGAAGGCATGCCTTTAAAGCAGCCTTTCTGATTATTCAGCATTGAACATTGACCACCAATCCTCATCCACTACTGTAAATGCTTAACTGAACTGAACTGAATTGTTGGCTAATATTTTCTGAAAATTGTATTTACTCCTCAGACAATGAAATTTGCATGGGTGTGGGAGGAAATGATGAAATTATTTTTCTTTCTTCATTAGATAATGTAAGGGATAACTTGGATAAGATTCACAGGATATGGAGGCATGGATGGATTTCAATCTGAATCACTGGAGTTATACAAATTGATGAGATCACAGATCTCTTATTTAAAGAGTTAATTATTTAAGCTTGAGTTAATTTTTAATGTCAGTTTGGTCTATGGTCTGTGGAGAAACTGTCCTCTTAGGCAGTTTGACAATAACATTTCATTGCCAGCTGTGGTCTTGAGAAATTTTACCTCTTGCCCTGGAATTCAATTCAATTTCTCTCCACTCTCAGTAATTACTGCAAGTAAGGTACTGTGCTAGGCACTGGGGATGCAGAGACGTTAGAGTAATGAACAATTAATTGGTCCTATTTCAGGAAGTCATCCCGGTTGGAGGGAAAGTCCATCTATAAGCAAAGAGGAAGGTTCATTATGAGTGATTACAGTTTTTCTTCCTTCCTCTGAGACCTCAATCATTGAGAAAAGCTAGAGAAGAACAAGCAGAAACTTCTCTTTATGCTTTTATCTTCTAAATGTCGTGGGAAAAATGGTTTTAAATGTGATGAAAGAACTCCGGCAACACTGGATTTTTAGATACCCTAAAACATTTACTGTTTATTATTTTCACAGCTTCTATTTTCAGTGAGTCAACTCATTCCTTTAGATGATAAGCCCCATAAATGCAGACATTATCATCTGTTGGTATTTTAACTCCCAAAGTAATGGACAAAACTTTTATCGTCTTTCATGCTTTATGACAAAAGCATCTGCAATTGTTTTTTGGTTAGTTCACTTTCTGTAGAGATGAAGCAGAAAATAATTTAATAATTGAAAATATTTTGATAGATAAATACAGTATTGTTATTATTTGTTAATATTATTTGTACAGTATCATGCATACAGCTTACTGGTGTCTATAAACAAGAATAGGATTTACATATTTAGCTGCTTTTGTTCTTAATGCCAGATTTAAGAGAAATCATTTCTTATTAAATTATGAACTACCTATTTGCTGAGGTCAATAAAGTAACTTGAAAGAGACCCTGTTGAATCATGAGATGCTCATTCAAGGAGCTTGTCTTATTCATATCCTAAAATAATTAGTAGAGAGCTCTGAATTCTGTCTCAGGAGGAGGAATGATGCTACACCTGAGATACAAATTAAACAGAAAAGGCTGCCAGGTCTTAAAGTACATATACCTTTGTGTGAAATGGTTTGAAGAGAAACTTGTTGATTTCATAGCTTCAAAGTGGTAGAAATGGTAGTCAATGGGTTATCTATCCTTTTTTTTCTTTAATATGTGCACTTTTATTTGAACTGCTCTTAAGTCAGTGTACAGGTAAAGCTCCTCCCCTCCCCCAAGTACTGACACCAATCTCGTAAAACTCGCAGGGAGACTGCAAAGTCTTCATTCATATCTATGTTGGGGGCAGGGAGGGAATTTAGGGGGCCATTCAACATGACTGACAATTAAAAAAAATGAAACAAGTATTAAGGTGGAAGATATAAAAAGTTTTTTTTAAAGGATTACATTAATTTACACGTAAAGCAATACTAGTCCCTTTCCTCTTCCACCGTTCCCCATCTGGATTTGTTACTTACATCATTTTACAGAGCTAATTTTTCTGTAACAATGCATTATACAATATTTGGAATGACTATTAAAAAACACAAATGTACAATCAAGAGTCATGACTGTAGAACTTTGGGGATGTTTGCCTCCAACCTACTTACACTGCTCATCACCTTCACCGTTCCAGTTTTTAAATCCTGAGTCAAGCGCCAAAAGAAAACAAAAAAACAGATAAAGCCATCATTTCTTTTGGGAGCCAATTATCATGTCACACCCTTTTGACAAAAAAAAAATCAAAAAAACACACAGTCCATTTAGAAGCATTTGTGGTGGACAATGGAGGGCCCAGATTTATCATACCCCTGTTTGCTGATCCACATCTGCTGAAAGGTGGAAAGAGACACCAGGATGGAGCCTTCAGTCCAGACAGAGTATTTGTGCTCAGGTGGAGCAACGATTTTGATTTTCATCGTGCTGGGAGCTAGGGCTGTAATCTCCTTCTGCCTTCGGTCGGCAATGCCTGCGTACATGGTGGTACCACCAGACAATATGGTACTGGCATACAAATTCTTACAGATGTCAACATCACACTTCATGATTGAGTTTAAGATAGTTTCATAGATTCCACAG
The DNA here is from genome assembly GCA_028658325.1 of Potorous gilbertii. NCBI lineage: Eukaryota > Metazoa > Chordata > Mammalia > Diprotodontia > Potoroidae > Potorous > Potorous gilbertii. The sequence continues at coordinate 152,932,690 of CM053772.1, forward strand.
GATTCCATACCTAAGACAAATGGCTGGAAGAGAGCTTCTGGGCAGCGGAACCTCTTGTTGCCAGTGATGATAACCTAACCATCAGGGAGTTCATAGCTCTTTTCCAGAGAGGAGCTAGATGCAGCAGTAGCCATCTCCTGCTGAAAGTGTAGGGCGACGTAACACAGCCTCTCCTTGATGTCACGCAAGATTTCCCTCTTGGCTGTGGTAGTGAAACTGTACCCTCTCTCAGTCACATCTTCATAAGGTAGTCCATCAGATCACTGTCAGTCAGATCCAGATGGAGGATGGCATGGGGAAGGGCATAACCCTCATAGATGGGCACAGTGTGGGTCGCCATCACAATACCAGTGGTACAACCAGAGGGACAGCACAGCCTGGATGGCAACATATGTGGCTGGGGTGTTGAAGGTCTCGAACATAGTCTGAGTCACCTTTTCTCTGTTAGCTTTGGGGCTCAAGGGGGCTTCTATGAGCAGCACGATGTGCTCTTCAGGGGCCACACGGAGCTCATTGTGGAAAGTATGATGCCAGATCTTCTCCACGTCATCCCAGTTGGTGACAATACCATGTTCAATGAGATATTTCAGGGTCAGAATACTATTCTTGCTCTGAGAGCCTCATCCCCCATGTAGCTGTCTTTCTGGCTCATACCCACCATCACACCCTGATGTCTGGGGCACCCAACAATGGAGGGGAAGATGGCTCAAGGGGCGTCATCTCTGGCAAAGCCAGTTTTGCACATGCCAGAGCCATTGTCAACAACAAGAGCCGCAATATCATCATCCATGGTGAACTTTGAAGTGTCAAGTTTAAACTCTTAAGAGAGAGAGGAGGTGGTGCTGCACCTGGAGGCAGGGAGGAGGCAAGTGCATGCTGGGTGGGAGGACTCACAGCTCTGGGTTATCCTTTATAACCCAAACTATCATCGTTGTTTGTCCTTCATTCTTGAAGAGGACCATAATGTTAAGGAGGTGATGCCAAGATATACAAATGAATTATATTTAAGTGAGGGAGGGTTGTGCAAAGTCACCAGCCTCACTTTCTCCTCTGGAACCATCTGGATCCAGTGATGACATATAGATCAGGATGACAGGAGATGGCCCTGGGAGGCCTTGACTTTTTTGAGCTAAGGTCTTTAACAGGTCTCAGTTTGACTGAGACAGTGTTCATTCAGTGATTAAGGATAGGTAAGAAATAAGGCAGAAAATGGCCTATTTTATCAATTAAAAAAATCAATCTGTGAGGGGACGATCCTCAGGGTTTCTGGACAAAACAGAAATAACTTATTGGGAATGATATTTTTATATCTTCATTTTTATAGAAAAAAGTAAAAGCATCATTTAAAACATTATTTAGTACAATTCAAAATATAACTATAATAAAATTTGAATGTAATATAATTGAATATAATAGTGACACTATGCATTCATATAACACTTTGCTTCTTAGAAGATATTTTCACATTAAATATCTCATTTGAAACTTACCAAATGAGCTACAAATGACCCCACAATATAGATGTTTTTCCTCTTTATCCTAGCCTATCTCCGTGTGGAAAAAAATGTGGATCACTCTGCACTCAGAGTTCATCAGTTTTTTTTCTGCATGTGAATAGTATTTTTCATAAAGAGTCCTTTGGAATTGTGATGGATAATGTATTCATCAGAGTAAATCTTTTACAGTTGATTGTCATTACCATGTCACTGTTCATGTATACAATGTTCTCCTAGTTTTGCTTACTTCACTCTGCATCAGTTCATCTAAGTCTTCCCATATTTTTCTAGAACTATCCTGCTCATCATCTCTTAGAGTGCAATAATATTTCATCACAATCACATATCACAAATTGCTCAGCCATTCCTCAATTGATGGGCATCCCTTTAATTTCCAATTCTTTGCCAACAGAAAAAGAGTTTCTATAAATATTTTTGTACATATAAGTCCTTTCTCCTTTTCTTTTGATCTCTTTGAGATACAGACCTAGTAGTGGTATTCCTGTTATGTACAGTTTTATAGCCCTTTGGGCATAGTTTCAAATCATTCTTCATAATGTGTGGATCTGTTTACAACTCCACCAACAGTACATTAGTGTCCCTATTTTTCCATATCTCTTCCAGCATTGGGGCAGCGAGGTAGCACAGTAGATAGAGTTCCAGGCCTGGAGTCAGGAAGACTCCTCTTCTTGAGTTCATAACAGGCTTCAGACACTATTTGTGTAACCCTGGAAAATCACTTAAACCTGTTTGCCTCATTTTTCCCATCTGCAAAATGAGCTGGTGAAGGAAGTGATAAACTTCTATGGTATCCTCAACAAGAAAACCCAAAATGAGATCACAGAAAGGCTGGCACAACTAACCAATTAAATAATAACAATAACTAATTTGAGTATTTTTCATTGTCCTTTTCTGTCATCCTACACAATCTAATAGATGAGGTTGTATCTCAGAATTGTTTTAACCTAAATTTATCTGATTATTAGTAATTTAGAGCACTTTTATCATATTACTATTGATAGTTTTGATTTCTTCTTTTGAAAATTGTCTCTTGATACACTCTGACAATTTATCAATCAGGGAATAGCTTGTGTTTCTATAAATTTGTCTCAGTTCCCTATATATTTGAGAAATGAGGCCTTTATCAGAGAAATTTGCTATAAATTTTTCCCCAAGTTTCCCAGCAAGATTTTTCCATCAACTCAACTATTGTAGTTTGAGACTGGTATGCTCACTTGGACTATTATAATAGACTCTTAACTTATTTCTCTGCCCCTCATCCTTCGCCTTCCTAGGCCATCCTTCACAGCACTGTCCAAATAATTATTCTCATTCACAGGTCTAACTGAGTTAACCTTTGGTCAAAAACCTCTGGCAGTTTGCTACTGACAGCTAGGTGATAGCAGACTCCTTACTTTAGGGTTCAAGGTCCCCCTGTTGGCTCTAACTGACCTTTCTTATTTTTATTTCATAACATGTCCTGTCATATACTCTTTATTTCATCAAATCCAGACTACTTGCCAATTTACACTAGTTTTTTCTCCCTCCATACCTTTGCTCATGTTGTCATTTATTCTTTGAATGGACTCTACTCAAATCTCTCTCTTGAAATACTTCCCTTCTTTCAAAGTCCTGTTCAAGTGTCATCTCCTCCATGAAACCTTCTCTGATTCCAAGAAATATCTCCTTTGTAGAATCTCTCATTCTATTCTCTACTAAGAAGGTATTACATTATAATTTATATCTCTTGATGCACTTGGCTCTTCCACCTACTCCTTCAAAATAAGCTCCTTTAAAGAAAAGAGTAGAACACTGAGTCTTACACAGGAAGGGTTTAATCAACTTAATTTATGTTTGTTGAATTGAAATGAAACTTTACTTTTTCCAAGGGTCAGTCTACCAACTTAGTAATGCTCTTTGATAAAGAATGGATGGGCATCATGTTCCTGGTCTGGAGCCTTAGACTCCAGAGATTATGAATACTCGATCCTTTGTAATACAGTGATACCAGAATCCACCCTACTTACTACCTTTGTGATTTGCCTATCAGAGATGGTTTGAATAGTGTCTCCTAGAGTTGAATTTATACTACTTTTCCAAAGGCTACAGACATAACAGAAATACAGAATTTAAGACTTTGAAGTTCTTCAACAGTACGTGTCAGCCTTATTGAAACTAAAATATCACTAAAATCTCCCCCTTCTTGTTCTCTCTTGCTGTCAAAAGGCATATGGAGGATAGTGATACGGAAACTGAAAGAACGAGAACAATTTCATGCCTAGGACTAAAGTCAGTTCTGAGCTAGGAGTAAAAAAATAGGTGAATCAAAAAGCCAGGTTAAGTTGGTAAAATGAGTTCTAAAGAGCCTTGAGATCCTAGGGCTAAGCAAAAGAAGACTAGTTGCTACACAGAAGTTTAGAGCAAGGGATGTCTCCCTAAGATTAAGAAGTCAGAGTTCAGAGAGTGTCAGGGAGTTGACTTTTTCTCTGATTCAAGCTGTTTTCAAGCTGATTTTTAATTGTGGGAATATATTCTCAGTCTCTAGTCAGTACCATCATTGTCATGGGTGGACCCCACAAGATATTCTTCTGACTCAGTGACTCAATTGGCCATAGGTACATACTATTCACTACTCCTTTTTCCCAGGTAACGTTTGTCCAACTGACTTATGGTGGAAGATCTGATCCACAGGGCAGAGCCAAGATAGTGAAGTAGAAGAACAGACCTCCTCTAGTTCTCCCCTTGTAACACATAAAATACCTGTAAAAAATGACTCTAAACAAATTCTAGAGCAGCAGAAGCCACAAAAATGACAGAATGAAACAGATTTCTATCCCAGGACAGCTTGGAAGGCTGATAGGGAAAGTCTATCACACCTGGCTCTGAGCAGAGCGCAGCCCAGGCTGGGCCATGCAGCATGGACAGGACTGGGGCAGGCTTCAGGGTGTCAAATCATGGGTAGCAGTTGTAGTTCCCAGATTTTTCAACCGACAAACTCCAAAGACAGTTTCAAAGGTCAATAAGAAAGCTCTTTCACCTAGGTGAGAGGGGAGCATAGTCTGGGCCCAGTCCCAGTCCTGGCATGGCAGCACCCACTGCAGTAGCAGCATCCAATTTTGGAGCCCCTCTGCCTAAACACCCTGGGGGAATCCAGCATCTCATCTGGGTCTCAGTCCTGAGTGGTGATCCTGGGGTAAGGAAGAGCGCTGGTGTGGTAAAGCTGGTGGTGGCTGTGGAGAGGGAACCCTACTCTCAGTTCCAGGGCAGAAAAGAGTGGATCACAGACCAGAGTGCACACCAGAAGAGGAGTAGGAGTAAACTCCTCTCCCTTGATTGTGCCACCTTAGAGGAACTGAGAGCTTACAGGTCCCTAGAGATATCTCAGAGAACACTTGCACAAAAGCTCTGAAGCTTAGCATATTATGCCCTCCACTTGACAAAGGACTCAAAAGTCAAGTAATTGGCTGGGAAAATGCCCAAAAAAAGAGAAAAAATAAGATTATAAGGTTACTTTCTTGGTGAAAAGGTGTTCTCTTCTGTCCTTTTGGATGAGGAACAACAATGTTTACCATCAGGGGAAGACATAAAAGTCAAGGCTTCTACATCCAAAACTTTCAAAAAAGAAATATGCAATGGTCTTAGGCCATGGAAGAGCTCAAAAAGGATTTTGAAAATCAAGTAAGAGAGGTGGAGGAATAATTGGGAAGAGAAATGAGAGTGATGCAAGAAAATCATAAAAAGCTAGTCAACAACTTGCTAAATGGGACCCAAAAATGTTGAAGAAAATAACATCTTTAAAAATAGACTGACCCAAATGCTAAAAGAAATCCAAAAAGCCAGTGAGGAGAAGAATGCTTTAAAAAGCAAAACTGATCAAATGGAAAAGGAAGTTTAAGAGCTCACTGAAGAAAATTGGTCTTTAAAAATTAGAATGGAAAAGATGAAATGACTTTATGAGAAAGCAAGAAATTGTAAAACAAAACTAAAAGAATGAAAAAATAGAATACAATGTGAAATATCTCACTGGAAAAACAATTGACCTGGAAAAATAGATCCAGGAGAGATAATTTAAAAATCATTGGTCTACCTGAAAACCATGATCAAAAAAGAGCCTAGACATCATCTTTCATGAAATTATCAAGGAAAACTGCCCTGATATTCTAGAACCAGAGGACAAAATAGAAATTGAAAGAATTCACCAGTCACCTCCTGAAAGAAATCCCAAAAGGAAAACTCCTAGGAATATTGTAGCCAAATTCCAGAATTCCCAGATCAAAGAGAAAATATTACAAACAGCCAGAAAGTTCAAGTATGGTGGAAATAAAATCAAGATAACACAGGATTTAGCAGCTTCTACACTGAAGGATAGAAGGACTTGGAATATGATATTCCAGAGGACAAAGGAGCAAGAATTAAAACTAAGAATCACTTACCCAGCAAAACTGAGTGTAATACTTCAGGAGAAAAAATAGAATTTCAATGGAATAGAGGACTTCCAAGTATTCTTGTTGGAAAGACTGTAGCTGAATAGAACATTTGACTTTCAAATACAAGAAACGAGAGAAACATGAAAAGGTAAATAGGAAAGAGAAGCCTTAAGGAACTCATTAAAGTTGAACTGCTTACATTCCTACATGAAAAAATGTTATTTGTAACTCAGTATTAGGGTAATTAGAGGTGTGTATGGGTATGTATATATAGATGTATATTATATATATAGAGAGAGATATTTATATGTACATGGGTTTATGTGTATGTAAATATATGTGTGTATGTATGTATGTGTATGTATGTGTATATGTGTGTGTGTATAGACAAAGGGCACAGGATAAGCTGAATATGAAGGGAGAATATCTAAAATAATAAAATTTACTGTTGAATGGAATATACTAGGAGAAAGGGAGAGGTAGAATGTAGCAAATCATCTCACATAAAAGAGGGAAGAAAGAGCTTTTTACAATGGAGGGGAAGAAGTAAGAGATGAAGGAAAATAAGTGAGCCTTACTCTCATGGGATTTGGCTTAAGGAGGAATAACACACACTCAATTGGATATGGAAATCTATTTTACCCTGCAGGGAGGCAAAGGGGAAGGGGATAGGAGGGAAGATAATAGAAGGGACAGCAAACTGGGGAAAGGGATAATCAGAAGCAAACACTATTGTGGGAGGATAGGTTAAGGGAGGGAATGGAATAAATTGAGGGCAAGATAGGACAGAGGGAAATGTGGTTAGTCTTTTACAACGTAACTCTTATGGAAGTGCTTTGCATTGTTACATATGTATGACCTGTATTGAATTGCTTGTTTTCTCAATAAGCGTGGGTGGGGAGGGTATCAGAGAATATGGAACTCCAAGTTGTCATAATGAATGTTAAAAATTGGTTTAACTTGCAACTGGAAATTAAGATATACAGAAAATGGAGGATAGAAATCTATTTTGCCCTACAGGAAAATAGAGGGGAAGGGGAATGAAAGAAGGGTGGGCAAGAGAAGGGAGGATAGACTGGAGGAAGGGATGGATGGGGTACATGCTGTCCTGGGGTGGGGGTGGGGAGAGATGGGGAGAAAATTTTGAATTCAAATTTTTGTGGAAATGAATGTTGAGGACTGAAAAATAAAAAACTACATAAAAACAAAACAAAGCAAAAGAAGATCTGATTCTTGCTATATGAGAATTTAGCAGATTTGATCTGTACTAAATAGGCTCATGCTAAATAGGCTATACTAAATAGTTCAATCCCCTTCAGAGGAACTATCCTAACATTGCACTCAAAAAAGAGAATCCTAAATAAAACCTGACAATTCACTGTCAGGATTTAAAAGAAAAGGTTCTGGCTATGTTGATTTCAGTCTAATTTATTTCAATTTTATAAGCACCTATTTCTCTCTAGGTTTTAGTCACAAAGGAAATGATTCATATGAGGTCAATTCTATTACTTCAAAAACATAACACTAGAGATGTTACTTGGCTTCCCTTCAGGGATTTTGAGATTGCAGCTGATATACTGCTGCTGATTAGTTATATGAGAAACAATTATTTAATCTCTCTGTGCTTGTTCCCCCTTCTGACACATAGCAAAGAGAATGATTCATTTACTTACCTCTTAAGAAGGAGGTGTGGATTAACTAATCACTGTATAAACATTTTGAGAACTCAAAGCTAGACTATCATACCTATTCCTTTGAAATTTAATTTGTTATTTTCCATCTGCACATGTTATGGGAACAACACAGGCACTGTGGAATAACCAGCATTCATAGCAGGCACATTGAAAGGTTGCCAAAAAATTATTAATGGTTTCCATTATCTTCTCTCTAACATATGGTTGTCACTTTTTAAAGTAAACATGCAGGTAGTATGTTCTAGTGTTGCTAGGATTTATACCTGCTTCTCTTTTAAAGCCAAACTACCTTTTTTGAAAAAAATGGCAGAGGCCAATGCCTACAATATGAAATATTGCTTAGCTTCCTAAAAAAAGAAGAAAAAGTACTTTTGGGCAAAAGTCCAATGTATTTGCTTTGGTCAACTCAAGACAAAATAACGATGTGATCAGTCCAACTCTCTCATCCTTTTAACGGACTTATATTTTTAGGCAGAGCTATATCCTGGCTGGCTTGTGCCACGGTGATTTTTTATGGTGTCATCAGATCCCCATGTATTATGTATTGCTGGAAAATGTCAACTTCTCTGACTATCCAGAAGGCAATTTCATGTTCAGACATTAATTCAAAATAAAAGAATGCCTCTGAAAGCCATTGCCAGCATGGTTTCTTACACAGAAAAAATACTGAAGATAAGAATAAAGGAGATGCCAAAGAGTTTGCAAAGTTGACATGATCTGGATTGCCACTCAGTGTCAACTGTCACATTCATTTTCATGTGACCTTTAGTTATTGAACTGATAAGGTAATTAAACATTTACTGGCTTGCTTTCACAAGGAAATTTCATTTCACAGGATTCAGATGAAACTTTCTTAGGTAGAGCTTTCTTTGCTATATCCTTTCTATGTGGAACTTGTGTATTATCAAATTCATACAGCTTTCTGATCAAGTGCATGTCATGGCAGATACCAAGAAATAATTTAAATTGTTCAAACTCATTACAAGACAGTAGCAGGGTATAGAATAATAGACTTAACCTACTAGTTATTTTAGAGACCTAGAAAGGTTGAGTGCCTTAAACAAGATCACAAGGTAATTTCAAAAGAGAAACAGACTAACAGGATGTCAGTTTCCAGCCTTTATAACAAGGTAATATTATTAAGAAGAAAGGGTAGGATCTGAACGCACATCCTTAGAATTCTGACATCACACTTTTTCCACTGTACTATGATGTCTTGGTGTAGGGTTTGTTGGGTTCAGTGTGCCACAGAAGTGATTTCTAATTTGCTTGTGTGTGTTCATCTTTCGTTGCCGAAGAAGACCATGCCATCAGAGAAATAATGACATGACTTGCACTTGACTTTGTTTTGAGTGAGAGAGTGTTGATTTCCAACTTAGCGGCACAGTGGAAAGCATTCTGGACCTGAGGTTATGAACACCTGAGTTCAAATCCTGCTTTAACACTTACTAGCTATTGGATGTGAGCAAGGCACTTAACCTTTATCTCCTCTGTCTTCATTTGTAAAATAGGTATAATGAGTGTGCCTACTCGTACTTCTCAGGGTTGTTGTGAGGATCCAATGAGATAATATTCAGAAAATACTTTGCAAACTTTGAATCCTCTGTACTGAAAGCACTAAATTAACTTGGGGTTCTCCTATTTGGAGTTGCATAGGCAAACAGGATCGCAGAATGCTGGCACCAGGGCTCTGGATATAGAGATATAGAGCAGAGATAACTATAGAAATGCTATATATTTTATTATTATTTTTGTTCTGAAAAGGATAGTATTGACATATGGCTGTAATTCTGTTTCAATTTTCTCCCCCCTTTTCTCTCCTACTAAGTATATCCCAAGGCCTGTCATATACGCACTCTTTTGATATCACCAGGCAGTTTCCCTGGTGGCAAAGAGAGAGCTCTACAAATGTCTTTGGAGAGCCTGTCAGTCCAATCTAATCAGCCTTGGATTGCCATATTGAGCTAAAAGCAGCCCTGGAATTATTGAGTTGCTTTACTGACTTTCTTCCCCTTTTCTCCTCCTAAATCCATCCTAACCCTCCCTAGGTAAATGAATGCATGAATGTAATCTAACTGATGGATGCACTTTCCTTAATATTTATAAAAGAAGGCCTTAGGTCAAGCAAAGAACCTGTCCCCTACCATTCTGAGCTCTTCAACTTAGCTTTGGATCTGTCTAGGCCAATTAATTCCCCTTGAAGATTTCTTTTAAAGACACTTGAGATGTGTATTTATATTTTCTCAGGTCATCAAGAATCTACGTCACTTCTTCCCCCCACCCAAATCTGAAAGACCAGATAATAAGAGTGAGTCAACTAATTCTTCCTTGTTTATCTAACAAGCTCTAGGGAGATCCTTAGAGGATGATCGTGATCATTCCAGGCCTAGGTCATTCCTTCATTGTCAAAGAATCAAAGATACTGTGATTTGAGAAGGACCTTAGAGACCATTCAGCCAATTCTACTTTTTGCAGTTGATGAAATTTACGATGAGAGAAATGAGTAAATATAAATCCTAGGCCAGTTCTCTTTCCATTTACACTGTATTGATACTTTGATCTGTCTAGGGGTTGTGGTGGAGTGTGAATGTGGGTGGCTGGATGGGGAAAGTGAAGGAAGATTACAATGGTGTGCTGGAGCCAGCTCATAGTATGAGAGTGATTGTTAAATTCTCAATGTGTGCACATACGCCTCAGAAATTAGTAAACATTACAAACGAGGCCTCGGTTTAGTGTTTTGGTGATTCTCTAGATTCTAGTCTTAAGAAAGTGATGGAAAAATATTAATAATTCAAATTCAAATTAAAAGTATACCTTTGAACTTTTCTTTTTTGTAGAGCTGGTTAAACATTTTGTACAATTGGTTGTTAAACTAGCATACTCATGGCACAATGCCACACTTTTCTTAGGGAAATGTTTTCTCATTAGAAGACTTTTAGTTGTTAAAAGTCTGTTTTCTTATACAAGGTGTCCCAAGATGTCCTAGAGAATTTTTATGTTTTAATAGCTTAATATTTTTTGGGACACTGTGTATAATCTTTACCCTAAACTTTTTTGTTGTTACTTGAATCTTTCACTCTATGGTGATGCCAGTGAATAATCCTAATGTCGAAATTTTTATATCATTGTTAGAATTTAAAGGTGGGTCACAGAATTGTTCCTCCTGCCTGTAAGCAGATATAAGTCATTCAAGATATACAGGAATCTATTCAGTTTTATAAGAGTTTTAGGAAAGGTCCCTATGCAAGCTGGAAATTCTAAGTTACAAAAGAAACAATTGCAGAGAAGGAAAATTGTTGACAGATATCAGATGTGAGTTAAAAAATCTAGTATATTCTTTAATTCTAGGATTGACTTCTCACTACCTTCTATTCAGTATTCCAAATAAATGTCCCTTCAATAAGCTCTGACATTTGTAAAGTACTATTATGTGCACAGAGGGTTTTTACACATGGAACAGGGCACTGCAACCTCCTTGATGGGATATCGAGCAGCTGGCATGGCCTCATTTGCCCACTTTCTCTCCAGAGTCTCAAAGAGCCTGAAGGGCCAGCAGATGGAAGGTGCTCATCCCAGAACACACAAGTTTTGAAGGTGAGAGACAAGGACCAAGAGAGAGTTAATGGTGCCTGAGACTGCACGTGTCTCATGTCACTACAGATACTAGATTTAATTAAGATGGTCTGTCATGTGGGTATAATCACTAGACTATTTTTATTTGGACCCTATTGTTGGGAGTGCAAGAATACATGGAAGCTCAGCAAAGTTTCAGGTTGTAGGATGCCTAGAGCTATAGAGATAATATTCTGCCTATCTTGTTTGCTTGTACTGCAAAAAAAAAAAGGCATCATAAGTTTCTTTAATGTTTTCTAAACTAGCCAGAAGATGCCCAAATGTACCAGCTGGAATTCTACTGGAAGTCAGGATGAACATGACTGCACACCACCTCCTCACCATTGTGTGATGGACCTCAGTAAAGGAGTCAGATTGGGGGTAGGAGTGGGGAGGAAGGAACATGAATGTCTAGCAAAATAGGGTTTTTCTGTTTAGGGGTTCAGAGTTTCACATGAATGACGATCCAGTTGGTGGTGCATGTAGCTTTTCCTTTGATATTAACATCTTTATATTTTATCATTTTGATTAAATGCTTTTATAAACTAAAGAATTTGATAGAGATGACTCAATGAGGTTCAGCTCAATAGGACGGAAGGTGGGATCAAAAGAACCCATTTATTTGTTTGGTACACACACACACACACACACACACACACACACACACACACAGACACCCCCTAGACAGACATTCTACCTAGCACTAACCATTCACTGTCTTAAATAAGGGGAGATTGTCCTTTTAGCGGGCAAGGGATTCTAGGAAAAAGAAAACGTCCTCCATGGATATGCAATTTTTTTCCTTGGGACTGAGGCAAGAATACTTCAATTTAGATACTTTCCCTGGGTCTATTCCAATACAAATTAGACTATAAACCCCTTGGAGGCAAAGAAATCACATTGCTATCCTCTTTGGCACTCAGCACAGTGCATTCTAAAGAGCAAATAGTTAATAGATGTTTATAGAATGGATGACAGATAAATAAAGCCAAGCACATAGTTAGAACCAGTCCAAGAAAAGAAGAAAAACAGATTCTTGCTGAATATTTTCTAACAAAAAATACATAAACTTGAAAATATTTGGGAAAGCATCTGGTCATTTTTAGAAAATGTTCAAAAAGTAGCATTATCTATCCTTCAGCTGAATAGACAGAATTGCATTTTGATAAAGGCTAGTTAGGATTATTCACTCTCCAGCAGGAAAGTTCAGGGCCATTGAATGAATCTTCTACACCTACAGGATCTCCTCCTATGCTTCCAATTTCATTGGTGAAGGTAATATCCCTGCAAGTTGTATCTAAAGATCACTTCATTAACAAAGGTTAAATTGCAGATTGACTTACTTTATAAGTCATTTGAAGTGAGAACCAAAGGAATACTGAAGTAATTGGATTGGATGTTGGGTGGTTGTTCCTTTTCTTTAAAGTTAGTGAGCAAAGATGATTATATCTCTCCCTGGATTGACCTAATGACCATTTGGCCAGATGGCCATCCTTGAAATTTTACAGAAGAGGTAAAGCACTAGCAGCAGGTTTTGTGCTTCTGCTTCTAACCTCTCCCTCTGTTTTATTTATAGGAAGAATCTGTGGTGAATTTTTTGAGCAAAATCCCCCGATCCAAATAAGCCTTTGAAAATAATCCTATGATCTACCTAAAGGATATTCTAATACAGGCTAGATCAGTCAGTTCATTAGTTAAAGAGCATTTATATGCTAATATGTGCCAGGCCCTGTACTAAACACTGAAGGTACAAAGGCAAAAAAAAAAAAAAATTCATGCTCCCATCTCATAATCTATGGAAGAGATCACATGCAAACCACTATGAATAAACAAGATAGATAAAGAATAAACTAAAGAAGGTCAATAAAGGGAAGGCACTAACCTTCAGTCAGCTAAATCTAGTAAGAATCTAGAAAGGTGGAATTCTGTAGAAATAAAATCTCACACTTAAATTCCAAAAAAAATCTAATCAGCATCACAAGGAAAAGTGTATATAATTTGGATAGAAAATTGTCTTTAAAATATCTATTTTTAGAGTTATCTACAAGTTAATTATGAATCAATAGCATGATATGCAGTCACAAGAGCTAATATGATGTTAAGAAAGGCTTGGCTTCCAGGGAAAATGAGGTACTAGTTCTGCTGTGCTGGTTGGGTTCCATCTCCAGCCCTGTATTAAATTTTGGGTGCTGTGCAATCGTTTCAGTCATTTCTGTCATGTTAGTCATGTTCGACTCTTTGTGATCCCATTCGGGGTTTTCTTGGCAGAGACACTGAAGTGCTTTTCATTTCCTTCTCCCCCTCATCTTACAGATGAAGAAACTGAGGTAACACAGGATTAAATGACTTGCCCAGGGTCACATGACTAGTTGGTGACTGAGGCCAGATTTGAACTCAGGGAGATGAATCTTCCTGACTCCAGGTCCATTGCTTTATCTACTTTGCTACCTAGTTGCCCTTAAATTGTGAGTACCACAGGTTAAGCAGGACAAAGATGATCTAGGAAATACCTGAAAGAGGGCAGGTGGGATGGGAAGAGCATTGAGTCTGTGGCATGTAAGGATCTGCTGAAGAAACTAAAGATATTAACTTTTGAGAAGAGAAGACTTATGGCTGTCATGTGAAAGAGCAAATAGACTTTTCTTTGTTCCTAGAGAGCACAGCCAATGGAAATGGGTGGAAATTACAAAGGACAAAATTTAGTTTTGATATAAAGAAAGCGTTTAGAGCAATTAAAGTTATGAAAAGGAGACTGGACCACTTCAGGAAGGGGTGGGTTCCCTCTCATTGGAGGTCTTCTAACGGATGCTGGATGATCTTTTACTGACTCTGTTGTTCTAGCAGATTTCTTTTCTAGGTATGGGTTGAACTACATAAGCATGGTGATTTCTTTCAAATCTAAACATCTTTGACCCTGCACTTCTTGGGAAAAGTAATATGTTAAGCCCCACTCATCATTTACAACTTGCTTATTGACGAATTTATCAAATACTGTCCCAAGATCAAGTTTTAAGAGAATAAGGGTAGATCATAAAGGTATTGTTTTGATGACAAAAAGAGGTACAGAAATGATCATCTGGAAGTTTCTGTAGACACAATTCATACTGTCCAAGGTCAGTGCCAACAGCATCCTACCTTCAGAATCTCCAGCCCTAGGTGGTTCTTAGAAAATTCTGTTGGTGACTTGACACTGTGGTCAGTTACCTGAACTGCTTACAGAAAGCTGATCTAATTGGAAATAATTGAGTATTAGAGCTCTGGTGACTGTAACCAAGAGCCTGATGTCTATTTCCTTAAGAACTATAAAAGAAAGGAAAAATAATTACTATTCTCATCTTAGCTCTTTTTTCTGCCTCATCATAATAACTTCATATTTCATGTTTTGTTTTTGCTATATATAAAGAGAGATGCTCTGATGGCACTATTTTGTCAATTTTGGTACCTTTCAAAAAAAATTTCACTAGTGCATATCTCAGTGTCTCCAAGTTTTCAGAGAAAACTATGTGGCATCAAAGAAAAAGTAAAATATTTGAAATCTGGCGATCCGTTTCTAAATTTTTTTTTTTAGAACCTTGCTAGATTTGAGATCGTGGGCGGTGACTCAGTGTCTTAAGGACTCAATTCCTCATCTCTTACACTAGAATATTACATGTACTGTTTATTTTACAGGGTTATTTATTGTGAGAAAAGTGCTTTACAACACTATTATATATGTGTTACTATTCTTATTCTATGCAATTCTTGTCCATAACTTTTTCACTGATTCTTCATAAAACTCACATCTAATTCAAGAAAGCTTCCTCTGGTTATCTTTTTTTGTTTTTTAAACACAATGAGTACCAGTACATTAGGATGTTCATTAATCATCTCTTGTTTTTGGCTATGTGATTGGACTACTTCTCTCTCCTTTTATATAGTATACATCTTTTTTAAGTTTATTGACTAAAATAAATATCAAAAAATAAAGTTTAATAGTATTTTACTTTTCCCCTGTTACATGTCAAGAAAATTTTTACTATTTGCTTTTACAAGATTTTGAGTTCTAAATTTTTCTCCCTCCCTCCACTTCCCTCTTCTGAAAATGGCAAACAGTTTCATGTCATTTATACATTCTTATCATGTAAAAATATTTCCATATTAGTCACAGTTTTGAGAAAAGAAACAGATCAAAAGGAAAAAATACAAGAAATAATAAAGTAAGTGAAAAATTGTGCTTTGATCTACATTCAGAGTCCAACAGTTCTTAATCTGGATAGGGGTAGCATTTTCCTTCGTGTTTCCTTTGTACATGTCTTGGGTCATTATGTTACTGAGAAGAAATGAGTCATTCATAGTTGTTCATCACATAATGTTGCTGATACTGTGTACAGTGTTTTCTTGGTTCTGCTCATTTCACTTTACATCAGTTCATGCAAGCCTTTACAGGTTTTTCTGAAATCTGCTTGTATTATTTCTTATATCATTATAAGAATTATGAATTATATTCATATACCACAGCTTGTTCAGCCATTCCCCAATTGATAGGCATCCCCTCAATTTCCAATATTCTGCCACAGATAAAAGGGTTGTTATAAATATTGTTGCACGTATATGTTCTTTTCCCTTCTTTATGCTTTCTTTGGGATACAAAACTAGTGATTTCATTGCTGGATCAAAGAGTATTCCCAGTTTGGCTGTCCTTTAGTCATAGTTTCCAATTGCTCTCCAGAATGGTTGGATCCATCACCAACAGTGCATCAGTATCCCAATTTTCTCACGTGTTCGCCAACATTTATCATTTTCATTTATTGTTATATTAGCTAATCTGATAGGTGTGAGATGGCGCTTCAGAGGTTTTTTTAATTTGCATAAAATGATTTAGAGTACTTCTTCATATGCTTATAGATAGCTTTGATTTCTTCATCTGAAAATTGCCTCTTCTATCCTTTGACCATATATCAATTGGAAAATGGCTTATATTCTTATAAATTTGACTCCATTCTCTATGTATTTGACAAAGGAAGCCTTTGTCACAGATGCTTGCTGGGAAGATAGTTTCCTAATTTTCTGCTTTCCTTCTAATCTTAGTTACATTAGTTTTGTTTATGCAAAAGCTTTTTTATTTTAATATAATCAAAATTATCCATTTTGCATTTCATAATGTTCTCTATCTCTTTTTTCCTCATGAATTCTTATCTTCCCCATAGATCTCACAGGGGACTATTCCTTGCTTTTCTAATTTGCTTAGGGAATCACCCTTCATGTCTAAATCATGTACTCATTTTTAATTTATCTTGGTATATGGTGTGAGATATTGATCTATACCTACTTTGTGCCCTAGTGTTTTCCAGTTTTCCAAGCAGTTTTTTTTTCGCAAATAGTGAATCCTTATCTCAAATTCTGAGAAGTCTTTAGGTTTGTTAAGCACTGGGTTACTATGATAATTTACTGATGTGTCTTGTGTACCTAATGTATTCCACTGATCCACCATTCTATTTCTTACTCAGTACTAGATAGTTTTTATAATTATTGATTTACAGTATAGATCTGATGTTGCTAGGCCACCTTCCTTTTTATTTTTTTCATTAATTCCCTTGATACTCTTGACCTTTTCTTCTTTCAGATGAATTTTCTTTTTGTTTTTTCTAGCTCTACCAAATAATTTTTTTGGTAATTTGGTTGGTATGGTTCTGAATAAGCAAATTAGTTTATGAATTATATTCATATACCACAGCTTGTTCAGCCATTCCCCATTGCCATTTTATTATATTGGCTCAGCCTACCCATGAGTAATTGATATTTTTCTGGTCATTTAGATCTGACTTTATTTCTGTGAAAAATGTTTCCTAATTGTGTTCATATAGTTCCTGGATTTGTCTTGGCAGGTAGACTCCTAAGTATTTTAAATGGTTTACAGTTATTTTTAAATGGAATTTCTCTTTCTCTTGCTTCTGAACTTTATTGGAAATAGAAAAACGCTGATGATTCATATGTATTTGTCTTCTATACTGCAACTTTGCTAAAGTTGTTAATTATTTCAAATAATTTTTCAGTTGATGTTCTAGGATTCTCTAAGTATACCATCATATCATCTTAAAATAGTGATAGTTTTATTTCTTCATTTCTCATTCTAATTCTTTCTATTTCTTCTCTTATTGTTATAGCTAACATTTCTAGTACTACATTGAATAATAGTCTTGATAATGAGCATCCATGCTTCACCCCAGATCTTTTTGGGAAATTTTATCCCCATTACAGATAATGCTTGCTGATGGTTTTAGATAGATATTGCTTATCCTTTTAAGGAATGCTCCCTTTATTGCTATGCTCTCTAGTGGTTGTTTTAATAGAATACATCTCTGATGAAATTTTTGATGCCACTTCTCAGTTGCAAGTCATCATGGGTAACATACAGCAGCCCACTTCCCCCAATCATGTGCTTTTACAATTTTAATTTTTCTGACATCATGATCCTATTGCATTATCAGGATGCCATTGGCATTTTCAAAATGACATTTTATAGCAGGGTGGAACTGTTAATGATTGAAAGTGCTTTGATCTATTCTGTTCTTTTCTAATTATTCAATTCTAAGCCTCTTTCAATTACCTTCTATACATACAATGATGAATTAACTCACCAAGCGATTCATGTAGCTATATACGCTAATCTGGAAAATAGGAATTTCTTATCTACTTGATTTGCTCAATATAGAAATCTGAGCAATTTTCCTTTGCATATCTCTTGGTCATCAGAAAAATAAGTTTCCTATTTAGTGTGTCAACAATTAAATTAACATTAATAAATACTCTCAAACCTAAAATTCTTAATATCCTCCACCTCTTTTTCCACTACCCTACCATCTTTACTGGGGAAACTATAGGAGGCCTATGCTTCAAGACTGCTTTATAGTTTTAAATGTTTTATGGGTCACCATACATGGCCAAAGAATTCATCTTCTAGTGGCAACCTACTAATCATCAACCTCAATATTTAGCTAAGCTGGTCATTGGACTGTTGACAGTCTTTTGTCATGACCTTGCTTGAAATGTTTACATCTCAGGAGAATCTTTAAGAGTTTCAACCTCATTGGCCCAGCCTTCAAGAAACTATGGCCACCTCCATACAATGATAAAGATCAGAATAAGACTTGTGGTGATTTCTTGCTAAAATGTGTAAAAAATTTTACTGAAGAGGAGGGGGTGAATGTCAAATACAAAGCCTGTTTTTAAGCAATGTCATCTTTAATTTGCTTATTCATCACTACTTGTCCATGGAAGTTTTGACTCATAAATCAAATAATAATTGACATGTCTTTTTGGTTATATTTAGGAAGGCCCTCAGGAGAATATAAAGCTGCATTTATCTTTTCTATTTATATAATATTTCTATTTAAAGACTCTGAAATAATGACCATTTTTGGATAGCAAATTGAAGCACTAGAAGAAAAACATATCACTAATGATATTTGTTCATTTCAAGCACACATTATATTCATTTTCTACTCATCAAATCCCTAATTCCAGTAACATGAGATAAGTAGTAATTTCTCATTCCTTATCACAATTTTTTCATTTTTCACCCAAAGTTTTAAGTTGGAATTCTGCTGTGACCCAATTTAATGTTTTTCTTCTAGAGGAACAACAGAACTTATCATCTAGTTGGTAAGAATGATTAGTTAATTAAGATAAACCTACCATGGCCAATGGTGGCTTCCTCAGCTGTCCATGGGGACCAGTTTCTCAGTTATCTCTCTCCCCAATGTAATTGAGTCCTGGTGTCTTTTCCAACTTCTGTTCCATGGGGAGAGTATTTTGTGTTAATTGCCTAAATTATACAAGTTGCCACTTTAAGTTCCATGCTAGCAAAGTAGACTCAAGGTCAGTCACCGAGAAAGCTATTATTTCTCAGGGGACAAGTCTTCGGCTGGACTTTAGCTGTAAGAACAAATAACAAATCTATTAGTATAATTATCAAACAAATATTCTTTACTATTTAATTAGAAGGTTTCATCTTTTTCAAACTGTTACCCCAATATATCATTTGCTTAATGAGCTGAAGAAATGTCTTTTCTAATAAGTATTTTCCATTCTCCCCTTTCTCTCTGTATGTGTATATCTACCTTTATATATCTATGCATATACAGACATATATACATGCACATATATACACACATAGAGGCATATATCTGCATAAACATACATACACATGTGCGATAAACACAAAAAGACAAAAGATATGATTAATTATTGACAGCATATCAGTTATGAGAAAGATCCTAGTCATTTTCTCTTTTAATTCTTGCTATGTCTGTTGATTTCAACCCTGCCAATGCTGCTATGCTATGAATTTTTTCTGTTGATACTAGTTAAAATCTTTTCTTAAAAATTCTGTTCATATTTCCTTGCAAGAAATAAGGTTTAAAATAGTTCTTTCAGGAAAACTACATCCCTTAGTCCTTCTGCTTTGTTCTCTATAAAACCATGATAGTTCACAAATTACTCAAATGACTCTCAAGCTTCTATTGCCTCTAAAAAAGGAGGTAATCATGTTATAGTCTCTGCAACAGAGACTATTGAAGGTGATATTACATTTCTCCCATGGCCAAAAATGTTAAGTCTCTGAAAATCATTTGTGAGTATATTTAATCCACATTAGTATCATATATTATAAACTATAGTTCTATATAATATCATATAAAATTATCTGTGTTATATATCAAATATTAATGTCCTTTGTTGTTGTTTCACCTTTGTTCTAGAAGAGGACCATGACATCAGGAAGGTGATGCCATGACTTGCAAGTGAATTGAATTTAAGTGAAGAAGGGTTGTGCAAAGTGACCAGCCTTACACTCTCCTCCAGAGGCATCTAAATTCAGTGGCGAGATATAGATCAGGATGACTAGAGATGGCCCTGATGTAGTGGAAGATCTTGGTCTCTTTAATTTATGGTCTTTCCCAGGTCTCAGTTTGACTGAGACATTATGCTTATTTAAGGATATATAAGAAATGAGACAAAGAATGGCCTCTCTTACTGAATTAAAAAAAATCAATCTGGGAGGGAAAGATTTCCCTCAGGTTTCTGGTCAAAACAGAAATAATTGTTATTTACACTCATTCCAACTGAATCATCAGGGCCCAAACAATGGCCAAGTGAGGGCTTGGGACCAATTGTTGGTCAATCAATGAGAGCCAAGGTAATCTGGAGCTGGATGGTGAAGTACTTTAAAATGATAGTTTCTAACCAAGATGGCTACCTGAACAGGAAGCAGAGAAAAAGCAGGAAAATGTGCACTCTCTAAAGTTCTTCATCAGTGTCATGGAGGACATCCTGCCCAAGGACCTCATAGATCCCTCGAAGAGACTAGGTTCAAGGCTGGCAGTGTGAAGATTTGGGTTAGAAGGGGAAAAGCTATGATAGAGTGATCAATACTGTTTACAAACATTCTCTCATCTTTATTATGCTATCTTCCTAACAGATCATAACTTTTATTAAATCCTTGTTGGCTGCTCACTAGGTGACAAACACAATTCTTCTGAGTACCTGTAACTTTGCTCTCTGGAGACTAAATTTAAAATAAAAGGAGAAGAATTTCCTATGTATGGTGAGAACCTACAGAAGGTACTATTAGCTATTGACATCATGCAGATTGCATCAAGCCTCAATAATATAGGGCCTTCTAGAAGAGATCTACAACTGCTCAAGATATTGATGTAACAATTCACAAAGGAGAAAAGAAAATAGAGAAAAGAGGGCCACCAGCATCTTTTTAGAAAATAGAAAGAAATGTATAATTGGAAAAGTATGTGAGTTGGGATAATACATGGGTGCTGCAAATACTGTACTTGGATCCAGGAAATACTAAATGAACTAAGAACTTATAATGGACAAAATAGACCCTCTATTGAAGTTTTGTGGAGAACATGTATGAAAATTGCCCAAGGTAAGTTATCTACAATGATGAGATGACAAATACACTAAAGTATTAAAGAAAATATAAAAGTCTAAAAAATATCATGTTGTGAAATTCCCATTGCATATTTATTTCAATGTGGATATTTGAAATAAATGATGCACCTGTAGATCTAAATTTCAGCTTAATATGGTCAGTGACCTTTAGTGTAGTTTCCTAATTATCATAAAAATATTAGCTATAGATTTCCTTATTCTTGGTACTTAAGAAAAAAGTTTTTAAAAATTCTACTGTTTCAGGAAAACAAAAAGTTATTCAGTTACATGAAACATCTGTTATTGAAACTGGGATTTCTTAATTTTGAAAGGGCATGATAACATAAATATTCACAGGTTCAAAAGAGTGATCTGAATAGGTTATCAAGCAAAAAACATAAAACCACCTGGAGAACAAAATCCATCTGCGAAAGAATTTAGTTGAAAATATTTTTTTAGCCCTGTTAGTAAAACTCTCATGTAAAATTTATTTGATTGAATAATTTTCTAAGAATATTTCATAAGCATCATAAAGAGCTAAACCGATTTTTAAAAATGAATATCCTAGTCATCTTGCTGACTTTCAAGCCAATTCTGTAGTTTTCTTATTGATAGAATTAACAAACTCAGTTTTAGATTTTATGTATATCCTGAACAACAGTTTTCAAAAGAAAATTCTTTTGGATTGACAAACCATATTTTTTTCTAAAGAGCTTCTTTGTGAATGAGTGAAATAGATGTCTTTTCCCTCATAGTTACCCAAATAGCTCTGAACTCTTGTAATTCTTTTGTGTTATTCTGGGTACTAGAACTCAGAAATGACCATCTTAGCTGTACCGCCTATCAAAGATGTGCAGCTGTATGGCCATCATTGGTTCTTTGTGATAAGCATGTCCAAACACCTGCTATTCCTTCTGCACTGTTTTCTTGATCCAGATGTATGTGGAGCACCACAGGCTTTGGACTCATCCCTCAAGAACTCAAGACTACATTTTCTTGCTTCTTCCCCAGAATAAGTTCCCAATCTGAGTTTCTAGCTTTTATCTCTTGATTAACTACCAAGATTATTTTAGGTTAATGAAACTGGGAATTAATTTCAGACTTTGTCCCTTGCCACATTCTTGTTGACACTCTCTTGATCCGTCAATATATTCATCTACTAATGGTGGAGGCACGGAAACAACTACAAAAAATACATACACAAAGTAGTATCTGATGGACTGTTTCAAGTAATAAGAAAAAAAGGATATAACTGTAGCAACAGTAATAAAGATAGTTAAATATAATAATATTACACATGCATATACACATCAAAAAATATAAAGCAATATCCAAACCTTTTGAGACTTGCCTAGGGTCACACAGCTAGTAAGTGTCAGAGATTAGATTTGAACTCAGAAAGAGACTTCAAGTTCAATGCTCTACCTACTGTGCCATTTAATCACTCTAATGTGTCACCTACTCACCTAAGCACCCAAGGAAATATGCAATTAATCTTATCTCAGTTAATGTGATCCAAATACGATTGGATCACATTGACCACAAAAGAAATTGACTGTGGTAAAAAAAAAATCACCAGCTTTTGCTTTATCACATACAGTTGAGGATGTGTGTGTGTGTGTGTGTGTGTGCATGTGTGTGTGTGTGTATGCATGTATGTGTGGCTGGTGGTGGGTACAGTTTGTGAGAGTAGGAGGATTCATCCCTGTCTTCTGAAGCTTTTTGGTCACTGAAGGAGAACCATATGGGATTGTGTTCCTATCTTTATTTTAAGGCTCCAAATTACTTCTCAGAGAAAATACAGAGTTCTCAGTCTGGCATTTAAAGTACTCCACAAAATGGTTGTCACCCACCTTTTCCATTTTCTTTCATATTAACTCTCATACATTGTATTCCAGTTCAGTTGGTCTGCTCTTCTATTCCCTAAGCATGAAATTCTAACTCCCTTTTTTGTCAGCGTAAGTGGTCCCCAATATCTAAAGTACTATAAATTCCTTCCTCATCTCTGCCTTCTAGAATTCTTAGCTTTTTTCAAAGAAGCACTTGGGTTCCACCCCTCCTACATGAGGCTCTGATCCCCTAGTTGGTGTGCTTGCCCTCTTGAAATAATGTATATAACTTTATTTATATTCGGTTTTCACTTATCTTTCTACAGATTTGTCTCTTCCTCTCTTACCTGGCATAATGTGAAGTCCTTTGTAGTAGGGACTGCTTTATTGTCCCAGTGTCAAGCACAATCTCTTACAAATTTTCACTTAATAAGTTTCAATAATTTAATTAAACAATTGGGATTGCAAATGGAGGACTGATAAGAAAGTAGAGACCCAATTCACTTAATGATTAAAAAAGGAATACTTTCTAGATCCAAAGAAGCAGCAAATTGGATTCTCATCCTGACCTCCTCCTATAAGGAAACCAACTCCTCTACCATTGCTTCACATTATTTCATTGAAAACGTGCTTGCAATATTCAGAAGTCAAAACTCAACTGGTCAAGGAGGAAACTTTCTCCATAGGGATATGCAATACAGGGAGAAAATTCCCAAATTTTAAGAATGCAGACTGTACAAGACTCATCTTAACCAAGTTTCCTGGATCTTGGCTTTTGATACATATTGACCTCCACAAAAAAACTGTCCTAGCTCTTAGCCTCTCAGTGCTGAGAAAATCCCTGGCCTTTGGTTTGCATTCTCTTGGTTTTCTGTTTGGACTGAGCTTCTCCTTCCTCAGGAACAGATTACCCTTGTCTTGGTGATAGGTCTAGTCTCTGTCCTCTGTCAGCTCCCCTGTTCAGAGGAGGAAAATACTGATCTAAAATTTGAAAAAAGAAGTCTAAACAAATGCCACTTAACAGCCTGTTTCAGTTAAACATTTCTTAATGTTAATAAAATATTCATTAGATAAAGAGGGGAAAGGAAAACTATTTGGAATTTTTTTAAGTGACTGAAATGTTTATATTTAAAAGGCTTCCCATTGTCTCCAGGATCCATTACAAAACCCTCTGTTTGGTGTTCAAAGCCCTTCATAGCCTATCTCCTTCCTACTTCCCAGTCTTCTTACGTCTTAGATTTTAGTGATATTGGTCTCTTAGCTCTTGACCCTCCAGCTCTCAACTCCAGGCATTTTTTTATGACTGCCTCCCATGCCTGAAATACTCTTCCTTCTCCACTGTACCTGACTTCAAGTACCAACCAAAATCCCTCCTTTCATTAGAAATCTTCCCTGACCCCTCATAATTATAGTGCCTTCCCTCTGCTAATTATTTCCTATTTATTCTGCATATAACTTATTTTATTCATTTGCATATCCCCTATTCCAATTGATTATAAGCCTGTTGAGGACAAGGACTGTCTTTGTCTTCTTTTTGTAATACTACTTAGGATTTAACAAATAATAACTAATTAAATGATGCTGACCCTGAATTCTTATGGAGAAAGGAGAGGGGGAGAGAGAGAGAGAGAATACACTGGAGATAATCTCAGAGGGAAGGATGATTTGGGACATGGGAAAAGACTTCTTACAGCACTTGGAATTTTAGATGGAACTTGAAGGAAGCCAAGAGGCAGAAAGGAAGAGAAAGAGAATTATAGGGAGCAGTCAGTGAAAATTCCCAGAGTTAGAAGATTGGATGTCACATGTGAGGATTAGCAAGGAAATTATTGTCACTGATCATAGTATCCATGTTGGGGAGTAAGGTGTAAGAAGCCTGGAAAGATAGGAATGGACCAGGTCATGAAGGACTTTGAATATCAAACAGAGGATTTTATATTTTCTCTTAGCAGTCATAGGGAGCCATTGGAGTTTATTGAATAGCACAATAACACAGTCAGACCTGCCCTTTAGGAAAATCACTTCAAGAACTGAAAATAGGATAGACTGGGGTGAGGATATAGAAAGATAAACCAGAAGGCTATTGCAGTAATGCAGCTAGGAGATGATGAGGGCCTGTATGAGAGGGTAGAGGAGAGAAAGAGGCTTATGTTGTGAAGACAGAAATGATGGGACTTGGAAACTGAATATGGAGAGAGAAAATGAGGAATCTAGGATGACACCTAGGTTGTGAGCTTGGATGACTATGAATATGGCTTAACAGTAACAGAGAAGTAAGGAAGAGTGGAGAGTTTTGGAAGAAAAATGATGACTTTCATTTTGACATGTTTAGTTTAAGATATCTTTTGGACATCTAGATCAAGATGAGGGACTGTAGACTGATCAGGGAAGGGGGTAAGGCTGAATAAATAGATCTAGTAGTTATCTGAATAGATATGAGGCAGGAAGATAGCTTGAGATTGGTAGTTTTGAGTTAAAAAGAGAGTGAGGGGAAAGGAAATGTAGATACCCATAATACATAGTTTTTTCAAGGAGTTTAAACACAAAAAGGAGAACTATGAAGAGATATCTAGTAGGAAGGAATAAACCAAAGTAAGATTTTTTTTTTTTGAGGATGCAGGGGATAGAAGTATATAGGCAGCAGAAAAACAGCTGATAGATGGAGAGAGATTGCAAATTAGTGAGACTGGGCATGATAGGAGTCACAACCTCTCTGGTCCTCAGTTTCTTTATCTGCAAATTGAGAGAGCTGGGTTAAATTTTCATTAAGGTTTCCTCCAGCTTTATGACACCATAATCCATTGTGATGGTAACTGAAGGCTATAGTAATCTGAATTCCCTAAACTTGAAAGCCCACTAGCATATGTGGGAGTTGAAGGTAAGAGTTATCTATGACGGTGATGTTGAAGTGGTCATAAAATTGTAAGCCAAGATAAGCTCATTAAAAAAAGTGACCCAACTGAGTGTAATGAAATTGATCATAAGTAGGAGAATTATTAATATCATGAAAAGAATGCTTTTAAATAGATCTTGGATCAAAAGGAATGATTTGAGGCCTGCACACATATCACTATTCTATAATTTATTTTTAATTAATTTATTTGTTTTCAATTTTCAACAATAACTTCCACAAAGTTTAATTTTTCTCCTCCTTCTTCTCCCCTCTCTCCCCAAGATGGCATGCAGTCCTATATGGGTTCTACACATACATTCTTATTAAATGCATTTTCACATTACTCATGTTGGATAGAAGAATTAAAACAAATGGGAGAAACTATGAGAACAAAACAAAACATAATATAACAAAACAGTCTGTGTTCTGGCTCTATAGTTCTTTCTCCAAATAAGGATGGCATTTTGTATCAAGAGTCCTTTGAAAATGTTTTAGGTCCTTGCATTGTTGTGAAGGGCTAAGTCTATTAGAAACATTCCTCACACAATGTGTCTGTTACTGTGTATAATATTCTCCTGGTTCTGCTCACCTCACTCAGTATCAGTTCATATAAGTCTTTCCTGGTTTTTCTGAAGTCTGCTTGTTCATCATTTCTCATAGCACAATAGCATTCCATTACATTCATTCACCACAACTTTTTTCAGCCATTCCCCAATTGATGGGCACCTCCTCGATTTCCAGTTCTTGACCACCACAAAAAGAGCTGCTATAAATGTTCGTACATGTGGGTTCCTATGACTTATTTCTAGTAAACCCTATTCCTACTGCCTATTATGAAGGCATTGCAAAAACAAGCAGCACAACTCAGTAATAAAATACTTTATTGCTGCTAGACATGCTATTATGATTGACTAACATAAATATCACAGATTAAAGTTGGAAGGGACTTCAAAATCCATCTAATCTAACTTCTTTATTTTTACAGCTGAGAAAACAAAAGCCCCCAAAAGGTTAAGTGACATAATTATAGTTCTTTATTTAGCAAGTGGCCAAGCTAGGAGTTGAACTCAGGCCTTTGAAGTCCAGATCCAGTGCCCTTTCCAAGGTGTCTCAGGATAAAATATATTCATTGTGATATTATTGCACACCAAATATTTATGGTTCTGGCACACAGTAGCCACTTAGTAAATGACTTGTTGTCTGAGTATAGTCCTTGAGAAAAGCAATATGGATTTTTTTTATTAATGCAGCCTTCAAGCATGTGGCATGATTTTGGCATCTTGTATGCTTGGGAGAACTATCACAATGAGACATACAGAAATACATATACAATCAACCAGTCAATTAATTACCTACTATGTGGCAGGGTGCTAAATCCTTAGGAACACATAAGAACCTTAATGAAAATGTAACTTGGATCTACAACCAGTTGAAAAGGCAACTTTGTTTTTATGTCATGAGATTTGGCTGGGACTTCATCACATGAATTTCTAGCTAAACCTCAGGAACTAAGGTTAAGGCACACAGGGGAAAAAAGGGAAACAACCCCATAAAGACTGTGATCTGGAACTATTATGGTACTTTCACCCCTTTTAACACATACGTTTTTCACTGCTTCTTTTTCAAAAAGGGATTTTGAATAGAAATTTCACTTAAAATATAAAAAATAAATAATTTTACTTCACCTTGAAAAATAGATATTTTCATTCTCTTTCTATTACTGAAATATTTGTCCTTATTTGGTGTTCCCTGAGTTCACCAAACTATGAGACAATCTTGTCTCTGGCATCATTAAATCTTTTAAAGATGAGACTTTTAAAGACAACAGATTTTACAGCAAAGTAAGCTCCTAGGTAAGCATGCTTTTGAGGTTGTGTATTCTATAGCAAAGGGAAATGAATACAACTTCTTTCTGCACTCAGTAGCTTAACCTCAAATTTAGAAAATTACTAGGAAATCAGGACAATTGTCCAGAAGGCCTTCTATTATCAAGTTACTCTAGGGCAATCAATCTTTTAGTTTTCTGAAGTTTTACCAACTACCTTTCAGGAGATTAATGTTTTGGACTCTTCTAAGGTTAACTTTTTACAAAATTCCGGTGTTAGAAGACCTCTGAGACCATGCAATCCAATCTAATCTTTACTTGTCATGTGACCTGGGCCAAGTTATTTATCTTTTGAGAGCCTGTTCCCTCATGTACCTCAGAACTATTTTGAGGAAAGATACAAGCTGTTATCCTTCATTCATACCCAGGTGGAGTATATAGAATAGGGGCTGGCCTTCAAGTCAGGAAAATCTGGGTTGAGTCTTACTGATAATACATATCAACTCTGTGATGATATGTAGGTTCTCTAACTTCCTTTAAATTATCTACCAGTTACAAATATAAAGGAGATTCCACACAAGGAGTTCATCCATGTTGCTGAAATCACAAATCTACCAGTTCCCTCCTGCAGTCCCTAGAGGAAGAGTCCCTCAAGTATCCCTTTACAATGCATAGGTGACCTTGATGATGATCTTGACATAGCCCATGAAAATCACATGAGATATTATACAGATAGCCCTTTGCAAGCCTTAAAGCACTGTATAAATGATAGCTATAGTTGAAATTAAAGGAATGAGAGGAATTTTTTGTGTGACCCTTGAAGTAACTCTGAAAGCAGGACTTCCAAAAGTGTTTTGAGCAGTAGCAACAATATAAAAAATGTTTATAGTCTATCTAGGTGATTGCTTTGAGGGACAATGTGTGGGGAAATATATTTGTTCTTGGAGGAGGAGCCAAGATGGAAGAGTAGAAAGATTCACATATTCTAGCTCTGAACTCACAGCCCATAAATTATCTATAAAGAGGAGCTCCCAACAAATTATGGAGCAGTGGAAGCCACACAGCAATGAAGTGGAGGAGATTACTGTTCCAGAGAGCCCTGAAAAGCTGATCCCAAAGGTCTGTCACACACCAAACAGGAATGGAGCCCAGTCCTGCCTTGGCCACATGGCACCAAGAGGAGCAGATCCAAGCAGGCTTCAGGGAGGGAATCTCCAGCGGCCACGAAGGTCCCTCCACCCAAAGGCGCACAGGTCAGTGAGAGAGACTTCTGGGCTGGCCAAGAGGGGAGCGTGGTATCTCCATAACTCAGGCCCCCTCAGGAGGCAGCAGCAGAGACAGGGAGAGCAGCAGACCAAGGCTCCCCAAGCAGGCAGGAGGTCGGATCCATTACTGAACATCTCCACATAAACTCCCTGAGGGAACAGAGCCTGGGAAGCCACCCTGCCCTCACCTGAGCACCAGAACTTAAGCTCACATTAAATAGCAGCCACACCCACCACTGAAAGCCCTGAGGCTGGGGAGCAGCATTTGAACCTCAGACCCCAAGCCCTAGCTGGG
>CM053772.1:152962452-152982437 GCA_028658325.1 Potorous gilbertii
TTCCTCTTCCCTCCCCCTTACACAAGCATGCACAATATCTATTTTATGGAGAACTCGCATGACACAGGTGATCACATGGTGGCCAGAAGAAATGATGCGAGGACACTCTTAAGGTCTCTCTCAAGAAATTTGGATTTGACTGTGTGACATGGGAGATACTGGCACAGGACTGCTCAGCATGGCATGCCCACATTAGAAAGGGTGCTATGCTCTGTGAGCAAAGCAGCATTGAGACAGCACAAAGTAAATGCAGGGTGCACAAATTCGGGATATTCACCCCAAACATTCACACAGACTCTCTGTGCCCAACCTGTGGTAGAGCATTCTGAGCTCCTATTGGTCTGATCAGTCACAGTTGGACACACTGAAAGTTCACTTTACAATGGTGATGTCATTTGGGTCCTCTTCGAAGATGAAGGACAACAACCAACCAACCAACCATCCATCTCCTCTATGAATAAACTGAGGCTATATGCTCATGAAGTAACCTGCTTCCTTGCTCATATTCAGTTTATTAACTTGAGAAATGGGTATGAAAATATTCATACCTCATAGAACCCTTGAGAGGAATAGGCTTTGTAAACCTTAAAGTGCTTCACAAACATGAATTATTGACTCCTAGTAAGTGCCTGAACCAGGACTTGAACCCAGATCCACTAACTCCTAGGGCAATGTTCTCTCTAATATACTACATGGCCTCTCCAGGCCCTGATGCTTAGGACCCAGTGATAAATACACCACTTTAGAGAGGAGAAACTTTGCTGTAAAGTGGAGTGTAAAGATGTCCTCATAGGGAAAAGAGGAGAAAAAGCAATGAATTTGCAACTCCAGGCCAGAAGTGTGCTGAAGCTAGGAAGACTGAGTCAATTTTTAAATTTTCAGTGTATTTACACTTCAGAAATAGGCAAAAACTATGAATCAGGCCTTGAGATGTATTGCTTTGATGGTCTAGTCTTAAGGAAGTGATGGAGAGATTAAACTTCAAAGTTATGTCATGGTTGCATTCCCTGCCACATACCCCCATCCCCAAGAATCATTTGTTAAATATCAGCACATCCTTGCATTGAATTCATTAAAAATTTGTGTCATCTCTGATCTTGACCACAGGGTACAAACTAACAAATGTTTGCAGAAATGTTTAATTCCTAGGTTTCCCTTATGGCCCTGAGAGGGGCCTTACCAAACGCCCTGGGAGCATGTTTCAAATAGAAGTCTTTTCAACTCATACTTTCAAGTTCATACTTTTCCTTCTTTTGAGTAATTTTCCTCTGTCATTATTTCAGAGAACAAAGAAAAAGGCGGTAAAACATCATGTTCCTGGAATGCTTTCTTCCCCTCCATGTTTACTCATTCATCCCACAGTCCACTAAAGCACCTCATAGACCAGTCAAGTAAAGACACATTTATTTTTACCAAGACTGTAATGAATCCTTTTTTTACTGGAGCAAATGGAAAGTGAGGCTAAAGCAGAAGGGCTAAATCAATGAGGATCAGGAGTTTAAAAAAAATGCAGAGGCATGAGAGGAATAGATTCTAGGAAATGAGGAAGCTGCTGAGGGGGTTCTCAGGAAGAGAAGAGAAGGCCCTGGGGCAGGGCCTGGTCAGGAAAGAAGAACATCCCAGTTAAAGCCTCCAGAGCAGGGGATTTTAACTTGGGGTCTGTGAGTTTTATAAAAACAACATTTTGATAGAAAAGTGAAGCAATATTTTGATAGCTGTATTTCCGATGTAAATCCCCCCCATTCCTTCCCCCCAATCCTATGTGTTTATTGTTTTTTTTTATGAATTTAAAGACATTATTCTGAGAAGAGGTAGGGCACAGACTTTTCCTGAGGGCCAAGGGGTCCACGTAACAAATGAAGGTTAACAGCCTGTGTTCTAGGGCTAAAGGGAGAGGGGCATCATTTGTCGGCTTCCTATTTTTCCTGATTATATTTACTAACTGGGTGCTAATTTTAGTTAATCCCATGATGCAGAAGGATTACAAGTGATGGCAATGTCTTCTAAATTTCGTTGCCTTGGTGAAAAGGACTGGTCATCCTGCCCTATTTATGACTTTCATTTTTCTCGTGTGAAGGAGTCTTGGGCTACAGATGATCAATCAATCAATCAATTTTTGCTTGGCATACTTCCTCATTTGCAAAATGAGCTGGAGGAGGAAATGGCAAGTCACTCCAGGATGTTTGTCAAGAAAAGCCCAAATGGGGTCACAAACCAAATGGGGACATGACCGAATAAAAAGTATCTACTGTGCCAGGTACTGTGTTAAGTGCTGGCAATACAAAAAGCAGTTTAAAAAACCCAAAAAATGAGTCTGCGTACTCAATGAGGTTACACTCTAATGGAAGAGACAACATGCAAATACACAGGCAAAACAAGAAATAATGAGCAGAAAGAAGGCCTGAGAATTAAAAGGGGTTGAAGAAGGCCTCCCATAGAAGATCTGGGATTTAAAGGACTACCCACGGATTAGGTGAATTCCAAACACCTTGCTCAATCCGTTTGGATGAGCTTTAATGCTCTAAACTTGCACCAAGATAGAGTAAAGTAAACTATTTCTCTTGTTTGAGGAAGTTTCTCTTCTAGATTTAACCATTCACTCTCCCTTTATGGAGGCAATTAGATGATGAAGTATGTAAAAGGACAGATCTAGAGCAAGGATAACTTCAATTCAAATCCTGCATCAGAAAAATATTAACTGTGGGACACTTAGTGATTCACATAATCTGGCTGCCTCAGTCAAGTAAAGGCCAATGGAAATCGGTACATGGCAATATTAACCTCTACCTGCCAGTAAGTCTTAAAAGAATACCTGGCTGCTAGCTATTATTTTTGTCAAGCATATTCTCATGAGCGTCTTTACTGTCTGAGGGAGCAAAGCTGTTTCTTGTCTTGATCCCAAGTCCACTAAAATGCCAGAGTAAAATATCTCACCTCACAGCAACCTTAAGGTCTCCT
Organism: Potorous gilbertii; assembly: GCA_028658325.1. NCBI lineage: Eukaryota > Metazoa > Chordata > Mammalia > Diprotodontia > Potoroidae > Potorous > Potorous gilbertii. The sequence continues at coordinate 152,965,411 of CM053772.1, forward strand.
CAGAAATTGTTTCTTCATAATCTTCTTGCTTCCATATTGCTACCCAGCATAGTCAGTTTCTGGACTCTAGCTTTTTGGGAAGGGTCATCACATAGTCCTTGTCGTTGAGGCACACCAGATGATGGAAGTAGAGGCAGCTAAGTGGCATACTTTTAAATTAGGAAGTTCTGAGTTTGAATCATACCTCAGACACTGTTGTTATGATATTGAGCTAATCATTTAATTTCTCAGCCTCAGCTTCCTCATCTGTAAAATGAGAGGCTTGGATTGATAACCTCTAGTTCTTTACTGACTCTAAACTTATGATTCTAGATCCTGATGGGATCTTAGAGGTTAGCTAGTGTCCCTCACATGTTTTAGGAACTGGGTCTAGATTTAGCCTAGAACAGGAGTTCAACAAACTATGGCCTACAGGCCAAATTGGGAAAACAGCCTATGTGTTGTATGTTCTGTGAATGTGAAATTAAGAATGCTGTTTTATTTTTTAACAATTTTTTTTAATTAAAAAAAATTCTTATCTCACAGTTTTACAGAACATGTAAAGGGCTAGACTTGGTCCTCTGGCTATAATTTGCTCATCCCTGGGCTAGGGAAAAGAAAACTTAGAGTGGATGTGCAATCTTTCTCCAAGTATTGGAAGGTCTGCCATGCATAGGATGGATTAGACTTGTTCATTTGACCCCAGAGAGAAGAACCAGGAACAATGTATGGAAGACGACAGGAAGCAAACTTGGGTCTGATATCTGGGGAAAGTACAGAACCAAACAAAACTTTCTGAACAACAGCAATTGTCCCACAATGTAATGAGCTCCCTTGAGAGGTATTAGGCTATCCCATTTTTGAAGTCTTTAAGCAGAGGTTTGGACAACAAGAACAAGGAGAAATTATTTGGTGTATGCACTGGATGCAATGACTGCTGGGGTCTCTGTTGACTCTTAAATGCCATTTTTGTTTTTGTTTTTTTTAACGAAAGAAGGTCCAGGAAAGTGACAGTTGTACAAGGTCAAACAAGTAGTTAGTGGCAAAGAGGGATTTGAATTCAGTTCCTTTGACTCCAGAGCTAGTCTTCTATTGACCTGGAGATAGTTTCTCTGTCTCCAGGACTTTAGCCTGGGGCCATTATTTCTCTTTGGTCAAAATTATTGCACAACTGTAGCTCAGTTACACTTTGAGTCTTCTTTTTCCATTCAGATTGGACATGCCCCAAATCTAAGCTCTGAGAGAAAGCAGGAAGAAAGGAATAAATAGCTTCTTTCCCACTTAAAAATATGTGAAGGAATGGGTCAGGCTCTGAAGAAGCCCTCAAGAGCTCAATCCTAGGATTTCTGACTGATTTGTTTATAGCCTGAGAAGTCATCACTTCCTGTAAAAAGGGATGGAAGGAAAATGCCTGCCTATTAAACCAACAGCTGGGTCCTTTTAGAATTGAGGAAGATTAGAGGGCTAAGGTTAGCTAGCATCCTTTCACATGAAATAAGTAGGGAAAAGAATAGGAATTAAGACCAAAATCATTTTTAAAAGGACATTGAGCAAGTTGCTTCACTTTTTGTGAATATGTTCCCTATTCAGTTTTTAATGAGAGTATTACATGAAAAGATTTCTGAGGTCCCTTCCAATTCTATGACTTGCAGAAAGACATGAGAAACAGTCACATAGGACTAGAATTTGCTCTGAGAACAACGCAACTAACAAGAATATGGATCCATCTCATTATGATTCAACCATATGCCTTTATTTCTATTGAAAATTAATCTCAGTTCTCTAGTCACAAAGGCATCATTTTAAACTAAGTTCATCACTGACATGCCTACAAAGAAAGTTTATATAGCCCATGAGCTCAATGGCTTCCAATGGTGCTCTCACTCATGAAATAGCAACTCCTCCTTTCCTTATCATTGGAATAATGAAATTCAGTATCTAAATAAGAAATTTTCTTTGAAGATAGACAGAATACCTAGCAAATTTTACACAGCAACCTAGAAAATGAAGGATAATGGGCTAATTTTTCTATTTTATAGATAGAGACCTTTGCATGAAAAGAATTCTTCCAAGGTCAATAGTCATTCGTGGCAAATACAGAGAAAAGATCTGGGTATTTTAATTGTACGTCATTCCCTACATTATTCTATCCACAGGAAATTAGTCTGCTTCCTTAGCAAGATCCAAATTGGTTCAGAGTACCTAGCCTTTAGAATTGGAACTAGTCTAACCCCTTTATTTTATGGAAGAGAAAAGGAGACTTACAGAAGAGACATAACTAGCAGCGAATTAAAGAATGAAAGTCAGTTCTCTTGATTCCCCAATCTTAGGCTCTTTTTATTTTACCAAGTTGGATTTGAGGTACTTAGCTAATACATCTTCTTCCTCATCTCTCATCTGGTTTCCTGGAATATTTTTTTCTTGATATTACTGCCTCATCACTATCATGGGTGCTATTCGGTCCCTCCATCCCCAACCATCCCCTTACCCCCCAATCAAGCCAACTGAAAATCATAGAATGTTAAGGTCACAAGAGATCTTTGTTTAAGCTCTTAATTTTGCAAATGAATCAAATGCCCACATAAGGTTAAGGTCATTAAGGGATAAGTATTTCCAATATAGCTTTTCAAGCAAATACTGTCACCTACAGGCAGTCATGTGCTGGTAAATGTTTAATAACTAGTTCTCCAGAAAAAAAAAAACAAACAAACGGTACTCATGACACACTTTTAAGTTTAATCTGCCTTTACATTTTCTCCATCTCTTTCTTAAGTCTAGACAATTAAAAAAGCAATAGTCTTGATTTGTAGCATTTGTTGATTTCAGCTACACAAGTTCACCCTAAAAACTATAACATTCGGCTTTTAAGCTGGGTTCTGCATATTCTTGACTATAGGGGAAAAAGTAAGGGAAAGGCATTTTTGACAAAGCATCATAAAATAAAAATTGTTGTGCACATTAGAATGTAGCAGCTTCTCTGACTTCTCAAAATCTCCTATCACTTTAGTTCTGGCCTCTCTCACAGGAGGTCAGGCAGAGCTTTAACATTATGTTAATCATTTTTAATACTCCTAGTCTGCCACAGAGAGAAAAGCTCAAGAGCTGGATCCATGCTAAAAATAAACTTTGCAGATCTGCTGGGTTGCACTAGAATTGAGGGTAAATAACTGTCATCCCTCTTGGAAAAGTTAATCCTGCCCTGCCTTTGACTTCCCCTGGAGAATTTTCTATTAGGATTTTCTGAGTTTCTAGAAGGATAATTGTTTCCTCAAACTCAAGCAGATTGACTTTCTCAAAGAATAAATTAAAATGAAAGTTCTTTCAATTAAAATATGATTATTAACACAGTGCTGTACCAGAGGAGACTGAAAAATCTGGAGTGTGAAGGACTGAATAATTTCTTACAGACCCACAAGGGAATGCAGCCAATGAGGGTAGAGATTGAAATACAGAATGAGAAGTGCCCTGTCGAGGGATGGAGCCCATGTATGACTCATGTTTTCCAAGGTGCCAACCGGCAGAGCACCAAGTGTCTTTGACCTGACTCCATCACTCTTAGAGATGTAGAGAGATGGGTCAGGCAAGAGCCAAAAATGTTGTATAACTGTTGACCCATTTAGAGAGCACATAAAAATGTCAATAAAAGGAACAGATGATGAAATTTGGGATCAACATTAGAGGGTGTTTCTTTTTGGTCCCTTTTGAAGATGGATAAAAGGATGAAAAACTTTTTACTAATCAATCCATACAAAATTCTATGATATGAGGTCTCATGTTACATTGGAAGGAGTGTAATAAAGTGGAAGATCTTGATCCAAATACTACCCCTGCCATTTACTACTTTTGTGACCTTGGGCAAACCACTTAACTTCCACTGGTTTCAGTTTCCTCATCTGTAAAATGAGATTGTTATACTAGATGGTTTTTTGATTTGCTTCCAGTTCCTAATCTATGGTCTTCTGTTCTTACAAGCTAAGGATCATTGACTTAATTTTTCAGATAGTTGAATCAACTCAACAAGCATTTATTAAGAACCTACTATGTGCCAAGGACTCTGCTAAGCAATATATTATATTATAGAGGAATTATTCATAATGGATCAATGGTTACTAGTGGTTTGGGTATCCCAAAATTGAACAAAGCTACCAAATGTTTCAAGGTAGTTGTAGCCCTAAAACAGTTCACTTTCTCTATTCCTTCAGACCCTTCACTCCAAATAACCAATAGGAGAATGGGAATGGAGGATGCTCCCTACAGCTGGGAAAGCTAACTTCAATCGTGACCTATAATTGGATAGATTTCTCTTTTGTTTGAGGAACTGCTTTTCTTTGGGTTCAGTTTTCATCTGTCACCTTCTTGATAGTCAGCCATTGAGGTACCTGCTGAGTCTGGGATATGCCCAAGCAATTGCCTTATGTGAATAGAAAGTTAATATTTACCTTAATGTTGCTGTAAAGCCCTGCCTCAGATGATCTTTGAGTTTACCAGAAGTATAGGTTCAATTATTTTAAGATTATTTTCAAGAGAGATCTTCTTTCCAGTAAAAAATTGTGTCTATGAACATAATTCATAGTACTTGGAATCCTACAAAATATTTCCAGTCAGTAAACCCCTGTTTTTAATCAAAAGGAAATGAATCATGGCAGTTAAGAGAATATGGATTTTGTGATAGACTTCTGGAAAAGAAATCAACCTCACACTTCTCAAACATCATGTCTTTGCATAGAGTTCTCCATCAAGCTTTGAAAACTTAATATCAAGTGTGGAAGTATCAGACCCTGAGAGCAAGCTGGTGTTCCACTCTTTGCTCCAAGAAATTGCTGTTTCTTTTAAATATTATGTTAGTGTCCATATTTGCCCACAAACCACTTTTACAACTTGGATAGAATTTTGCTTTTTTTTAGTTTGTGATCAAATGGACAAATCTGAGATTAACATTCACCTCTCTGGTCAGAAATTTAGCACTTTGTGAAATAGTGTTCATGCTTCCAAGACATAACGCTAACCATCAAGAAGTGTCTCCTTTTTTATGGAGCTTTGTTTGATTTTTTTCGCTGTTACTGTTTTGCATAAAATAAAGAAGTAAATTAGAGTATCCCCCTTCCCCTCCAATTAATTGCATTTAGTAGCCATAAAAGAATACAGAAAGAAATAATGGAAGTATCATTTCAAAACAAGTACAGAATGTAAAATGTATGTAGATGGGAGTCAATTTACAAAGGCATATTCATTATCTATATAAATTAAATTATAAAACAATGAATAAAGAAGCAAACTGATGTTTATCCTTTGTTAGGAAGAGGACCAGTGACATTACAGGGGTGAAGTTTTGGTTAAATTGAATTTAGATGAGACAGAGTTGCATAAAGTCATCAGCCTCACTCTCTCTTCCAGAACCACTGAAGTCCAGTGGTAAGATGAAAGTCGGGACCTTTGGCGATGGCCTAGGACACAGTGGATGACTTTGGTGTCCTCAGTGTCCAACAGAACTCTAAGCCCTCCAAAACACCTGCTTCAGCCACCATCATGCTTCATGTTCTCATCTGTCTACTCTGCTGCTTCACATAGTTGGGGTAGACATTTCCTTCACTCACTGACAGATTTGACCTTACTCTCAACCTATCTGCCAAGATGCATTTACCAGGCTGTGTCCATTGCACACGCTACAGTTTCTTGGAGCCCCGGGTGACAGGTGTACACCAAAGGTGAATGAGCAACCCAAATCCTCCCTGAACAGCCCAAATACTCCAAAGAAGCAATTAACAACTATTTTAGTAAAGTAAGGACCATAAATTACTTATGGACAAACTCCATATTTTACAAAAATTCCTGAAAAATGTGATATGCACCTTCACCAAAATTAGGTTTAAACCAGCATTTTATGCTATATACCTCAAGGACTTCAAAATGAACACATGACCTGAATTGTCACATCATAAAAATTTAGAATCAGATGAGATAGTTTTTACAGTGTGACTAGGCAGATAATTCTTAATCTTATAGCTCATAAATTAGGAGAAAAAAAATAAGTGCAGTTAATGGTAACATATAACATGATATTAAACCTACGCAGCTTTTCTTGCCCATTGTCCTCTGGGAAAACTTCCTCAAGTCCAAGGTTCACCATCTACTCAGAATCATATCTAATAAGTCCCCTATCTTTCATTTTTATCAATCAGTCAGAGGGCATAGTCGTTAAAAATAAAGATATATAATCATACAGCATAGAAAGTTAAGGTAAAAGATGAGACCCTTTATGCAAATATTAATATACTCTCTCACAGATTTTCATACCACTTGAAGGGTAGGGCTACATGCAGAGAATATGGAGAACACATGTGTAGAGGACTCATTTGGCCAGGGAATGTATATGAGACACAAACTCCAAAAACCCACCTGGCCAGCACATAGAGGCCATATATGTGGAAAATGCCTATGACTAGGGCAAATCAAATTAATGATACTACAGAGTTACTGATATCTCATGGCAATACCATTGGTCTATTCCAGGGGTGGAGAATCTGTGGTCTCGAGGCCACATGTGACCTTCTAGGTCCCCAAACTTCACAGAACAAATCCTCTTAATAAAAGGATTTAGTCTTCATCCTGTAAAACTTGGACTCGGTTAAAAGGTCCAAGGACCTAGAAAGCCACATGTGGCCTCAATGGCAGGTTTCCCACCCTTGCCTTAGTCTGAGTATTTTGCCTTCATTTTCAGCATCATTGCCATTAAGCATTGCTCCAAGGCTCTTCATGGTCTTTGAGCTTCTCACTTTATTGGCGTCTAGGCTTCATATTTTCAGAGCTACCTGTTAAGGCCTCCTCAGCTCCTACAAGCTAAGATGGAGTTAACTAGAAATCTTCTTCCTAGGAAAGTCAAACTGATGGTTCTTTAGTTCATAGTTGCACTAGAAGGGTATTATTATACTAGATCGGAAAAGGCCTTGAGTGTTAAGCAAATGAATTTGGAATTTATTGAAATAATCATTAAGGATATACATTTTCAGCATTGTTTGCACAATTGACTCAATTTAACATGTATCAAACTTTTTGAGTATTATGTAATCCTAGAAGTACATAGAATATGAAATCAATATTTTAATCAATAAGCCTATATGTCAGGCTCTAATATAGGTGCTAGAATGCAAAAAAAGAGAAACAACAACTGCTCATAAGGAGTTTATAGTCTAACTGGCAAAGAACATATTTACATAGGTAGATGTAAAGAGTTTTAAGATAATGGGGGAGAGGTAAATAAAGCAATGGCAGCTAGAGAGTCAGGAAAGTAAAAGTTGGTGCTTGAATTGAACATTAAGGGAAACCAGGAATTCTAAGGGTAAAGGTGAGACGGGAGAACATTTCAGACTTAGGGAAGAGTCAGAGGGGAGATGTAAAGATGGATAATGGAATACTTGCCCATCTTTGAGGAAGAGTGGGAAGACCAACTTGTCTTGACCTTAGTGTATGTGAAGGGAGTAATATGTAATAAAGGCTGAAAAATAGGTTTGAAGGGTTTCAAATTCTAAAAAGAAGCTTATTTTTGATAATAGAGAGCTACTGCTGTTTATTGAGAAGAGTAGTGACATGGTTGTATTTGCACTTTGGGAAAACCACTTTGGAAGCTACATGGAAGATAGATTGGAGTGGGCAGAGTAGAAGTTTGAGGCAAGGAGACCAAATAAGAGGCTAGTACAAAGGTCCAGACAAGACGTGATGAGGGCTTGAATGAAGTGATTGTATGAGTGGAGGTGACATATATGCAAGATGCTGAAGAGATAGAAATGCAAGATTTGGTAACATATTGGAGAGTATGAGGAGAAAAATAATGACTTCTGTTTTAGGAATGTTGAGCTTGAGATACTTATGGGATTAGCTTGAAATATTCAAAAGGTAGTTCATGATTTGGGACTAGAGCTCAGGAGAGAGGCTGAGGTCTAATGATCATCAGAATAGAAATAACTAACCAATGGAAACTGATGAGGTCACCAGTGATAGAATATAGAGAGAAGATAAAAGGACCCAGTATGGAATCTTGTGGTACATTTATGGTTAAATTAGAAATATATTTCAATTCTAACAATACAAAACAATCTGAGATCCAGCAAAGGAACTGAGAAACAGCCATCAATCATGGAAAAGGAGAACCAAAAGATTGTAGCATCCCCCAAATCCCTATAGAAAGTAGGGGTTATTTTTCACAAGTAGACCACATTGAGGAAAGAGTGAGCCACATTAGGGTAACAACTATCCATGTTGTGGATCAGTCGAATCTTGAACAACAAAAGAGAAAATTATTGCATCTTACTTATAATCAGGGAGCTAGCTTGTATCACCTTGCAAGAGCCTATTGTTAAATTTTCACAGCAAGCATTCATACCTCAGAAATCAGCAAACTATAGATCAGGGTTGGATTTATTGTTGATGATGACTTAAGAAAATAATGGAGAAAATATTCAAATGCATATTAAGCCTAAAATTGCATTGTGCATTTATTTTACCTGAATGGGCAGTTGTTAAACATTTGCTAGCACACCACTGCTTATTATTCCACAAAGGAGAACCATGCTTGTTTTTGACCGGTGACTGTCATACGTCCCGCCAGAGGTCCACCTCTTCAAAGTTGAAAATAACTCATCAATGGAAATAATGCTGAATGGTGCTTTGGAATTTGCAAACTGTACATATATGTTTAGTAACTTGATAAGGCTAATGTACAATTCTACCTACACCTTTTGATTTCCAATCTAATTCTCTTTTTGCCCATTGGTTCATTTGCATTTTTTCCATTTTATTTCTTTTTATTTGCTTTGACATTATTCAACTGTGTCTGTGAGCAGATACTATTTCTCATCACATACACTAATTCAGCATAGCAGATTGACTATTCAACAACGAATAGAATGTTTTTTTTGAGGTAGGAACCACCTGCCAAAAGCATATCCATGGGTTCTCCCTTGATTTTTATAAAAATCTTCAAAAGATTAGCTTTAGTTTCTTTAAATCTTATGGCACATACCTATAAATATGACCTTTACCCAACCTACCACAGAAGAATAAGGAAAACCCGACTCACCAAGGAATATTTCTATAAGCAATAAAAAGTTTTATGTGTTTTGCATATCCTATTCAGTGAAAGTACTTTAATCTTTGTAAAGCTAATAGAAAACTCTAAAACCATGTAAAATTGTCAATATGTTGCAACTGTACTAGATAGGCTTTTCCAGATCTTTCCAGAATAGTCTTTTATACAAGATGGTTCCAGATGTCAGCAAATCCCAGATTTCACAAAGGAGATATGTAAACTGTTAGAATTCTATATTAAATAGACAGCAGAAATATTTTAAAATGTATTTCAAAGTATGCATGTTCTGGAAAAGAAATGAAGCCAATCCAAGAGTCAGGATAATTCTGGATATGATTTGTGTCTTAGCTTAGTACCTTGCAATTAACAAAATGTATGGACCTATTTGGCGTTGAGAATTCCCAGGGAAGAAGCTCCTTCCATCAATGACATCAGTTAGCAAGCATTTATTGAGTGCCTGCTATTTTGCCAAGGCTTATTGTAGTTATTGGGAGTATAAACACAATACATGAAATAATCACGACTCATAGGAAACATGTGCATTTTAAAGTGATAGACAATTGCATAAGACATTGAAAGTCTACTGTGGTTGCCCAAAGCCACACAGGTAATAGGTGCCAGAGGCAAGACCTGAATCCAAGTCATCATGATTCTGATACCAGTTCTCTAACTTCTTTATGATATTGCCTCACTTTGGACATAGGAGACACAGGGAGAGGGCTTGGACCTTGTATTACTTTAGGGAACTCCCAGGTGAGGAAACTACTCCAGTGATATGTCTGTACCGTCTCTGCAGTTTATAGTCCTAAGAAGTTGTTTAGCCTGCACAGCTTCTTAAACTTTTTTTCCCTATGGGCCGTGTTCTCGGCATTGAATGGCCTAGGGCACGTACAATGTAAAGTGCACATGGTGTGTGTTCCAAGCCAAGGCTACAGTGAAGTTACATGATGCAATATGGGTAAAAGCTGCCGCAAACACCTTGGATTCATTATGTATTTTATTTTTAATTAATTTTGGTGATTGTGCATTCAGAAGCCTCTAATTGTTGCCAAATTTTTTGTGACCCCATATGGGATCATGACTCACAGTTTAAGATGAGCTGGTCTAGGGCACTAAGAGGAGAAGTGACTTCTTCAGGAAATCCTAACCAGTATATGTCAGAATCTGAATTGGAACCCAGGTTTTCCTGCCTTTGAGGCCCCTCTGTCCACCATCGCATGCTATATTTAACAAATATTTAATGTAATTGTGAATATCTGCTTTGAATATAGTTTTTCTAAATATGTAATTCTGTATTATTGACCTTACTAGGGCACTTAGCCTGGTTGTATTCTCTGAGTAAATATCAATGAAACCAAACTGTTTTCAAAGCAGCCCTTCTATCTTTGGTCATTGGATGCTCTTGAAAGGATGAGAGACTGATGTGGTTACAACTGAATTTTTTGATTAGAATGCCATTGAACCATTTCCCTAGGTTATATGGCCTCATGTCCATCATTGGGTCCTCATTTCTAAAGATAGCTCAGCTAATACAATTCATATAAGCCATCCTAGGCTGAATCTGAAGCAAAGCTCCTTCATCACCTAATTCTGGTGCATATGGGTTCTGTAACAGCACAAACTATAACATCAACTACTGCATGCACTGTAATAACAATATAAACAGAGAAGAAAAGATAAAACGCAGGGAATCCATAGCTACTTTATGCCTCCAAGATTAAAGTCTTTTTTATTGCTATCATTTTGCCAAGGCATTATTCTTTCTATAAAGTACAGTGTAGGACTTCCAGGGATGGCAGAGTAGAGGAAACACTCAGCCAAGCTTTTCCAGCATTCCTCTCCAAATAACTTTAAATTAGGGCCTCAGAACTGGAGTGGAAAACTTAACCAAAGGTCAGGGTAAAACATTCTTCTATTCCCAAGACAACTTACACAGAGGCAGGCCCAGAGGCCACATGAATACAACACCATTCATGTGACTAGATGGTGGTGACAGAAGCAGCAGCACCTTCAGGAGTTCTCAAGCCAGAGACAAGTAAAGGGGTCTGTCAACTGGTAGGAAAGAGATTACAGAGAACTCCTGTACTAGCACTCAATACAGGGCTACATGCTGTTTGGCAACTCCATTGCCTATACAGTTCAGGGGAAGAGAGGAGCACTTTCAGTCACTAGGGACTGGTGACCCTGAGGAACCATATCAGTTCTAGTCCCAAGAATCAGGAACCCTGAGGAACAATACCATTTCTAGTACCAAGGGAGAAGGGACCGTGAGGAGCAATATCAATTTCAATCCCAAAGGACCAGAGACCCTTTCTTGATAAGGACAAGAGTGCAAACAAGGAGAGAGAGCTGTGAGGACAGCTTTCCCCAGATCACACACACACACACACCACCTTGTAATCACCTAGAAACTTCCAAAACCCAAGAATTACTTCTGAGAATATAGTGTGAAAAAGCCTTAAGCTTGGAAAAGCTCCCCTCCCCATCACAGGGATAGAGCCCAACTTTAACATAAAGCTTAAAATAAAGAACTAAGGTAGAAAAAGTGAGTAAACAATTAAAAAACTGACCTAAACATAAAAACCTAATAAGATGACAGGGAAGATTAGGATACAAACTCAGAAGACAATGAGGTCAAAATAGCTACAAGCTTCATATAATTTGGACACAAACCTAACAAGAACTCTGAGAAGAACTAAAAGTTTATTTTCATAATGAGAATAGTAGAGAAAAATAGATCACTAAATGAGAGCAAAGAAAAAATAGGAAAATACAATTAACAGTTTAGTAAAACAGACACAAAAATACTGAAGAAAATAACACTTTAAAAATACAATTAACCAAATGGAAAAGAGGTTCAAAATTTTATTGATGAAAATAACCCCTTAAAAACAGAATTGGTCAAATGGAAAAAGAGATACAAAAGCTCACTGAAGAAAATAATACCTTAAAAATTAGAAGGGGTAAGTGTATGCTAATGACTCTATGAGACAGCAAAAAACAGTAAAACAAAGTCAAAAGAATAAAAAACTAGAAGAAAATGTGAAATAGCTCAATGGAAAAACAACTGACCTAGAAAATAGATTGAGGAGAGATAATTTAAGAATTATTGAACTACTAGAAAGTATGATGAAATAAAGAGGCTAGATATCATATCTCAAGAAATTATCAAAGAAAACTGCCCTTGTATCCTAAAACCAAAAAGTAAAATAGAAATTGAAAGACTCTATTGATCACCACATGATGGAGATTACAAAATGAAAAGTCCTAGGAATATTATTAGCAAATTCCAGAGCTCCCTGGCCAAACAAAAAAAAAATTCAACCGGGCAAAAAGAAACAACTCAAATATTGTGGAGCCCCAATCAGAATCATAAACTATTTAGATGCTAACATGTTGAAAGAGTAGAGGGCTTGGAATTATGAGATTCTGGAAAGCAAAAGAACTAGGATTACAACTAAGAATAACCTATCCAGTCAAAATGAACATAATCCTTCAAGGGAAAAGTGGATATTTAATGAAATAGAGAACTTTCAAGAACTCCTGATGAAAAGATCAGAGCTGAACTGAAAACCTGACTTTCAAATACAAGTATCAAGAAAAGCATTAAAAAAAGATAAACAAGAAAATATATCGTATTTTCTTGCAACTCTGTTACCCAAATAGGTTGACTTGATTCAAGAATATACCAGGCACTTTCTTTACTATATACTGAAAAACCCTGACAGGCAGAATTATCAATGCAATTGGATTGATTTATTTTCCCCATCTATGGAGAAGATTCAAAGGGGAATCTCTCCTGTGTAGTAATAAGTACTATCAGATCACCCTCTCTTCCACTCCTAGCAATCTGGAAGTGCCCTATTCTCCCCACTCTCAATCAACCAAGAAGCATTGACTAAATACATATCATCTGCCAAGCCCCTTGGATATTAAAAACAAAAATGAGACAGCACCTCTTCTCAAGGAGCTTAGCACTATATTGATGCATTACTAATACAACATTTCATGGTGAAACTACACTATTCCTAGTTATTTGGTAGCATGGTTTAGGGGAAAGAGATAGTCTCAACCATGAAAAACTCAGTTCAAGTCCTCCTGCAGACACAATCCTATTGCTGTGCCCTGGGAAGTTACTTAACCTTTCAATTTTGTCCTCTCTGCCACAATGCCTCCCAGAAATTCTCTTGATTATTAATTTCAGAGCAGTTGCTGATCTGCATTCATAAAGGAAGTTTTCTCATGGGAAACTCCCAATACCAATGATATCAAGGTCCAGTCAAAGAAAAATAATTATTTGGGTATGCAATGTATAATGAATGTCAGATAAAAATTCCAACACTCATATTCTAGCTTTAGCAAAATCTTGAAGTTGGAACCAAGTTGGAAAATGATTAAGAAATGCAGTGGAAAACTATAGTAAATAAGTTCTTCTGTCCCAGGGCTACACAAGAAATCAACTATTAGCCATAAGGCAATTGGAAAGGTAAAAGAAATGAAGGAAGAGATAAAATGAAATACACACAGGAAGAAAAAAAAATAGGAGAGTGAGTAAATAGCTTAGAAGTAACAGTCTTCCCCAAAACTAGAAGGTGAGATAAAAATCCATGACTCTATGGAATAGTAAGAGATATAAAAACAAAATCAAAAGATTGAAAAAATAGAAGAAAATATGATATATTGGATACCAAATAAAATTGACTAGAATATAAGTGAAGAACTAATTTAAGAATTATTTGGAACCCCTGAAACCAAGACAAAACAAAGAAATCAACCTCATAGACCATATTTTAAGAATCAAAAATAAAAACTGTCCAGATCTGTTAGAACCACAGGGCAAAATGAAGATAGAATATATGTAGCTCAGTAGTGATTTAAAAAAAAAATGAAAGGGAAAGATTCCAAGAGTATTGTTGCAAAATCCAGAGCTCCTGTAAAAAAACAAAAACGAAAACAAAAAACCTGAAAGTCTCCAGAAAGAAAACATTCAAGGACTAAGGGAGCACAATCCAAATCAGAAGACCTAGTTGTTTCTACTAAAAATGAGAGGAGATCTTGGAATGCAATGTTATAAAATGCAAAAGACACAAGCTTTCAAGAATAACTTATTCATTTACATTGATTAAAAGTTCACAGTGGAGAAAGAGGAGGGCAGGGCACAGGGAAAGAACCTTTAATGGAATGAAGTATCAAAGCTTTTTGAATTAAAAGACCAGAGCAAATGCTCTGGAACTTTGAAATATAAACACCCCGAGTCTAGAGAAACCTAAAAAGGTAAAGCTATTTGAAAAATTTGAAGGATCTGTGTGATGGTGTGGTACTACTGAATATCACTTTAGAACATCAATATCTTCTAAGAGTATTGAAGGAGTCAAATAAGAAAGGCACAAAAAGATTCTATTGGCAGATCCTCATTTTCTGAGGATTTTAAGGGGGGAAAAGGGACATTGGTGTAAAAAAGAAGGAAGAGGGTGGAACTTATATCTCGTAATTGGGGTATATGAGAAGAAAAGTATACAATATAAAGAAGGAAGAGTCTTCTGTTGTACAAGTTTTCCTTTGTCCTTCAATCTTTCTTTATGATTAAGCAGAAAGGAAGACATAGCAGATTCTTAATGACAGCTCATTGAATTGGAAAGTCAATTTTCTCTAGCTTTACATTCTTTAAGGATTATGAAATAGTTACTGGTAGCATTGTCTGATTTGTTAAGAGAAAATATCTAACCCAGTGTTTCTGAACCTAGAGTATATACTATTTTTCTTTACTATTTTGGTAACTGTATTTTAATATAATTGATTTTCTATATCATCCCACATGTTTTATTTTATGCACATATGTTAGGGTGTCTGGGCCTGAGCCCTCAGACCAACAGCCCTTATCTGACCAGCAGTGCTTGTTGGCCTTGGTGGAGCAAGCTGTAAGCAATGACTGAGGCCAGAGACAAGATAGTGAGCAACTCTGTTTATTGTAACAGCAAGCAGTGCTTTTATCTCTTTCCCTACATTAGAGCCTTTAGTGGACCTATCAGCAAAGAGTTTGCCCTAATAAAGAAATCCCTATACCTTGTACCAGGATTGCCACGTAGCCCCTAGTTAGCAAAACAACTTGGGCCTTCTTTGTTCTCCCAGGGTCCAGGAAATAGCCTTGAGCAAAACAGGGGCGGAACCCTTCCTCCCAGCGCCATCTTGTTCATGCCTCACTAGACTCCCCTCAGTTTACCCAAGTCGTGACTAGTGAACACCATCCAAAAGGCTGGGGATTGGCAATTCCCTTACACACATAAGTGACTATTCTGCAAAAGGGTCCACAGACTGCCAAAGGGATTCATAACACAAAAAAGGTTAAGGACCTCTCATCTAACCTAAACATGATTAGGAAGTTTTTTTGTTTCTTTGATTTTAAGAGCCATATAAGGAGAATTGACATAGTGGTGGGAACAAATGATTCCTCCTAGGCAATACAACAGTTACAGAGAAGGAATGGCTAGTCCACTGAAGTGGAGAGGGAGGAAGGAAGGAAGGAAGGAAGGAAGGAAGGAAGGAAGGAAGGAAGGAATTGAGGGAGGGAGGGAGAGAAAAAGGCAGGGAGAAAGAAATGGATGAAGAAAGAGAGAGAGGAAGTTTCCATAGAAATTACCTCATTATCATGAAGGTAAGTAATGAGTAGTAAAATGCCAGGCCAGTCACCGAACCCTGCTGAAACATTCAAAATTACAGTAGTGAAGTGTGTATTACTGATGCACTTGGAGGGCTTTGTGGAATAGGTATGAATCTCAAAGTGATTTCTTAAAGCCACTAAAAGATCAATAATTGATATATTCTTAGGAAAGGAGAAATAGCTCTGGGTCCTTATTGTCTATTTTCCCATTAAAAAAATTATAACTTGGTATACTTCTTTGAATTTTCTAGCGGAGCAAATTTTTGGTTTTTCTTAATCTTTTAACTCTAGAAGAGAAAACCTGATAGATCAGGAGCCAAGGGAAACAAAACAATTTATTTGAATTTCAGCTGTTTAACCAAAAGATATTTAGCTGACTTTTCATAGACCATTCCTGTGACTGAGCCATGTCACCGTGACTCTGAGCTCTCCTTGGTGACATTGTAACCTGGTTTGTTTGCAGCATGCCCTGTTGACAGCTTTATCGTCTGTTTTAGGTATTGTATATGGCCCCCAAAGAATACTACTGGAAATACCAGTTCCAGCACAGGTTTGCACTGAATAAGCCATTGTAAGAATGTTGTCTAATCATTTCCCTAAATATTCAAAGAGATAAATTGATAGATTGACAATAACAAGCTGTATTTCTCTCTCTCCCCAGAGCGACTATCTGACAGGCTCTGCCACATCCTCATATTATTTTTTAGAATACCTTTGATTGTTATATCAGAGTCATTTCTGGAAATATCCAGACTTCTCCTTGCTTGCAAGTTAAACCTTCCTTTGTCATAAAACAAAAGAGGTAAGCAAAAACACCCGCTGCAGTGACTCTGTTTGACAACCTGCTGGTATGTTTCGTGATGTATACTCTGGAGTCACTATTTGTCTTCTGATACTCTGGGAATCAGCTTACTTTTAGTGATTTGCTCATTTCCGCTATTATAGGCATTTCATATGCTGTTCTGCCCATTTTATTCTCTATCAGTTAGTGCAAATCTTTCCCTGTTTCTCTGGATTCCTTTAATAACATTATAGCATATGCATATATTAGTTTTTTTTAACTACTTCTCAATTTGTAAGCACCCATGTTGCTTCCAGTTCTCTGCTATCATAAGAAGTAACTCTAGGCATTTTAGAATTTTAGATCTTTTCATTTCTCTCTCTCTCTCTCTCTCTCTCTCTCTATATATATATATATACGTATATATATACATATGTATATGTATATATATATATACGTATATATATATATACATAGTATGTGTGGAGATATAGATATATGAAGCAGCAAAAAGAGGATTGCATTTC
>CM053772.1:152982937-153012290 GCA_028658325.1 Potorous gilbertii
GGTGTGTTCAGGGAGGACCAGTACCTTTGGTGTGATGGCTGCCAAGCCCTTTTCAGGGTTCTTTCTTTGGTGTCCAACTATTCTACCTAACTCTCACCTATGGCTCCAAGAAGCTGCAGCATAAGCAGTAGCCACACCCCAGTAAACCATTTTGGCAGATGGGTCAAACCAGGTTGAGGTTAACCAAGGGTTCTCAAACCCACTGATGAGTCAGGGGGTGTCCACCCCAAGCAAGTGAAGACTTCATCTAGTAGAATGGGCAGATGAGAACAATTTGTTCCAACGCCCATGAAGGCAGATGAAGCAGGCAATGTGGGGTGGTTAGAGCTTGATTAGACACTGAAGAAGTCAAGGTCATCCAGTGTATCCTGAGTCATCCCCAGCTGTCTTGACTCTGTCCTGCCACTGGACTGTGATGACTCTGGAGAAGAGAGCAAGGGTGATGACTTTGTGCAACTCTGCCTCACTTAAATCCAATTTACGCATGAATCAAAAGAACACCCATACCTTCTGTGTCTTTCACCAGTGCTTTGTGTTTTCCAAAATACTTAATGTAGGTGTTCCCCAAGGGCCTCTCCTTGACTGTTTTCTTATCTCAGTCTATACTCCTTCTCTGGGTAATCTCATTCCTTCCTATAGCTTTAGTCTCCACTTCTATATAGGGACCCATAAATCCATACCACCAAGCCTGACATCACTTCTAAATTCCAGATTCAATTTCAACTACCTATAGTATATCCTAATGTCTCACTGACAAGTCAAATTTAACATGTCCCAAAGCAAACTTACTATCTTTTCTGTTAAACCTGTTCCTCTTCTTGATTTTGCTATTACTACCAATAACGTGAATCATTCACCAAGTCTCTCATGTTTGAAACTTGGTGTTACCTTTGACTTCCTTTTCCCTCCATTTTTCATGCACAACTGTGATCCATCTACAGTTTTAGGTGGCAACTGGACCATTTTAATATTAAAACTGGCCTATATTGGTTCATAATCTTTCTTCTTCAAGTTTACAGGAAGGAAATACGCTGTTTTTAAAACTATCTGGTGAAGGAGTGTCATATGTGAATTGTCTACCAGATGACCCTAAGCTTACATCACCAGTCTCATAGGCCTATTATAGTTGCTCAAGCATTTGTATGCAACAATAACATTTTTTTTAAAAAAGTTAGTGTCCCCACTGCCTACCAAAGGTAGTCAGCCTGTAAAAAAATCAAGACTATTTCCCCTTGTGTTCGTCCTTTGTTGCTGAAAAAACCATGCCATCAGAGAAATGATGACATGACTTGCACCTGACTTTGTTTTGAGTGAGGGAGGGCTGTACAGGTCACCAACCTCACTTTTCCTCCAGAGCCATGTGAATCCAGTGACCAGATATTCATCAGGATGACTGGAGATGACCCAGGATGAAGCAATTTCACTACCACTCGGTCACAAAGTTTTTCTTTTCAATGCTGACCTAATTCTGGATTTAAACTAAGGGAATTATATAGAGTATGTAAAGAGTATATTAACATATGGAAAATTCTATGATTCTTCCACTTACTTCCCATTGTACTTTACCCCCTTAGTTGATGACATCCTTTCTCCATCCTTCTCTCAAAAACATGCACCCACATGATACAGCTACTCAATTAGACAAGAAAGGTCAGATTCCAGCTTCAACTTTACCAGTAAAGTTTCGAATGTTTCTTAAACTTCTTATACCTAAGTTTCTCCATCCATAAAATGAGGAACCTAGGCTAGATGACCTTTAATTTCCCTTCTAGCTCTAAATCTATGGCTAATGAATAATGATATTCTTTGAGATGATAAAAATATAAGAAAAAAAGTTAAGCATTCTCCACATAGAGAAACTCTACCTCTAACTATTACCAAGTAACCTATCCCTGCTTTCCTTCTGGAATACCAAAGAAACAGTTCTGAAGTACTCACCTTTTTTCAGGTCATAGGAAAGATCAATGCATGCCTAGATTCCCAAGTCTAGTTCCCGGACTAGAATAGTACAGTATGTATGCTATGAGCACATCTCCCAACCACTGGGCTCATCAATCACAGGATTTCCAGTTGTTGAGTTCAATGTGACTCCATTCTTTTAATCTCCAATTATCTCCTCTTCCTGGCCTGAGCAACCCCCATGCTGATTTTAGTCCTGGCCATGATTTGGTCTTATCAAGTAAATTGCCACTTTGAATATGAAGGTATGACCCAAAAGGAGTCTCCACATAAAGTTGGACACACATGGCAGAAAGAGACCCCCTATCTTGCTACTAGATGTCATGGTTTCCTGCATCCTGAAATGTTGGACAGAAAGTTACTTGCAAGGGAAATCAAAAGTGTATCAAGGATAACCATATGGTAAGTAGAGAGTCTCAACCTACCCACATCTTTCATAACTGGAGAAACATTACCTTCAAGGCAAAATTAAGTAATTAGGAAAATTCTAGGAATGTGCACCTGCATCATAATTTTTTCACTTTTCATTGTCTTACGCATCTGTTTTCCCTCATTGAACTGGTCTTCATTTCTCACCAGGCAGAACTCCAGACTTCTCTACTTAGAACACTCTTTCTCCTGGAAGATCACTCCAGCCCTAGAATTCATACCTCAGAAGTGCTCTCTATCCCTCCAACCCCTCTCTATGATTGGATGATTCCTTTCTATCCAAATAATATCCTTTATATAAGGAAGGTGCCTGGGGCAACCATGGGTTCACTTCTCACCAGGATGCACTCTGGACTTCTCTAATTTTTATTCCCTCATTAGAATATAAGCTCCTTGAGGGCAAGAACTGTCTCTTTTTCTGGCTTATATTTGTAATCCCAATGCTTATCACAATGCCTAGCACATAGTCAGCATTTAATAAATATTTATTGACTTCCAGGGGACCAAAGTGGGGGAGAGGATTCCTTGGCTACTGACAGAGATCAGATGCAGTATAGACAAGCAATTGCCAGGTCCCTTGAATACTACCTTCACATCTTTCCCTTCTCCTATATTTCCACTTTGCCCACCTGGTGGCTAGGTGGTACAGTGGATAGAGCATCAGTGCAGGAGTCAGGAGGACTTGAGTTTAAATCTCACCTCAGACACTTGACACTCACTAGCTGTGTGACCTTGGGCAAGTCTTTAATCCCAATTGTCTTATCCTGAGTCATCTTCAGTCATCCTGATGAATATCTGGTCACTGGATTCAGATGACTCTGGAGGAGAAGTGAGGCTGGTGACCTGCATAGCCCTCCCTCACTCAAAACAAAGTCAAGTACAAGTCATGTCATCATTTCTCTGATGGCATGGTTTTCTTCAGCAACAAAGGAGAAACACACACCACCAATTTGGTCTATTACAATAGCCTCCTAATATGTTTTCTTGCCTCTGTCTTCTTGGCTTGACATTCAAAGTCCCTATAATCTGGCATCTCCCTGCTGTCCCACCATATTGTATACTATTCTCTTCCTTATACTCTGTGCCACAGCTCAATAAGTGTACTCTCTATACCTTCCATTCTCCTTCTGTGCCCTTGTTCATGTTATTACCTATGCCTCAAATATCTTCCGTTTCCACCTATCCTCTTTTCTGACTTAGAATTTAGTGTCCCTTCTCCCTTCAATAATCTTTGAAGCTAGGACATAGGGAAATGCTGCTTTTGCTGATGAAAGTAGAGAAATAAAACAACTTCAACCACATATGAAGCAGGCACACCAACCTCTTGTCATCTGGCCTTGAAGATTTACCCAGATCAGAGCCCCATCTTCACCCTTTGCCCCCTTTTCCCTACCAGGTGAAGAAAATCAAATCAATATCCCAGATGGAACCTGAAGTACAGCTGCAATTGCAACTACGAAGGGCATAAAATCTTATTGTCATATAGATTGCTGTAAGTTCCAGAATTCCCCTAGCTGGGGAACCCTGTACCTCCCCCATAACTGTGGGATATGCATTTGATGTCAAAGGAAGAGACCAAGTATCTCCAAATTGATTACAGGTAGTAGTTTAATCAATTGTTATGAATATTTACAAAACAGGGACAATCTTCAGTCTGGGGCAGCAGCCACAGACAGTTCAGTGGATCCCGCACAGAAGCCCCCCAAATCCCCATGGTAAATACCGAAAGCAAAGGAAGGAGGAGATAGAGAGTGCATCACTACTGATTGGTGGATATTTTTGGTTGTCTGCTTGGTAGTGAGCTTGGGCATTAAGCCAATGTTATGCCCAAACATAAATGTATGTATTGATCATCTCCTGGTCACATCTAGGTCACAATATTCTTGTTACAGATTTCCTAGCTCATACTATCTTAAGCTATGACTCATGGTCTAAAATATAATTAAGTTATAATTGTTAACAAGTCACCAGGTTTTGGCTTCTACTTTTCACAGAGTTTAAATTTTTATAGCTTTTCATTTATTACTGTATTTTATGGCATTTTCCCAATAGGAATCTTACAACTGTAAAATTTGTCTTCTGCCAGTCCATGGAATAACATGTCCATGTCAGTGGCTGCCTAAGTGAAAATTTCCTTCCTCTGTTACCACCTCCTGTTACTGTATTGCCATCCTCCTCCACCTTTCTTTGCCTATGCAGGTATTCTGCTCTGCCTTCTTCTTCCAATTCTCCCCTACCCCTGCCTCAGTTCTGTTGTTAATAAATTGCCTTGTGTATATCTTTTTCTCCTACATCTTCCATCTTTTTACAACCATGGAAACCTGGCTACCCTGAGCAGATAATGGCATCTTTGTCTACCCTCTGGAGCACTTTTCTTCATGTTCCCCAGACACTGAGCCAAGGGGAAGAGGAGGCAGGCTTTTTGTTCCTTGCTCCACTTCTAGACTGTCTCCCTACCATGGTTACTCAGCATCTGTTCCTCCATAGAGGTCAACTCCATCCTAATACATTATCCTAGCTAGTCTTTGGTAGTAGTTACCTACTAGCCTACCAACCATCTACCCTTCTCAAGGAATTCAGTGCCTAATTCAAAGTCATTCTCTCTTTATATAGCATATTTAAAGGTTTGCAAAATACTTTGTAAGTATCTACTGATCCTCACAACAACCTTGTGAAATAGCTTATTATCCAATTTTACAGACGAAAAGATTGAAGCAAACAAAGGTTGACTAACCCTGGGTCACAAGTTAGTAATAGCAGCCATAACAAAAACCCAATAATAGCTAGTATTTATAGCACTTTAAGGCTTTAAAGAACTCTACATACATTATCTAATTTTTTTCCTCATAACTTTGGGAGATAAACAAGGGAAGTGACGCAGACAGAGAAGAAATGGCTAATGTGTTGGAGGCGGATTTGAAACAAGTTCCTTCTAACTCCACTGCATCATTTACCTGCTATAAGTCCTTTAAGGGCAAGACTGTTATTTATCCATATGTCTACTGAAAAACCTAACATAGTACTAGAGAATGAATAAAGGATGTTGAATTTATTTAGTTTCCCCTGGCCACCTGAAATGCTCTCTCATCTCCCGGAGTGGAGTGAGCGGAGGGAAGCAAACCAAGCGATACTCCCCTTTTTCCATTCTCTTCAATCTCTCTGCAATATTGTGTGCCATCAATCCACCTCCTTCCCCTGATGAGATACCCGCCCCCGGTGGTATTAAAAAGGACAGCAAGGACAGAGGAACATGCAATGAGAGCAGAAATACAATTGCCTGTCCCCCTAGGGAATCCTGATTTTCAGAACATTCCTGATAGAGAAATGCTGAGTCAAAGTGGGACACTTCACACTTGGGCCATGCATTTCTATGACAACCTGCTGAGAGTGTTTTCATCTCACAGCTGGTTAGAACCCTGCAAAGAGAGGCAAAGGTTGTTTATATTCATGAACTGAGTTGTTTCCTGAGTGTTTCCCCAGCTTCCCCTGCCCCCACCTTTTTCCAACAGGAACATTGCTCAAAATACCATGCCAGGATCCATTATTATTGTAGGTACCAGTAATCTCAGGAAGTCCAAGAAGTTTTCTTTGAAGTGTCTTTTTCTTTTAAAAATTCTCAAAGGAGAATCCACTCAGGCCAGGGTAATTATATGAATGGGATGAGTGATTATCATTTCTGGAATCAGACTGACTGCGGACAAAAAATGTTGATGAATTGTCTTCCATGTGTAAGGCACTATGGTAGTTGCTGGTGATGCAAAGATAAGATACAAAACAGTCCCTGTCTCAAGGCACTTACATTCTACATGTTAAATACAGCATGCAAATAGGTATGTGTGTCTGCGTGTATGTACATATGTAATATACACATATGAGGGTATGTGGATATATGGATGAATTTAGTCATGTGACATGTCTCAGTATAACATCATCGACAGTATAAAACTAAGATTTATTTCTACTACCCTGGTGAATTCACATAATTAAACTCTGGTCCCTCCAGATGATTGAACTAAAAGTCAAGTGTAGAACTGGCCAAACACTGAAGCTTCTTTAGCTTTTTACAACCTGCAAGAGCTTGCACTCCCCTGTGTAACCTTGGAGAACTCAGTCACTCCTTCACATAAAGGATTTATCAGAGTAGTATGTCTATGGCTATTTTTCTTAAAAATAAATTTATGTTGACATATTTTGGTTTTGCATCACCTACGTTTCCCACATTATCTCTAACCCTTCCTGGAGAGCTATTCCTTATCTCAAAGAATAAAATAAGAGGAGACAAGGATAGTTCTGCAAAAGTAACCAGTGCATCCAAAAGATTGGCAGGTATAGTCTTCTATACTTATAGTCCCACACTTCTTCAAAGAATGAGCATCAACCCATTTACACAACTAAATCTTTGTGGGCAAGTTTGGCATTGCAATGTTCAATTTAGATTATTTTGTTGTTTTCTTTCTATTGTTGATATTTCCCTGGTACTACTTCACTTTGCATTTGTTCTTAGGGCTTCTCATTTCTTAATCCATCTCATTTATCATTCTTTATAACACAATACCATTCCATTCCATTCATATACCACAACTTAGCTAGCAGTCATTCCCCAATTGATGAGCATCTATTTTGAAGTTCTTTACTATTTCAAAAAATATTACTGGAAATATGTTGGTGTATATGAGATCTTTATTTTTATTGGGAACCTTCTTGAAGCATAATCCTAACAGATAAATCTATGGATCAAAGAGTATGGACATTTTAGTCACTTTTTCATCATAATTCCAAATTGCTTTCTAGAATAATTGGACCTATTCATAGTTTCAGTCACAATGCTTCTACGTATCTACATTTCCTGTGAATGTTTTTTGCTATGATTTTTTTGGAGGTTGGAAATCCCATGGTACAAGGGAATTGTGAGTATTAAATACAATCTATTTTTAAATAAGGATTAGTATGCTTATTCACTGATACTTGTCCATGAAAATATTGACGAATAAAAAAAATTAAGTCATTTTCACTTATTTTTATTTTGGAAGTCCCTTAGGGAATATTAAACTATATCTATTCTTCCAATTCGTATAGGATATCTATTTTACGAAATGGAAATAATGAGCACTTAAGGTAGCAGACTGAAGAATAAGGAGGGAAAGGATTATATAACAATGATTTCTCAGAGTGAATTATTCAAATATTATTCAAAAATTATTCATTACACACAGTCCTTGACCATCACCTGTCTGACTTTAAAAATATAACCCAGACAAGGTAATCACTCAATTATCAACATAGTACCTTGCCGTATTTTTCATCCAGTATTAGTGAATTTTCATTTGTCAACTTAATAAATTCTATATATTCAAAGAGGATAATGATGAGGGGCACTAGCGGACACCTGCAATTTAGAAATTTCAAAGATATATTTTGTACTAAGGAAAATTCCCACAAATTAAAGGTATACTTAGCATCAATTTATCTTACTAGCTTTCTTTATATGACTTTATTTGCTTTCTGTTTATTAAATATTGCTTAAATTCAGTCACCAAAAGAACAATCACAAAAATAAGTGCAATGCAGCAAATTCAGCAGCACTATAAGAGTAAGCCACAAGTCTATTGATTGAATTTTCTTTTTTGTTAGTCAATTGGAGTTAAGTAACTTGTTCAGAGTCACACAGCTATCAAATGTCTGAGGTTGAATTTGAACTCAGGTCCTCCTGACTCCAGGGCCAATGCTCTATCTACTGTGCCACCTAGCTGCCTCTTAGCTTAATTTTTAATCAAATATTCTCCACTAGTCATTGAAAGAAAGATAATCAGAATGGTGCCAGGCTCAAGTTCATGCCAATTAAGTATGTTGATGTTTAGCTTGAAACAGAGAAAACTGAATGGGAGAGATGACCATAGTGTTCAAATATTTAAAATGTTATAACTTAGAACAGGGATTATACTTGTTTTGCTTTAGTCTAGAGGGAATAAGTAGAAACAATTGGTTGAAATTGCAAAGAGACAAACTTATGATTGAAATAAGGGGGAAAACCACTTTGCATCTAATTAATCAATTAATAAACATTTATTATGTGCTTGGTATAACCTAGGCACTGTGACAAGCAATGGGAATTTTTAAAAAAGCAAAGAACAGTTACTGCTCTCAAAAAGCTTAAATTTTACTTGGAGGGACAACTGCACATGTAAAAATTTAAATGTAAATAATTAGGCAAATATACAACATTTAAGGAGAAGATGAAAGACAACTTGGGATGAAGACAGGGAAGGTGGTAGCACATGGTGGGGATAAAGAAAAGGCTTCTGCCAAAAGTGGTGTTTGGACCAAGTTTTGAAGGATGTCAGAGATTCTAGGAGGTAGGATGAGGAAGCAGCACTTTCATTCCAGGCATGGGGGCTAGCCAGTGCGAAAGCACAGAAATAGAAGGTGATGTGTAGTGGATGAGGAGAAGCAAGTGGAGCAGTATGAATATTCTGTATGGGATGGACTGTAGTGTGTGTGTAGAGAGAGGTAAAGTATGAGGAGACTGGAAAGTAAAGGTCATGAAGAGCTGTAAATACCAAACAAAAGATGTTATGTTCCATCCTGAACGTAATAGGGCACCACTAAAATTTATTAAATCAGGGGAGTGACATGATCAAATGTACCCTTTCAAAAAATCCCTTTGGTGGCTGATGGATTGGAGAAGGGAGAGATCTGAGTCAGGGAAAAGAATTAGAAGGTTATTAAAGCAGTCCTGGTGAGATGTAACAAAAGCCAAAATGATGGTAGTGGCTGAAAAGAGAAAAAGGGATGTATACATAAGATGTAGAAGATAAAGTGAAAGTGCAAGGCCTTCCTTGGGAAGGACTAAATCCCCTCTCACTTGGAGGTTTTCAGAAAATGTTTTAAAGGGGATTCTTATCAACCTGTGGCTTGGATGAGAGAGCTGCTGTGAGTCCTTGCAACTCTGAGATTCTAATTCTATGAAACAAAATGAAGGTATCAGTAAGAATACTTCTGTGCCAATGAAGGGAGGTAATATGACAGAAGGGAAAGAGCATTGATGTTAGAGCCAGAAAGACTGTAGCTTGACATTCCTCCTTTGACCCCTATTGACTGTGTCACTTTACCCCTTAGTGCTCTAAACAATTCTCTAAGAGTGTAAGTTGCAAGGAAGGTGCCAATCTGCATTGGGGCAGGGCATTTCCTTCTCAGAGTGCCCTATACTGACAAAATTGCAAGTCCAGTCACTACACTTTTCCCTATGTATTGATGCATCATATATCCTGAAATTGCATTCCCTACATAGGAAGATACATAATAAAGGTCCGGTTTCTTTCCACGATCACTACAGCATGATAGGCTGACTGCAAGACTGAACAAGCAGAGGTCACATAATGACAGGACCCCAGACAAAGCATTGGAGCCCTTAATAGCATCCTCTTCATTAACAGTGTCAGAATCAAAGGCTCTAATAAAATCCTGTTGCCCAAGGAGTATCACTGAGAGAAAATCAATAAGTCTTGTAGAAAGCGGATGAGAAACCTCAGGGCTTAAATCCCATATACCTCCAAACAAAGTTGTTCTGCAGTTTTATTTTCTTCTTTTATATTTATCATTTGTCCTTTAGAAATGTCTATTGCATTAAATTATTCAAAGAAGTCTAAAAAAGTGGCCTTTAAGTCACATAAATGCTTTTGATAGGGAATCAAGATTCTAGACTTGCTGCAATAATCACAGGGAATTCAATGGGAAGTCCATTAGAGCCAAATGAGAAACAGCAAAGTGGCACAGTGGATAGTGGGCTGGGCCTGCAATCGGGAAGATTCATCTTCCTGAGTTCAAATCTGGCCTCAGACTTTTACTAGTTATGTTACCTTGAGCAAATCACTTAATCCTGTTTGCCTTGATTTCCTCATCTGTAAAATGAGCTGCAGAAGGAAATGGCATACCACTCCAGTATGTTTGCCAAGAAAATCCCAAATGGGGTCATGGAGAGTTGGACACGACTCCATGGAGAGTTGAACAACAGATGAATAACTTGTTATGTTGAAGAGAAGGCAGACTTGAAGATGTTATATCGTTCGTGGAAAGATGATAGTAGAAGTGAGAAGGCTTGGGTTCTAATACATGACTAAATAGGATCTCAGGTCACGTAAGTGAAATGATCCTCAGTTTTAATGTCTGTAATTGAAGGATAACAACTGTTCTGGCTACCTCCACAGGCTTATTTTAAATGTCAGATGAGATCATGTATATGATAATTTTTTATAAACTGTAAAGATCTATCTATGCCCATAGTAAATGTCCTACAGATATTAGTTTCACTTTTGCCTTGGCAACCTCAGCTTCTACCACATTGTTTCACAAGGAAAAAGCACGTAAGTGCTTTTGAAATGAGCAATTCATCCTTATCTGGAAGTAACCTTAGAATCCCCAGAAGTGTGCAATCACGTCCCATCAAGCCCTGTGTTTGTTATGTTCTATCAAGCCCTACCATAAAAGGGACCAACATATATTGACCCACCACAATATTTCAGTTGCCTGTCGCCTGGCTTAGCTAAGAGTGGGGTGGTTCATTGCCAAAATCATTTACCCTGGAGTCATGAAAACTGAAGCACAAAGAAGTTTTGGTCTTCATCAGCATCACCCAATACTGACAAACTAAATCTCAAGGTCTTAAAATGTCATCATTAGTGTTTTTGTTGTCCTTATGAACACACAAACAGATGTTGCCTTCTTAACTTCAAATATGAATGGAAACTAAGTGTGAAACAAAACCATTTCCACCAGAGAGTGGAGGGAATGCTCACTGCTCAGGAAACGCTGAAGGGTTGAGAGCACCAGGTAAGACAGAGGAGTCACAAAGACATGAATTTGAATTCTGACTCAGACATTTATTAGATCTGTTCCAGGACAGGATAGTTAACCTTTATAAGTCTCAGTTTCCTAATTTTTAAAATGGAAATTATAATAGCACTGACCTCACAGAGTTTTTTGAGTGCCAAATGAAACAATGTGTATAAACTTGGTATTATAGAAATGTATTTAAATCAAATGTCAGCACTGGGGTCTCTTTTGACCCCAAAGATAGAAGCTGGGTAAGTCCAAGCAGGAGGCAAAGACACCAAACCATGTGATAAGATAAATGTAGAAAACAAATGTGACATATGATCTACACAATCCATCTAGATATGTTACTATATCCATGCAAGACTTTGCTAATAGGACTGTTATCTCTATGGATGACAAACAAACATTTCATTTCCTCTCTTATAGGGGATGCCCCAAATATTAAGTTGTTTGGTAGGCAGTATGGAGTACAGGACAGAGAGCCTGCCTCTGAGTAAGATAATCTGAATTCAAGTACCCCCTTTGATACATCCTGATTTTATGACCCTGGGCAAGTCATATCACTTCTCAATGTTCATGCCAACCCTCTAAGACAGTAAGTTGGTAAAGAAAGTGGTGGTCCACATTGGGATAGGGAGTTTTCTTATTCTAATAAAGTCTCAGGTCTCAAAAAATATGGTCTCAAAAGACCTAAAAAAGAAATGATTGCTTTTGGCCGTTAGAATAAGGAACTTGGAGTGGATTTGAAACTGGAAGGTCTAACCTTCTGGAAATGTTCACTGGCCCATGAAAATAGACTGTGTAGTCAAAGTACCTCTTCGCTCTTAAGTTCTGGCATACTCTGCTGTCCACAGCCTTCCCTCTCTCTTTTCAACATCCCCTTCTCCAATCAGTGCCATCAAATCCACTTTTCCCAAAATCAACAGAGTGACTGGATCTATCATATATTTTGACAGAACATTCAGGATAAAGATGCATGTATATTCACTGGCATGAGAGCTGGTGTTTTATTTTCTACTTGTGGTTTAAATTGCTAGCTTTAGATTAAAACTTCTCTCCCAAAATTTAAATGCCAAAATGATAACACAGATTCCTTCCCTTCCTCCCTGCCTTCATTCTTTTCTTCAGTATTCTTATACCTGTCACTTAAACATTTCTGTTTTTGACTTCCCCTTACAAAAAACTTCAACCTGAAAACCACCGACTTTTCCCTATTATTGACTCATATGATTTGTATGCCCAGGAGGACAAAGGAGGGCATTCTCTGTTTGAGCCCCAAAGAAAAGATGACACAAAAACTTCAATAGAGTGTTTTCTATTTGTTCCATTTTCATGTTATTGTTGGAAAGGTACTGTTCAAAAAAATGCTCATTATTTTCTAATGCAGAAAAAAGGCGTATTTAAAATCTTACCAGTGTTCTCAGGGGAAGGGAGAGCAGAGCTTCATTAACCTTTTTCTTCTTCTTCAAGATTTAAGGCTTAATCTTAGTCAATGCAAAATATTGTCTGAATAGAATGATACAGCTGAGCCTTTTAGAAAACCCAGGGGACCAATAAAGCAGGGCATCGAGTGGTTTGTCAGACTCCAATAGACCAAAAATGTTAGACTCTTTTTCAGAAAACCCTGAGGCTGTTTTAATTTGAGGGTGAGGGAAAATAACCTGCAAACCAGACAAATGTCCTGTCTACTTTTGGAATAATATTCCCCACAGCAGCTTGCTTTCTCCAAATATCAAGCCAGACTTTGCATATTCATGAACTATTTTGTGCTATTTCCTATATGGTGCTGAAGATGCTTTCTCCCCACTCTCCTAGGGTCACCCCTTGGCTTACTTGACCTCATAAACTTTCCTCAGAAACTCCACCCCAACCCCAAGCCCAATGACTGCCTTCTGGGCCATTGAAAGTTGTTTTGAACTTTGTCTTGCCATAGGAGATGACAGAGAAGTCAACAACTTTGAGGAGCTCTGCTTCACTAAAATCCAATTCACCTGTGAGTTAAGACATCATCCTCTGCTGTCATTGGCTCTTTTTGAGAGTGAAGGACAAATAATCACCCCCAGGCTGTGGGGCACCTTTTAGAGAGAGGGCATGGTCTAGTACGAGAATTCTTAAGGTGAGTTTTGTGGACTCTCTTAGGCGTCTGTGAATAAAATTACATCTTTGTTTTTACTAACCTCATAAGTAAAATGTAGTTTTCTTTCTATTATAAATTGAAAAAACAAAACAAAATAACAATACATTGTTCCGTAGAGTCTACCAAACTTCCCATGGGTGTCCATGAAATATAAAAAGATTAAGAATCCTTGGACTAGACTTGGAGTCTGGATCCACCTGGGTTCAAAATCCCTGGGTCTCAATTTTTCCATCTCTAACAATTATAGCACCTCATAGGGCTATTAACAATTTAACAAGTTAATGTGTATAGAGTCCTATATAAGACTTAAAATACTATAGAAATACCAGCTTATTTTATTAATTTCTGAAAAAACCTGTATTCTTAAGAGTCATAGAGCACATGTGCATATACTATATACATATATAGCTATATGCCTACATTTCTATATATCTGTGATGGAATTTGTACCACTACCTATTGGGATCCTGCCTGCCACTGCCATTCAGATATTTTGATAAAAGCTTTGGTTTCTCAAAACCCATGTTGACTCTATCTTGGTTAAAACAATTCATTAAAAATGGCTGGCCAAGAAATGAATACTTCCCAAGAGAATTTAATTTATATTTCTTTCACTTACTACTTTCTCTCTTTCCCATTCTCTTAAGATTATATGAATGCATAAATTTTGAGGTTTATCAAGGCCAATTTTTATCAGCTAACAATACCTAAAAATGGTATTGAAATTTATTTCCCTTCATTTCTTTTGTTTCTATGATAATATTTTAGTCATGGGCTAATCTAGGTTTCCTGAATCAGACCTCCATATACATGTGCTCTGCTCCAATAACCTGCTAGTGAGTCTGCCTGTCTCATCTCTCCCCTTTCCTCTCCATCCTCCATTCAGCCTCCAATGTCATGCAGGTCTGATCATATCATCCTGTTAAAAGGAAAATTCTTTGTTCAGGATTTCACTCTGATTAACAAGGCAAAACTCAGGACAAGGAAAATTTAAAGAGTTTATTAAAATATGAAAAGATAGCAAAATGCTGAGGGACAGAACAGTAGAGATCAACAAAAAAGGCAACTTTTATTGATAACTTTGGTAATGAGATACAGATAATTCAGATAGATCCAGGTGAGCAAAAGGGCATGAGCCACTGCATCTCAATTCTTTCCCAATTGCCTATACCTGATGTTTATTGGGTAGGGGCACAAATATCTCAGGTAGGCTACCTAACAAAAGCAGGTAATACAAAAGCTACTAATTTACAAACAGGACTGAGAACAATGGACCACTGAGATAGCATAACTTTTATTTATTTATTTTGTATTTAATTTTTCCCAGTTACATGTAAAAACAATTTTTACATTTGTTTTTAAAACTTTGAATTCCAAATTCTTTCCCTTCCTCCCTCCCCCCAACACTGAGAATTCCATTATAGGTTATATATGTGTAGTCATGCAAAACCTATCCATAACAGTCATGTCATGAAAGAAAACATAGACAAAAAAAAGCAACTCAAGAAAAATAAAATTTAAAAAAAAGTATGCTGCAATGTGTATTCAGACACCATTAGTTCTTTCTTTGAGGAAAAATAGCATTTTTCATCCCAAGTCCTTCAGAGTTGTCATGCATCATTGTATTGCTGAGAACAGCTAAGTCATTCACAGTTGATCATCTTACAATATTATTACTTTGTACCCAGTACATTTCATTTTCATCCACCCATGTAAGTCTTTCTAGGTTTTTTTGAGAGCATCCTGCTCATCGTTTCTTATAGAACAATAATTTTCCATCATAATTACATACCCCAACTTATTCAGTCATTCCTCAATTGATGGACCAAAAAAAAGAGCTTCTATTAATATTTTTATACATATAGGTCCTTTTCCATTTTAAATCTCTTTTGAGATATAGACACAGTAGTGGTATTGCTAGGTTAAAGGTATGCATGATTTTATAGCCCTCTGGGCATAGTTTCAAATTGTTCTATAGAGTGATTAAATCAGTTCACAATTTTGACAACAGTATGTTCATGTCTCATTTTTCCCACATCCTCTCCAACATTTGTCATTTACCTTTTCTGTTCTATTGATCAATCTAATAGGTATGAGGTAGTACCTCAAAATTGTTTTCATTTGCATTTATCCAATCAGTAGTGAGTTAGAACACTTTTCTCAAGGCTTTAATTACTTCATCTGAAAAGTGATTATATCTTTTCATCATCTATCAATTGGAAAATGGCTCTTATTTTTTTATCAATCTGACACACCTCTCTATATATTAGAGAAATGAGGTCTTTATCAGAGAAATTTGTTTTAATTTTTTTTCACAGTAACTACTGATAACTGTATTTTCCTTCATCCAATTCCACCTATACCCATTTATTCTATTCTCTCTCTCCTTTCACCTTGCTGCTCTTCAAAAGTATTTTGCTCGTGACTAATGTGAATGTATTTAATACGAATGTATGTGTAGAATCTATACAAACTGTATGACACCTCAGGGAGATAAGGGGGAGATAAGGGGGAGAGGAGGGGAGGGAGGGGAAAAATCTAAGCTATATGGAAGTATATATCTTCCATATATTTTTTTTACAACACTGAAAACATAAAATAAAAGAAAGAAAAAGTATTTTGCTTCTTACTACCCCTTCCCCAATCTGCTCTCCCTTCTATTACTGCCCCTCCCCTTTTCTTATTGTATTCACATTCTTTTTTCCTGCAAGGTAAAATAGATTTCTATACCCATTGCCTATGTATCTTATTTCCTCAGTTATATTTAAAAACAATTTTTAACTTTCATTTTCAAAACTATGAATTCCAAATTCTTTCCTTTCCTCCCTCCCTTCATTGAGAAGGCAAGCAATCTGATATACATATATAATCATGCAAAATACTTCCATAATAGTCATGTGAAAGACTAAGTATATTTCCCTGCATCCTATCCTGTCTCTCATTTATTCCATTCTCTCCTTTTACCCTATCCCTACTCAAAAGTGTTTGTTTCTTATTACCTCCTCCCTTAATCTTCCCTTCCTTGTATTACCCATCCTTCTCCTATCCCCTTTCTCCCTACTTTCCTGTAGGATAAGATAGATTTCTATATGCAATTGAGTGTATATATTATTCCTCTTTAAGTTAATTCTGTTGAGAATAAGGTTCACTCATTCCCTCTCATCTTCCCCCTCTTCCCCTCCATTTTAAAAGCTTTTTTTTGCCTCTTTTATGTGAGATTCCATTCGGTCTCTCCCAGTACATTCCTCTCTCATCCCCTAATTTTATTCACATATATCTATAATATATATCCACATACATACATGCATATATACATATACATGTGTGTGCTCCTTCTTAACTACCCTAATAATGAGAAAGGTCTTACAAGTTAAAAATGTCATCTTTCCATGTAAGGCTGTAACAGGTCTAACTTTACTGTCTTTTATGGTTTCTCTTTCCTGTATACTTTTTCATGCTTCTCTTGAGTCTTGTATTTGAAAGGCAAATTTTATTTTTAGCTCTGGTCATTTCTCAAGTATGCATGAAATTTC
The DNA here is from genome assembly GCA_028658325.1 of Potorous gilbertii. NCBI lineage: Eukaryota > Metazoa > Chordata > Mammalia > Diprotodontia > Potoroidae > Potorous > Potorous gilbertii. The sequence continues at coordinate 152,999,828 of CM053772.1, forward strand.
TCTGTTTCATTGAATATCAATTTTTTACCTCATGGATTATGTTCAGTTTTGCTGGGTAGGTGATTCTTGGTTTTAATCCTAGTTCCTTTGCCCTCCAGAATATCATCTTCCAAGCCCTCTTATCCTTTAATATAGAAGCTGCTAGAAATTGTGTTAATTTGATCAAGGTTCCACAATATTTTGATTGTTTCTTTTTGGTTGCTTGCAATATTTTCTCCTTGATCTGGGAGGTGTGAGATTTGGCTATAATATTCCTGGGAGTTTTCATTTTTTCTTTCAATACATGATCAATGGATTTTTTTTTCAATTTCTATTCTACCTTCCAGTTTATCAGGGCAGTTTTCCTTGATAATTTCTTGACAGATGATGTCTAGGCTCTTTTTTTTTTTGGTTCTAGCTTTCAGGTGGACCAATAATTTTTAATTTTCTCTTCTGGATCTATTTTCCAGATCAGTTGTTTTTCCAGTGAGGTAGTTCCACATTGTCTATTTTTTTCATTCTTTTGGTTTTGTTTTACAATTTTTTTATTTCTCAGAGTCATTCATTTCCATTTGCTCCATTCTAAATTTTAAGGATTATTCTCTTATTATTTTCTTATTTTCTTATTCTCTTATTATTTTCTTAAGTGAGCTTTTGGACCTCCTTTTCCATTTGGCTGATTCTCCTTTTTAAGGTATTCTTCTCCTAATTGCCTTTTTGGACTTCTTTTGCTATTTGGGTTAGTCTATTTTTAAGGTTTTGTTTTCTTCGGTATTTTCTTCAGCATTTTCTTTTTCTTCTTTTGGGCCTCCTTTACCAAGCTGTTGACTCATTTCTCATGATTGTCTTGCATCACTCTCATTTTTCTTTCCAATTATCCCTCTACCTATCATATTTGATTTCCAGAATCTTTCTGAGTTCTTCCATGGCCTGAGACCAATTCATATTTTCTTGGAGGTTATGGATGTAGAAGCTTTGACTTTATTGTCTTCTAAGTGTATGTGTTTTGATCTTTCTCATCACTGAAATAAGTTTCTAGTCTGATTGTTTTCTGTTATTTACTCATTTCCCCAGTCTACTACTTGATATTTAAACTCTCCATTAAGGTAGGGCTCTGCTTTCATTGTGGAGGGGGAACTGTTCCAAGCTTCAGGGGTTTTGTGCACCTATTTTTAGAAATACTTCTAGGGACATGTAAGCTTTCAGTTCTTCCAAAGTGATGTGATTTAAGTCTCCTGCCCTGTGCTCTGGTCTATGAGTGACCACAAGCACTCTTTTCTGCCCTGGAACTGTGAGGAGGGTTGCCTCTCCACTGCTGCCACAAGTTCTGCTATGCTAGTGCTCCTTTTTGTCCCAGGACCACCACCCAGGACTATGACCCAGATCCAAGTGTAGACAAAGGAACAGTCTTCCCTCAGTGCTAGCAAAGAGAACCCTGTAGTCTCCTCACCATTGGTTGATCCCTTTACTATCTGTGCACTAAGAGCTCTAGAAGCAGTAAATGCCACTGCCACTGCTACCACTGCTGCCACTCCTGATTCAGTCACTCCTGGATTGCTAGAGCTGGAGTTGTGCTAGGGCTGGTTTGGACTATATTCCTCTCTTTTCCATGTCTGACAGACCTTTCCCACTCACTTAAGTTGTCTTTGGCATTTGTGGGCTGAGAAGTCTGGAAACCATTACAATTGCCAGTGACTCAGGTCCCTGAGGCCTGCTTCAGGTTTGTTGGAGTCTAGTCTGTAATAGTGTGACCTGCACTGCTCTCTCAGTCTCATACAACAGACATTTCTCATCAACCTTCCAGGTTGTCTTGGGCTGGAAATTCATTTTATTCTGTCATTTTGGGGATTCTGCTGCTCTAGAATTTGTTTAAAGTCATTTGTTACAGGTATTTGGAGGGATTTGGGGGAGAGCTCAGACAAATTCCTGCCCTTACTCCTCCATCTTGACAACATAACTTACAGTAAACCCTCTACTCAATAAACTCTGTTTGATGAGTTCAAGAAATGATGAGGAATAGATGTGTGGGTTCTATTTTCTTGAAATAATTCATTTGAACCATCTCCAAGCTAAAGAAAGGCATTTATTAGTGTAATGCACCCAAGTGGACCTGCTCCCCATGAGACCAAGCCCAATAGGCTCTACTCCACTTGGGAGGCAGAGGATAGGCAGCCCTGCTTCCTGTAGGAGGCAAAAGTCATTGACCAGATTAAAGATCTGGTTTAAATACAACTTTATGGAATGTGAGAAAAAGGGACAAGAGAATGACAGAAGTCAGCAAGGCTCCTAAATGCTTGGGATATGAGATGTCTTTATCATATAGATAAGCAAAGTGAATAGTAGAGGGGAGGGGAAGAGTTGCTGTGGAATTAGGGGTGAAAGCACACAGGAATGTCCATGATGGGGCTTCAATGCACTCTCTTCTTTGATCAGGTGTCTGGCTGGTCATACCCTCCATCATGTCTCATATCTTATATCTTGCTTTCTCTATCTGCCTCAAGTACTCTTTCCTACCTCATAACAGTGATTCTCTACTGTCTCTAGGATCAAATATAGCATTCTATTTTGCATTCAAAGCCCTTCAAATCTCTTCCCCTTTTCCATCTTCTCAGTCTTTTTTCCATCTTTCTAGTCATCTTACACCTTGTTCTCTACCATATAATCTTTGATACAGTAACACTGACCTACTTGCTGTTCCTCAAACAAAATACTACAACTCAATTCCAGGCATTTTTTCTGGTTGTCCCTCATACCTGGAATACTCTCCCTTTTAATCTTTATTTACTGACTTCTCTGGCTTTTTTCAAGTTCCAACTAAAATCCCATCCTCTACAGGACATCTTTCTCAACCCTTCTAAATTCTTGTTCCTTCCATCTATTAATTGTTAACTACATTTTTTCTACCTATTGCTTGTTTGTCAATATTTGTTTTCTTCTTGTCTCCCACATTAGATTGTGGTCTCCTTGAGAGCAAGGACCATCTTTTACCTTTTCTTGTATTTCCAGAGTTTCACATAGTACCTGGCACATGGTAGGTGCTTAGTAAGTGTTTATTGCCTACCTAATAGGGGAGCCAACAAATACATATAAAAAGTAAATGTAGCATAAATAGCAAGTTTATGTGTATGTATTATGTATATGTGTGTATGTATACACATACATGCATATGCATGTATACACATATAAATATACACACCTTACCTTTGGGCTATGCATATATGTATGATCACCTCACTCTTGGACACTCTCTCTTTTCACACACACACACTCACACACACATGCCTGTATTTACATATACATATGTATGTACACATATGTGGCATAGGAAAAGGGAGTGAGAGTGATAGCAGACAGCAACCAATAGATTGGCAGATGGCCCAATCATACACATTTATTCACCTACCTTTTCTCTTCTGTGTACTGTTAGTACTTACTAAAATGAGTGTCTCCCTAGCAACAATCTCCTAGGATTCTGTGCACTCCCTTCTTGAAGGAAATACTGCAGAAGAGCAAATCCAGATCCACTCCCCTTTGAAAACCAATCTTTTGACGACTCCCTCTTCAAGAGCACCAAATATCTCTCTTTAGACACTTCCTTTTCCATCAGAGCCAAACAGGTCAAGATCCTGCAGGTACTAGTAGAGACTCAGTGGAGTAGATTCAGTAAAGGTATGGCCAGAACAGAGGCCCTTGAACATCACTTTGGGGTTTATACTAAAGACAATAAGGAAACACTTGAGGTTTTCCATGAGAAGGTGACTTAGTGAATGTAGTGCTTTAGGATGATTACTCTGAAGAGGCAACTTATGGATAGAAAAATGACCTTAAAATCAGCAAGACTTACACAAATCAAGTTCCATATCTGTCTCTGATACATACTAGTTCTATGAGTCTGAGGCAAGTCACTTAAACTCCAGGGTCTTAGGAAACCCTCTATTGGCTATAAGATTCAGATGAGCTGCATCAGCAGGCATTTCAACACTGAAGCTCTCCACATAGGTGAAATAATAGGTCTATGCTAGGGGTAAAAAAATCTAAACATTTCAACAGTGCACAAGATAGATTTGAAGGAGATAAGCCTGGAAATTGGGAACTCCATTAGGAGACAGCTTATTGAAATATGCACTTGTGGTTCTAAAGACCTGCAAAAAGGTAGTTAAGAGAACTAAGAAAAGGAAAGTTATGAATATGAGAGATATTTCAAATGTAGAATTGACAGAACTTGGTAATAGATTGAATAAGATGGATAATGGAGAGGAAGGCCTCAGAAATAAGTTGAAATGTCTTAGCCTGGCAGACTGTGAAAATGATGATACTGGAAAAAGAAAAGTTGGTTGGGTGGAAGGTTCTGCTTTTGAGGGAAGACGAATTTAGTTTTATACATGTAGAGCTTCAGGTGTGACATCCAATGGTTATGAAATAAAAGCACAGATTCTAAAGTATTCTGACTTGGAGCTGATGAAAATGAGCAGCTTAATTCTGATCTACCCTCATAATCTATGTGAGTATTTGGCCAGGAAATCTCTTAACTCTATGTGGTTGATGCCTAGAAAACTTGGCAGTGCAGAAATCTAATAAAATTCAATGAGGACTTCTGAAATGGATAATTTATGAGCAACCTGTTCATAAAATCTAAAATGTTATCTTTCTTTTGTCATTCTTTTTTTTACTCCCCTCACTGAAAAAAAATGTTCAATCTGATATTCTGCAGGATAGGCACCTTATCTTGGCATCTGAAAAATATATCTCCACAGCTGCTCTATTTTTTCCAATGCCCTGTAACCTAATTATTATTATAAACTTTCCACTTCCTCTAGTTCTGAATTGATTGGTTGAAAAATGTGCATACTGTCATGTATGCCTGTCACTAGATACCCTTCTCCTGGTTTTGAAAATTGCAAATGAATTGGTAATCAGTTGGCAATGTTCAGATAAGCAGTCAGTCAGTGAGCATCTATTGAACATTAACTAGGTGCCAGGCATTGTGCTAAGAGCTGGGGATACAAAGAAAGCTAAAAGCACTGTCCTGCATTCTAAGAGGGAGATGCATGAAAATGACTATATACATAAAAATATATATACAATTTAAACAGACGGTTACCTCACAGGGAAAATACTTAGGGGAGGGGCAGCAAAGAGAGATCAGGAAAGGCCTTCTGTAAAAGGTAGTTTTGAAGTTCAGTCTTGAGGGAAGACAGGATTGCTAAGATTCAGTGTTAGGACAGTGAGAATTCTAGGCATTAGGGATAGCCATTGGAAGTGCATCTAATTGGAGATGGAGTGTTCTTTAGAAGGAACAGCAAATTAGTCACTGTCCCTGCATCATAGAGTACATGGTGGGGGAAAGTATAGGAAGAGGTTAAAAGATAGAGTAGATTATGAATGAAATGTGAAACAGAAAGTTTTATATTTGTTCCCTAAGGTAATAGAGACTCACTGGAGAAGAACAGAGGGAGAGGGAAAGGGAGAAGAAGAGAGAGCCAGATTCAGGGTGCAGGGGGGACAAATGGAAGGAGGAAAAGAGAGAGAGAGGGAGAGAGAGAGAGAGAGAGAGAGAGAGAGAGAGAGAGAGAGAGAGAGAGAGAGAGAGAGAGAATGAGTTAGACATGAGTTTATGAGTTCTAGGGAAACCATTTGCAATATCCTTTTAAATCCTGAATCTATTACACACCATATTAACTATTCTCATCTTTGTGTGGTCTGTATATTTGACAGACTTTCTTTGCCTCTCTCCAGGTGACTAGATAGAGGGTCTTGCACACCCCAATGTAACTTGCTTCCAATCAGTCACAAAAAGACTGGATCACACCCTGCATCCAATCCTATGAATTCAGATTCTAGGGTAAGGAAACCTAAAAGAATACTTTAGTCTCTTCCTGTTTCCTGGTAACTCTGATCCTTGGTCTACTTCCTCAGAGATATACCCTTGATTATAGGGCCAGGATAATAGTGGACACATTCTTTCCCTTATTATCACAGATTCTGTGCCATCTACACCAGTCCTTTTATAGTTACAGAGGGATGGAGGTTACTTCCATTATGCCAGTGTAACTATTTCATTACTAGACTCTTCCTGTGTCCTTCATAGAAGTATACTTCATGGCACACTGAGCAAGAATGAAATTTTCTTTTAATCTTGAAAATCTAGATTCATTACTATTTTACTCAGGGACCACCCAAGCTGGTGCATGTTTCTAAAAATGTTGCGAGCCGACTATGGGAAAAGGGGCTTATGAATACACTGCCTCTAGAACTAAGAAATAATTTGCAACTATGCTACAAAAGTAAGTAGCTTGTGCATATCCTTTGACACAACATTGCCTTCACCTATCCTATTTCCCAAGGAGATCAAAGTAAAAAGATCTATATGTACAAAAAATATTTATAGCAACTCTTTTTTTGTATGATCAAAGAACCAGAAACCAAAGGGATGCCTATCAATTGGAGAATGAGTAAACAAAGCATGGTATAGTAAAGCATGGTATGTAAATTATGGTATGCAATTTGCTAGAAGAAATAATGACAGAGCTGATTTCATAGAAACTTGGGAAGATTCATATGAACTGATGCAGAATAAAGTGTTAGAACCAGGAGAAAAATTTGTATATCAGTAATACATTTTAAAGGCAAACATCTTTAAAAGATTTAAGAAATCTGATCAAAACAAAGCCTTACCACAATTCCAAAAGACAAGTGGCAAGTCATGCTATCCACTGGTTGACTAAAAAGTCATGGATTCAGGGTATAGATATGTATAAATATATATGCAAACATATACATATACACACATATATGTTAAGAATCTTATATGTAAAACATGAATATATACATGTATTATATTGTGCTGTATAAAACATACACATAAATATGTAACATAAACGTATTGTGTCTATTTCTGTACCATAGAATCAATGTACATATTTCTTTTACTTGATTTTGCACATTTGCTATAAGGGTTTTCTTTTCTTGTTATCTCCCCTAATGGTGGAGAAGAGAAAGAAGACAGATTTTTGTTCATTGAGAAGAAGTTTAATTTTTTTTAAAAAGAAGAAAATGTTCCAGAGCTACAGTACAAGGAACACATCCACAAGCTACACTTAAAAAGACAACAACCTCACAACCAATTATAAGCATATATGTTAAGAATGTCTTATGTCTATGATTTTCTATTTTTGAAAAAGTTTTATGGGGTACCAATACATTTTAAAATGAATTTTCACTGTAATTTCCCCTAAAAACCTCCCTATAAGAAATGAGGTCCCTTTCAACTCTAAATCTATGATGTTATAAAATGAACAGGTTGATTTGCAGTCTGCTGCCTCTACATAAGTAGTCAAACACTTATCATGTGCATAAGCATAACTGCTCAAAGTTATGTGGAATTGAATAGCATATTTTATATTAACCTAATGGTTACGATTGTCCTCACATCATTAGTCGAATTTGCCCAATCTTTTTCTTTGTTAATTATATGACACTTCACTGGCTTTGGTAGTCATTAATCCCTTATTCATAATTTCACAAGTTGTACCGTGATGATACTTAACTAACATTATCTTCAAAATCAATTCCCTTATACAATGTCCCAATATTTGCTTGAACTTCCCTGAATTGAATGTGCCACAACTATTGCGGAAAGTCTCATGAAATCACATGATCCGTCTACTTAACACTTTTGATGCCAACTTGTGCTCTCTTCAATGTGGGGTTCTTTCCATTGTGGCACATGGCCATCCATCGGTTACTTATAGTCTTAGAATAATATCTGTGCCTTAGAGAGGTTTAGTGACTTACCCAAGGTCATACAGTTAATAGGGGTCAGAGACAGCAATGAATTCAGTTCTTCTTGACTCCAAGTTCATCATTCTATCCACTACAGCAGAATTCCTTTCAGCAATACTTATATTTGTCTCTAAATGCATTACATTCTACAGGTACAATATTCATTTAGGAAAAATATAAATGGTCCATTGTCCCTGGGTCAACAATTGATATTATTGAGCAGTCATCTGAAGTTGAGGGGCTTGATTTTAAATTATTTAACTTCTTTAAGGACATTATCTGATTTGAATCTTACAACAAACTGGGTATCATCATTTCCATTTTTCAAGTGAAAAGAAGATAGAAGCTCAATGAGATTAAATGACTTTCTAGCAGATGTATGGCTAGTTAAACATCAGAATAAATTTTGAACCTGAGGCTCTCTTTAATCCAATTCTAGAACACTTTTCATTAAACCACATACCTAGTTTCATATAGTATCCTAGCAGCAGATTCCTCTGAGAAGGAATCTCTTGGGATCTAGGGTAGATTCAATCTCTTTCCCTCCCTCCCACCCCTTCATATTCACTAGAAGATGATCTCATGAATTGAAAAGGTAGGAAGATATTGAATTTCCCATGGATATTCAATTCAATATACATTTGTTAAGCATCTACTATATATCAAGTACTGTGTCAAGTGATGGGAACACAAATAAAGGCAAAAAACAATCCTGGCGCTCAAGGAGCTCAGAATCTGGTGAAAAGAGAATTGCAATGGCAGTGTCTGCTTTGAGATTCAAGTGAAAACTAGACATCTAAGGAAAGGCTGTTTAGGAATTCTCCAAAGAGTATCTTTCCTCCCTTCCAAGTAAGTTACACAAAGCCTAAGGGGAACTTCATGACAACTCCACAAAGAAGAAATCTCATTCAGCAAATGAGAGTATCCCCCCACCAGATTTCCAAACCAGGTCTCCTTTCTGATAGCCATCATTCTTGCCTCTTGCCCATCAGAAACTTAGACTCCACCCCTGGTACCAGCCTGTGATTGGATATGAATTTTTGACTCCCCTCCTGATCATCCCCTGACCATGCCTCAGATTAGCAATCCCTTTTCTCTCCTTTCCAAGGCCTCCTTTTTTCTTGTTTCCCTATTAGAATGTAGAAACTCTATGAGAGCAGGGAATATCTTGCTTTTATTTTAATCCTCAATACTTAACATAGTGCCTGGCACATAATAGATACTTAATATGAACAAGGGCGGTACAAGGGCTGGGGTCTGCTTCCCTGTAGTCAGATAAGACGTTGGATGGATCATATGACTTAGTGAAGGACAATGGCCTAAAAGTCAGACGATCTGAGTTCTAGGCCTTGATCTGCCAATAACTAACTAATGTGACCTTGACCAAGTTTCAGAAGTCTCAGTTTCTTCGTCTATAAAGTGAAGGGATTTGGATTAGGTCACCTTTAAGGTTACCCATCTAACCAAACAGAGCAGCTAGGTGGCACAGGGGATAGAGCACTGGCCCTGGAGTCAGGAAGACTCACTTTTCTGAATTCAAATCTAGTCTCAGACACTTACTATCTTTGTGACCTTGACTTAATTTTGCCTCAGTTTCCTCATCTGTAAAATGAACTGGAGAAAAAACAGCAAACCATTCCAGTATCTTTGCCAAGAAAACCCCAAATGAGGTTACAAATAGTTGGATGTGATTGAAACATCTCAGCCACAACAATTACAACAACAACAGTTTCTGATATAAGATAAGGAAACAGTCAAGATGACAGAGTCTTCAGTTGCTCAGGATACTTGCTCCTGTACTTTGATGGGGTATTGTATGTCAGCTTATAAACTTTCCAATAGAGTAAAATACGTAATTAGTTCTTTGCACAACAACATTGACAAAAATTGCCATATTACCACAGTCAAATAGTTATTTTGTTCATGAGGGGTCAAACAGGTATCTCTGATCATATCTCCCATCTTCATGAAAATAAACAGATTGGTGTCAACATTTATTAAGAAAATATCTTGTCCATATCTAGCTCCTCATTAAGAAAACTCTAGCTACACCATTTCACATTGTTCTATGATATGTAGAAATAAAACATTGGCCTCATGTAGACGTAGTTTGAATTAACGTTTTCTTCCATTAAAAATGTAGGTGATAATCAGTGAATTAATTGACAATGACCAAAAAAAACCAAAACCTCTTGGCAAATACTCTTTGGTATTTTATTAATAAAACATGAAACTACAGGACTTCTTAGCAAAATTTTGGTATGTTTGAGAGTTCATTTTAAATAAATTCGTGAGTTATGATAAAAGAAAGAATTTAATATCTAGGATTCTAGTTCTTTAACAAATTAAATCATCATTTTAACAAAATACTAGAGAAGAACTTTCTAATTTCTATTTTCAAAAAATTATCCCTGGGGGCAGAGCCAAGATGGTGGAATAGAAGCAGGGACCTGCCTGAGTTCTCTCAAATACCTGTGAAAATTACTCTAAACAAATTCTAGAGCATCAGAAGTCACAAAATGACAGAGTGAAACAGATTTCCAGTCAAAGACAATCTTGAAGGCTGAGAGGAAAGGTCTATTGCACTGGGCTTGGAGCAGAGTACAGTCCAGCATGGGCCATGCCATTACAGTGGGGACTGGAGCAAACCTCAAGGCTCTGAATCACTGACAGTTGTACTGATTTCCAGACTTCTCAACTCACAAACACCAAGGACAGCTCCAAAGGTCAGTGGGAAAGCTCTCTCACCCCTATGAGAGAGGAACCTGGTTAGGCCCCAGTCCCAGGGCAACTGCTACTACTGGAGCTCTCAGTCTACAGACAGTGGGGGAATCAAGCAGCTGATCTGGGTCACAGTTCTGGGGTGAGGAAGAGTACTGCCATGACAGAGCTGGTGATGGCTATGGAGAGTGAATTCTACTCATAGTTCCAGGGCAGAAAAGAGTACTTGAGGCTTCTCACAGACCAGAGTTCAGGTCAGGAGAGGAGTAAACATTTCTCCTTTGCTCATAGCACTTTGGAGGACCTGAGAACTTGCAGGTCCCTAGAAACATCTTTGAGAACATTTGCACAAAATGCCTGAAATTGGGGCAGTACATCCTCCACTTAACAAAGAGTTCAAAAGTATAATAATTGGCTGGAAAAATCACCAAAAAGCAAAGGTGGGGATAAGATTATACAAGGTTGCTTTCTTGCTGAGAAGGCTTTTTCTTATTTTGGGGAAGACCAAAACATACAGCTGGAGGAAGATGAAATCATACAACGTGAGGAAGACAGCAAGGTCAAGGCTCCTACATCCAAAGCCTCCAAAAAAACTATGAAATGGTCTCAGGTCATAGAAGAGCTCAAAAAGGATTTTGAAGATGAAGAGAAATAGAATAAACATTGAGAAGAGAAATGAGAGTGATGCAAGAAAATCATGAAAAATAAGTCAACACCTTGCTAAAGGAGACCCCCAAAAAATGCTGAAGAAAATAACACCTTTAAAAATAGACTAATCCAAATGACAAAAGAGGTTCAAAAAGTCAATGAGGAGAAGAATGACTTAAAAAGCAGAATTGGCAAAACAGAAAAGGAGGTCTAAAAGCTCACTGAAGAAAACAATTCATTAAAGATTAAAATGGAGTAAATGGAAGCTAATGATTTTATGAGAAATCAAGAAATTATAAAACAAAACCAAAGGAATGAAAAAGTAGAAGACAATGTGAATATTTCATTGGAAAAATATCTGAACTGGAAAATAGATCCAGGAGAGACAATTTAAAAACTATTGGACTATCTGAAAAACATGGTTTAAAAAAAAAGAGCCTAGACATCAACTTTCAAGAAATCATCAAGAAAATCTTCCCTGATATTCTAGAACCAGAGGATAAAATAGAAATGGAAAGAATTCACCAATCATCTCCTTAAAGAGATCCCCAAAGAAAAACTCCTAGAGCTATTGTAGCCAAATCTCAGAGTTCCCAGGTCAAAGAGAAAATATTGCAAGTAGTCAGAAAGAAACAATTCAAGTATTGTGGAAACACAATCAGGATAGCACAGGATTTAGCAGTTTCTACACTAAGGGATCAGAAGACTTGGAATATGATATTCCAGAGGTCAAAGGAGCTAGGATTAAACCCAAGAATCACCTACCCAACAAAATTGAGTATAATACTTCAGGAAAAAAAATGTAATTTCAATGAAATAGAGGACTTCTAAGAATTCTTGTTGAAAAGACCAGAGCCGAATAGAAAATATGACTTTCATACACAAGAATCAAGAGAAACATGAAAAGGTCAACAAGGAAAGAGAAGCCATAAGAGACCCATTAAAGTTAAACTGTTTGCATTCCCACAGAAAAGATGATATTAGTAATTCATGACACATTCTCAGTATTAGCATAATTAGAGAGAATACATAGATAGAAAGATAGATATGTATATACATATAAATATTGATATAGATATATATAACTATCCTATATATGTATGTGTACAGTATATTATATATGTGTAGGTTTATTGTGTTCATCTTTCATTGCCAAAGAAGACTGTGACATTAGAGAAATGATGACATGACTTGCACTTGACTTTGTTTTGAGTGAGGGAGGGCTGTTCAAGGTCACCAGCCTCACTTCTCCTCCAGAACCATCTGAATCCAGTGACCAGATATTTATCAGGATGACTGGAGATGACCCAGGATGCACTGGGAGACCTTAGAC
>CM053772.1:153012790-153037153 GCA_028658325.1 Potorous gilbertii
CTAAACCTACATTCCTTTATCAGCTTTCTGTCTACTTAGAGGGTGAGGATAGGGGAGGACTCAGAGTTGCCCTGTTATGTAAAAGGCTAAAATGTAGGAATGAATAAGGTTATCACAGGGCCAGAAAAACAGGAAAGGGAGTGAGTTGTACTACAGAGGTTACTAAAATTGCTTACATTGTTGGTAACGCAGCAAAACAGCAACAAGCTGGCCAAGATTCCAGGCTGCTGGTGAATGATAGTCTCTAGAGGTAGCTTAAGAATTAAGGACAAACACAGACATTTCTGAAGAGAGGGCATTTTCCTCTAGGGAGGGTGCTTTACTGACTCTCCTTCAGACATACCTTGCTCAGAGAAAAATCATCCTAGCAAGTATTCCTTTCTCCTAAACAGAAAAGTAGTTTCCACTTCTAGTTAATTGACCCCCTAAGCTGAACACCCTGGTGCATTTTATTACTGGGCTCTGTTTATGGAATGTAGTGTATTTAGCATGCAAAATCCTAGAGGCCAGGCCCCTTCCCTCAGGAGCTCTGGTCCAAGTTAGACTAAAAAGTAACGATTTGTTTTTGCCACTCAAGGTACCGATCAATGACTGAGATGACGAAACCAACCACAAGATTCTCAGCGCTATCTCAAGTTAATTTAGACAATGACAACTGTACCATGCTAATTATTGTGAGTCAACCAAAGATATGATAGATAGGAGGACCCCAAGAGGGACCCTGTGCTTCAAATAGTCATGGATTTCTCTTTAAAAAAAACCAATAACCTCTTTGTCATCTGACATTTTATTTAACAGAGATCTCTGCTACCTGGTATTTCTGCACATCTCTTAGTCCAGTGGGGAAGGCAAAAGAGTAGGATGATAGAAGCAGGAGAGGAGCAGGTGCAGTGATAGAAGGAAAATGTTCTGAAATTTATGCCCTTCAGCAGGCAGCCTGACACCCAGTATTAATCTAGATGAAACAGTGGAATCCTTGCTGGTGTATGTGAAACAGACCCTTTAGAATTCTATTTACTGGAAAAATACAGAACAAGGAGATAGTGCAATGAGATTTGGAGTGAACAAGGCTCTTTCTCTCTCTGAGTGTGCCTGGCATGTGTGTTCCTATGGCAGGAGGCAAAGGCTGCCAGTAATAGTGAGCTGAAATGGTGATCCTTCTTGGATATTTTCTTTCAGTGGCTTGCTGTTTTGTCTTCTTACCTCCAGTCTTTCCCCATTCCAGTTCATCCTCCCTCCACTCAGCTATCCATGATCTTCTAAAATGCAAATCTGACCATGTTATCCCCAAGAACTTGCTTTCAAAGGATGAGTAGATTTGTTTCTAAGTGAGAGAGGTAGGGCTCATGAGGACATAGTCCAATAATAGAAAAAAACATATGAGAATGTCATATATGCATGAAGTATGTCAAGGAATGCAGTTTGGTTGGAATAACACATCTAGAGGGGAGCTATGTAAGATAAGATTGGAAATACAAAAGGCAGCAGATTGTGGAGAACTTTGAATGCTACCCAAAGCAGTCTAGGCTTTCAAGAGTGAGTTATTGTAAGATTTTGAGTGGAATAATGATGGAGTTAGGTATTTGCATGAGGAAGGCAAATCTGGTTTAAAGAATGGATTGGAATAGAGGAAAGAGATAAACAATAATACTAGTAGAAAAACTATGGTAATATAGCAGGTTATGGAATCCTGTACTCATATGGAAGCAGGGATGGATTTGAATAATACTACAGAAGAGGAATCAATAGAGATTTGTAATTGATTTGATGTGAAAAAAAGAAAGAAGGGAGACTCCAAGTTAACACTGAACAGAATATGAATGATTCAAGACATGGTGGCACCATTAACAGAAATAAGGAGGTCAGAAAAAGAAGGGTGTTATTATTAAATATTATCATTTATATTTTGATTAAGTTTAAAGTATTATTGAAATATGTAGGAAAACATGCCTAGTAGTGGTAAATTAGGATCTGAAACTCAGAAGGGTATCAGTGCTAGAGCTACACTGATAACAGCATCATAGAATCTAAGATCTGAAAGGGATCTCAAAGGCTTTGGAGTCCCAATGTTTCCCAGCCAAGACCTCCAGTAAAGGGAAGACACTCTGCTACATATTGAGACGTGCTATTTTAGGCACAGAAACTTCATAGAGTAGTGATAGACGATGTCACCTAGCAAAATATCTTCTGAAAGTCTTTATCTATCAAAAGCAGAGCTCTCATTTTTGGGAAATTCTTTCTCTGATCAAGCCCAAGTCTGCCTATCTATATCTTTTGCCTGTTGTTTCTAGTTATCCCATTCATGTCAAATGAATAAGTAACAGACCACATAAATATTTTAATATAAATATAATATCCCTTTTAAATCTTTTTACCTATTAAACATGCCCAATTCCTTCAGATGCTCCTCATATGTCATATTCTTCAGTTCTTTCACTTAGCTTCTCCTAGATTTTCTAAACTTTGGCGCTCAGAACTGAACACAATATTGCAGATGAAGCCTGACTAGAGCAGCATATTTAATGAAGTCTAGTATGATATTACAGTTTTTGAATAATCTGTCATACTGTTGATTTGCTGTATGCGTACTGACTTTTTCTGCCCCCTTTTCTGAAAATATATGTCTATTTTGTACTTCTAGTCCATCACCTCTCTGCTAAAAGGTCTGACGTACACTTCACCATGGGTCTCCTGGAGCTGTCATAGGTCTATGGATTTAGAATAGGAAAGGGATCCGAGTTGGCCATCAATCCACTGGATTGGTTTCAATCAAGGGACCTGGATTATTGCATTGATCAGAGCTCCAAAGTCTTTCCAAGTTGTTTTCCTTTATATTACTATGATAATTATATATTTGTTCTGCTTATTTCACTGGTTTCAGGTTTCCCAATGTTCTCTGAATCTACCATTTCATCTTTTCTGGCATCTCCATAATATTCCATTGTATTATAATCTATAATTTGTTTATACATTCTCCAATTGATGGAGACCTACTAACTCATCCCCAGGCCTAGTTCTTTTACTTAAAAATGCTGGCATATTTTCTTTGGTACATAGATTTTTTTTTCTGTTGGCCTTTAAGGTTTATGATTTAGGTACTATCACTTGTTCAAAGGATATGCATAGGTTAGTGACTTTTTGAGTATAGTTCCAAGTTGCTTTTCAGGATCATCTGAAATTTATCCATATATTGGCCAAGAGTACATTGACATGCTCATTCTTCAACGGCCTCTGTAAAAACTGTCATTTTCCTTTTATGTAACCTCTGCTAGTCTTATGGTTATGAAATGGAGCCTTCCAGTTGTTTTAATTTACATTTGTCTTATTTTTAGCATTTTGGAACATTTTTTTCAATGTTTATTGACAACTTTCATTTTATTGATATTTATTTACTTGTGATACATTTAAGCAAAATGTAGTTTCCCTGTGTATCGTCTTCATTTTTCCTTTTGTGTTGTCTGAGGTCATGATTACCACCTTCACTTCTAAAAAAAATTGAATTCAACTAAAGCATATTATCTCCTGCTTTAATTCCTTCATTTTCACTCTCTGTGAACCTTTTGCTTCAAGTGTGTTTGTTGCAAACAATTTATGACTAGATTCTGTTTTCTACTCATTCTTCTCTTTTCCATTTCACAAGTGACTTCATCTAATTCTAATTTGCTGTTGTGATCATTAATTGTATTTTACTCTCTATCATACCCTCTTATATTTGCACTCTTCATACCCTCAACCCTTTATTTACAAAGAAGATGACAGAGAATGAAAAAGTATGTGATCAACACTAGTAATCAAAAATCAAATTATATTCTTATAATTCTTCTGTCTTTGCTTTCTTAACTCAACTCAGACCCTGATCACTGGTTCTTATACTTTCTTTCATTTCAATTAATTTCCTTTATTATGTAGTTTCAGAAATTTTAGATTGCTTTTCTTCTGACTAGTCCTTCCTTAATTCTCTTTTTATTAAAATCCCCTCTTTATTCTCCATGTTCTCCCCTGTCTTCCCCTTGAATTTTATATATTTTTATATCAAAATGTCTGTCCAATTTTTTTGTATTTCAAATAATGACAAAGTTCATGAGATTCCTGTTTCTATCACCCTTTCTCCATATTTATACACTTTTTTTTGGATTCCCTTAAAGTATAAAAAACAGTAAGCCCTTACCTCTTCCTATTTATTTCCTAGTTTATTCCTTCTCCTCCATTTCCTTTCTTCATTTAAAGTCAATAAAAAGATCAAAACTATGTATTTTCTTTCTTCTCCTAGAAGGTAAACACTTCATCATTACTTAGTTCCCTTCTAATTGCTCAAATCTATGTACCTTTCTAGATTTTGCTTGTCTCTGGCATTTCTATTTCAAAGATTTCACTCAATTCCTGTCTTTTCCTCAGGAATACTCTAAAGTTCTCTAATCTATTAAAGATCCATGTTTTCCTACAGACTTATATGCAGTTTTCAGGATGAGTTATTTTTGACTACATACCTTTTTCCTTTTGACTTTTCCAAGATTTACTCTATTTTATAGTAGTTGTAATATAGTCTTTTCTGTGGTTCACTTCTCTTTGAACTTTCTTTCTGGCTGTGTACAACATTTTTCTTTTACTCTGGAAGCTCTGGGCTTTACCTATGAGCTGCCAATGAAATGTGTATGTGAGAAATTAATCATAATGGCATATTAATTCATTTTCTTAACTTATACATATTTTAGAAGCTTTTATCTTCAAACTTAATTTTTAATCTCAAAACATAAATTTAATGTGATTTAGAAGACATACCCTGGACTGACATTTACCAGTCCTGCATTCTAGTGTGCCACCTCTGTCAATAACTAGCGATGGAATTTTATATAATGAAATTCACTAGTTTGAAATTCACATCAATTTGCTCATTTCTAAAATGGAGATATTAATTATTCTTCCTATGTCACAATGATACTGTGAATGTAATATGTCACTGGGATAATGACTAGATCTGGAACTTCACTGGTATAGGGAACTCCAGGTAAGAAATCTCCTTTTATAAATATTGATTGGCACCTACTCTGAAAACCTATAGTTTTAGAATCATGACTGCCATACAAAGAAGCTAACAGACTTTCCCTATAATTACACACCCAGGTTGTGTCAGAAGATAGACTGGGAACTAAGTATTTCTGGCTTTTAGCCAGGCTTTCTATCCATTATGAGGACAGAGGCAAAATATCTTGAAAATATAGAAATACAAGATGGGTGAGTAGCTGTTTGTAATGTTAGCTCAATCAATTTTGATCTCATTAAGTTATAGGTCATACAAGGATCAATTTAAAAAATTGAGAATATTTTTAATTTAAGCCTTAAGTGAGAAGACTTTTGATAGACATGACAACTATTTTCAAATGTCTGATCTGAAGTATCACTTTGAAGAATGATGATTAGATTTATTCAGCTAGGGCCCAGAGAGTAAAATGATGACATGACTCGCATTTGATTTTGTTTTGAGTGAGGGAGGGCTGTGCAAGTCACCAGCCTCACTTCTCCTCCAGTGTCATCTGGATCCAGTGACCAGATATTCATCAGAATGACTGGGGATGACCCAGGATGAGGCAATTGGGGTTAAGTGACTTGCCCAAGGTCACACTGCTAGTTTGTGTCAAATGTCTGAGGTGAGATTTGAACTCAGGTCCTCCTGACTCCTGCACTAGTGCTCTATCCACTGCACCACCTAGCTGCCCCAGCCTTCCTTCACTCAAAACAAAGTCAAAGGTAAGTCATGTCATTACTTTTTTGATGGCATGGTCTTCTTTGGCAATGAAGGAGGAATACACAGAGGGTAAAATGAAGAGTGATTGATAGAAGTTGGAGGGAGGTTGATTTTGATTCAAAGTAACGAACAACATTCTAATAATGAGAATTAAGAGGCAATCTAGGTGGTACAGTGAATTCAGGGCTGGTCCTGGAGTCAGGAAGACTTGAATTCAAATCCAGCCCGGCTTGCAACCTTGAGTAAGTCACTAACCTCTGACTGCCTCAGTTTCCTTATTCATAAAATGGCTCCATGATAGTCCTTCTCCCTCCACTTCCATCATCACTCCTTGGGTTTTTGGGAGGGTAAAATGAGAATATTTTTGAATGCCTTACAAATCTTAAAGTGCTATATAAATGCTATCAATTTTTACTATTATTTCTTATGAGGACAGAGTCATGAAATAATAGACTCCTATCACTGAAAGTTGTTAGTGGGTCCTGGAGGACCATTTATCTAGGATGATATAGAGGAAGGTCCTGTTTAGCTAGAATATTAGATAGATGAACTGTGAGGTTTCTTCTAATTGTGAGGTTCTGCAATTTGGAAGCATAAGGAAACAAGCTAACATTAGCAGTTGAAGAAGAAACTCCTACTGGCATCGGAAGAAGCAGTTCCTTCACCTCCAGTTTCCTTCACCAATAAAATCACACTTCTGATCCAAATGAGGTCTGGTTCAACACAAGTACATAGAGTAATCCTACACCCACAAGTGGGAAATGAGGGCCTGACAGTCTCCCAGTTTACCATGGTTGTTTCTGCTGAATGAAACTGTATTAGACACAATGAAATCTGAAGGGATTAATTCATATCCTCTGTTACACTATATGACCCTCCCTACATGTTCATACACGACCCTTGTGAAGACAACATTGTATCTAGGTTCCCATTGCTCACAAGGCCATGAAGACAGACAATAATGATGTCTAGTTAGAAAGTGTGGCTCGAGGATAAAGAGCTGGTATCAGATATTGCAGTATCTCTTTTCAAGTGTCACTTCTGACAGGGCTATATGATCTTGACCAAGTCATTTTATCTTTCAGTGGTTAAAGTCTAGGCAACTCAGATGATAAACTGCAGAGAAGGTGACAACCTGATGTGGTCCAGGGAGTTTACTCTATGAAATGCAATCAAAAGTCTAGTTCCTATCCCTATTCCCAGGACTGAGCACAGTATTTGCATATAGTAAACACTTAAAAAATAGTATTTTATTTATTTATTCACAGACTCTGAGATTCCTTCAGGATCATGTTCTGTCATTTTTTTCAAGGTATGTATATCTTAAAAGAAAAGTTTCTGTCTTCAAAATTTATACATTTGGCAGATTGATGCCTATGGCTTCAACACCTGCATATAAAAATTAAGATGGCCTTTAGGGTATTAACAATAATATTTCCTATTCCAGTGGTTCTTTAAGAATTATAAAGCACTTTATACACATTATTACATTTTACTTTCAGGACAACTCTATGAATTATTACATGTTACAAGTAGAAAAATGAAGATTCGAAGGGGTCCAAGGTCCAAGGCTGAAGTAGCTTTTGGATTGACAATATGTATGACAATAGAAAGGGCACAGGCTTTAGAGTCAAAGAACCTAGATTCATATAGCCTTGAATAAATCACTTACCTTCGGGGGCTTCATTTTCCTCATCTGTGCAACATGCACTCTGCTCCTAGGTTTAAATCTAAAATCCTGTGACTTTGCACAGTTAGATTTCAAATGCTTCTTTGCTAAGTAATAATCACATTCATTGCTTCCTCTGCCTTCAGATAAGTAAATCAACTGAATCTGTAATATAGAATTCCCTTTGCTTGATGGGAGCTCCTAGTATCCCATGACCTAGCAGCAGTGTGAATTGGGGTAGAAAGAGTGAGGGCAGAATATTGTAGGGAAGACTGCCTTCATTGACTGTGGCAGGGTGGTTTGAAGGTTCTAAGAAATAGGAAGGAAGGACTCTTCATTGTGATATGGGAATGTGTCTGAGAGAGGATGTTTGACCAATGACTAAATGCTACCAACCACAGGTTAATGACATGATGGCTAGGGTGAGGGGCTGAGCTTAAATAAGCAATTCTTCCCAGGAGGGATATGATACTTTAAGAGGAACAGAAATAACATGGAATTTTCCAGGGGAAGGAAATGAGTTATGATTCATTGTAATTTTTTAAGTAGACCCCTTGGAAACCATTTTCTATCTTCATATTTGTTCTGCTTATGTGCTTACCTGACATAGTCCCTCGTTATGTCTACTACAAATGTAAACTTGCTACTCTACTAGAGAATGTGGTCTCCCTGCCAGGTTGATGTATCCCTATATTCCAATGTATTCATCCAACAGAGGAAGGCTTTATAGAAAAGGTGGAATGCCTTTTAAGGTAGGAAATTAAAATGAAAAATATTTCAGGCTAGCAAAGAGTTTGGGAGACAGAAAAATGTGATACTGGATGGGTGGGGGAAGGTAGAAAAATGAGAAGAACCTCTACTATTACAGTTGTTTCCCATGATACTGTAGGGGTTAGGGGTAAAGGTGATTCTGGATGTCCTAAAGAGGTACCATGTCATCCTCTCTGGAGCATCCACAGCTGCTAACAAGTAGGAGGATTCCTGTTCTTAGCCCCCAAAGATAGAGTGGATAAGGGATTTGCCCCGAGACAGGGCGTGTGACATTTACATAGCATGCAGCACCCACTTGTGGCAGGTTAGGTCACCAATGAGTGACTATGGTTTTCACAAGTGCTAGGGCAGAAGTTCCCAAACTCTTTCAGTTCATGGCACACTCAGTGCCTTGGGAGGTTTTTCACAAGGTTCAATTCAAGTTAGAGCCTTCTTCTGTTTATTAGCTAGTTAAGTAAAAAATTAAAATATCCTGCATGCCCCTGTGAGTTCACTCTGGTGCCATGGTACAGTTTGGGAACCTCATATATAGACTAAAGCCTCTGAGAGTATGCTTATAAAGCTATAATTCATGACACCCTCTTCCCCACTAGTGACCTTACCTTTCATAGTCAGCCAATGTACACAATTATCTCAAAGTGCAGGCATTTACTATAGTGGCATAGTAAGAACAGCAGCTCCAAAATGTTCCCTCCTTACACCCAAGTGTATCCTCTCATATAAATAAATAAATGAATAAATACCCAGCAGTTATGGAAAGAGTGGACAATAACTATAGTATTATGTTAAAGAATAACATGTCTCTCAACTCCCATGAGAATAAAATAACTGCCAGTTCATGACTCAACAATCTCATGCCCTTGTGATGATGGAGGAAAATACCATTACATGGCTCAGGTCTCCAGCCTTCCTCCGGAAGAAGAAAAACTCCGTTTCATTGAGCATCAGACTCCCCCCTTCTAGGAAAAAGGATGAATACCATTCCTTCAAGTCTCCAGCCCATTTACTGCCTTGGGGTAAGATGAGTCTCATAATCCTTCAGCTATCCATCCCCATCCTAGCCCATGCTTCCTAAGTCTCAGAGAGGATTCCATTTGGAGATCAAATACTCGTGGACAATGAAAATCTGTGCAACGTCACTCCTCAAACCTTTTTATGGCTTCCCCTGCTTTCTTATCTGAGAAACTTATTTTGTATTTTACTGGAAAAAACAATTGAGGCCATTTGATGAGAGCTTTCTATCATCTCCTCCTCATCTTGCATTACCCAGATGCTTATGTCAGCACTTCATTTACCCATGCCTCACATAATTAGGTAGCCTTTTTCCTTGCCAAGGCCAACTCTTCTTTAAACATGCAAGGGATACAATTCTGTCTCACCTTCTCCAGCAGATTGTCCCTCTATCATCCCCATCCTCTCACTTCAATTATTCAACATCTACTGGCTTCCTCTCTACCGCTTACCATTATGCACATGTCTCTCTCATTCTCAAAAGACCCTCTCTTGACCTATCCATTCTTGCTAGCCTTGATCCCCTATCTCACCTACTTTTTGTAGCTAAATTCTTAAGGCTGTCTACAATAGATGCCTCCAGGTCATTTCTTCTCGCTGTTTTTTGAGCTCTAAATTCTGGTCTCCATCCTCATCATTCAATCAAATCCACTCTCACCAAAGTTATCAATAATCCCTTAATTGTCAAATTGAATAAACATTTCTCAATCCTTATCCTCCTTAGCCTCTCTGCAGCCTTTGACATTATCACCATCTTTTCCTTCATGCTATAGTCTGTAGGTTTTGTAATAAGACACACTCTTGCTTGTCCTCCTATCTATGTGACCAGTCATTCTCACTCTCCTTTGCTGGTTCTTTATTTTGGTTTTTCTTGCTATCCATGTGCCTTACAGAGTTCTGTCCTGGAAGTCTTCATTTCTCCCTCTATACTATTTCACTAGCTGATCTCTTTAGCTCCTAAGTACTTAATTGTCATCTCTATGCAGAGATTCTCAAAAATCATTAGCTTTTTTTCCAAACCATCCCCTCTTCTTAACTTCTCTATTACCTTTGAGGGCACCACAATGCTCTCAGTCATCCAGACTTGCAACCTAGGTTTAATTCTTTTTTTTATTATTTTGTTTGTTTACAGTGTTGTACATGCACTTCCATATATCTTGGATCTTTTCCCCTCCTTCCCCATATTTTCCTCTTACTTCCCCCCTCTTTCCCTGAGAAGGCATGCAGTTTTATATAGGTTCTATACATACATTCCTATTAAATACATTTTTACATTAGTTATGTTGCATAAAAGAATTAAAATGGATGGGAGAAATAACAAACCAAACCAAACCATAATACAAAAGAAAATAATCTGCTTCATTCTGTGATTAAATTCCATAGTTCTTTCTCTGGATCTGGAAATAATTTTGCCTTAAGAGACCATTTGGAATTTTTTAAGTCCTTGCATTGCAAGTACTAAGTCTACCACAAAATTTCCTCGCACACTGTGGTCGTTGCTGTGTACAAAGTTCTCCTGATTCTGCTCCTTTCGCTCAGCATCAGTTCATGTAAGTCTTTCCAGGCCTCTCTGAAGTCTTCCTGTTCATCATTTCTTATAGCTAGATAGTATTCCATTACATTCATACAGCACAATTTATTCAGTCATTTCCCAACTGATGGGCATCCCCTTCATTTTCAGTTCTTGGCCACCACAAAGAGGTGCTATAAATACTTTTGCACATGTGGGGCCCTTTCCAATTTTTATGATCTCTTGAGGATACAGTCCTAGGTTTAATTCTTGAACTTCTCTTCATTTCTAAATCTAATCTGGTGCCAAGGCTCATGAATTTTACCTTTAAAACATTTACTCTCAGATTCCCTCTTCTCGTTTCTGACACTGGTACCACCTTATTTCAGGCTCTCAACCTCAAACCTGGGCTATTGAAGTAGACTTCTGGTTGGTTTGCTGCTACAAGTCTCTCCCTACTCCAGTCCATCCTTCACCCAGCTTTAAAAGTGATCTTACAGTTCAAGTCTGACCATGTCAATAAGCTCCAGTAGTAATCCATCACCTCCATGGACCAAATATAAAACCTTCTCTCATGTCAATAAGCTCCAGTAGTAATCCATCACCTCCATGGACCAAATATAAAACCTTCTCTTTGGTGTTAAAAACCCTTCAGAACCTCCTCATCCTTCTCATCTTCTTAAGCATTATTCTTCTCCCCTCTGTACTCTAACATCCAGTGACACTGGCCTCCTACTCTTTCTTGAACAAGACATTCAGTCTGGACACTCCAGGCACTTTCACTGACTGTCCCCTATACCTTCTCATCTCCATCTACTGATGGTCTGGCTTCAAGTCCTAAAATCCCACCTTCTATAAGTGACCTTTCCCGATTCCCCTTAATTCTAGTTATTTTCCTCTGATGATTATTTCAAATGTATTCTGTATTTACCTTATTTGTACACGGTTGTTTGCAAATTGTTTTCCCCCATTAGATTCCTTGAGAGCAGGGAGTGTTCTCTGACCTCTCCTTGAGAACAGGGACCTTTCTGTGTATCTGACTTGGAGATCTAGAGCATGTTTGCCCAAAGCAGCTCTCTACTCCAGTACTGGAGGACTTCTTGTGGAGTTCTCATGCACCTTCCTGTTGAGTTCAGTTTTTCCTTTAAAAACTTGGCTGACTTTAAATAGGCTCCCAGGGTTTGCTCCTCTTTGTCACTTGACTCTTGATTGCTTAGGCTAATCCTTCTTTGAAAACATAGTTGGCATTTTCTTTGCTGTCAATAGTCAAGCTCTTTGATATTGCTTCTTCCCTTGAAGTCACTGCCTTTCTGTGTTAGGGTATTATTAGAGAGTATGTATCTCTACATCTTCAACTTTATACCCCCCCCAACACACACACACACACACACACACACACACACATACACACATGCTTCCTTGAATTGTCTTTTGTTACCAGGATATGGTCATTCTTTTCCCAAACATTGGCACTGCCTTCTTATAATTCAATTAAATATTCTTCCTCCCCCTTACTGTTTAAAGAGATAGTGGTAATACATACATTTTTACAATAAATTTAACACCTTCTAATCTACCTCTTATTTTCTGTGATTGTATCTGTGATTTCCTGGGCTAAGAGGTTGGTCAATGACCAACTGTCACATGAATACTTTACAATTTTCATTGTGCTTTACCTAAATGACTTCATTAAAAGTTACCAAAACAAATCCTGTGAGGTAGGTATTATGTATTTCGACATTATAGAGAGGGAAACTAAGGTTCAGATAATTTAAGTGATTTGTTCTTTATTACACACTCAGAAAGTATCAAGGCAGGATTTGAACTCCGTTCTTCTGACTCCCAATCAGGTGCTCTTGTTACCATGCATATGAGTCATCAGTAAAATATGGTGCTAAAACTACCAATACCAAAGTTAAAAAGTGTAGTATCCAGATTATATCAAATTGCACTCTCTCCAAACTCTGGAGGGCTCAGGCCAAATGAAGAATACTGTGTTTAATTCACCACATTAAATGGGGAATTGACAACTGGAGTATGTCAAGGGGAAGGCAACCAAGATGAAGAGTCTGAAAATTATGTTACGTGAATAATGTTTGGATAAAATTCCCTCTGCTAATCTTTGACTCAATAATCATGCCGAATTATATATCTCAAATTTGGTCTCTTGGGATTGCCTGTTCGACTAGTGTCTATTCTCCCCTCCCTACAAACCCCCACAGGCCCCAAGAAATTCTAGATAAGTATAATTCTATAAATACATTATTTTATGGCTCCCTCAGTTTCCTAACTTTCTCTTCTTAATAAGTCACCTTGGGATTTATTCTGCATATGATTTCATCCGGCCTATTGCCCAGATTTCTTCCTATACTCGCCTAGGGACAATAAACTTGTAAACTTCTCTTTTCTATCTTATCTTCTTCTGTAATCCACTCTAATTTTGTTCTTCTGTCATGTGTATATCTGTAACTGAATCTTTATTTCCAAGCTTGATGTCCAGTGTGTCCTCTAACCCACCCAACTGTTCTGAGTATGTTGTGATTTAGAGCTGCTCCAGGACACACATAAAGACTGCTGCTGCCTAAGGTTGGCAGGATGGTGAAGGTGATGGAGGAGACATGCTGACATCTCTTTGAGCTTTACATTCTATTGGAGGAGTCCTTGTAGTATCAGAAATACCCTCAAATTCTAAGGTGAAAAAGCTTTATAAGGTATAAGCTATTGTGTAGAACAGTGAAAAGAGTGCTGAATTTGGAGTCTGAGGATCTGGGCTAGATTCTCTGCTATCCATTACCTGTCTGACCTTTATGACTAATCTTTCTGGGCTTCAGGATTCTCCTATAAAGTAGAAGGTTGGATTAAACAACCTTCGTAGCCTTAAATCCTTCTAAATCTATATACCTTGACTGAAAGTCATGTTGAGAAGACTTAGATCTATATATAGGATGTGTATATATATATATATTGTATATTATATATATATTTATAATATATATATGTGTGTGGGTGTATTTATACACCCATACACATCACACATGCATATGTATTCATATAGAGAGAAGTAGCTAGGTAGCAAGGGATAGAGCTCTGGACCTGGAGTCACAACGACTTGAGTTCAAATCCAGTTTCTTGTTAGCTGTGTGACCCTGGAAAAGTCACTTAACATCTATTTGCCTTAATCAACTGGAGAGGAAATGGCAAACTACTCTGGTATCTTTGCCAAGAAAACCCCATAGACGGTCTCGTTCATGGGATCATGAAGAGTCAGATATGATTGAGTGATTGAAAAACAATAACAAATGTATACACAGAGCTACTTATCAAAGGAGAAACTGAAAACTTCTAGAGAGTACCCTCAGCTCTATCAGTTGAAGTCTCTAGAGAAAGGGTAGACAGCTACCTTGACACACAAAGCCTTTTCTTCTCCAGGATTAATATTCCAGTTGTTTTCTAACTAATCTTTGGATAACACACTCTCCAATTCCTTCAATGTATTAGTTGCATCTGAACATAGCACAGCTTATCATTCTTTAAAACATGGATCCCAGAATGGAACATGATCAGATGTGGTCCAGCCAAAATATACTTCCCTCCTCCTCCTTCTTCTGTCAATGTTTTAATTAATGCAACTTAAGATCAAAGCTTCTTTGAGTGCCAAATCACTATAATAGCTCATATTGAGTTTATAGTTAATTAGAACTCTCAAATCTTTCTCACACAAACCATGGTTTAGCTGTACTTCTCTTATTCTATATTTATGTGATTGGGTTTTTTTTAACTCAAGCGTAGAACTTGATATTTATCCATTATATTTCATCTTCTTAGATATTGTCCATCTTAGTCTATCAAGTTTCATTTTCTATTAACCAACAGAATAACTGTCCTGCATAATTCTGTGGCATTTGATATGCATTCCATCAATTCCTTTACTGAAATCATTGATAGTGTTAATCTGGTATACCTGAGTCTCACTACTCTCCTAGCATAGCAGTCTAAGATACTTTGGGGACTATTGAGAGACTTGGAGATTCTTTATCCTTATTCTCTCATATTCTCCATTTTTGAGACTCAGAACTTTTCTACAATAATGCAATGGATCTGTCATATCTTCCATATTGGTCCTTCTTCCAATGATGTGAATTATGACATACTCATGTCTCTTCATCCTGTGTGACTCTTTTTCATATTTTCCCATAAATCTTCCACAAGGGTTCCATTCAACATGTTGTGGGTCTCCTTTTGTATCTTTTGATCAAAATACCATGTGAGTTGTCCATCTTTCTATAAGACCACACCAAAAGTTTCCCATAATACATCTCTTGGATATCTTTTAAGCTGCTTCTTATACATAATCAGTCATTAGGGATATTCTCTATCCTACTTACACCTACAATGAGCCTCTCCATAGCTCATTGGGTGAACTTCAATTTTTATATCTTAGACTTTATGGAAAGAAAGGGAGAGAAGAAGGAAGGAAGGAAGAGAAAGAAATAAAGGAAGGAAGAGAGAAAAAGGCTAATTGAAACATTTTTTAAATCTTCAGATGAAAGAATCAGACAAATAAGCAAAGTAGAGGAATTTGTATAATCCAAATCTCCTACAACAACGATCATATAAATAATAAGGAACTGAGTATTAATTGGAAATTGAAGGGAAAATTATTTGGAGTCACCTTTCCATCACCAAATCACAGTTTTGACCCATATATAAGCAACCAGGGCAGGAACTATGGAAATGGTATCCCTGGATCATTCTCAGCCCAGGGCCCAAGGCATCAACATGTATTTTTCCAGAGAAGTCAAGGTCGTGTACTCAGGACCTGAGCTCATAGAAAAGCCAGCAATGCAATTTGCTCAGAGTTGGTGGAAGAATTCAATGGTCTTTTCTCGGTTCCCATGCTTATTATTGATCTCTTTCCAGGTTTTGACACTATTGATCACTCTTACCAACCCAGATAATCTCTTTAGATTTTCAGGACATCATTCTCTCCTGACATTCATTTTCTCTGACTGCTCTTTCTTTGTCTTCTTTGTTGGATCCTTTTCTAGATTATTTCTTCTAATTTTAGGTGTCCCCCAGGACTCTGTCCTGGGACCTCTTCTCTTTTTCCTCTGTACCAGTTTTCATGGATTTAATTACCATCTATATACTGATGACTCAAATCTACCTATTTATCCTACCATATATTCTCTGCTGACCTCCAATGTCACATATCCAACTGTCCTTTAGACATCTCAAACTGGATGCCCAGTAGACATCTTAAATTCAACATGTCCAAAACTAAACTTATTATCTCTCCAAACCTTCCCTGCCCCACCTCCTACCTTCTCTATTACTGTAGAGAGTAAAACTGTCCTCTCAATCTCTCAACCTAGACATCAGCCTGGACTTTTCACTGTTTATTTTTCCCACCCCACCCCATATCTAACCTGTTGCCGAGGCTGGTTGATTTCATCCTTGCAACATCTCTTGATTATACTACCTTCTCTTCTCTGGCATTTCCAGACCTCTAGGGCATGTAGTTATCACCCCACACATGGACTATTATAAGAGGCTGCTGGGTGTCTCTTGTCACTTCAATCCATTTTTCATTCAGTTACTAAAGTACTTTTCCTAAAATGTAGGTCTGATCATGTCACACATACACATCCCTCAGTAAGCCCCTGTGCTCCCAATTTCCTCAGGAACAAATACAAAATGCTCTATTTGCATTTCAAAGCCCTGCATAACCTTGCTCCCTCCTATCTTTCCAGTCTTTTTACACCATACTACCTGACACATATTCTTCTATCTAGTGGCACTGGCCTTCTAGCTGTGCCATGAACAAGGTCCTTCTCCTGAGTCCAGACATTTTCTCTACTTGTCCTTGTACCTGAAATGAACTCCCTCCTCATCTCTACTGACTTCCATGGCTTCCTATAAGTCCCAACTGAAATTCCATCTTTTACTGGAAGGATCCCCTAATCCCTTCTTAATGTTAGTGTCTCCCCTCCAAAAATTACTCCTATTATCTCATGTATAGCTTGGTTTTTATATATTAGTTTGCATATTGTCCTCCCCACTAGATTTTAAATTAATTGGGGTCAGGGACTATCTTTCTTATCACTGTCACTGACTTATTCAATGGCATTCTAATCAAACGATCAAATTATTAATTTAAAGAACTAAAAAAATAACAATATTTCAGGAATAAAATTGAAAGAATCTCAAGGGATATAATGAAAACTGTAGGAAAGAGCAGAGCCTAGAAGTCCACATCTCAAACTGTAACAAAGGTGTTATTATTTGTTTTTCATTTTCAAAGAGGACCAGTGCCATCACAGGGTGATGTCTTGATTAATACATGAATTGGATTAAAATGAGGCAGAGTTGCATGAAGTCATCAGCCCTATTCACTCTTTCTGACTCATAGAAGTCCAGCAGCAGGATGAAAGACAGGATGACTAGTGATGGCCCAGCATGCAGGATATGATGTTGGAATTTTTGATGTCTGACCAAGCTCTAAGCACTCCATAGTGCCTGCTTCAGTCATCTTTTTGGACATTGGAACTAGGTTCCACTAGGGGAAGTCTTCACATGGTTGGGATAGACACCTCCTAAATCACTGATGGGTTTGTGGCCTGAGAGTTACTCTTAATCTGGGTTAGTTGTTTACCAAGATGGTTTTACAGGAGTGGAGGCTCTTTGCATGCTTACAAATTCTTGAAATTCACTGAAGGTAGATGAACATCCCTGAAAAGGGCTAGTAAACCCTCTGAGGGGCTAGTCTTTTTTGAACACTTTTATGCCCTGTAACAAAGCAGGAGTAGTCAAAGTGATTGGTTAAGAAATAGAGAGGTTTATCAGTGGAATATGCTAGGTGTACAACCAACAAAAGTCAACAATGACATAGCCTAGTATTTGATAAACACAAAGACCCTAGCTACTCATCATTCAATAAAAATGCCTGGGAAAACTGGAAGATACAGATCAACATGTCACCACATATACCAAGATAAGTTCTGAATGGGTACATGTCTTAGAAATAAAGGATGACATCATAAATACATTAGAGAAACAAGGAGGAAATTATCTTTCTGATTTGTGGATAAGGGAAAAGTAACCAAACACAACCAAAAAAGGGATGGAGAGGATTACAGAAAATAAAATGAACAATTCTGATTACATAAAATTAAAAAATGTTTACACAAGCTAAAATACAGTGGAAAGTAACTAGGGGGGGAAAAGCCTTTATAGGAAGTTTCTATGACGAATGTCACCTTCCAAAATACATTAGGAACTAATTCAAATGTATAAACATAAGAATCATTCCCTAATTGGTACATGGTCAAAAGATATCACTAGGCAGTTAATCAAAAGGAGAAACCCAAACAATTAATAATCATGAGAAAAAATATTTCAAATCACTAATAATTAGAGAAGAGGTTCTACCTCTTGCTATTAGATTAGCAAAGTTGGCCAAAAAAATTAAAAAAGGAAGAAAAAAAGAAAAAGGTTTTAGACAAACAGGCACATTGATACTCTATAGGTAGAGCCATGGATTGGTATAGCTATTCTGTTGTGCATACCCTCTGACCCTGCAAACCGCTGCTAGACCTATTCTCCAGAAATATCAAAGAAATAGAAAAAAGACTCATATATACAAAAATATTTATTGCAGTTTTTTGTCAGGCAAATAACTGAAAACTAGGGGAATGTTCATTACTTGACTAGACAAATCATGATATGTGAATGCAGTGAAATACTATTGTGCTTAAATAATAAATGATTAAAGGAATGGTCTCCTTGAAACCTAGAACATTTGTATGAGTTGATGAAGAGTAATCAGAACAAACACAATAATTTATACAATGAGAATAACGCTATGAAAGAATATCATCTTTGAAAGACCCAAGAACTCTGATCAACACAATGACCTTCTGGGATTCCAGGTATATAAATACATAGGCATGCAGGGCAGTTTTGAAAGTTACTCTTTTAATTTATTATACATTTAAAATTAAATAAGCTGCCCATGATAAAGACAGATGTCTTTATTCTCTACTGTATGTTTTGAGTATGTATAAGTAGTAGCAATTCTACCATTTTCAAGCTAAATAAAATATTATTTTTCTTCCCATACTGTATAAAATTTTTCCCATAGCATTTTTCACTTTGATTCTTGACCAAATTTGTTTTGGAATTTCCTGTATTCCTTTGAAAACATTTTTTTTGAACTGATCAGCAGCAAAAGTTGTTTTGAGGCAACCCATCCTTCCTCTTCAATTGACATTTCCCTGAATTAGGACTGAGAATCAGGCACCTCAGTGAACTGCTATCTGCCTTATTCCTATTCTTCATATGTCGTTAAACTTAGGGATGGGGAGCTCTCGTATGAGCATGAGACTATTGGAGAATGAAACATGATTGGGAAAATGAAAATACCTTCCCCAGGACTGTGAGGACACAACCAAGCAACTGTACTCTAGCTTTCACTTTAAAACAACAGACACTAATTAATAGTGATTGGCATTTGCATAAAGCTTTAAGGTTTTCAAGATGTTTTACAGTGTTATGTTGTTGCATCACATAAGCCTAGGAGGGAGGGGTTACTATTTTTCTAATTTTACAGATGAGAAAACTTAGGCAAATAAAGGTTAAGTGAATACCTCTAGGTTACACAGTTGATTCTGTCTTTTTAATTTATTATTTATTTTACCACTCTTTTCTTTTTAAATTTTGAGTTCTAGATTCTCTCCCTTTTCCACAGCCTCACCAACTGAAAAGGCAAAAAGTATGATTTTGCTTATACATGTGACATCATGCAAAATATATTTTTATATTAGCCATATAGCAAAAGAAAGAAAGAAATTTATAATTCAATTTACACTCAGAGTTCAACATTTGTCTTTATGGAAGTGCATGCCATTTTTCAACATGAGTACTTTGAAATTGTCTTGGATCACGGTACTGATCTAAGTAGTCAAGTCTTTCACAGCTGATCATTTTTACACCACCACTGTTACTCTGCACAATGATCTCCTGGTTCTTCTCACTTCACTTTGCATCAGTTCATATAAGTCTTGCCATGTCTTTTCTGAAACCACCCCCATCATCATTTCTTAGATAACATGATAGTATTTCATCAAATTCATGTGACACAGTTTTTCAGTCATTCTTCAGTTGATGATCTTTTTCAATTTCTAATTCTTTACCACCATAAAAAGAGCTGCTGTAAATATTTTTATACATATAGGTCTGTTTCCTTGGATCTCTTTGGGGTATAGATCTAGAAATGGTATTGCTGGGTATACACATTCTATAACTTTTTGGGTATAGCTCCAGATTGTTCTCCAGAATGGTTGGACCAGTTCACTACTCCAACAGTTCATTAATGTATCTATTTTCCTTATCCCTTTCAGCATTTGCCATTTCTGCTAAATGTGAGATGGTGCCTCAGAGTAGTTTTAATTTGCCTTTCTCAAATCAATAGTGGTTTAGAGCACTTTTTTATTTGACTACAGATATCTTCTAAAAACTTACTGTTTATATTCCTTGACCTTTCTCAACTGGGGAATGGCTCTTATTTTTATAAACTTGATTCAGTTCCTTATATATTTGAGAAATGAGGTCTTTATTCAAGAAAATTCCTTTAATTTTTTAAATATTACTTCATTGTCTGGGACCTTTTAGCTAAATATAATTTCCATAATTATCTCTTTAGTTATGTCTGTTTTGGTTTTTGGTTTGTTTGAGATCATAATTGCTACCCATGCCTTTCTTACTTCAGCTAAAGCATAATAGATTCTGCTCCAGCCCTTAATTTTAACTCTCTGTCTTGTTGTTTCAAGTGTGTGTCTTGTACACAATATAGTGTTGGATTATGGTTTTAATCTATTCTTCTGTGGTTTAGCTCATCCCATTCACATTCAGTTATGATAACTATTTCCCTCCATCTTGTTTATTTTGTTTATCCTTCTCTCTCTTTTTATTCTGTCTCTCCTCAAAAATCTGTTTTGCTTCTGACCACTGCTTCCCTTAACTTTCCCTCCCTTTTCGCACTTTCTTCCCACATATCTCTTATCTCTTTCCCCTTCTATTTCCTTATTTGGTAAGATAGATTTCTATACCCAACTCTTTGTGTGTGTGTGTGTGTGTGTGTGTGTGTGTGCGCGCGCGCGCGTGTTCTTGCCTCTTTGAACCAGTTCCAATGAAAGAGAGGTTCAAACCTTGCCCACTCTAACCCACCCATTTCACCCTCCACTATGAAAGTTCTTTGTTGTGTATCTTTTTTATGTAAGAAAAAGTTACCCATTCTCTCTCTCTCTCTCTCTCTCTCTCTCTCTCTCTCTCTCTCTCTCTCCTTCTCCCCGGGCATCCCTCTTTCTCACCCCTATTTTTTTTTGAGGTCATCCCAGCATAATTGACATATCTTTTCCTTCTTTCTATTTATACTCTTTCTAACTGTCTTATTAATGGTAAAGTTCTTAGTAGATACAAGTATTGTCTTCCCATGTAGGAATATAAATAGTTTAAACTTATTGAGTCCCTTATTCATATTTACCTTCTCATGCTTCTTGAGTCTTATATTTGAAAATCAAATTTTCTATTCAGTTCTGGTCTTTTCTTCAGGAATGCTTAAAGTTCTCTATTTCACTAAATATCCATTTCAACTTAATTTTTTAGGGTATCTTATTTTTTGTTGTAATCCTAACTCATCTGCCCTATGGAATATCATCTTTGAGCCCTCTGCACCCTTAACATAGAAGCTTCCAAATCTTTTCCTCACTGTTCTAGTACATCAGGGCAGTTTTCTTTGATAATTTATTGAAATATGGTAGACTCTTTTTTTTTTTTAATCAAGGCTTTGAGGTAATCCAGTAATTTCTTCTTGATCTGTTTTCTTGGTCAATTGTTTTTCCAATGAGATATTTTACATTTTTAATTTTTTTTTATTCCTTTGACTTTGTTTTATTGTTTCTTGATGCGTCATGAAATCGTTAGCTTTTACTTGACCAATTCTAATTTTTAAGGAATTTCTTTCTTCATCATGCTTTTGTACCCCCTTTTCCACTTGGTCTATTCTGTTTTTAAAGTTCTTTTCTTCAGTGATTTTTTTTGTTCCCTTTTACCATTATGCTAATTCTGGTTTTTGAGATGTTATTTTCTTCAGTATTTTTTTTAACTCTTCTACCAAGCTGTTAACTCTCCATTATTTTTTGCATTACTCTCATTTCTTTTCTCAATTTTTCTTCTACCTCTCTTGTTTGATTTTTAAAATCCTTTTTGGCATCTTCCAGAAATTCTTGTTGGGCTGCTGTCTGATTCACATTTGCCCCCTTTGAAGCTTTGCTTTGCCTATTTTAACATCATTGTCTTCTTCTGAGTTTGAGTCTTGGTCATTTCTGTCATCATAGTAGATTTTTATGGCCAAGTTCTTTTTTGTTGTTTTTTCATTTTTCTATCATATTCCTTGACTTTTTACTTTATGTTAAAGTTGAGTTCTGTTCTTGAAGCATAGGGGTCACTGTCCCAAACTGTAGGCTTTTTATCCTACTGTTTTCAGAGTCAGTTTTGTAATTTTTCATTGCTTCCTAGGCACCATGATCTGAGGAGAGGTATGATCACTATTTTCTTGGCCTGTATTCTGTCCTTTACCCAGGAAAAGACTTTGTTCTCCTGTAGTCACAAATGTTACTGCTCATCTTAGCCATAGAACTATGATCAGGTCCCCTGCTTTTCTGTGACTTCAAGTGCTGGTGCACCTTTCTGCCTTAGAACAGAGACTAGAGTCCCTACTCCTTTGTAAGCCACCACAAGTACTTTTTCCTGCCCTAGAAATGTGACCAAGGTCACTAATTTTCCCACAACCACAAGCATGAGCAATGCAACAGGGTCCTACACCCAGAGTCAGCAAAGAGTTCCTTGTAATATCTTTCTGGCCAGTTGTCTGATCCCTTTACCAGTGGGCTGAGAACTTCCAAAGCTGCTGCTGCTGCTGTTACCACTGCCTCCAAGTTCTGCTACTGGCATTGCTATAGCATGGCCTAAGCCCTCTGGACTAAGACTGACCCCTCCCCCCCAAGCTCCCAACCTCCATGCTACAGATTTCCCCTGTCAATCTCCTAAGTTGTCTTGGGGTGGAAAATTGTCCCAACTTGACCTTTTGTTCCCTCTGCCACTCCAGAATTAAATTTGAAGTGTTATTTTAAAGTTTTTTTTTGGAGGGGAAGAGTTCAGGTGAATTACTGCCACCTTGGCTCCCCACCCCCTCACTCCTTGTTAATACGCTTTTCATAATTTTCTTATATCACTTTCTTTTATTTACCCATTTTGCTCTACTACTATTATCTCTGTCTTTAAATATTCCAGGAATTTTTTTGGTTCTTGGGTCTAATTAGCATTTTTCTTTGAGGCTTTGCTTATAACAGTTTGAACATTTTTGTTTTCTTCTAAGTTTAAGTCTTGGTCTTCCCTGCCACTGTAAGTAGCTCTTTATGGTCAATTTTTTTTGGTGTGTTTATTTTGTTCTTTGTTCATTTTCCTAGCTTATTTATTTACTTTGAACTTCATGTAAAATTGGGTTCTGCTCTTCTGGGGGTGGGAAAGCACAGTGGAAACTTCAGGCTTTTCTGTACTGCTGTTTTCATAGTTAATTATGAGAAGTGGGGATCTGCAGATTTTCACAGCTTTCAAGGTGTTGTTATTCTGACAGAGGTGTGATCACTGCTCTCCTGCCTTGTATTGTCTTTATCTAGGAAGGGCCCAGGTTTCCCTGCACCTGCAAGTACTATTGATCATCTTAGCCCTAGAACTGGAATTGCTTTCTATGGGTAATAGAGTTGTCAGTCAGTACAAGCTGCCCCAATGCCAGTAAAGTGTTCCTTATAATTTGTTTCTGACCTACTGTCTGATCCCTTCATCATCTTGAGGCCAAGAGCTCCTGAACTGGCTGCTGCTACTGTCTTGGCCACTGCCAAGGTTCATAGCTTGTACTCCTGCTGCTATCTAGGACTGCACCCACCCTAGTGTACAGACAGATCTCTCCCATGGATCACCTATGTTGTCTTGGGCTGGAAAAATGCCTCCCTCTGAACTTTCGTTTGTTCTATCTCTCCAAACATTGATTTGTGGTGTTATTTTAAAGTTGTTTAGAGGGAAATGTTTAGAGGGACTTCAACTGTGTCCTGGCTTGTACTGTATCATTTTAGGTCTCTATTTCCTCCTCTCCCCCTGTCCCCTACTTTTACTGTTTAAATGCCACTTTCATTTGTCTGGTTTGTCTTTTAAGGATCTTGAGCCAAATAGTGACTCTAGTTATTTACTATTACCAGCAAAACACAGATTAAATAAACTGGGAAAGAACTTTTGCAACCAGTGTCTGTGATAAAGTCCTCGTTTCTAAAATATATAGAGAACTGAGTCAAATGTACAAGAATACAAGACATTTCCCAATTTACAAGTGGTCAAAAGGTATGAACAGGCAGTTTTCAGAGGAAGACATTAAAAATATCTCTAGTCATATGAAAAAACACTAAATCACTATTGATTAGAGAGATGCAAATCACAACAGCTCTGAGGTACCAATCATCACACATATTAGATAGATTGGTTAACATGACAAAATGGGAAGATGATATATGTTGGAGAGAGTTGGAACACTAATTCATTGTTGGTGGG
>CM053772.1:153037653-153073094 GCA_028658325.1 Potorous gilbertii
TTTGCTTATTTTAGGGATCTTATTTATTTCCACTGACAAATGTAAAGGCAAGTGAACTACTTTCAAAACTTCAAAACAATGTGGTACAATAGAAAAAATTTCAGATTTGGAGTCCAAAGATCTGACTTTGAATTCTAGCTCTGGCATTCACTTCCTGTTTAACCTTGAGTAATTGATCTCAGTTTTCTCAATTGTAGAATAAGGGGTTTGGAATAGATTACCTTTGAGGCTCCCTTCTCCTCTGAAAGGGATACAGTCATCAGTTTGGATACTTCCTCACCTGACACACCTTTATAAAAAAAGTCCATCTTCTTGTGGTGTTCCTTCTGATGATAAAAGTGACAAACATACAACAGGTTGTCCACTCTGGACTCAAAGCTAATTCAGCTTTCTAAAACCTGTCTAGAACCTGTGCTCCACTGCTGAAAACAAAACACAAAAAACTTCACAGCCAGGGTGCACATCCATGATACATGGATATACACATAGGATCTGTTATTTCATCAGAGTGGGGAGTCCCCTATCTTAGCAAACTACAACCTATCTGTGATTTAATAGATTAGTCTAGAGGCAGCATGGTACTCACAGACTCGAGAATCAGAGAACCTGGGTTCAAATCCCCTACACTACCTGTGTGACCTTGGGAAGTCACTTAATCTCCCTGGGGTTCATTTTCCTCATCTGTTGGACTACATGGTTTCTGAAGGAGCTCCAAACTTTAATTCAATGATCAGTAAAATCCTAGGGAGTTGCCTGAGGTGCATGGTGATAGCTGAATATCCTAGATTGCTCAAGTGGCAGAGGGACAATTCAATC
This sequence comes from Potorous gilbertii, assembly GCA_028658325.1. Classification (NCBI taxonomy): domain Eukaryota; kingdom Metazoa; phylum Chordata; class Mammalia; order Diprotodontia; family Potoroidae; genus Potorous; species Potorous gilbertii. The sequence goes on from CM053772.1 coordinate 153,038,470, forward strand.
CTGGGTCATCTGACCCTGTATCCAGAGATCTTTCTCCTTCACACTGCTTCTTTGATGTGAAAATGAATTAAGATAATGCATGTGTATCACTCTGTAATCCTAAAACACTGTATTTCAAACACTTCTGTAGTTTAGTTGTATCACCAAGATTCCTACCAATTCTGCATCTTACGTTAGGATCATAGCATTCAGAGCTGGACAGGACTTTTGAAATTGTCCAGTCCAATATTCTGTTTTCACAGATGAGGGAAATGAGGCTCTAAAAATAAAGACACTTCAATCAAATAAGCATTTATTGACCATCTCACGTCCCACCCCCACACACAAATATACGTACACAACTCCAAAAAAAATCTAGAAAACATGCTTGATGGAATCCTAATTGGGACATGGGGAGCCTTTATTGAGCACTTAATGTATGCTAGGCACCAAGGATACAAAGACAAAAAAAGAAAAGCATTTCCTGACCTGATGGAGCTTACATTCCACAGGAAGGATATGACATATACAGAGATAAGTAAAGACAAGGTAGGCTGAAGAGTGAGAAATCAGTAACACCTCATGTGGCAGGCAGCATCTGAGTTGGACTTGGACGAAAATAAGGCATTCTAAGACTTAGAGTTCAGGAAGAAGCACAAACTAGGTATGGGAAACATTCCACAAAGTTTTGGAGATAGATGATTGATTATTAATTTGAGGAAATAGAATGGGGGTAAATTTAACTGGGAAATAGAATATATGAAAGATAGCCATATGAAATAAATCTGGAAAAGCAGGAGGGATCAGATTGTGGAGGGTTTAAATTGGATAGTTTGTATTTTATCCTAAAGACAATAGGGAGACACTGGAGCTTCTGCAACAGAGGAAAGATGGGATCATATTTGTCCAAGTCCCACAGTAAGGAAGCTGGTGTGTCTAACTCCAAATTCTCTCTTGCCTTTATTAAATAAAAACAAATATTGATATCTTTTTTCTCATTGCCTTCATTTCTAAATGTCTTCCCTCCCTTCCCTAGCCAGTGAGACATTCTTTGAAGCAAAGAATAAAAAAAGGAGATTAAAAAATCAGTTCAACAAAATTCATAAACGCACCAGTGAGTCTGAAAGTGGATGTGTTTTCAGACCCACAGCCCCCACCTTTGCATGAAAGCCTTCTCATATATTTTAACAACTTGTTTACCCAGTCAGACCTACTTTAAGTGAATGAATGAATAAAATAGCATCTATTAAGTGCATCACAGCACTGTGCTAACCACTAGGAATATAAATAAAAATGTGAAGACAGTTTTTATTCTCAGGGAGCTTATATTCAAGTTGGGGAGAAAGTACATGAAAAAGGGTTATGCTACAAATGAAAGCAAAGTCTCATGGTCCTTAGGGTGCAGAGCAAAATAGATGGTAGAGTCATCTCCAATGTCACTTCCACTGATGAAATCCTATTATTTTCAAATGTTGAACCACTTCACCATGTCAAAGACTTCAGTGGTGCCAACTTTCTGTAGCACCCACAGAAGCATTTGCCAGGGCTCATCTCAATAAGGATTTGTTTTCTGCTGAGTTCTTTGCTAATTAACTGGCTATATATACAATACAGAAGGTTTCCTTGTTGAGACTAACCATTTAATGGTCACTCTTGTCACAGCATAAAACAGACTTTGGTGCTTCTGTGTGTGTGTGTGTGTGTGTGCGTGAGAGAGAGAGAGAGAGAGAGAGAGAGAGAGAGAGAGAGAAAGAGAGACAGAGAGAAAGAGAGAGAGACAGAGACAGACAGAGAGACACACACAGAGAGAAAGAAACACAGAGAGAGAGAGACAGAGATGCTGAGGCAGGCAGTTTATTGCATCCAAGTGTGGAGGTTAAATAATTCCTTGGCTTGCACTGTTGGTATGGACTCTTATATTAATTGATATGATTGAACTCATAATGAAAATTTGTCTTGCCAATTAGCCATTCTTCTCTAAGTCACCTAAAGCAACTGGGGCCTCTGCAGAGTAGGAAAGAGAGGTTATGGTGAAGATAGAATTTAATGAAACCTGCCATCATTCAAACTTCTTGCTTTTCAAAAACCATGAATTCTTTACTTGGTATATTTAAATATACATTTTATGCAGCCCATTCCAGCTTCTCACTCCTTAATAACCTTGATTTAAGGAAGAAAATGAACTCTATGAGAATTCTCTACTTTTGTTAACTGAGTTTGGTGAGGATATTGGAGCATGTGAGCCCAGTATACCAAGGACAGAGCCATGCTGTACTCACCCCTTAGGCAGAGCATCCATTCCCCATCAAATATAAATTACATGAAAGAAAGGATTGTGTCAACTACCCCCCTTATCACTTACACATGAATTTTGAATTACATTAAGTCTTTTCAGGATGTCACATTTGATCAGAGGAACTACAGATTTAAGTTCACTTCAATTTATAGACTTTTCCTGAAAATAAAAGTTCTTTTCTTCTACCTTTTATATATTTACATTAAAAATCTTATATAAATGGTGTAGCTATTCAAAAAGTCCTAGGCAAATATTGAATAAAACTGAAGTAGACAGTTTATAATTGGCAAAAATTATACTTATACTATTAGTATCAACTGATTGAGAAAAATACACAAAATGAAAGACATGAATTGAGTAATGCTTTTAAACACATTTGTATTTGATTTATCACAACAATAGAGACTCTTTAAAAAGTAATGAATAGCAGCACAGTGTTCAAAAAATGCTGTTTTGATTGAAACCAATTAGAAATAACTTAGCTCATTACTTTCCTAAACCATGTTCTGTAGAATCTGGGTATTTCATAGGCTGTAAATGAAGATTGTGTGACAAAAGGTCTGTTCTAATAAAATTTTCCTCTCCTCAATTACTTAATTATATCAAAGAAATATACTATACTCTAGTGGATCTTGGGCTGACTTTGGAGTCAGGAAGACCTGGATTCAAGTCTGTCCTCCAACAGATTGATTGACTGTAGCCCTGGGAAGGTAACTTAACCTCTGAGTATACTGACAGCGCTCTAAAACTGTGGGTGGTAGATGAGCTGCTCATTTATTTGCTGGAATTTTCAGACCAAGAATTGCCTTTGCTGACAAAAGTGACCACTCTAAACCCTCCTACTCCATGATGTCACACCTCCTGCCCCATATACCCTCCTCCTCAATGGGAAACTGACATCAATGATCCCTCAGTACAAATCATCATCAATTCATTGTTTTTATTCATACAGTTCTTACTTGTGGCTTTTTATAAACCTCTACAGAGAATGTACCCAAGTTGCTGGAGATCTTCCTTCAGTTCTTTTATGGTTCATGAATATTTTCTTTGTTCATAGTTCTTCAGCACTGTAAAAGTGATATCATAAATGTTTTTGCATATATGGGTCATCTCCCTATTTTTTTGGATTACAGTACTCGTGATAGTACTGCTGGGTAAAAGCCTACGTAGATTCAGTGACTTTGGGGGCACAGTTTCAAAGTGTTTTCCAGAATGGACAGAGCAATCCACAGCTTTCACAGCAGCGTATTAATGTACTATTTCCCCACAGACCCTCCAAAATTTGTCTTTTCTTCTTTATGTATTTGATGGATGTGAGATATGAACAAATTACTCCATATAAATTAATGTGTCTGTTAAATCAATTTTTCCTTTATGACATCTCTCTCAGTAGGTCCCCTTCTCTCCTCTGACACTGCCATTATTCTGGTACAGGCTCTCTTTGCCTCAAACCTGATCTATTCCAATGGCCTGCTGGTTGGTCTCCCTGTAACAAGTGTCTCCACACTGCAGTCCATTGTCCTACATGTCACTGTCACTGTCGAAGTGATTTACTAAAAGAGCAGATCTATGAGGCAGTTATGTGGATAGAATGCTGGTCCTGGAGTCAGGAAGACCTGAGTCTAAATCTGATCTCAGGCACTTGGCAGTTGTGTAGCCTTGTACAAGTCTCTTAACCTTGTATGCCTCAGTTTGCTCATCTGTAAAACAGGGACAATAATCGTATCCACCTCCCAGATTTTTGTGAGGATCAGATGATATAATGTTTGTAAAATGTTTAGCACAGAGTAGACACTTCATAAATAACATCATCATCATCATCATCGCATGACCATGTCAGATTCAATAAAATAACTCCCTATTACCTCCAAGATCAAATATAAAATACTATCACACACACACAAACACATACATGCTCAATAAAGTAGCTCCCTATCACCTCCAGTATCAAATATAAAATCCTCTGGTTGGCATTCAAAGCCCTTGACCCTCCACTAACTTTCCAGTCTTCTTATGCCTTATAAACCTACAATAGGTTCCCATCTCACTCTTCATTCTGCAACACATTAAGACTGAACTCTTTGCGATTCATCAAACAAGAAACTCCATCTTCTTACTCTGGGCATTTTCTTCAGCAGTCCCCCATGCCAAAAATGCTCACCTTCTTATCTCTCCCTCTTGGTTTTCTTAATTTCATTTAAATGCCAGCTAAAATTTCACCTTCTACAGGAAGCCTTTATAGATTCCCTTTAATCATAGGGTCCTGTGTTGATTATTTTCAATTTATTCTCTTTATAGATTATTATGTACATGGTTGTTTGTATTCTGTCTCTCCCTGTGAGTTCTTGGTGAGCAGGAACCATCTTTCTTTATATTTCTTTATATTCCTAGCACTATATATATATGTATATATATATATATATATATATATATATATATATATATATATATATATATATATATATATATCCTGATGTACAGGTGGGCATTTAATAAATTGTTATTGACTGATTGTATGAAGTGAGAAAAGTGATGATTTTAGAAAAATATCGGATGATTTAGGTGAACTGATGCAAGGTAAAGTGAGCAGAACCAGAGAAAGCTGTATATAACAACAACATTTTAAAGACAAACAACTCTGAAATAATAGTAACAAGTAAATGCTAGATGACTGACTTTGTGTATCTATTACGATGTTTTTGTTCTTTTTTCAATTAGGGTGGAGGGGGTGGGAGGAAGAGAAAATAAATGTTTGTTATTTTTTTTTAAATACTTCACATATATCGACCAGTGTTTCAGACAAGTGATTTTTCTTTTTCTGTCCATTCTTGCTACGTGGGTCACTCAGAGAGCCAGAACGATTATACTTGGCTCCAAAATGAAGAGCAAAGAGTAATTGGTAGAACTTACAAAAGGATACATTTTGACTTGGTGAAAAGAAACATTTACTAATGAGAGTTATCCAAGAACTGGAGTTATTTGAAACAGAAATAGGTTGGTCTTGGGAAGCAATGAGTTTCTCCTGACTGGGATCTTCAAGCATAGGCTAGGTAACCACTAATCAGGAATGTAATAGAGAAAATTTCTATTCAACTATGGGCTTGATTATAAGACTTCTGTACTCTCTTCTGATTGTGAATTCTGTGATTGCTGAACTAATGAATTAGGATAGGAACTTTAATTTTGATCAATTAGACTTTTTGAGACTTTGTCTTATTTGCCTTTTTATCTCTCCCACTGCCTATCACACTGTGTATAGTAGGTACTTAATAGCTAAGAAGAATAGTAGAACTTGAAGTTTAAAAGAACCTTAGTCATTTAATCCAATCCAATTTCTATTTGAAGCATGAATGGATTCAAGAGAATTACCAAACAGTGGTCATCTTACCTCTCTTTAAAACAACTTCCAGTGGCAGGAAATTCACTAAGATTTTTAATTGTTGAAGAGTTTCTCCTTATAGTTACCCTAATTTAGTTTCCTTATAGTTTCCCTGCCCTGGGGATAATCAGAACAAGCTCAGCTCCTCTTCTAAATAAAATTGTCCTTCAAACACTGAAAATCTTCTCCTTAAGCTTTTATCTAGAAACAAAACATATTCTGATTTTTCACTTAATTCTCCCACATCATGGTTTCAAATGTTCACACGATCTCAATCAACCTACTCTTAATGTCATTTGTCAGTGTTCCTCTTGAAACAAATAAAATGAAATTTAATATTCCAGATCTGATTGACAATCACCACATATAGCATAATTCACATGGTCTACAACATTTTTAATGCAGCCTAAAACTAGATTTAATGAAAGTAAATGCAATTAACTTGATTCTTCCACCAGTGTCCTTCCCTGATATCATACTATGGAATGAGAATGCAGACTTTGAAAGGGTCTACTTAAGCTAGGAAGATGTAAGGTACTGCTTAATGATACACTATACATCTTTTACTCAAGAAATACCCACACTAATATAATAAATGTGAATCATTTCCCAGTTCACACTTCCAACCCCAACTTACAGTTGTAGATAGGTGCCCAGAGCATAGCTGACTATGAACTCTCACAGTTTTTCTGACCTCTTTAAGCTCATAGAGTCATATCTTGGCCCATCCCATCTCCAGATATTCAGTCATCTAAAGTCATGAAAAAATAAATGCAAAATAATTTGTTATCATACATTTAGGGACGTACAGCAGTTGAGCAGGGAGATAAAGCAGCAAAAGCCTACCTCCCACCTGGTGGCCCATAGTATTTTTTTTTTTGCTCACTTGAAAGCAGACAATGCCAAAAGGTACCATAAACAATGGATTACTATCAAAACTTACTTTGTATAAATCAAATGGTATAGTGTCTAAATTCTTAAAATATTAAATGAATTAAATGGAGAAACAGACAGTAAAACAGCGGGGGAATTCAATTTATCCCACTTTAAACCTAGATAAATTCAACCAAAAAACAAGGAAAAAATTAAGGACCTGAATACAATTTTAGAAAAGCTAGATATGATAGACCTCTGGAGATTATTGAATAGGTATAGAGGGGAATATACATTTTTCTCACCTGTGTATGGCACCTTCACCAAAGTTGACCATGAATTAGAACATAAAAACTTTAAAAATTAATGAAAAAAAGCAGAGGTATTAGATGGATCTTTATCGACCATAATATAATATTTGATAAAAGACCTTTAAAGCTAAGATTAAAAATCAATTTGAGCCCCAATGACTTAATCTTAAAGAAGTGCATCATAGAGCCTTCAATGTTGCCACTGACAAATTAAGAAGCATATTGTATGTTCATATTTGAATCACATCATCATAGTAAGTATTAAAGCACACATCTGAAGTAGAACTTAATACATTAATTCAAGGTGGAGGAAAATTAATAATAAAAATATCTGATGGTCCATCTAGATTCAATTTTTTGGCTCTGACAAGAGTATCAAATGTATATCTTAATGAAGAACTCATCCCCTCACCAACGGCTATGTCTGTAAACTTGTCCTCAGGTATTCTTCAATGACCTATTGAGTATTCTGCAAAAAAGAGAGTACGAATAAGGGTGTGAGAGTCTAAAAGGACCCCTTTCCTTCAGATTCCTGTCTCCTCCTCCTGCCCAAAGGCTCCTTAAGGGGGCTCATGGTCATGGTGATCATATTTTCCAAATAAAAAACTGGAACAGTGGTCTGACAATAGGTCCGCCACTCACAATTAATGAACAAAATAGGATATTTTAAATGGAACTTGTCCCACAAAATCCATTCTAGATGGAGGCCACACCTATGGGAAACTTCATATTGGACAGTAGCATTAATTAAAATATACTATGAGGAGGTAGTGAGTTTTCAGGCACTGACTACCATAGCTCATGTCTTGTTATTCCCCTGCCCCTCCCAAAGTGAAACAGCAAACAGATAGCTTCCAGGTTATTACATCTACTGGTACAAGTTATTACAGATCACTTCCTTTTCCTTAGAGTGATTACATTGAAACTCATTGGTGTCAGTCACTGAGTCAGGGAGGGGAAAATACTTAATTAGTATTTTACAGGCAGCTTGGCATGATGGATATAGATTGCACCTTGAAGCTAAGAAGACCTGGGTTCAAGTCCAGTGTCTGAATATATTGGCAGTGTGATCCTGGGCAAGTCAGTTAACTTCTCCTTGCTCTAGAAAGCTCTCTAAGACTGTAAGTTGCAAAGAAGGTGACAAGCTGCACTGGGAAGAAGGTATTTCCTCATCTTTCTTTCACCAGTGAATTCCTGAGGTAGCTACAGTTGTCCTGATCTATATCTGGCCACTGGACCCAGATGACTCCAGAGGAGAAAGTGTGGCTGGTGACCTTGCACAGCCCTCCCTCACTTAAATCCAATTCGCTTGCAAGTCATGGCATCACCTTCCTGATGTCATGGTCCTCTTTGAGAACAAAGAACAAACCACAATTGAGCTGTTTTATATGCCAGGATTCTCTCTTTTTGTTATTGCCCATGGACAGAATGAGTCCTGTCATCACTTCTTTCCTGTGTGTGTGTGTGTGTGTGTGTGTGTGTGTGTGTGTGGATGGGTGTTGAGTATGTGTGCATGAATAACATGTTTATGCATTAGGTGTATAATGCCAGAGGAGGTATAGTCTCCACTTTTCAAATAAGGAAACTAGGAGTTGGAGATGAATAAAAATGACTCATGTTTACACTTAAAATTTTGTAGAGTTTCATATTATTTTTGCTAGTGAGTTTCAGATCTGGACTTCTTAAAGTCTTCTGACTTTAAGACCGGCACACTTTTCACTAGAGTCTCATACAGTGCCCTTAACCTGCCATCCATGCCCTGGTACCTTCAATTAGGCTAGGCTGATTTCTTCTTTAAGCATGAGGAACCATCCTCAAGACTTCATTGACCAGTAGGACCAAGTGCAAGTGTTTTGGGGGGCATAAAACACTCAGTTGAAGAGCAAAGGGGGCTTCACAGGCTTGACAGTACCCCTACTGCTATAGGAATCAATGGATCTTCCTAAATTGGCCTGACCACTCCGACAGATATGAAAGAAGAGGAGAGGAGAACTGCGTCCACCTGAATCAGTTACTGTATCCTAATTAAATCTTCTTTCAATTGTTTGGTAAACTTTTAAAAACTCAAAACAACAGTAACAACAACCATGGAAAAATGAAACTCTGAAAGGGATGAAGAAGGGTCACACTGATCCCTTTGTATGTGAATTCAGTTCTAGCCCTGTCATTATGGAAGCCAATTAATTAGAAATTCTCCATTACCGCAGAGCAACAAACCCTTAATTCATAGGGGAATGGTGTTCATGCTCTGAGCACTAAACCCTCCTTGGCACCATTATACTTGTCTCAACTGAGGTATATTTTAAAACACATCATCTATATCCAGAATCCCACAGAAAAGTCCTCTAAAATGTCTTTTCAAATTCTCCCCTCCACGGCTGCACAAAAACGTCAAAACATTCAATATCGAAATCTTGGGAAGTCCCACACAAACAGGTAGAAATCACTGTTGCTCCCAAATAAACGATTACAAAGATTCAACAAACAAGAACATTCCATAATCTTTATAAGAAATTATTGCTTGCCTGGAACTTGTAGAATGATTGTCTTCATGATTTCTAAGATCTTCCCTAACTTCAAGTCAATATTGAAGAGAAAAAAAGTCCAAGAAAATTAAGCTTTCTGTTTTGGAAGGAAATCTGGTCCCTACAGAGCTTCTCAGGACATGGGAATTTAGACCATGAGGCCAAATTGAAGACAGCCCTTCACCATCACATAAGAAACTAAACTGGGGCTGTAGGTTCTCCACCCCTGAATTAAACCAATTGGAGTTAGTGCATGTAGAGCAAATTGGGTACCATATATTAAAACACATTGGCACTGAGTTTGGTGTGGAAGGGGATGAGACTCTTGCCTTCCCCTCCTTCTGCTAAAATCTTTCCTTTTTCTGGGCCCACACTCAGAGACTGAATTTAAGCCTATAAATTTCCTCTCAGTTCATGCAACAATAAAAGGCATCCACACTTTCTCCAAGGGTTCCTGAAATATGTAGAGAATTAAACTGGTGTTCTAGACAAAGTCTCTAGGTGTCCCTCTCTATAAAAGCATACCAAAATTAATTCGTCTTTGGCTATAGAATCTCTTAAAGACTACATTGAACAGGGTTGCTACTTGGATCCTTGGAGGGAGAAAACATGCTGACAAAATCTTTCCCCCAGGGATAAACCTCAACAACTTCTATGACCTTCAACATTCCATGTTTGCCTAGGGATATGCATGGCTGCTTAGGTACTGTGAATATCGTGTTGGCACTACATGGTCCCAGATGGCTCCGGAGGAGAAAACGAAGCTGGTGACTGCATGGCCCTCCCTCATTCATATCAAAGTCAACTGCAAGTCATGTCATCCTTTCCCTGTCCACTTTGTCCACTTTGAGAATGAAGAAAAACAACCATAAACAACAACTGTATCGTGTTGGCACTACATGGTCCCAGATGGCTCCGGAGGAGAAAACGAAGCTGGTGACTGCATGGCCCTCCCTCACTCATATCAAAGTCAACTGCAAGTCATGTCATCCTTTCCCTGTCCACTTTGTCCACTTTGAGAATGAAGAAAAACAACCATAAACAACAACTGTACATCCTCCACTCCTACCTACACATTGTGATCCATTACCATGCCCTAGACTCAATGTCTTCCCTTCAGTCTTGACCCGGTTGTTAACTAAAGCAACCATAAATTGTCCTCTACTCTTGCCAAGCCTCAAACCTGGGTAACACCCTACCTCACTCCACCACAACTAAATTGTACTTTTTTAAAGCAAATTTGCCTCTGAATCCTTATTTCCCTTCAAGATCAGATTCCAAGATGTCCTCAATTATTGGTGTTATCTCCATCTTCAAACTTCCTTGTGCATACTTATTAGGGGTGGATAGCTTGCGTGTACTTATTAGGAATAGATAGCTCAGTAGATAGGGAACTGGACATGGAGGCAGGAAGATCTGAGTTCCAATGTGGCCTCAGACATTCACTAGTTCTGTGACCCTATCAGAATCAAAATCAAGATGGTCACTAAACACTTATTAAGTACCTACTATATGCTGGGCACTGTGCTAAAGCACTGGGGATGCAAAGAAAGGCATAAGACAGCCCCTGTCCTCAAGGGGCTCATAATCTAATACAAACTGAAATGGGTTTGGAAGAAAGTACCTGTTCCAGGGGCATGAAGAAATCATAGAACAAGAGTGGGGAATGACTTCAGGAAGTGTAAATTTCTGAGTTGGTTTCATTTTGTAGATTGATGAGTTTCTAGAGATGATGAAGTCCCAAGAAAACTAATCATAAATGATGAAAATTCCCTGAGTATCACCTTTAAGTTGAGGAAGGTAAGGGACAACCTCCCACTTCCTACGTTCTCCAACCAGAGGGGCCCAGAGGCAGGAGATACTGAGGAAATAGGAATTTCTAGTTGATTTCATCTAGAAAAATGAGTATCTGGACATGATAATCCAGGAATATAGTGGGTCCTCTGCCTGTCCCAGTTTTCTCATTTGTAAAATAGAAATATAATAGCAGCTATTTTCCAGGGTTGTTATGAAGATAAAATGATGTCATGTTTGTAAAGTGCTCTGCCAACTCTCAAGCTCTAAATAGATGTCATTTATTATGGTCATTAATCATATTGTTGCTGCTGCTTCATCCTCTTGTATCAGGGTAAGGTGAAAAAAAAGTGGCCATCTAGAGTCATAGAAGGTTTAAACAATCAGTCACTCAACAAGCATTTGTTAAATGCTTACAATATACTAACATTATGATAAGCAGGAATAAATGGAGGCCCTCAAGGAGATTATATTCTCATGGGGAAACAGCATATTTCTTAAAGAGGTCTATTCACTAGATAGGTGTTACTTCACTCAAAGTGAGGATCTGAAAAGGCCCAGGGTCCCCAGCATCTCCCATTGCATCCTGGGTCATCTCCAGTTGTCCTGATGAATATCTGGTCTCTGAACCCAGATCGTTCTGGAGGAGAAAATGAGGCTGGTGCCCTTGCACAGCCCTCCTTCACTCAAATAAAAGTCATCTGCAAGTCATGTCATCATTCCCTGATGTCATGGTCCTCTTTGAGAAACATCAACTAGGTAGGTACAAGATAAATACAGAGTGGACACAGAGCAATCTGGAGGGAAGGCATTAGCAGCTGCCAGGACCAGGAAATGTTTCCTGCAGTAAGTGAGATTTGAACTGAATTCTGAAGGAAGCCAGAAAAACCAAGAGGCAGAGGTGAGGTCATAGAACATTTTAGGCCTGGGAAAGCAGAAGATGATATGAAATGATCATAGAAGAGCAAGTTGTCGGCTTTGCCAGGACTAGAAAGTATGGATGGGGAGATGTGGTCTTTGCAAAATAAGGACAAAATGCAGGGATTTTCTAGACGGTTCCTCATTCCACCTCCCCCTCTGCCTGGCCATTAGATAGTTTGGTCTTTAGCTAGAACATTTATGAAGACATACACATACTATGTCCATGTGTGTTCTCAGTATTCTTTAAGGCTAATTCAGAGTTGTGACTAGGCTAAGCTTATCAGAACTCAGCTCTAAGAAGTAGACATTTTGAGGACATTGACAGCACTAGCAATCTTTCAGCTGTAACTGCATTTAGCAAGAATAGTTAAACCAGGAAGGTTGCCAGGTTCCTTCCTTCATTCCCTCAGCCATTGGTGGCTTAGACCCACTTCTTCCCTAACAGGTTGATGAAGTCCTGCACAGTCCATTTTGGGCAATTTCTTCTGTGCGTGAAAATGTTTAGTGATAGATCTGGGCTTGTTTGTTTAGTTATTAAGTTTCTGAGAAATGTGCTACATTTTAAAGATTAATAAGTTAAGCAGGAAGAAACAATTGCTTGGTTAGGGAGTTTATGGAAGAGAGAGCTTTCTTCTTATCTACCATTTAGGCATAAAAAGTAAACAAGGTCTGTGAATCAGTTGGCGATGTTTTCTTCTGCCTTGTCCCAAAGGAAATTAAGTAGTCTCTTTTAATGACGTGCCCGTGGGTTATTAATGAAGCTCTCTCTTCTCCTTCCACATAATTGCCTTAGGAAAAAAAAGTCTCTCTTTGGGTAATTTAAAAATCTTTTACCCCCACCATTGCTACTGGTTCCCTTAATATCTTTTGCATTTTGTTGTAATTTTTCATATCACACTGACATGTGCAGTCAGATTAAGTCCTTGCTCTTCTCAGCCTCAGTTCCACCTTTACAATTACTTTTAGGATATTTTGAACTGGATGTTCCATAGGCATTCCAAGCTCAGTGTGTCCTAAAGAGGACTCATTATGTTATGCCCCAAACCCATTTATCTTTCCAACTTCCTTATTTCTATTTGAGTACACCAGTACATTTCCAGACTCTGAGGGAAGTATGGGAATTGAGTGAATTGACTCTATTTTGTGATTCAATTCTGGATCTAGCTTAGCTCCCTTTCTTTTCATTTATGGCTCTAGTCTAATTTCTGTCCTGTGAGAAAACATTCTTCTCTTTAGTTAAGGGTCTCTAAGCAACAGGACCTAGGTTATACTGACCAGAAACACAGTCAGATTCAAAGATTGGTGCAAGGAGTTTTCTCACAATTATGTATCTCGAGCAACCCATATATATTATCTGAAAACCGTTCCCATACTAGTCAATCAGTTTCTGTTTCTTTGATTGAATATAGACATGCGGGGGGAGGGGATGGAGCACCTCTTTTTTATCTCAGGGAATTGCACCTGTTTGTTCTCCCCCTCCTAGTTCAGAAAGCTCCTAATCTTTCTTCCAATTACAAATAAGTTTCCCTAAGCCTGCAGCCTGGTTTAGATATTAATTATTTTAATGCATAAGGAGGCCTGGTCCCAATTGGTTATGCAATTGGCATGCTTTTGCTGAATAAATCAATATTCTTGGTAGCTCAAACCTGTGTTTCCTCAGTTATTTCCAATTTCACTCATCACATCTCTTAGGTTTGTTGCCTCAGCATCATCTTCAACTCCTCACCCAACATATACCATGAGTCACCAAACCACGTTCTGTTTACATAACTCTTGCATCCACCCTCTTCTCAGGCCCTCATTACCTCTTACTATACTATCATTAGGACCTCTTCAATGGTCTCCTTTCCTGGCTTTCTCAGTACTCAAATCTATATTCCACACAGGTACCAAAGGAATTGTTGGAATTGTTCTGAAGTACAGCTTGACCTGGCCCAAGCTCCAGATGTACCTCCAGGAACAACTGCAAACTCCTCTGTTTGAGATCTAAATCTCTTTCCAAACTAGACAGGTTCTAGACTACCTTTGCAGTCTTATTACACATCATTGTCTCTGAAATAAAACTTGGAAAGATTGAGACAAACTATTCTCCTTGTTTCTCACACCTGGCATTCCATTTCCTGCCTCAGTGCCTTTGCCCAGGCTATTAATCAATGAACATTTATTGAGCACCTACTATGTGCCAGGGACTGTGTTAAGTGCTGTAGATATAAAAAGGTACAAAAGATGGTCCCTACCCCCAAGAAGCTTACAATCTAATGGGAAAGACAACATGAAAACAAATATATACAAAGCAAGCTACATACAGGACAAATTAGAGATCATTAACAGAGAGAAAACACTGGAATTAAGAGAAGTTGGGGAAAGAATCCTGTAAAAAGTGGGATTTTTGTTGGGACTTAAAGGAAGCCACGGAGATCAGTAGTCAGAGTAGAGGAGGGAGAGAATTCCAGGAAGAGTGAATGGCTAGGAAGAATGCCCAGAGCCAAGAGATGGGGTGTCTTGTTTGTGGAACAGCCAGGAAAACTGAGTCATTGATCAAAGAGTACATATAAGGCAGTAAGGTGTAAGAAGACTGAAAAGGTAAGAAGAAGATAAGTTATGAAGGGTTTTAAATGCCAAACAGAGCATTCTGTATTTGATCCTGTAAACAATAGGAAACTATTGGAGTTTATTGAGTGGGGGGGGGGGTCGAGTGGGGTAGGGAGAGTGACATGGTCTGACCTGTATTTTAGAAAAATCCTGTTATTGACTGAACGGACAATGGACTAGAGTGAGACTTATAGCAGGCAGACTCACCCAGCATCTATTGCAATAATCCAGGCATGAGGTTATGAGGGCTTGTACCACAGTGGAGGCAACATTAGAGGAGAGAAGAGATGTTGAAAAAGTAAAATCAGCAGGCCCTGGCAACAGCTTAGATATTGGGACAGGGGGAATAAGAGATAGTGAGGAATCCAGGAGAACTCCTAAGTTGTAAGCCTAAGGGACTATAATGTTAAGGGAATTTGAAGATCTTTCCTACTCCCTAACAGACCCATGTGATCTGCTTTGAGCTTTGGTCCAACCCATAGACTGAGTCACATGGAGCCTATGGTGGGAGGAGCTTGCCAGAAGGGTGGAGCAGGAAGAGAGAGTGATGTGGAGCTGAGAGAGAGAGAGGAGGCAGAGTAGAGCAGAGAAGCTATCATGAATGAGAGAGGGAGTGATTTTGCCTAAGAGAGCTTATTTGTGGGGAAGCCTGATGGAAGGAAGACTTGAGAATGGTGGAGCTCCCTTTATTGATAATATGTACAAGCTTTCCTGTTACCATGGTGGAATTGGCTTTCTGGTATCTGAGTAAATATTTTGGTTTCATTTTTGAGGAAGATAGTTTATATTTTGCAGATTTACCCTGGAAATACGCATGCACAACCATGGCAGCTGCTGTGGGTATCACACTGGCACTACAGGAAGTAAGAGGGTGGTAGTGCCCTCTGCAGTAATAGAGAAGGTAGGAGGTGGGGAGGGGTTAGGGATGATGAGTTCTATTTTGGATATAATGAGTTCAAAATGTCTATTAACCACCCCATTTGAGATATCTGAAGGGTAATTGGAGATGTGAAATTGGATGTCAGTGGAAAGATTGGGGCAGGATGAAATCACTAAGTAGTACAGATAGAAAGGAAAAGAGGACCTAGGACAGAACCTTGAGTGTCCCCTACAGTTAGAAAGCTTGCTTTGTAGGAGGATCAAGCAAAGGAGACAGAAAAGGAGTGGTCAGATAAGTGAGAGGGAAACCAGGACAGAGCAGGGTCCCGAAAACCTAAAGAGAAGAGAATATCAAGGAGGAGAGACTGATCTACAATATCAAAGACTCCAGAGAGGTCAAGGAGAATGAGGATTGAGAAAAGGCCATTGGATTTGACAACTAACATGTCATTAGTAACTTTGGAGAGTTTTAATGGAATCATAAGGTTGAAAGCCAGATTGTAAGGGATTAATTAGGAAGAAAGTGAGAGGAGAGACAGTGGAAACACCTATTCTAGAAGACCATTTAGAGGGATTTAGCTACAAAGGGAAGAATAAATATAGTATGATAATTAACTGGGATGGAAGGATCAAATGAGGGTTTTTTCAGTATAAGGGAGCTGTGGGCAACAGAAAATGAGCCAGTAGAGAGGGAGAAACCGATGATAAGGGATAGAGTGGGGGAATGACAGAAAGAGAATCTGTTGGAGGAGACCAGATGGAATGGAATCACAAAATAGAAGAGGTTAGCTTTCATAAAGAATAAGGCCATTTCATCATTTGAAACAGAGTTGTTAAGGGAGGGAGGGGGAAGAGAGGGGAAGAAAATCTAAGACTTATGGAAATGATTGTAAAAAACTGAAAATAAAAAAAATAGACAGGTGAAAGAGGAGGAAGTGAAATTTTGGTTTCCTTAATCAGCTCAAGCCTCACCTTCTAGACAAAGCCTTTCCAATTCTCCTCCATTGCTAGTACCTCATCCCTTCCCATCCCTTTATGCCTACGACAGATACATGCTTGTTGTCTCTTCTCATTTGACTACAAACTCCTTAAGGAAAAAGGATTCTTTCATTTGGTCTTTCTATCCCCTGTGGCTGGTACATAGTATGCAAAATAAATGCTTGTTGGTGGGTTCATTGAAATGTCACACCCTAGAAGAGACTTTTCTTCATCTCACTCAATTACTTCGCATCTGTTTTGAAAATTTTTGTAACTCCTTGTCTGTATATACTTTATATAGATCCCTTACCTTCTGCACCACCCAACAAAACCCTTCAGAGGTCAGGGCCTGTCTGGTTGTTGACTTTGTATCCCAGCTCCCATCACAGTGCTTAGCACTTCAGACTATAACTGTTTAATAAACGTTTGTTGAATTGGATTACATTTTAGTGGAAAGTGTTCCAGCTATTCTATTGGAACATTTTGGTTTATTGGGAAGACCTCAGTGGTATACTGGGAACAGAGGTTCAATTTTAAAGTACTTAAGTTTAAATGTACCCTCAAACAAACATGTTGTTCTAATAATTATCAAAAGATTAAATTCTAGATACTGGAAAATATAGATAAAACTCTTCTATCCTCTTTTTTCTCTCTTCCTTTTTCCCTTCCCTTCCCCTTTCCCTTCCTTTCCTTTTCCTTTCTTTTCTTTTCCTTTAATGTAATGACCTCCCCACCATACCAAGAAGCTGGGGAAACCCAAAACTCTTTAGTCACCAGTGTAACAATTGGAGTAATGTAAAGCCCCCTTGCCATTATCAGGGAGTTTTAACACCAACTAATTCACCCAGGGGTCTCCACCCCACCTCCCCCATAACTCAGCAACAGTTCCTAAGTCTGCTCCCTTTTTTTCCCTCATGCCTGGTCCTGCGAAACTCAGATAAAATCCCAACCTACTTTACTTTGGGATATCCCATTCCCCCTGGGGCCCCAGTGAGGCCATTTTCACCTCCTTACATCATCCTGCATGACTACCTTTCAAATTGTAAATATAATTCCTCCATAAAAATGGCTTGCTTTAATGTCTGATGGGCTTCCTGTTTTCTTTTACTGAGACTTTGGCATTATGAATCTTCCTATCTCATCGATACCACCTTCTCTCCTTCTCTCATTTAACAATGTATATTCCTTTCCATTGCAAACTATGCTAGGTGCTAGGGCATGTGCACACTTTAGCTAAGAAATTATCTCTACACTCATGGAGCTTATAACATACAAGATCACATGACAAATGTTTTAGAGTGAGATAGGGACAAAACGAAGCATTGCGTGAGATTCAAGAGAAACTTGGAGGAGGAAGTTTAATATATGGTATTGAATTTGACTTTAAAGGATATGCTGCAATTCAGGCAAAAAAAAGTAGAGCGAGAGGAGGAAAAAGGCCATTCAAGCATAGAGGCTGTGTTCCCGGCTCCAGTGTGAACCAAGGCATGGGGACAGAATAGGCAAGTGAGGAATAGAGAGGATTTTGACTCTAGCCTGGTAACTCCTTGTCCTCAGAGAGAGGCCTAGTGATTCATTTTCAGGTATTTACCTTCAATGTTATCTTATTAAGATATTAGAATAATCTACTTTTTCAGCTAATTTATAGAGGGCAACTAAGTGGCACAGTGGCTAGAGCATGGGGCTTCGAGTAAAGAAGACTCATCTTTGTAAGTTCCAATTTGGCTTCAGACACTTACTAGTTATATGACTCTGGGCAAATCACTTAACCGTGTTTTCCTCAGTTTCCTCATCTGTAAAATGAACAGAAGAAGGAAATGGCACACTTGCTAAGAAAACCCCAAATGGGACCACAAAGAGTCAAATATGACTGACAGGACAGAAAAATTACAACAGAAAGTTACAGAACGCTGATATGGTTTAATCGGATTCTATGTATCATTTCTTATCACTTCTCAAATACATTGTATATTGTGGTATTACATATTATGTATTATAGTATTATATATCTCAGGCTCAGATCTAAACCTGGAAGGGGCATCAGGGGCCATCTAGCCCACCCTCATTCAGTTTTACAGATGAGGAGACTGAAGAAAACAGAGACTTTCCCAAGATCACACAAATAGTAACAGAATTAGAATTGGAAACCAAACCCAAAGCTAGCGATTTTTTCCCCATGCTGTTAGCGAGGGTAATTTCGATGTCCTCTAAATTACGTCACGAAGGACTCTACTTACTAACTTATCTCTACGGCTCCAGATGCATTGCTACACATCATGGTTGGACAGGCTTAGCATCTGCTTTACCTTTTTTACCCACGGATCAGTCATTATAAGAATAAATATTATTTCAGTGAAACCTTAACACAGTCATTTTAAGCCTTTTTAAACAATAGTTGTTTTAAACCTTAAATTATACACACATCAGAAAATCTCCATGTCCCTCCACTACATATAAATTATGGTCTTATTCTGAGGACAGTAATCAATTACTACTGTTACTACTCTTGGAAAGACTGTGAGGGAGGAGAGGGAGTAAGAATCTGTATAAAGTCAACTACTGTGCTAAATACTTTACAAATATGTCATTTAACCCTCAACGACCCTGAGACATAGGCACTATTATTTTTTTCTAAACACAGGCTGAAAACAAACAAAATAAATACTCAAGAAAAATTTCTCCAATGGATCTATGTAGGGTATCCAAAATGGTGACACACAGATAAGCTCTGCAATATAGCATCCTTCCGTGTAACACTCCTCCCACCCAGAAATCTCCGGAAAGTTCCCCCAAGTTCTAGGTATTTCATAGTCCCAATCTTCTCTAAAACATAGCTCAACTATGTGTATATTTTTTGCTAGTTAGCTAAAGGGTCAAGTTTAAATCAAATACATTTCTAATCATATCATAATAAAACTAGCAACAGAAAATCTCTCCCCATCACCTACCTCCAACTTCCTAATCTTAAGCTGTCTGACACATAAATACATAGTATCAGGGGATATGCATATAGATCAAACATAGGGCATACTTAGGGAAGATGTGTGAAGTTTTAAATAGAGTGTGTGACCCAGGACCACTCTTGTTAGAAAGAAATCTGAGTTGCCCTAACATACCTTTACGTTTGTTAACATCTCTATGTTACCCTTCCCTCAGTCATCTTGTCTCTGGGCTGGTTTTGGTTCTCTGGGTAAAACAAGCATTTATGTCTATAAGTCATAGCATTATTTTATGGTATAACATTGTCAGTGACAAAATTATGTCCCAGGTTAATGCTCACTTTGCCAAATATTGGACCTTACTTGCTTATAATGTTATTTGACTTCTTAATTTCCTCACTGATAAAATGAAAGGGTTGAATGAGATGATTCTAAAACTCAATTATAAATTTTTGAGCAGACAAATAAAGATACCGCACAGGACTTTGTACCTGTTCTGAGGATGATCCTACAGAATTAATGTAGCCATCCACCAGGAAAATGGGCCCTGCCCAGGGTGTGATCTAACCTAACCCTCTGCCCTGCTGCAACTCTCCACTTTCCCTCCCTTCTCCCTCCCCTCTCCCTCCTATCTCCTCAACCACATACAGCTTATGCTCCCATTCTGAGAACAGTAATCAAATTAATAAATATTGCTATTGCTACTGGAAAGGCTATAGGGAGAAAAGGGAGGGAGTAGGATTTTACATAGTGCCAACTATGTGCTAATGACTACACTAAGAACTTTACAAATGTCTCATTTGATCCTCAACAACTCTAATAACTAAGTGCTATTATTACTTCACTTTGTAGATGAGGAAACTGAGGCATATAGAGAGTAAGAGACTTGTCGAGTATCACACACAATAAGCATCTGAGACTGGATTTGAACTTGGGTCTTCCTGATTCCAGCACCTGCTTTCTGTCACTTCACCAGCTACCTGGGTCTGAGGCATCACTTATGTCATGACATATTACCTGTCACTCCTCAGATAAAACCTCTACCTTTTGGCCACCATTCCCTAAGTGTGTTGTGTCTCAGTATTAGAATGAAAGTTGCTTTAAGGCAGGGACTGTCTCAATTTTATCTTTACTATTTTCAGTATACAGGACAGCTCCTGGAATACAGTAGATGATTAATAAATGCTTTTCCATTTGTTCATTTCATTCACTTGTTTCCCTTCCCCCTTTCTTCTTTTTCCATAAGGAAATCATGCTCCTTCTAGATCACCGCCACAAAATATTTTAAGAGTTTGTTCATTTGACAGGCAGCACGGCACACAGGATAGAGTGGTGATGTGGAATTAGGAGGACCAGTATTCAAATCTTACTTTTGACACTTTCTAATTCTATGATCTAGGTCAATTCACTTAACCAATGAATCTTAGTTCCTTTATCTATAACATGGTGGCAATAACATACAGGGTGATGAAGAAGATACTTTGAAAACTTTAAAGCACTATAGACATGTGAATTTATTATTAATAATAACTAGACCCAATTAGGGAGGAATGTTTGGGATTTTGCCCAGAGGACTTCAAAAATAGGTAAGTGTATGCCTTGAATGTGGGTTTTAGAGACACAAAAAGTCTGAGACCCTTTTCCTCCTTATGTTCTTTCAATTAATCATAACACTCTGGGTAAAACCTAAATAAAGAAATTTGGCAGTGAAGAACTCTGAACCTATTTTTTTCTAGACTCTCAAAACAGTGGTATCTAAGGATTATGGTGTAACTTTCTTTGGACTCCTGCAAATACTCTATAGTTGTCTATATCTTTAGGGGAGTGGAAAAAGACATTGGAAGACAGGCATATCCCCAAGAAAGTTTCCCAAACTTTAATAGATGTGACAAATCATAGTCTTCTGTTAGCAGTCGAAAGTACTTGATTCACTTACCCCTCCCCAACTTCTACTGAAGAAAACAGAGATGGAAGACACCTTTAATAGCTCAACAATCCACAGTCCCAATCAAGAGGAAATGGAAAAGGAAGCCTTTCCTCCCATTTCGAGGATAATAAACTTAGCCTAATGTGTCTATACCAGTTCTTAAATGCCACAATAACAGGCGCCATGTAAATAGAAAGAGAACCAGAAACAGAAATCAGTTTGTGTTAGCAATCTGATTACTCCTCAGACTAGCCAAGGTTAACAGCTCATTTATGAATATTAGGATCTACAGTTTCAGTAAAGGGTTGTTGTTGCTAGGATAAAGGTTTCTAGCTAGTGGGATTCTGCATCCTCCAGGGCTGGAGCAATAGCTCAAAGCTCTTTGTTTCATGATGTGAATTTCATACTGAGTGCAGTGATAACCAGACACTGCTAGGCTGAAGTCACCTGAGCCCATGGCCTTCCTCAATGCCTGTCCTTTATTTGCCTTCGTGATTTGCCCTGCGTTCATTGCCTTTGGGTTGCTTGTCTTCTCTGTAAGAGAACTACACTCCTCGCAGCTTTTTCCTGAGGAATATTTCTATTTTTAACTTCTGGATTTTCCCCAGTAAGGGAGGTGGGGAAAGCAGAAGGAAAGGTTCTCAGTGCAAATTTGAATCAGGCATGGAACAGGGAGCTTTATTCTCATTCAGAAAAGAGAATTCTAAGCAAAAGAGAATCATAAAAAGATTACAATCAGTTCTAATAGATTAATATTCAAGAATACTTACAAACGGCTTCGTTGGAAGAGGTATGCTTTGACTAGATAACATTTCACTTTCACTGAGTACAATTAGGTGCCTTAAGTTGGCTCTTTCTTTCCCATGTTCTTCATCTCCCTAAGGATATTCTTTCTTTCTCAGAAGGTCTTTTTCTAATCATGTCTCTCCGGTGATAACCATTAGGTTGCTTCTCTTGAGCAATCCTTTACTGGAAAACTTGTATCCCACTTGTCTTCATGGTATGTTGTGACTCATGGCAATGCAATGGAAGAAGACTGATGGAAAAGGGGCTAGGTTTGAAGTCAAATAAGCTCGGTTCTGATGCCAGTTTTGCCACTTATTGCCTGTGTGACCATGGGCAAGTCACCTCTCTGGGTCTCACTTTCCTGTAAAATGAGAATGTTGGATTAGATGTTCCAGTGTAGCTTATGATTTCAAAATGATGAGTTTGTTTTAGGTAGAAACAGGCCATGAACAATTTCTAGAGGTAATCCAGTTCACATATCTCTTTAATTATAGATAAATAAATATATATGAATATACATAGTACAGCAATATATGTATATACACATACATGCATATGCTGATAGACATGTTATATGGGGTAATAATGCATCTGCATGTAGTAGTCTAGAAAATAAGCACTCTATTTGAATAGTTCACACAAAGTCTCTTGGAGTGGTTATGGATCTTACTTGGTAAATTTTGCAACATTCTGGGACTTGATGTAATGAACTATTAATCACAAACAGGAAGATTCAGAGAACTGTACCATTTTTTGAAAATTAGAAGAAAAAACATTCCTTCCCTAGCTTGTTTTTCAAGTGATCCTTATGTCATGGTTCTAATTCTCTTAGTATCCACTTCAATTTGTTTAGATCTTTCCTAAAATATGATGCTCAGAACTGAATGTGATACCTAATATAATCTTTAATCAGGGTAGAATATAATGGGATGATTACCTTTTTCATTCTAGGTTCTATGCCTGAATGAATATAGCTTAAGCTCCCATTCGCTCTTTTATCTTCCTTACCAACATGTTGATTCATGTTGCATATGAAGTTCATGAACACAACTGAATCATTTCTCCTTAGAGAAAGGAGGCAACTGAAGCATGATGTCGAAGTCCAGAGAATAAGTGATGACAGATTTAGATTATTCCCCAAAACAGAGGTTCTAGGAAGAACTCATCAATGGGAGAAGAAGCCTCCAGTGTAGGGAGGTGACAGTAGATATATAATGGTAAAGTCCAGAAAATGAGAATATTTCTCCAAAAAGGAGGATCTGGAAAGAATTCATCAGTGGGGAAAAGGGTTTGCAGGGACAGAGGGAGGAGAAATCTAGGTCAAGGTGGTAAGATGAGGGATGGTTGGTCTGGGCTCTACCTCAAAATGGAAGTTCCAGAAAGAATTCATCAATGAACAAAGGTGTCTGCAAGAGTCAAAGGAAGAGGCAGATGGGTAATGGTGATGGAATCCAGGGAAGGAAATATTTAATACCATCTACATTTTAAGGTATGGTCAGGAAGTCAAGTCTCATTCTCAGCCTTCATTTGCTTAACCAGCTTCTCACTTCCCAAGTTGAGGTCTCCTATGACTCTGCTACTCTCAAATGGAAGCAGTGATAAACTACCTTCTATGCCCAGAAAGTCTCTAATTTCTCGTCTAGGACTTTCTGAATTTTGCGTTTTCTCCGCTCCTTCTAATGGTATCTTCTCTGCCACATAAGAAACAAAGAATTGGTAATGGACATCAGGTTTGAGAAGTCTCTGGAGGCATTCTTATATGTTTCATGTTCATGCTTTAGGAATAGAAAAATTTTTTTTGCATATTTATCCAGTTTTTGTCAGGGAGTTATCTCAGTACTCCTTTGCAGGAAGTCACCAACCATCACTATTTCTCCCTTCTTCCTCTATTATTAAATAATTTCTTACTTCATTGGATCAGCAAATCTATATTCTCATGCCTTGGAACATAACTATCAGACTTTCCCTGAAAATCTATCTCCTCTTTCAGGAATGGAGCACCAGTGCAGGAGTCAGGAGGACCCGAGTTCAAATCTCACCTCAGACACTTGACACTCACTAGCTGTGTGACCTTGGGCAAGTCGCTTAACCCCAATTGCCTCATCCTGGATCATCTCCAGTCATCCTGATGAATATCTGGTCACTGGATTCAGATGGCTCCGGAGGGGAAGTGAGGCTGGTGACCTGCACAGCCCTCCCTCACTCAGAACAAAGTCAAGTGCAAGTCATATTATCATTTCTGATGGTATGGTCTTCTTTGGCAATGAAGGATGAACACACACACATCTCCTCTTTCAACAGAAAGACCTTCGTAACAATTCTACGACTACAGGGGATCAAGGTTCAAGAAGAAATTACATTGACTATTTATTTTGGGGAATACAATAGTCCTGAGGTGATGAATTCTGAAAACACATCCACTATGCTTTGGATCTTGCCTCTTATACCAAAAATTATACTAGTTCCTAGTAATATGTACATGTTGTTCAGTCAGGTCTGACTCTGTGACCCCAATTGGGGTTTTATTTTTGATTTTGTTTTTATTTTTTTTTATTTGTTTTTGATTTTAAGTTCCTTGAAGACAGGGGCCATATTCTCATTTGATCATTTTGTACCTTCCATAGAATCTAGGCCAGTGTCTTACACATAGTGGACACTCAAATGTTTGCACCTTGTTGGACAAAAAAAATAGAAACAACTTGCTTATTAAGTGTGTGCAGTGGTGATGTGGTTTGCTATTTCCTTCACCAGATCATATTACAGATGAGGAAATGGAGGTAAACAGGGTTGTGACTTGCCCAGGGTCACATAGCTAGTAAGTATCTGAGGCTGGATTTGAACTCAGGACAATGAGTCTTCCTGATTCCAGGTCCAGTGTTCTATCCACTGTGCCACCTAGCTGCCTTTGGATCTGTGTACGACATTTTCTTGCAAAGATATGGAGTGGTTTGGCATTTCCTTCTCCAGTGGATTATGGCAAAGAGAGGTTAAATGACTTGTCCAAAGTCACACAGTCAGTAAGTGACTGAGGCTGGATTTGAACTTGGGTCTTCCTGAGTGTCCACTGAGTCACCTGATTGATATGTATGTAGCTTTATCAGATACATGAAGGTACACCATTATGTAAATCTTATATACAGAAAAAATTATACATAATTAGGGAATGAATGACCACTTTAAAGAAGTACTCACAATAGGATTATTTGAAATGTCAAGGTCCTCTAGTATATTTAAAATACACAATAAGCAGGTAAATTTTCAGGGTGTACACAAAAGAGTTTATCTACCTAAGGAAGTTAAATATAAACCTCAATGCTAAATATTTCTTTAAAGAAAAATTTTATTTTGCATGTAGTACATGTATAGTCAATATTATTACATAATGAAGTAAAATATCCTTTAGTGATTGCTTTTAATAAATTAAGGATCAGAGTAAATCAACAGCAGTAAAGTAAGGTGCATTTTTTAACACTCATCTTCCATTAAAAGCCCATCAAATATACCTTAACATCTCTCCTAAACACCGGTGGAGAGAACGAGCCAATATAATTGTGAAGCTTTTGTTTAACGCACATTATTATAATTTTGTACAAACTTTATGTATATGTATATTTCAATAACTGAATTGTGGAACTTTAGACCTGGAAGAGACCACAAGTAAACCTGTAAATATTAGCATTTTCTCTTTAATATAACACCTATAAAACAGATGAGTTTAAAACATTTTATTTACTTTGTCTGAAATTAAAACACAAAATAGGGCATGATCTCTGTACATATTCAGTCCAGCGTTACAGCATAGGGATCTGGGCTTCTAATTTAGGAGTCATTGCTGCCTTGCCTTCCATTCCCCCCATAACAAACCCCTTTGACATTTTCCATCCCAGGACAAATCCTTCCCTGTCCTCCAAAAAGAAGCAACCCCACTCTAAATGGTAGTGAAAATTGAATGAAAACCTGTTTAATTTAGTTCTAGAGAGGAAATCTGATCACCTAGCTACGAGATCATTGTTGAAGAAAAAAAGCCAAAACAGCCTTCAGTAATAATACTGTACTAAATACTATGCCTATGTGGAACTGGAAGGCCATGAAAAATATTATGGAAAAGACGGCAGAAATCTGGATATTTAGCTAAGCATTTTGCCATAGCTTTGGTTAGGGGGGAAAATTAGGCTCAACATAATTCAAGTGTTTAGGGAAAATAATATTTTAAAAGTGAAATAAAAATATAAGCCCAAACTTTTAGATACCAGTAGATTTTTTTTTCCTGTTATTTTTCCTGAACTAAAGCTCTTTAAAATCTGAAGTGTCATACTGAGATGCTTTATGTATGTATTCATTCATTATCCCTCTACTGGTACTTATGGAACCCTGGAAATGTTTACTAGTTCATGGAGTTTCTCAGTATTAATGCTTCCATTCATCCTTTATTATGCCTTTTGTGTTAACTTATAGCTTCTAGTAATCTTGTCATAACCCTTTCATTTCTTTAAAAGTTATTATTTTCGTAATTTATTTTTAAGGTAAATAGTCATGATAAAAATAAGCTTTTACAAACATACGTTTACCAGGAATATCTAACCAAAAACTTGCCTCAGCATGAAATGATTCATCCAGCACCACTCATTTCCATGATTTCCTCATGAACCTTCATCAGGAGACTCAACTTTATCTGAACTGACTGCACTATTTCTTCCTCTCTTATGATAATTATACATTTTGAGTTCCTTGAAGATAGGGGCCATATTCTCATTTACCTTTGTACATTCCATAGAATCTAGACCAGTTCCTTATACATAGCAGACACTCAGATGTTTGCAACTTGGAGAAAAAAATAGAACTAGTTTGATTAGGTGTGTGTAGTGACACCACAGTATCTTAGAGCCCTTTATCATGATCCACCTTCCACAGACACAAAGTGGTCAAAAGAGGTTCATTCAAATCAGTTCAATTAAATTGAAAAGGCCATTTAAGCACTTATGTGCAAAGCATTATGTTAGGTGCTAGGGATATAAATATAGAAAGTAAACAATGCTCTCAAGGAGCTTATATTCGACTTAGGGAATACAAAATAGAGTTAAGTAAATAGAAAAGAATTTCTCTGGGGTAGGAATAAAGAACTAACAACTGGGGGATGAGGAAGGGCTTAGCAAAGTCCTAGGCACCAGAGTTAAGCCTAAAGGGAACTAAGGTTCCATTCTGCACCTGTTTCTAAAGGCAAGGAGGAGAGGGAATGTCATGTGGGAGATAGCAACTAGACCAATTTGTCTAGAATATACAACGTGTGAAAGTAGACAATGAAATCAGTTTGGAAAGAGTGACATTTAACGCCCTCCCCTTCACAGTCTGGCTCTAGCCTAACAGGGGCTTTCTATTTTATCCAACACATGATAGAAGGCTGCTGAGATGACCTTGGCAGGAAAACGAACTGTGCTTTAGGAATATCAATTGTAAGTTCTATAGAGGATGGATTGAAAAGCGAAGAGATGGGATGCAGGAAGGTCAACTGGGAGGCTATTTACAATAATTTAGGTGGGAGCTGGTGAGGGCCTGAATTAGGATAGGGAACAGATGAGAGAGAGGCTATGGAGGTAGAAATGATAAGATGTGGCAAATGAGGGAGAGAGAAAGAAGTTGAGGACGATTTTCAGGCTACAAAACTTGGTAACTACAGGGATGGTGGTGCCCTTGACAGAAAAAAGGAAGTTAATAAATAATGAGGCCAAACAACTGAAAAAAAATACATATTTAATATTAAGTATTAGGAGTTCACAAAACTGAGGAAGATTATGCAAATCTTTAATGTTAAGTCTACAATATATTACTACAATCATGAAATGTCACAGATGAAAAGAAAGCCTTACAGCCCCAAACAGAACATACTGCTAGCACTGAAACCCAATCTTTGTCACACCGGCACCACTGAATGTATGATACGCTAGATTCTGGTTACTTGTCGATCTTTTCACAATTCAGTGACATCCTTCTGATCATACTACACTTTCACCAGATGTAGGATTACCCTAGTTTAAAGTTTAAAAAAAGTTTTCTTCCTTAAAACATACTGTTAATTCCCAAAACAGAGCTGCTGACTTTACAAATATTTCACATGTCTGTGTGTAGTCATCAACTCCTACTTGACAGTCTGAAGGATGAATAATGTTTCTAATCTGCAGTGTCACTGGAAAGCTTAGCCCAAGAGCAACTTCTGGCTTGCTATGTTGTCAAACACTGTTGTGTAAAAGTTAAAATAAAGTTGATACTTGTATTAAATCCTAATTCCATTCGACTAGTCATAACTACTACACTGGATGGGTGCAACATCATCTTAAAAACCACCATTTTCTTCATGGTGAATGTCTTTGGACAGCTGAACTTGCTCATGGGTTGTGAGAGTCCAAATACTTTTTATAAGGCTGATTCAATAACAAAATCTTGCTATATTTTTACAGTTTTCCTATTACTTGCTATAAATTCCATGTGGGACTAAAGAAACACTGTAATTCTGAGTGCATATATTTCATCTGTTTCTAGGTAATTCAGTTAAAAAAAAGAAAAGACTAAGACAAAACAAAAAACTCCATGGTTCTAATGAATCCAAAGGGTTGTATGCAATGGACGATGGTTCTATTAACAACTCCCACACACACACACACACACACACACATCCTTGGCCACTTGGCTTTCCAAATGCATGCCCTTAGTCATGAGGAGGACCAGGCAAGATGGCACAAAATTGCCATCATCAAATTTACTTCCTTCTTGGAAAATGTTAATGGTGTTGTCTTTGAACTCCTGTGGGATTTTCCTGACAAATTAATAAAAACAATACTATAGTACTGTTGAGCTCTTAGTCCCTCTGGGGTAATTACGGAACAAGAAAGCAAGTGAGTTTGGAAGGAACAAGAAGGGTTTTTAAAAAGTGTGTGTGACTGTCACCTGAACCCAGAACATAGGTGTTAAAGTGCACTTATTTTTAAAAACTGCAAGTTACTTTTAGGGTAACGAGAGGAAAAAATTTTAAGATTTTTTTAAAGAGAAGATATGAGGATTATTAGTTTGCTAGAGCAACTGTCTCCACTTACCAAAAGTTAACTTAGCATACTTTCAAAATTCTTCAGTGCAAATATAGTATCTTTAAGATAAAGGAAATGCTACATATATTTTCAAGTGAATAAATATGAAAAAAATAGACCTGAAAGTACTATCAATTCATATATTTAAAAAGTGCCTCAATAATCATTGTACCTTGAGGGTTTGCAAAATAAAATGATTCTGTTTCACAAAGGGATCCGAGGTATACGCATTCACCAAGATGAAAGTCATCTAATTGCGGAGAATTTAAAGGACATGATAGAAAGTTTGTGTTGTGTGTGCGTGTGCATGTGTGTGTTTGTAAATGGAAATAATCTACTTCTTGTCTTTTGAGGCAACCTGCTTATCTACAGCCTGTATAGTGCTTTCATCATTAAACTCCAAATAACTTTTTACATTACAGCAGTCTTCTGGAATTGCAATTTAAATAGAATTTCTATTCTAAAAATAAAATATACAAAATATGTTCAGAAACCCTTTTTAAAGTGGTTATTGTTAAATAAGGATTGGACAGGGTTAGAAGTAAAATTTTCAATTTTTTGCTGGTGCAAGTTTTCTTGAAAAATTCCAACGAGGTAATGATTCAGATGTATGAAGAACAAGATTTTTCTTTTGTTTTTTCTCATGTTTTTGTTTTTTTTCTTTCTTCTCCTAAAAATGAAAAAGAAGGCTGTAACTATTCTATCATGCTAATATAATAATCATCACATTTCTAAGTTGTTTATCGTTGCAAATTACTTCACCCATGTTACCTCTTTTGATCTACACAACAACCTTGGGAGGTTCATAATGCAGGTATTAGTATCTTCATTTTTCAGATGAGGAAGCAGAGGCTCAGAATGTTCAATGATGTGCAATCCTCCCAGTTAACAAGTGGCAGAGCTAGGACTCAAACTGCCGTTAGCAAAATGCATGGAACTGATGAATACAGTGAACACATGAAGACATTGATGAGCTGTTAGGCTTAGTTCACTGCTCTCTACACTAACTTAAAATGGAATATTGCTAATTAGCAGGGATTTAGGAGATATGGGAAGACAAATTTTTTGTCAATAAATTTTATCAACCAATAAAAACTTTTAACTTTACCTTTTACTCTAGGTGGGGAGGAGGGAAAGGTCAAAAAGAAATACATTATAATTCTGGACTTAAAAGTCCAGTCACATGGGGACATGGTGGTAACCATTTTGCTGATGGGTAGACATTTTTAAGGTATATATAGTGGAAACGGGAAGTTTTTTTCACCAAAAAAAATTATATACAAGGTACACAATAAGATATTCAAATGAAGAAAAAATACATCAAACGGGTAAATATCATACAAAAGAGCATATACGAAAGAGCATTTTTTCCAGAAGAAACCAAATTTATAAAAGAAATAAATCTTTATGTAAGTAGTAAGATATGCAGGTATGATAATTTAATAAGATGAAAAATAGATGTTTTATTTTCGTTATCCCTAAATCCTTATATCCACACATTCTCTTAAAATTTCTATTTTGTTTTTTTCATTAGATTAAATTATGAATATATGTACATACATATAACTATATACTTATATACCTTATATATCTATACCTATATATATTTTTTCTTTTTCCTTTTATTTTTAAATTCGATTTCATCTAGACAAAATGCTACTGCTTACCTCTATTTGTTTTTCATGTCAAAAATAATCTTATTATCTAAACATGCAGCCGATGTTGATCAAATTAACTATTCTTTTAACTACACTGTGATGCTAAGACAATGATCTCACCAGTATCTGGTAAGCTAAATAGTAACCTAGGGTTTGAAAAAGCTTATCTACTTCTTTAAGCACCTAATTTATTATCAAGAAGTGACAGATTCAGGAAAGGAAAAAAGTCTGTTGCATAGCTGGAACTAGACAGAACAAAACTGTGTATATACATTAAAAGGTGGTTATGAAGATTAAGTATGATTTTAAAATGCTAATCAATTGTAATTTCCTGAGGACATCTGTGACACAGCCTGTCATCCAATTCAACTCAACAAATACTTTTGATGTGCCTGCTATGGGGCAAAGCACTTGCCAGTTGTTAAAGACAGCAATGTCAGCAGGGAAGAGGGATCCAAAGCCCAACTGTAAAGGAAATAAGCGGCAGGGAGGGTGAATGACTGTATTTGACAACGAAGTAGAAGGCAAATGCTGAACGGCAGCCTGGCAAGGTCGATGTAAGTTTTAAAAGTATTAGTAATAACCCAAACCTGTTTGAAGGCAGTGGGGATAGAGGGAAGAAATACACACAAGAGTAGTGAGTTATGGTGTAGGACAGAGCCTAGAACACAGGGAAACAGACTGAGGAGTCTAGAGAATAGCAGCCGGGTGAAACAAGGATGCAGATCTCCTTAGATTATGTCATCTGCCCTTGTGTGCTGTGTGCTGTCTGCTAAATAAATCCAATCTTGCCTTTCCATGAGACCAGCAAGACTCATTCACAGGAGAGCAGAAGCAAGTACATTGTATAAAAGGTTATGGGTTGTGCTTTCCTTTTCTATATTTCAGCTGTGAAAAGTGCTTATACCATCCCCAACTGTTTCTTCCTTTGCTGTAGCCTGACCCAAGGATGCCCCTTCTTCCCAAGGCCAGCCCCTCTAAAGGTGTCCTTGATTCTGTTCCCTCAGAAGATGCTCTTGATTATCTGCTTCCTCCTGAGGCATGTAGTGACGGGAGATAGACCACTGCACCTGGACCGAAGAAAACCTTAGACTTCTTTCAGGAAGACCTCAGGGCAGATACTTATTAGTTATGTACGACTGTGAGCAAGTGAATTAACTTCTATGAGCATCAGTCTTCATCCGAAAGATGGGGACAATAACGGCAGCTACATGAGATGATGCCTCCAAAACACCGTGCAGCTCTCCAAGAGCTATAGAAACATCTGATCTTAAGAATGGCCATTGTTGGATGAGGTTCAAGTGTCACCCTTAGGCTAGTTACCGCCCTCATAGTTCTTTATGATCACTCCTCTGTAGGCTACTGACCCAGGAGTATACAATAAATGCCGTTTGTAACTGTACTAGCTTATCCTCTATATGCTCACCGCGAAGCATCCTCAGTACTGGCCCAACAGCGACAGGAAAACAAGGAGAGCCACATCTCTATATATTTTAAAACTTTTCATTCCATGGAGTTTGGCCGAGCATTTAGGATGGCAAAAGCTATTGAACTTTTTTTATGAATCAGTACAACAGTTAAGGTCCATGATAACAGTTTAGTACCTGTGCAATTTATTAGTTGTATTGTACAGGGCATTCTCATGAATGTATTTGTATTATGGAGATTTATCATCTAAACATCCATAAAAGAGAGTGAATTTCTGATGCATACATCAAGATACCAGGTCATTTCTTGCTGGTATTTATTTGATAGGTATCCACTGTTCCCTTGGATAATTTACTGAGCTGTAAACTCATCTTCTGGATGCTCAGCAATGGCATCAAAAGGACACCACAAGTTGCAGGCACAACAATGACAGGCACCTTGTCTTGTTTACACATAGTTTTGACTTCTCCAATATCGTCTCTATAGTTTATGAGCTTTTCATTCGCTGTCATTTGATGACCATGAATATTCTGCATGGTGACATCTATTAAGAACCATTTTTAAGCTTTTATTGATGCTATGTCTGAGTAGTTATGACAATGGTTTTGTCTATGACATGTCAGATCTAGTAGAGTTTACTAGCTGAGTTCTCAATGATTTAATGAAGTTTGCATACTTTCTACTATTTCCTTGCACAGTTTGCACTAAGTACAGGCAACCTTTCCATAATTCCTTGTGGTAATGAACTAGTCTTGAGTTGCTATAAAAAAAACCTGTTTTTGTAAGCAAAAATGAATAATCCAGCCATTTGAAATGGTGGAGGTCAAAAACACCATGATCTCCAAATTTATAAATAAATAAAAGAAATAAATAAAAGCTAGGGGGGTAAAGCCGTTTTCCTTTTAAGACAACTTGGGGGGATTTTGGGAGAGTGAAGAGCAAACACCTCCGGGAAGACTCTGCTGAAACAACAAACAACTCGTCTTGGTTGGGAGCAATGTCACAGCAATTTTGACCTAACCGACAATGTTGGGGTCAGACAACTGAGTAGGGGAAGAGGGAAGAACCTTCTGGTGTCTTATGATGTCAGGCCCAGCAATGCGAATCAGATGTGGTTCCGGGCTGTGGTTGGGTGAAGAAGAGTGAGTACCTGACCTGGAGCAGAGAGCAGTGACCCCGCTGGTTGTTGGCACGTGCAGGAGAGTAGAATCCCAGCTTTCAATTCAAGGGCAGAGGAATGAAACTGAGGTTTGCAGCTGGGAGGGACTGCAGGAAGCATTTGTAGGACATTGTGATAGGTGGCCTAGACACGTTAGGGGTGGAGAGGAATGCCCAGGGGTGGCCTGGAAGGAGCTCAGAAAACAACAGTAAGAAGGAAAATAATAACAAATAATAAAATTCACTTGGAAGAATAAAAAGTTGAGAATTTCAAAGAAACTAATGAAAAATGTAAAGGAAGGAGGCTCAGCAGTATGAGATCTTAAACTTTATTATAAGGCAGAAATTGTCAAAACTATCTGATACTGATCAAGAAACAGAAAGGTAGATTAGTGAGACAGAGTAGAGAGATAATACACAGTAGTAAATGATTACAGTAAGCTTCTTTTTGACAAATGTAAAGATTTAATTTTGGGGAAAAGAATTCAATATTTGGCAAAAATTGTTGGGAAAGCTGAAAAGCAGATTGGCAGAAACTGAGCATAGACCAATATCTTAAACCATTTACCAAGACAAGGTCAGAATGGATATGAGAAGAACATGGAAGGTATTACCTATCAAATAGGGATAGGAAAACAATTATGTATAAAAAAGAGGAAGAGAGTATGTGAGGTATAAAATAGATTATTATTCATTCATTAAAAAGTTTTTGTACAAATAAAACCAATACAGACAAGATTCGCAGGCAAGCAGAAAATTAGGAGAAAAAATTTATAGACAGTTTCTCAGATAAAGGTCTCATCTCTCAAATACATAAAGAACTTTGTCAAATTTGTAAGAATTTGAATGAGTCATTCCACAATTGATAGGATAGGAAAGGATATGAATAGGCCATTGTTTGATGAACAAGTCAAAATCTATATAGTTATATGAAAAAATGCTACATCATTATTAGAGAAATACAAATTAAAACACCTTTGAAATATCATCTTGTACCTATTAGATTGGCTAAAGTGACAGTGGCCCTTGAACTGAGGAACGCTAAGCGAGCCGTGTACACGGTTACGATGGAACACTATTGGCTAAAGTGACAGTGGCCCTTGAACTGAGGAACGCTAAGCGAGCC
>CM053772.1:153073594-153098594 GCA_028658325.1 Potorous gilbertii
GTGACAGTGGCCCTTGAACTGAGGAACGCTAAGCGAGCCGTGTACACGGTTACGATGGAACACTATTGGCTAAAGTGACAGTGGCCCTTGAACTGAGGAACGCTAAGCGAGCCGTGTACACGGTTACGATGAAACACTACTTTGGTATAAGAAATAATGATCTGGTTGAGTTTAGGAAAACATGGAAAAGACTTGCACGAAATAATGAAAAGTGAAGTGAGCAGCACATGAAGCGAGCAGCACATGAAGCGAGCAGCACATGAAGTGAGCAGCACATGAAGCGAGCAGCACATGAAGTGAGCAGCACATGAAGTGAGCAGCACATGAAGTGAGCAGCACTAAATGAATGATACACACACTAAAAGAGATTTTGTCCAAAAAACAACTTTGAATGACTAGAGTATCCTAAATACTTGAACCAACTACAAAAGGCCTATGAAGGAGAAAAAATTAAATGTTAGTATTTAAGGAAGGGAATAAAAAAAAACCTGCACAGCAGAGAACAAAAGGAAACTTAGAAGGAAGCGTAGAAAAAGTAGGGTAACTTTGAGAGCAACATGTAGTATTTATTACATAATTAATGGCAATCCATGATTTCCTACGGAATCCCCTCTTTATGTTGTGCTGTGTACATGGTAATGTTTTATTTTCTTTTTGCATTTAAGTTCAAAATGAAAATCAAAAGGAAAAAAATAACCCAGCCATTTGTTTGACACATGTCAGAATAATGGCTGAGTTTATGTGGGTATTATAAGAAGAGGACTCTTTTATTTTTCATTTGGGTATCAGTTGTTTCATAAGCTTTGCCTGAGGTTAAGCAAGTTTCCTGTTATAGTTAACAAATAGAGTGTGGCACATATAGTATTGTCAGTTTTCATTATCATCTGGCAAAGGAATACATGCTTGTTTCAAAAGTATTTTAACTTATCATGTGCTCTCAGAAATTCTATTAATCTTTTTCTTCCATTTTGATAAAGAAGTGTTAATCTTTATATAGTCGGATAGGAGGTGAATTAGCCCTGTGTTTTGCTAATATTGTATGTATTTTGTGTGATTACTTTTACAGATTTCTTGTCCATTTTATTGGTCTTGACTACTTACTACCTGTATGATCTTGAATAAATTAATTCATCCTTTACGTCTACATACAGCAAGGTGGTGCAGCAGAGTGCTAGGTGTGGAGTCACTAAGACCTGAATTTAAATCACGCCTAAGCTACTTACTAAATGTGGTTCTCTGGGCAGGTCAGTTAACCTCTGCCTCCCTCAGTTTCCTCATCTGTGAAACAGGAATAATAACAGCACCCACCTCTTAGGGTTGTTGTGAAGTTAAAATGG
The DNA here is from genome assembly GCA_028658325.1 of Potorous gilbertii. Lineage (NCBI taxonomy): Eukaryota > Metazoa > Chordata > Mammalia > Diprotodontia > Potoroidae > Potorous > Potorous gilbertii. The sequence goes on from CM053772.1 coordinate 153,074,932, forward strand.
GATCTGTGTAAAACAAAGTGCTATACATGAAAATGGTAGCTACGATTGCTGTTACATTGACATAATCTAACGCTCTGTAGGTCAACAACCTTTCCCAAGGCACTTCTGCCACAATGTCCTGAAGAGTATTAAGAGTATTATTTGATATCTCTACCTGCCTCCTATTATCTCATGGGGATGAGTGATGACAACAGCATATGCTGTTATATTCAACAGCTGAAATACTTTTTACATTTGTTGAAGTTTGCTTTAAGGGAAGATTTTTCAAAAGATATTCCTTCTTAACATTAAGAAAAAACAAAAAAGTTATCTTCCTAAAAAGTCTTGATATATCCCCAAATGAAAATAAATATTTAAACTCCCTACACTTTTACTGCATAATGATATCTTAAGCTGTTTTTATGCAAGACTTAGCATAATAAAAAAGTATTTTACTTCCACCATCTGGTCATTTTCAAGAGAATAATAAGTGATGAAAATAGCAGTAGTATATAATTACAAATATATCTTTTGAAGGTGATGGATGAAATAATCAAATGGTTACATAAGAAAAAACAATGTAGTATATAGTAGAAAAAGCAACAGATTAGCATTCAGAAGGGCTGTATTTCCATCTCGGCTTTCTTTTAGATCTCAGACATAAAATAAGAGGGTTGGACTTGATACTCTCTACAATCCCTTCCATATGCTTCGACTAAATTATTCAGTTATCTTTCAAGGACTGCTGATTCTGGATCTCATCCTCATTTTTACAATAACTTCTATACATTCAATGTACTTTCTCATCTTCCTAACATCTAACTAGAAGCATTCCCCAAAATTCTGCCACTGGTCCTCTGCTCTGTTTCCTATAACACTAATTTCCTGAGATGAATTCCTGAATTCTCATAGTTTCTCTTATCTTATACAGATAACTCCTAAATCTTTGCTGTCCATTAATCAATTAAAAATGCTGTCCATTAATCAATAAAAATTTAATGCATACCTCCTATGTGCCAAGTGCTATGATAAGTACTGGAGATAATAAAAAAAGATAAAAGACAGCCCTTGCCCTCAAGGAGCTCAAAATCTAACGGGAGAGACAACAGACAAATGAATATGTACAAACAAGCCACATACAGGATAAATATATATTTACATAAATAGGCACATATATATGTATAATGTAAATAATTAACAAAAGAAAAGCACTAAAATTGGGATGAGTTAGGGAAGGCTTTCTATAGAAGGTGAGATTTTAGCTGGGACTTAAAGGAATCCAGAGAGGTCAGAGTGGACCTGGAGGCAAGAGTTGGAGAATTTTGTTTGGCAATAGCCAGGAAGCCAGTGTCATAGGATCAAAGAATATATGATGGGGAGTATGGTATAAGAAGACTGGAAAGGTAGAATGAAAGGCTCTGAATCTCAAACAGAGAATTTTGTATTAGTTTCTGGAAGCAATGGGGAATGACTGGAATTTATTGAGTGGGGAGGGGAAGAGGCATGGTTGGACCTGTGCTTTAGAAAAATCATTTTAGCAGCTGAATGAAGGATAGACTGCAGAGAGGAGAGACTTGAGGCAGGCAGATCTACTGCTACCATAATAATCTAGGTATGAGGAGATGAGAACCAGAGTGGTAGCAGTGTCAAAGGAGAGAAGGGAGCTTACATGAGAGGTATCACAAAGGTGAAATGGACAGGCCTTGGCAACATATAAGATATGGAGGGTGAGAGATAGTGAGGAGTCAAGAATGACCCCTAGGGTCTTAGGACAGTATGAGCTAGTGGAGGATTCAGCAAAGGAAAATGACAAATGATCAGGAGGATAATTAGGAGGGAGATCCTGAAAACCTAGAGAGGAGGGAGTGTCTGTGATTAGCTGCAGTTCAAGGCTGCAGAGAGGTACAGACAATGAGGACTGTATCAGAGGTCTAGTAACCTTCTACAGAGCACTTTTGATGGAATAAGGTCAGAAGTCAGATGAAAAGGGGTTAAGAAGAGAGTGAGAGAACAGACAGTGGAGGCACCTACTGCAGACAGCCCTTTCAAGAAGTTTAATTATAAAGGGCAGATACAGAATGCGAGTTAGCAGAAATGTGAGGATCAAATGAAATTTCTGTTTTTTAGGATGGGAGAGACATGGGCACATTTGTAGGCAGCAGGGAATGGGCCAGTATACAAGAAAGACTGAAAATAACTAACAGAGAGGGCATTGCGTTGGAAGAGATGGGATGCAATGAGATCACATGAGTTGGTGGAGGGGCTGACTTCAGTAGAGTAAAGGCAACTCATCATGTGAGATGGGTGAAGGAGGAGAGAGTGGCAGAAGGTGTAGGGATGATAGGAGACAAGGAAGGGGAAGAGGAGTTTTATGGCTGAGGAAAGCTCAGCTTGGGTGGAGGGATAGGAAACCATTAGAGGCTTGAAAAGGGATGAAAAGGTTTAGAAGAGCTCCTGCGGATAAACAGGATAGTAATATGATAAGGCAGGTATAGAAGAACTACTTACATTCTCTGTTTACAAATTCTTACTAGTTGTTGGTTGGTTGGCTGTTGTCCATTTTCAGGGAAGGAAGGCACCAGCAACTGTGGGGATGAGGAAAGGCCTCCTGAATAGGGCAGCCCTTAACTGCCTCTTGAAGGAAGCTGGGGAGTATATTCAGTTGGTGCAGAGGTCCATGTGAGCAAGAAGTGCATGCCATGTTAGGAAAACTAAGAAGGTTGGTTTGCCTGGGTAATATAATGCACGAAAAGGGAGGGAAATTCAGGAAGGCTAGAAAGGTAGATCTGGAGCAGATGATGAAGCTCTTTAAAAGTCAAACTGAGGAATTTATACTTACTTAATCCTTGAGGGAGCAACTGGATTTTACTGAGTAAGGAACGGTTTCAGATTGGTGCTTTAAAAAACACTACTTTGAAAACTATATGGAGACTGTATGGAATGGGGGGGGTATCTGAGGCAGGGAGACCAATTAGGAGAAATAGAATTCTGAGGATAAATACAAACTGAAATAAAATTCAGGTGAGAGAGAGTAAAACCTGGAGTGAGCACAGGGAAAGGGACCAATGCAAAATACGCTGTAAAGAAAGCAGCTCAGACAATGGACTGGGCACGTGGCAGGAGGAAGACGTGGGGGGGAAGGGGGGGGGGTGGAGCTGGGGTGGCCTCAGTGATGGGACCCTCCCAGGCCCTTCCTTCAATGTTGTCTCTCCTTTCCCTCACAAACACAACAGCACATGCTGCCTCTGTCCTTGTCCTCGTGCTCTAATTTCCTTTTCTTTCCATTGTACTTGACCCCAGTCCTATCTATCACTCAAGGCCCAGTTTAAATCCCTACTCCTCTATGAAAGACTTTTTCTAATTGTCTGAAGCAGGACAGAAAAGATGCATAAGAAATACGACTTAACCTGTATCAGCTTACAATCTAGTAATTCAATTTAACTCAATTGAACATATACGAGATATCTGTTAGGTAGAAGGCACTGTGCTCAGTGCTAATGGGGACATGGTCACCCATGGTGGGGCTAAATGCTTCAGGAATTCAGAAGGAATAAAAACCACGTTCATCAGGACAGAACAGCTAGGTGGTGCAGTACATAGAGTACCCTGCCTAGAATAAGGAAGACTCCTCTTCCTGAGTTCAAATCTGGTCTCAGATACCTAGATTAAGTCACTTAACAACTTCCTCAACTGTAAAAGGAGCTAGAGAAAGAAGTGGCCAAGAAAACCCCAAATGCATGAAGAGCCAGACATGACTGAAAAGTGACCGAACAACAACAACAAAACTGGTTAGAATCAGATCAGGAGAGACGGTGCCCAGGTACTGAAGGCAGTAGGAACAAAGGCACTGGCAGAGGGAAGCACAAAGCAGGTTTGCAGGACAGTGAATAGACCAGTTTAGCAGGAGTATAAGTATCTTTGATGTAGTACGGGGAGATTAACCTCATAAGGATTTACTTTTCAGGAGCACACTGGGCTTTAAATCCCAAACTAAGGAATTTTTATTTTATACTTCAAAGTCCAATAGGAAACTGCTGCACATTTTGAGCAAGGCAGTATCCAAGTGCCTTTTTGGAATATTAATTTAAAGGTTTAGATAAAAAATAGAAAGGGAAAGAACATGTAGGTGAAGAATGAGGTTTAAATTCTGATTTTTAAAAAGACAGTCAGAATCTGTTTTGAAGAAATTGTTGATGGGATTTTAAAACTGATTAGATTTAGCAATAAAGTGTATAGAAAAAATTTTAAATGACTGTGGTCTTGAAGCTAAGAAGATGGTGGCTACTATTCATGAAAACAGAAAAGATGTTTCATTTCAGACCTATTTAGACTGATGTGATGGAAAATCCAGAAGAAATGGTTGAAGAGGTGACTAAAGAGCCCAACCTCGTTCACTGTTCCTACTTTCCCAGAGATTCTCAGTCTTCTCTCTAATTTCTTCTTCCTTCTCTACACACAACTACACAAAAGCAGCACTTCTCTTAAAACAGTCTTCCCTAAATTCATCAAGCTAACATCATCTTCTTTCCAACTGAACTGCCTTACGGCACAGTCTACAAGAGTCCACACCTACCAGGTACAACTCCTCCTAACCCACTCACTGGTAAACCCTTTGCAATCCTTCCATCATTAGCACTCCTATTCTAGCACTTAAATGGAATTGTTGTCTTCAAGGTTAACAAAATTCCAAGTCAAAATTCAACAGCTTTTTCCATGTACTGATCCATCTCAATATCCCTGCACTATCTCATACTATAGATCACAGTTTACTTGAAACCATTTCCTTAGTTTCAATGACCCTGACCTTTCCTGGCCCTAACTCCAGATTAGGAGATTGAATGCTCCATTAGGGTTCATGTTACTGCTAATAGTAAAGGGGATCAAACACTGGATTTGTAGTCAAAGAATCCGAATCTGAATCCTGCCTTTGGTTTACTTTTACATGCCCTTCAGCAGGGTACTTGCCTTATAAAATAATAGAAGGTCTCTAAGATCTCTTTCAGCTTTCAGTATTCTTTACTTTTGTTTTTTTAATAATCTGTCTTTTTTCCTATCTCCTCAATATAAGTTTTTTATGTTTTTATTATTGGTGGCTTTTTTTCTCTTTTTACACCCATTCCTTATGCCATTAAAAAACCCCAAACCGTCTCCTACTACACTTTGGCTTCAACATCTGTGTGTTACTCCCTTCCTGGATATCTCTATCTTGTGTCCTTGACTGAACAGATCTTAGGCTGGATACAGCTTCCTCCTTAGTGTCTCTACTTCAGATTTTCTGAGCTTCTGTTAATATTATTGTCATTGCCATCATCTTGATGACTCAGGCTCAAAACCTTTGACTTCTTGTTCTAGCTTCTCGATTACCAAATGGCACACAAAGAAGGCTGTGATCTGGCTCCAACCTACCTTGCCATTCTTAGGCTCTACTGCTTCCCTATTTTCCAAACAACATGGATTCCCATGTGCATTTTATCTTTGCCCCTTCTGGTCTTCAATCTGAAATCCAGTTCCCTCTGTCTATGTCAAAAGCCTACTTACCTTTTAGCGCTTGCTCAAGTGTCAGCTCTCCATGATGACACCTATCCTGAGCCCAGCAACCATAACGTACATTATCGATCTTCATATTCCCCGTGGGACCTCAGATAACTGCTTATATACTGTGACATAATCCATATGTGCTTTTTCCTACTCAAATTTTTTGAGAACGCTTAGCCTGGATGTCTGATTTTGGCTCCAATATACTCTGGCCTATAATCCTATTATCTTTGTAGATGTCTCAGCCCCTACCCTCCCTCCTAAGTAAGAGCTTATCATATCAAAGAGACCATATCATATGAAATCCCACCCTAGAACTATGTATAAACAGTTAAGTATTTAATAAATGTAGAAATGAATGGGAGGCAAATATCTGTCAAGTAAAACTGCACATTCCAAAATGCCAATTATGATGCTAGAAAAACATGAAACTTATTAATAAATTCACTTGCTTATTAATTTGGCATAACATTATCATTACAAATGCAAAGTTGAGAAATGTGCCTCTTAAAAACCAACAAAACAGAAGTGTATTACAGAATACATACCAGCCACCTTTCATATTCATTAATGGCCAATTTGTCTTTGTCTTCTTTTTCAACCCTTTTTATTTCTTGCTTTTTTCTTTCATTTATTTTCTCTTTCATCTTCTGCCTGATGAGAAAGTCCTTCTGCTCATGCCTATTATTACAGGATAAAAAAATGAAATATTACAAGAATACAAGAATTTCCAAAGTATATTTTTTCTTGCTTTTTCATTTGCCTTGTCACATATTTATAGAGTATATATGTGTGCATATATATGCGCACACATATCTGTATATTCATATGTATATACAGACCTATGTTTAATTAAGTTGTTTGAAATCAATAATTTATTAAAAACCTATTAAATTTAGAAATAGTAATAACTCATTATTTTCACTGTGCTTTAAGGATTATAAAATGTTTTCTTCAAAACACCACTATGTGGGCATTAGGTCCTGCAAGAATTAATAGCTAAAAGCCTTAGCTTACAGATGAAAAAAGTAAATCTGTGAAAGATTAACTACCTGACCAAGACTGGACAAAGAGTCAGTCTCCCAGCCAAGATTCACACCAAATGTGCCTAACTCTTGTCAAGATGATACTATGTCTATTTATTTCTGAGAAGTTTTAAAACTATCTTTTCATCAAAGACCCCCTCTGATGCCACACTGTGGCATATGGATGGAGATGGCACAAGTTCTCAAAAGCCACAAGAAGGGAAGCTCTTATATGAGTAGTACCAAGGAAAGCCTCTGTAAGAAGTCAGAGGATTGGAGTTTGAATCTCAACTCTTGTTGTTACCTGGTTGGAATTAAAAGATTCCAGAGTTTCCTTGCAAATCTGTATGGTTTTATCTACATGACCCAGAAGCAGTGCAACATAAAAAATGATTCTTACTCGAACAGCTTTTTGGTGTTAGCTACCCCTGAAGGTCATCTACCAAGTGATAGAGAGGAAGTATTTTCAAAAGAAAAAAATCATCAATTCCTGAAATATTAAAGTATTTTAAAACTAGTAAAATATTTAACCGACTTTACCATTTTTCAACGGCTGATAAATTGTCTTTTATCTTTTCGGCATAATATTCTTCCTCTTTCTTTTTCTTTGCTCTTTCATATTCTCTCTCCTTTTTGTTTTTCTCTTTAAGGTATTCCAACTTTTTCTCTTTCCATTTTTCAAAAGCCTAAAAAAATTAGAAATATTTCCTTACTCCTTAAACATGACACAGCTTGCCTTTTCCTACTTTATTTTCCAAAATGTATTCTATGTGCTACAACACAACTGTGGGGTGAGAAGTTTTCATCATTACTTCTGACAGAGTCTGACTAAAATTCAATCTCATGACAGCTTCATTACTTTTTGGGCTTCTCCTTTCTTCTCAGCATTCTCCTCTTCAATTTGCCTCATTTTTTTTTCCTCAAGTTTCCTTTTGGCTGCCATCTTCTTAGCTTCCTTTTCTTTCATGGCTTTCCAGGCTTCAAAAGATGCTGATGCTTCTTCTTTCTTGGCCCCTTTCTTTTTTTGGGAGAGGGAAGGAGGTGAGAAGAGAGGAGAGGAAGAGATTGGGGTGAGATAAATGCATGCAATTTATATACTTATTATCATTTGTCACACTTGGATTTTTTAAATAAGGAATTAATTTAGAATTACTATGGCAAGTCAATTATTGGGGAAATAATTTGTACATTTTATAGCCTGACATACCTCTTAACAGGATAAACGTTCCAAAGGCCAAATTGTACTTGATCTCAATTATGGGAGCCCTGAACTTCTGTTGAAATAAATAGTAAGTAGCATGCTAAATAATATTGGAAAATGTTGAATTCATAATAAAAGAGGTCAGTGGGTATAGTTTATGACAATGTCAATATTCCTAAGAACGTATATATAACGGGAGTGGGGAGAGCAAAAGCATTATGTGAAACCTTACTGCTAAGGAGGTGACTATGAAGTCCAAGTGACCACACCATACAGATCCAATGATGTTACTTCATTTGCCTTCATATGAGATTAAGATCCTCTATTTTCTGTGACATATTGGGAGTATTTTAAAGTCATGTTCATCACAATTGACTGAATGGTGTGGGTATGAGTGCATCTGTGTGTGTGTGTGTGTGTGTGTGTGTGTGTGTGTGTGTGTGTGTGTGTGCGCACTCATCCTTCATTGCCAAAGAACACTATGCCATCAGAGAAATAATGGCATGACTTGCACTTCACTTTGTTTTGGGTGAGGGAGGGCTGTGCAGGTCCCCAGCCTCACTTCTCCTCCAGAGCCACCTGAATCTAGTGACCAGATATTCATCAGGATGACTGGAGATGACCCAGGATGAGGCAATTGGGGTTAAGAGACTTGCCCAAGGTCACACAGCTAGTGAGTGTCAAGTGTTTGAGGGGAGATTTGAACTCAGTTCCTCCTGACTCCTGCAGTGGTTCTCTATGCACTGCACCACCTAGCTGTCCCAACTGAATGCTAAGGTACTAGTTCAATAACTATTGTGCAAGTCAGGTACAAAATAGGCTCCAAATAAAAGAGGGTGATTAAAATTTGTGTGACATGGTACAGATTTTGACCTATGGTCTGTGGAGTGTTCAAATGGAAGCCATTTTCTAGGAAGTATCTTCATACAGTCTGGTATTTAGTACTAACTTCATTTTCCCAGTTCAGCTGTCACTCCACCTATGACACACGCAGTCATAAGAAGACTATTTTAAGTTCCCTGCACTGATTCTGCTCCTGAATGTCCTGTGTCTGTTGTCAGTTTTCACCTAGCTTTTATCCTGTCACACTGCCACTCTCTTTGCTGGGGTCCTGGCTTCTTACACTCTGACTCCCTGTACTGGTTCTTTGTCAATCATCCTGGAGGTCAGTGGTGGCCACCCTGCTGGTGTGAGCTACCACTGTAGGTGTCTTCTCTGATCTTATCTCTTAACGACTTTTGTTCTAATTCCACAGTACTTTCTTTGTTCTGCTCTACAGTTTGTTTGAGTGTGTTCAAATTCTAGTCTTGTCACTTCAGTCCTACACTTCACTCATTTGACCTTGACGTGGCTTCCAGTAGATGCTCACCTCAGCCTGGAAATTCCCTATACATACCCTTTTATCCTGCTCTCTCAGACTGACCAAGACTATCCTAGTTCTAACTTCATGCCTCCTTAAATGTTCCTTTGCTACTTAATGATCTTGACCATATGAAAAAAAAATGCAAGACTTAGCAACTTGTTATATTACAGTCGACTAAACTTCACCTTAATGAAGCACATAACTGAACGTTGTGCCTTCTCAGATGCTCTCCTCTGTAAGGGCTTATAATCTCTGAAAAGAAGGGAATACTGTGGAACTTTCTAGAGTTGAGATTAAGATCTGGAGAACCTTGGAGAGCCAATCAAGTTGAAGCTATTTTCTGTGTGCTAGTCTTCTAGACAGGCAGCTAGGTGGCACAGTAGATAGAAAGCCTGGAAATCAGGAAGACTCATCTTCCTGAGTTCAAATCTGGCCTTAGACACTAGCTGTGTACCCTATGCAAGTCACTTAACCCTGTTTGCTTCAGTTTCCTTGCATGTAAAATGAGCTGGAGAAGCAAATGGCAAACCACTCTGCCAAGAAAATCCCAAATGAGGCCACAAAGTGTCAGATACAACTGAAAATGACTAAACAACAAAAGTCTTCTGTGGAACAACTATATTGGAGCACATAAAGAACCCATGGGTGTGGAATAAAACCTCTAAAGTAACTGGACTAGACTTGTCATTGTGAGGATAATTCTACAAAATACTGAACTCTGCTGTTTTACAACTTTAAACATAGTTCTATAGGTGATCCAAAAGGCCCTAATGTATTTTAATAAAACAAACACCAAACCTCAGTCATGTAACCTGCCCTTGATGATAAGCCTCCATGCAAGTCTTATGATAAATTGGAAAAAAAATTTTTATTAAATGATGTAAAGTTAAAGTGGTTGATTTTACTCTTGGAACTAATACTGTCAAAGTTAGCATCATAGCACTGCTACTCAACACATCTCTAAGCATAAATGTAGAAAGCAGTGCCTTTATCCATAATTTAGATATAAAATTGGATACTCTTCACAAGTTCATTTCATCATTAGAAAATTTATATTTATATTATTTCTTTCATTATACATTTTTCTAGATACCTGTTCATTTTGTATTCTTAAATTTTCAGCTTCATTCTTTTTAATCCTCTGAAGTTCTTGAAAACATAAATTTTTCTTTATAAGCCAATCCTATAAAAGCAAGGGGAAAAAAAAACCACTATGTGATTCAAAGTTTCTCAAAAGAATATGGCTTTTTAAAATCTTATTTAATTTTAAAATTTTTTCCCAATTACATATAAAAAGAATTTTAACATTCTTTTTTCCTTCAAATTTTGAGTTCCAAACTCTCTCTCCCCTGCCCCCATTCAGATGGCAGCAATCTGATATAGGGTTAAACATGTGCAGTCATGCAAAACACATTTTCCACGCAACTCATTCTGTAAGAGAAAACACAGGGGAAAAAGAATAAAAAAAATAAAGAAAAAGTATCTTTGATTTGCAGCCACTTCTATCCGGAAATGGATAGTACCTTTCATCATAAGTCTTACCAAAGCACCTTGGAATATGCCTGAGAATAGCTAATTTATTCATAGTAGATCATCATACAATACTGATGTTACTGTGTACAGTGTTCTCCTGGATCTGCTCATTTCACATTCCATCAATTGATAAAAGTCTTTCCAAGTTTTTCTGAGACCATCCTGCTCATTATTTTGTAAAACACAACAGTATTCCATCACAATGATATAAAATAATTTGTTCAGCCCCTCCTCAATTGATGGATATCCCCTCAATTTCCAGTTCTTTACCACCAGTAAAAGAGTTCCTATAAATATTTTTGTACACATACATAGGTCCTTTTTCTTTTTTTCTCTTTGGGACAAAGATGTAGTACTGGTGTTGCTGAATCAAAGGCTATGCATGATTTTATAGCCATTTCTCAAATTGCTTTAGAGAATAGTTGAATCAGTAATAGTACATTAGTGTTTTAATGCTTCCACAAACCCTTCAATATTTATCATTTCCTTTTCTGTCAAATTAGATAATCTAATTTGTGTGAGGTAGTATCTCAGAGTTGCTTTAATTTTCATTTCTCTCATTAATAGTGATTTAAAGCATTTTTATGACCATAGATGGCTTTGATTACTTTGTCTGAAAACTTCCTGTTCATATACTTTGACCATTTATTGACTGGTCCTATTTCTATAAATTTGACTCAGTTTTCTATATGTTTGGGTAATGAAGACTATTAATTAAATTCAATGGATTAAATTAATTTGATAAATGAAATTAGTGCTTAAATTCACTGTAATTATTTCATAGTAGTAATTACCAATTATGTGTTTCCATTCATTCTATTTTCCCCATTTATTCTTCTCTCTCTCTCTTTTAGTCTGTCCATTCTCAAAAATGCTTTGCTTCTGACTTTTACCTCCCCCAAACTGCCTTCCCTTCTATCACCTCTTCCTTTCCCTTTTTTTATCCCCTTCCCTTCCTACTTTTCTACATAGTACCACAGATTTCTACATCCAATTCAGTGTGTATATTATTCCCTCTTGTAGCCAATACAGTAAGAGTAAGGTTTCCCCTTTCTTGCCCCCAATTTCCCCTTCCACTGTAAAATCTTTCAGGCCTCTTTTATGTTAATTTATCCCATTTTACCTCTTCTTTTCCCTTTCTCCCAGTGTAAACTTCTTTATCATCCCTTAATTTTATTTTTTTAGATAATCACACTGTCTCAATTCAACTCACACTTCTGCTTTCTATGTATTCTTCTTCTGACTGCCCTAATAATGAGAAAGTTTTTAGGTGTTATAAAGATCATTTTCCCATGGAGGAAATTAGACGATTTAGTTATCAAATCCCTTGATTTCTCTTTCCTGTTTACCTTTTTAATGCTTCTTTTCCATTTTGTACTTGAAAGTCAAATTTTCTATTGTGCTCTGCTCTTTTCATCAGCAAGTCCTCTATTTAACTGAATGTCCATTTTTTTCTTTTGGTTGTAATCCTAGCTCTTTTGCCTTCCAGAATGTCATATTCCAAGCTCTCCAATCCTTTAAAGTAAAAGCTGCAAAATCTTGTGTTATCCTGACTACGGCTCCACATTTGACTTGTTTCTTCTTGGATGCTTACAGTATTTTCGCCTTGATCTGGGAGGTCTAGAACTTGTCTATAATATTCCTGGGAATTTCCACTTTAGGATTTCTTTTGGGAGATGATCGGTAGATTTTTTTTTTCAATTTCTATTCTACCCTTTGGTTCTACAATTTCAGGGCAATTTTCTTTGATAATTTCTTGAAAGATGATGACTAGGATCTTTTTTTTTTTTTGGATCATGCCTTTGAGATAGTCCAGTAATTATTAAATTATCTCTTCTGGATCTATTTTCCAGGTCAGTGTTTTTCCAATGGGCTATTTCACATTTTCTTCTAATTTTTCAGTCTTTTGATTTTGAGTGTTTCTTGATGCCTCACAAAATTATTACTTTCCACCTGCCCAATTCTAACTTTTAAGGAATTATTTTCCTGAGGGAGCTTTGCTTCCTCCCTTTCCATTTGGCCAATTCTGCTTTCCAGGCATTCCTCTCTTCACTGGATCTTTGTGCCTCTTTCACCATTTGGCCTATTTGGTTTTGAAGTGCTGTTTCTTTTGTTTCTTTTTAAATAATTATTTTATTTGTTTTCAGTGTTCTATAATCACTTCCATATATCTTAGATATTTCCCCCTCCCTCTCCAAGATGGTTTACAGATTTTATAGGTTCTACACATACATTCCTATTAAATACAATTTCCCCATAGTCATGTTGAATAGAAGGATTAAAACAAATGGGAACATAAAACAAAACAAAAAGTTAACACAAAATAAAATGGTCTGCTTCATTCTGCAATCCAGTTCTGTACTTTTTTCTCTGGATGTGGAAAGTGTTTTGCCTCAAAGGTCCACTGGGAATTTTTTAGATCTTTGCATTGATGTGAAGGGCTAAGTCTATCAGAAAAATTCCTCGCATGCTGTGGTTGTTGCTGTTGTACAAAGTTCTCCTGGTTCTGCTCCTTTTGCTCAGCATCAGTTCATATAAGCCCTTCCAGGCCTCTTTGAAGTTTTCCTGTTCATCATTTCTCATAGCACAATAGCATTCCATTACATTCATATACCACAACTTGTACAGCCATTCCTCAATTGATGGGCATCCCCTTCATTTCCAGATTTTGGCCACCACAAAGAGAGCTGCCATAAATATTTTTGTACATGTGGGACCCTTTCCCATTTTTATGATCTTTTTGGGATATAGTCCTGGAAGCAATATTGCTGGGTCAAAGGGTATGCACATTTTTATAGCCCTTTGGGCATGGTTCCTAATTGGTCTCCAGAATAGTTATATCAGCTCACAGCTCCACCAACAATGAATTACTGTTCCAACTCTCCCACATCCTCTCCAACATTTATCATCTTCTTGTTTTGTCAGATTAGCCAATCCGATAGGTGTGATGTGGTACCTCAGAGTTGTTTTGATTTGCATCTCTCTAATCAATAGTGGTTTAGAGCATTTGTATAGCTAGTTTTAATTTCTTCCTCTGAAAACTGCCTGTTCATATCCTTTTTATCAATTGGGGAATAAAGTGTTATTTTCTTCAGTGTTTTTGTGCTTCGTTTACCAAGATGTTGACTCTTTATTTCATGATTTTGTTGCATCACTATCATTTCTCTTTTTAATTTCTTCTCTATCTCTCTTTACTTGATTTTAAAAATCCTTTTTGAGCTCTTCTATGACCTGAGACCAATTCATATTTTTCACTGAGGCTTTGCATGTAAGAATTTTGACTTTGCTGTCTTCTCCTGACTCTGTGTTTTGACCTTCCTTATTACCATAATTATTTTCTGTGTTAAGAATTGTTTTCTGTTGTTTATTTTCCAGGTTATTTCTTGACTTCTGACCCTTTGCTAAAGTGGGGCTCTGCTTCCAAAGTAGAGGGGGCACTGTCCCAAACTAAAAGGTTTTTGTGCAGCTGTTTTCAGAGGTAATCCTGGGGATCTCTGTTTCTGGCTTTTCCAGGGTGCTATGATCTAGGGAGAAGTGTATTTATTACCTCTCTTTACTGAGCACTAATTTGTGATCAACCACAAGCACTCTTTTCAACCTGTAACTGTGAACAGTCCCCTGTGGCCACAAGCTCTGCTGTGTTAGTGTTCCTTTTTGCACTGGAATTAAGAACCAGGACCATGACCCATGCAATGCAACAGAGGCCTGCCTCTGGTGCCAGCAAAGGGACCCTGTAAATCTCCTTCTGACCCATTGTCCAATCCTCTTACTATCTCTGGGATAAGAGGTCTGCAAACTGCCACTGATTCAGTCATCCCAAGGCCTGCTCCTGATTTGCTGGGGCTTGTTCTGCACTGGCACACCTGGACTGTGCACCTCTCTCAGGCTGGTGCAACAGACTTTTCCTGCCAACCTTCTAAGTTGTCTTGGGTTGGAAACACTCAAATCTTTTTGTGGGCTCTACCATTATAGAATTTTATAGTTATTATTTAAAGGTACTTGGTGAGATTTGGGGGAGAACTCAGGCCTGCCTTTACTCCACCATCTTGGCTTCACCTCGAACATCATTTTTTAATCAGTATATTTTGAAAATATCAACATATTAGCATTTTAATCTTTCACTCATGCAAAACCAACTGTTTAAATATACCATATTTATGGATTCTAATTATACTTGAAAGCATGGTGCTAAGTGGTTTCTACATTCTACAATGTTACATCAAACAAACAAACCCTTTATAGGAGGAAAAGAAAATGATGACACTAGATCACCTCAAGGTAGATGCTAAGTCTTTAGCAGAAATTCTAAACCTGGATCAATTATACAGTGTCAATTAACTTGAATGGGAAAATAATTACCTCTTTTTTTCAATATTGTTAATTTCATTTGTAATCCTGTATTTTTAAAAATAACATTCTAAGAAAGGATCCACAGGTTTTACTAGAGAGTCAAAGGAGTTCATAACACAAAAAGATTAAGAACTCTAGTCTATGTAATTTAGTGTAATGTTTCACCTATTGCTACAAAAATGGTAGGTAAGCAATTAAGAACAGATATATTTTCACACATCTATCTATACATATATAGATATAAAATATCTTTCTTCCTTATAAATAGGAGGAATACAGTGTCAATTTATATTCAAATGAATTGTAACACATTTCTATCTCTGAAATCCTAGTAGTTCCTTAAAATGTGGAAAGTGCTACACCAAAAACGGGACAAATTCCTTTTTTAGAATTAGTGACAAGCTAGGAAACCTCATTTTTCCATGAAAAATGAGAGCAGCTTTAATTTAAGACACACTGTTGGAAAATTTATATGTACACTCTGGATACAAACTCTGAAGTAGAGACCCATGCAGATCTTATATGACAATAATCTAGTTAAAATGAAATATATTCTGATGTATTTTTTGGCTCTTCTTCTTGGAGGCTCCTCCTCCTTTCTCTGCCCACTTAAAGTCATTCTAAAAAAAGAATCATTTCAATTTGCCATGTGGTTAGTGAATAACCTGGCTGCTCACCAAGTGTGAATAGAAATCATTTTCTGAAAATAACTAACACATATGTCCTTGCCAAGTTAATTTTTTCTTCTGAAAAACTAAACATTCTGATGTTCTTTCTCATGTATTATTCTCTTACCTGATAAACAGCTGCCCGTATGGAGTCGGCTTTGTCAAGCTCTGGGCTCTGCTTGTGCAAAGGTTTCTGGTCCAAGATCTTTAAAGTCCCCAGATACTGGGAAGATGCAGTTGTAGGCAGGGGTTTTTTCCTAGAAGGAGATTTTTCTAAGAATTCAGAAGATCCCAGTGGATCAAGGTAAAACTATGAAATTCTAGTTTGTAGAAGGTCAGAATTTGCATTTATTACAGCCGATGAAATTTAAATGTGTCTTACATGAAAATAGCCTAATTATGACAAATTAACACTCTCCTAAAGTAGCTTTATTTGGATGATACAATCAAAATTTAGATTAACAAAATAAACAAAACAGATTTGGGGTAAGGTAGGTATTTCATAATTAGAAGACTTAAAATTTAGCAGAATTTGGGGATTTAGCACATCTTGTCCAGGGCTTTCCCTCTTTCAATTACTTCCAATTCAGTCTGTATATAGCTTGCTTTGCATATAATTGTCTGCAAGTTGTGTCCCTCATTAGACTGTAAGCTCCTTGAGAATAAAGACTGTCTTGTGCTTCTGTCTGTATCCCCAGCACTTAGCACAGTACCTGGCACATATAAGATGCATAGTAAATGTAGATTAATTGATTAACTGATCTATTTATAATGTCATGAAAATTTGGAATCACATTGGCTAAACCTGACAAATGAATAAATTATTCACTTGGATATAAAGTCAAAAGGTAGTATTTGTGTATTATTGTAATGAATTGTTAAGACTTGCATAGCAGAGTAGACATTAAGAGTGTAGTCTTCAAGTTGGGAAGACTTGGGTTCACATTCCATCTGTGACACAAACTAAAAGGCCCTGGGCAAGTCACTTATCCTCTCTATGGCCTCAAGCCACTCCTTAGAATTTATCTACAAAAACATAGATTTGTGTCAGAGAGCATTCCCATATCATGTGGTCTCCCTACTGACAAAATAATAGATCCTTTTTAGCTTTTCATACAAATAGGAAACTGGCAGGTAAGGAGGGTAGGGGTGGAGAGGAGAACTGGGAGAGAGTTCTACTTTACTTATGACATGTTTAAGAAGAAAACAAAATGGCTAACATTCCTTTGCTAATGTTGATAATTTGTGTATTTTTATTTATGCATTTTTGAATGATTTATAAATGTCAATCTGGGCAAACAGCCCCATATAGGGGTGCAGACTTTTGCTACTCTGATTTTTTTAACTTATGATCTCATCAACTGGATGACAGAAATTGTTCTAGATGAGCTCTTTAATGAGACAAAGTTGTACTTTACACATAGCAAAGCAAGTTATGACAAATGTCAAAGGGACCAAGAAAACTGGTTACATGCTGAAACTTTTGTTGCCCTTGTAGTCATTAAAGTTCTAAGTGTCTTTATCTTTTTAACTTACCACTGGAATCTTTGCAGGAGTAGAAAGAGAAAGGAATCTATTTTTTTATTATTTCTATTTTTATTCTGAATTTGTTAGGCCTATTTACTATGGGATATTCTACCAGGAGTACATAAAAACTATTAACAGCCTGCAAGAGGTTGATAAACTATAGCATAGTGAGGAAAGAGGGAAAGGTATCATTTGTTATGACAAAATGAATGGTGAATATGAAGTTATGTAATCCCTAGACATAAAAGAAAATCTTCTGGTCTGGGGAAAGTAAAAGGAAAAAACTTTCATCATATGCTGGACAAGGAAGCTAGTTCTCTAAAGTCTTTTCCTGATCTAAATTCTAAGATGGGATGAAATAATAACTGCAAGAGAGACTATCCTGAGCACATGAAATACTATAAAACCACTCTCAGTACCAGAATACCAAGAAGGTACTTTAGTAACTACGAAAATGTTTTTCTCACCTTCTATTGAGAGATAGTTCTCTGTGGAAACATATCTCTGATTCTATAATAAAAGTCAATGAGACAATCATATTTACTTCACAAAAACAAAATATATAGTCAACTTTGCTAGAATGTCAATGCATAAATGAGATATTTATATTTTTATTACCTGATTGATTTTGTTCTTTTAGATGTTTTCTTCATATTCTTATCTTCATTATTTTTCTTTTAAATAGAAAAAAATACATTGTACAGGCAGCTACATAATTATTTTACAATTATGATTAGAAATCAGATGAAAATTATTTATAACTTTGCAAATAGGAGAAATGTGCAAGTTATTTTTTTCAACATGCTGGCTCAAATTCACCTAATTAAATAAATCCTCTATGAGCTTTACTTTCTGCCATTGCCAAATTCTACCCTCTAAAAACACTGCTAAAGTTCTAACAAATCCCCAAATGGTTTTTACTTTACGAGAACTTGAGTTGTAAATGGAGCAATGAGGTCCTGAAAATATGATGGAAGTAAAGGGAAACTAGTGTTTATCTCCCTTAGCTACAAGCAGCTGTATCTAATGCTCTAAGGTAAAAGCCTGACTGGTGACCACAAGAAGACTCCTGGGAAAATGTTACTTGAAAGGTGTTTATCTCTTACTTTCTGCTAACGTGAAATTCTCTGCAGTGTCAGAAATGAGAGACCTATTTCTACACAATTGGCTGAATTTTTTCAGCTCACAGCTTCATAGGAGGTGGGGAAAATGGGGAAAGGGAAAGGAATGTCTTATATACCAGACACTATGCAAAGTGATTTAAAAAAAAAAGTAATAGTTAACATTTATATATTGTTTTCTACATACCAGGTACTCTGCAAGCTTCTGTTTTTAGATCTTTTATTTGGGTAACTGGTACACATGGTTAAATGCAGCCTTTCTTTATTCTTAAGGTATTATAATTATGTACCATGATAATGACAATGATAAATGATTTAAACTTTACATAACACTTGTTTTTTACTTCTCTTACCTATCTTTTCATGTTCTCGATATTTGTTTATATGACTTCAACTCATGGCGTATTTCTTCACTCCACCTTAGCCAAACACTCCCTACCACACATGGTTCATTCACTTACATGATCAAAAATTTGGCTAATGTTTTAAGTCTTCCTCCAAATCTGTGCTTTATTCTCACTGTGACCTTTAACCCCTTTACCACTCAAAATTTTCCACAGGCATCTGACCACTGCTCCGATGTCACTTTGTTCCCTTCCCAATCTTTATTCCATACTTAACCAGATCATCTCCATACTTTTCTCTAAGCTCAGCTCCCCTGTTTTACTGATGATCATACGCCTTGACAAATTTCAGCCCCGTATTACTCTCTAAATCTTCTTTGTTTCTATAGTTTTGTACGTAACAATTTATGTTTTCTAACCTCACCTTCCTATCCCCACCCACCCCCTCCCAATTCTATAGACTCCTCATATCTTCCTAACAGTATACCTCTTCCACACCCTAAGATGAGGACCTCACTTTATATTTCCGCTGAAAAACTAGAGGCCATTTGCCATGAACTCCTTCTCTCCTTACCTCACAACCCATCATCCCTCATTGTCTCCTCTATCCAATCCCGAAGGATTAAATAACTTCTCTCCTTCCCAACACCAACCACTCTATACGTACCCTCGATCCCATCTCCTTCTCTAGCAGATTCCCCCTTACCCCATTCGTCCCTCCACTCCAGAATTCAGTTTTTCACTATTATACTGGTTTCTTCCTTATCTACAAAACTATTACCAAGTCTCCCCATCCTTAAAAAACTCTCACTAGCATCTATCATTACCTCAAGCTATCATCATCTTTGATGCCTTTCTCAGATTTCTAGACAAAAACTACCTATACTCATTGCCTCTATATCTGTTACTCCTACATCCTTTATAGTCGGTCTTCCTACTGATATCAGTGATTTCTTAATTGATATGTGAGATAGCTTTTTCTGAATCCTCATCCTTCTTGACCTTTCTCAACACTTGACACCACCCTGTCTTAATGGGCACTGGTTTTTTTGCAGTTTTGTAAGTTTTTTGTCAGTTACCTATCTGACTGCCCCTTCTATATTTTCTTTCCCATACCACCATCTATATACTGTTCTGTAACTGAAGATATTCCCCAAGGCTCTTTCCTGAGCTCTCTTATCTCTCTACAATTTCTGACATGTCTCTAATATACTCTCCTTGACAATACAAGCTCCTAGAGGGCAGAGATACTTTTGCTTTCATCTTTGTATCTCCACTGCTTAATGCCTGGCACACAGTAAGTATGTGATAATTACTTACTGACTGACTCATCTGCTCCCATTAGTTTAGTTATAATCTCTACATAGATGACTCCCAGGTCCATGGTAGTGTGCTAATTATTTGGACCAAGAAATAATTTTAATTATGGTTTCATTTTGTGACAGCAATGGTCCTGTATTAGTGCGTGCATTGACGGTAAACTGACTTAGAATATCTGACCCTGGCCTTCCCACCTTCAGATGGTTCTGTAAGTTGAGTAACTGGATTTCAAACTATACACACTTGTTTCATTACTCTTTTGTTGTGTTTTTAATTCTATGTTTTTAACTTTATTCCAAGTTAAGTTATATGAATGTTGTAGCTCTTAAAAAGCACACTTAGTTGTCCTGAGTAATATCAGGGCTCTGGACCCAGATGGCTCAGGAGAAGAAAGTGAGGTTGGTGACCCGTACACAGCCTCCCTCACTCAAATCAAAGTCAACTGCAAGTCATGTCATCATCTTGATGTCACAGTCCTGTTTGAGAATGAAGGACAAACACAAGACACACTGAAGCAATTGTGGATATGGGGAGGTAAAGCAGCTCAAAGATCACTCAAGTCCATAATGAAACAAGATCTATCACACCAAACCACAAAATATAGGTAAAAATGAAAATCAACACCAAGAACAGAGAAATAATTTTGTGAACTGACTTAATCCTCCGAAAGAAAGACTTTCTAAGCAATCTGAGTAGCTGAAAAGAGTTTTTATTAAATTTCTGTACCACAGGGGTTCTTAAGCCTGGGGTCCATGAACTTTTTCAAGTATTTTAATAAGTATATTTCAGTATAATTTACTTCCTTTATAATGTTACACGTTATTATATTCATCTAAATACTTCATTCTGAGGAGTCCATGACACAAGAAAGGTTAAGAACCCCTTGGCTTTAAGCATGACTTACTGCAGCATGACTGTTTATTGCTTCCTAAGGTTCTCAGATAACATGGTAATATATTTTTTCCCTTCCTCCCACTCACAGTTACCCTAAGCTGAGTCCCTTATCACTCCTCACTTGTATTCCCTCATGAGTTTCCTGATCAGTCTCTCAAGTTTCTCTTTTCCAATCTATGCTCTCTAGAGGAGCAGCCAAAATGACTTCTCTAAAATACGGGACTAAGTTACTCCTCCACTTAGTAAACTGACAACTCTCTATTGCCTTGAGATCAAATTTACACTCCTATATTTGACTTTTAAAACCCTTCAAAACCTGGCCTCAACCTACCTTCCCATTCCATTCCATATTTCTGCCATTCATAATTCTACTGTCTAATCAACTGGCCTTTTTGCTCCTCGCATACATTTCATTTCCCACCTCTGGGCTTTTCACGCTGGCTGTCTCTCAGGCCTGAAATGCACTCCCTCTTTACCTTTTCTACGTCTTAAAATCCCCAGGTTTCTTCAAACCTCAGTACAAGCACAAGCATCTATATGAAGTCTTTTTTGATACCTTTAGCTTCTAGCATTTCTCATTACATTGTGTTTACTTTCTACATATTTTGAATTTATTTATGTGTGTATACGTCGTGTCATCTAATAGAATGGAATGTTCCTGAGGTCGGGGCTGTTTCATTTTTGTCTGTGTCTGGCACATAGTAGGAACTCAATAAACTGGTCCTATTCCCTCTGTTACTTTGTAAGACCCATACAGGCAGAGTCCCTATATTATTTTTCTTTCCCTCTTCCCTAGCATCTAAGACAGCATTCTGTAATGAGTTCATATTCAGTTTTAGAGCTGGAATGGATTTTAGAAGTCTTCCAATCCACCCCCTTCCACTTTACACAATGGGAAAGGTAGGCCCAGAATGGTTAAGTGCCTTGCCCCAGGTAACAAAAGCAGTAAGTTTTAGAACTGGAACTCAAAGTCAGGTCCTTTGACTGTAAATCCTTTCCACTGTATACATAGTGCTTAATAATTGTGGAGTTGAATACTCCAGATGCGATATAAAACCTAGAAAATGCTGGATCAGAAATTTAAAGCAAATTATCAAATAGGAATATATTACTATTCTGAACTTACAAGGATTCATTCACTCATTAAACATTTAGAAGTAGTCTCTGAGCCCCTCTCCTGCAGCTCCTGCATCTGAGGCCACCACCTTTGTGACTTTCCAGAACCTAATTCCTTTTCCTGGGCACAACAGCTCTATATCAGGTGTCCCAAAAGACTTTGTGTAGTTTTAAGCTATTAAAACTTTAAAGAATATGTAGGCTTCTCTATTAGAATATAAGTTATTTTAGGGCAAGCAATACTTTTCTTTGGTGTTTTCATCCCCAAGGCTTGGCACAGTGCTTAGAAAGTACCAGACATTTAATAAATGTTTTTATTAATTCATTCACTGACCTAAGGAAACCATAAAACTGCGTTTGGAAGTCAGAAAAACAAGATAATAAGGTAACACATAATAAAGGGAGATGACCACATGGTACAACCTTTGTATCATAATTGCTGGACAAATGAAAGACACGAGAAAACAATGCTGGGTCAAATTAGTCACCTTGGAAGAGGGTTTAGGAAGGGACAAGCAGATGGGAAATCAGGGAGAGGGAAAGCAATGGAAATTAAAAATTGGGATGAGTAGAATAAGAAGCTTCGCATCCTAAATCTATAAATTAGCTTTCCATCAAACTATTGATTGAAAATTGAATGGTAACTATAGAAAAACCTCAAATTTGTGAAGTGTAGATATCTGGCAACCTCAGCTATTTAGAACACAAGGGAAATCTAGGAAATAAGCAATAAAAGCCCATAAGCAGTCAAAATAGACACTATAATGCCTATGCACTAAAGCATGGACTATATTTTATTCATAAAAGTATACCCACCAATTCAGAGTTTAATTACTCATACATAATTCTAATCAGCAACTACGCCTCTAAATTCAGTGAGAACAAGGACTAGCTCTTATCTAAATGTTCTGTCTCTCCTCAGCACCTTGCATTTACAACGAGCACCTAGCTCTGCATACAACTGGTAGTCAGAAAGTTTGTAGAATATGAAGGTTTCTAGGATCAAAGCAAATGCAAAGGGTGAGAGGAGGTGCTATGGGTAGGTACACAGAAATGAGAAGCAATAGTTCAGAGCCTGATTATAAGGAAAGAAACCACTCCTACACACACACACACACACACACACACACACACAAAATGCAAAAAGTGCACACAAGAACATGTTGGTGGCACTCTGGACTTTTTCAACTCTTTTTCTGTTACACCAAGGGATGCCTCTATCCCTGAAATCTCCCCTTTCTATTGTTACGTTCCTGCCTGGAACCCTTAATTTGAGGAAGGGTCAAGCCCATCCCAGCTCCTTTTCAGTCTCTTCAGATTCCACACCTCTACCCCAAGTCCCTCCTTTGATTTGTGAGTTCCTGCCTGGAGCCTGTGCCATGCATGAATCATTGCTTTACTAGATCTGATCCAGACACTCTAGACTTTTTTACTTCCATTTCGGTTACATTCTTCCCTCTGCAGATGCCTTTGTGCTCTCCTTCTTCTGATTGGTGAATTCCTGCCTGGAAACTTTGAGCTAGGAAGTGCCCAGGTCATCCACGCTCACTGCTCTCCTGGCTCTGATCCACACTCAAGACTTTTCCACCTCTAGCCCTGCTACTGCCTTCTTACCTTGAAGATGCCTCCTTGCTGCAGCTCCCTTCTTAGCTGAGAAATTCCTCCCTGAAGCATTCATTTAGGGAAA
>CM053772.1:153103594-153119937 GCA_028658325.1 Potorous gilbertii
GGAGGGAATAATTAGAAATAAATGCTTCTGGGGAGGGCCAAGGTCAAAGAGATTGGAATAAATGGGGGGCAGGATAGGATGGAAGGAAATATAGTTAGTCTTACAGAACATGACTATTATGGAAGTCGTAGCAAAGCTACACATATATAGCCTATATTGAATTGCTTGCCTTCTCAGTGGGGATGGGTGGGGAGGGAGGAAGGGAGATAAGTTGGAACTCAAAGTTTTAGGAAGGAATGTTGAGAATTACTTTTTCCATACACCTGGCAAATAAGAAATACAGGTAGTAAGGTACAGAAATCAATCTTGCCCTACAAGAAAAGAGAGAAGATGGGGATAAGGGAAGGGAGGGGTGTGATAGAAGGGAGGCCATATTGAGGGAAGGGGTAATCAGAATGCAAGGCATTATGGGGTGGGGAGAGGGGAGATGGGGAGAAAATTTGGAACTCAAAATTTTGTGGAAATGAATGTTGAAAAATAAAAAAAAAATAAACATTAAAAAAAGAGCTCTAGCAAATCTTTGGAGGCTCCTTAGTAGTATGTATAAATAACGGTGAAAGGGCACAAAAGTAGAGTATCAGTATGTCCTGCCACCAGGATGTGTGGGTTTAAACCCTACTAGGCTTTCCCTTTTTTCCCATGTGGATCTCTCTTCTTAAGTCCCAGTATCTGCTCTCAAGTTTAGTCATCTATTTTGATTTTTCAAAGTTGATCATCTTTATTTATAGACAATGTTCACTGTTGGGTATAGACTTGAGAACTGCCAGTCTTACAGTGTTACCAAGGCTCAGAAGCTATTGTTGTTTTTCTGAAGGTGATCAGTTTTAACTAAACAGTTCGGTCTTGAAACCCCTATTAAAGGGTGGTACTAAGACAAAAACCTAGCACTTAAGTAAGTAAACAGAATGTCAGCAGCGGTTATTTCTTTAAGCCTAGAAGTTATACAAATAAATCACAACCAATCAAAGCAACATGAGTGATGTCTGCAAAATGAAAGCATGGTTTTCTGTATGTCATTACAGCAAAAAGATGACAGGTGGAAAGAAATAAATTGTAATAATTTTCCTTCTGCCAGCCCAGCCCTCATAGTCATAATATAAGGAGATATCTCTTGTGGAAAAGAGGTTGGTCGTCCCCATGAACTAGTTGCTAACCAACTGCCTCTTAAAGGGCAGGCAAGCCAACCTAACTGCAGCAGCAGAGCACCCTGTGATGGAGACAGCAGCCAACATATCAAACAAGCCAAACTACCGCCACCACCTTATCTTCCATTGGACCTTTATGGAGATGGCCTAGAATCCCAAACCCAAGAGCTGTGGGAACAGCAGTGCCCTCCAAAACTACTGCTTTTGAGCCCGGCCTCCACAGCTATCACTGAGAGGAAAAATCACTGTGGTGGAGGGAGGTCTTCATCACCACTAGCAACAACTACTGAACACAAACTAGCAATAGGTCATCAACAAGCAGATAGACCCAAGAGATCTGGGGGTGGTAATACCCCACCCCTCCCCACCTCCACATCCGACAATCAGTCCTATTTCCAGACCAATTCTCACAGCTATTATCTGGGGAAATGAATCCTATGAAGAAGAGGCCAGTTATCCAACATCCCACTGCCTCTCATAGGGCAGGTGAGCCAGACTAGCTGAAACAGGACATGGGAGGGAGGAGGGAAGGGGAGGGGACAGGAGGCAGCATGTACCAGGGAAATCAAACCACTGTCATCACCACTGCTCCTCAGATCCTCATGGAGACAGCCTAAGACCCTGAACTCAAGAGCTTTAGGAATAACAATGCTGATATCCCAATGTCAAATGGTTCTGATAATGTTAATCTATTCCTTCAAACTTCAAGGCTCATCTTGTCCTTTGCTATTGTTGGAGTATTTCAAACTCTCTCTTATATATTCAATAGGAAAATTCTGCATTTCAACTTATTTACTCAGAGGTCAAAGTGACCAAGTGTGAGATTAGGCTGTCTCAGTCATGTAGAAAAACTATGAATGAAACTAGAACCTACAATTACACAATATTCTGAAGAAGAATGCTATCTATTAGTGATTTGAAACCAAATTATGACCTAATAAAATTAATTTTTATATCATTCTAGCAAATATTTCTTTGTACTTAGGTAGCTCATTAATTAAAAAGAAGAATGCTAAGGTTTTAATGATAAATATGAAGTCCTAGAAGTAACTGTCCTTTAGAACATATAAAATAAAAATAGGAAAAAAATGTATACCTTTTTTAGAAGATCTTTCTGCTGGAAGAGGGAAAAGGTAGTCTCCAAGATTTTCAGCATCTGATAGCTGGTGAGGAATTGCTAATGATGTTTGTGGGCTTGTAAACAATGGACCCTTAAAAATGATATTTAAGGGGTAAGTTTAATTTTTATTGTATCTAATACAGTAGAAAATTTGAGTCTAGTTTGTGATTATTTTGTCCCCAAATAATTGACAGTCTTTGATTTTTGTTATACTTTTTTTAAAAAAAGATGAGTTGTTACTTTGAAAAATTTTTTATACTATACTATATCCTCTTAATGCTTCCCCCTTTATCATTCTTTGTAACAAAGAAAAGACATTTAAACAATGTTGACTGGTAATGCAATTGTATCTGACAGCATATACCAAATTCCATCCCCACCTCTCTAGTGAGAGGGCAAAAGATGAGTTTCAAATTTTGAGATATAAATTTAAATGGAGATTATAGTTAATGAAACTCCTAACACGGAAGGCATCAAAGAAAAAATTGTAGAAACAATTTATAACCATGTAAAAGAGAATCACAGCAATGAAATATACCAAATTTTTTTGAATGAATCTAGGGCAGTTCTCAGAAGGAAAATTAAAGCTCTGAAAATATATATTAACAAAACTGGAAGCATTAATTAACTCAGCATGCAATTAAAAAGCTAAAAATACACAGAGAAAAGAGAAATAAAAAGGAAAAGCAAAAAAGGCTACAAAATTGATAAACAAAACCAAAAGCTGTTTTTATAAAAACCTAACTGATAAGCCATTAGCTAATCTGATTAAAAGAAAAGAACATCAAATTATGAAAAGCAAAAATGAACCACCTCAAATTCACAATGGACAATGGAAAAAAAATCATTACAAAGTTATATGACAGAAAAATTGAGAATCGAAAGGATATGATTTACTTATAAAACTACAAAATTCCAAAATTAACAAAAACAAAATATAGAGATCTTAAAATGCAAAGAAAGAGAAATTGAACAAACAACAAATGAACTATAAAAACAATGCAGGGGCACTGGACAGATTTCCAAGAGAACTATTTTATTTATTGTTGTTACTGTTTGTCCTTCACTCTTGAAGAGGACCATAATATCAGAAAGGCAATGCCAGGACTTTGCAAGTGAACTGGATTTAAGTGAGGGAGGGCTCACTTTCTCCTCCAGAGGCATTTGGGTCCACTGGCAAGATATAGATCAGGAAGACTGGAGATGGCCTCAGATACAGTGGGAAGACTATGGCTTTTTTAAACTAAGGTCTTTCTCAGGATATCTATCTAATTTATTAGTTCATTCCATTTACTGTAAGACAATATAGACTTTAAATTTCTTAAAGGCAGAACATATGTCTTATGTATCTTTATATGCTTTGGAGTAGCACAGACATAAAATGTGTTCAATGAATATCTTGAGAAAAATGAATGAAAAGAGTATCAGTACTCCTTTTCCCAAAACCCATCCATTCATCTGTACAATGGAATGATCTCATTTTAACTTATGTAATACTATACATGTCCTTTCTTTATTATTAATAATATAGACAATTGATAAATCTCACAAAACAAAATTTGAACAATGATGATCAGACAAAAAAGGCTTACATTCAAGAACAAGACACAATAGTTACCTCAGAACTGGGGCTTTCAGGGAGAGTTCTTTGCTCAATTTTGCCACTCAGTCTTGTCAGAGATGAAGGTGCAGAATGTGAAAATTCTGTTTTTGCAAAAGCAGGGTTATCTTCCTCTTCTAGTACATCTTCATCACCCACATGACTAGTCTTTCTTAAGATTCCTCTTAGTCTTGGTAAAGGTACTTTAACATCAGTATCTTTTTCAAGGTTGCTGCTGTTTTCTGTTGAGAATAAAATACTTCAATTTGAGTACACAAACTTTAGATAGTAGGGCTCAGGGTCAGTGACAACACACTGTTTCAGAGGGAAAAATTAATTTCCTCACTAATCATCTATATACTACATATCCAAAAATATCTGAGTCTTCTTGAGACAAGTATGCTCAGTTCATCTACCACTGATGCTTATATGACACAGTTTTAGGTCCTTTTACCTTGTGGCAGCCCTCACCTGGACACAGTTTTTCACTGCTTCTCCTTCTGTAATACAATGACCAGAATGGGACCCAATTAATTAACTTAAAAATGAGATACTGGACACAACAAGTGGAAAATGTGACCACTGCCTATAAAATGCAAATTCATCTTAAATTAATATTCTACTACTAAATTTTTTAAAACTCTAAAATGTACAGAAGATCTATTTTTGTTAAAAATAACACTTTGGTAAGACCACCACTAACTATTCAGAAGAACAAAAGACAACTGCATTTTAGGGAGCAGCAAAAATATAAGTCCATTAGTGACCACCATCTTAGAAATAGTAATTTCTACTGATTGTATAAAGTGACTGGTTTGATCAAATTTAGTTTCCTAAAGCAGCGGGAAATCTTTCCAAACCTAAAATGGATTTTTTGTTGTGTTAAAAACAAAGCAGAGAAAAAATTTTCAGCTGAGAGAGAAATTTTCAGCAATGTCACTATATGTGTATGTCTGTGTATGTATATGTGTATATATATATATAGATAGATATATACATATATGTATGTGTGTACATGTGTGTCTACACACACAGAGTCATTTACAAGACTTTTTCTCTATGGTTAAAGGCAGAAGTATAATCTCTTTTATGAGTCAGCCTTGAAATCACCCCTGATACACAATGGTTATGTGTCCATGGACAAGTCATTTAACCTCTTGGGGTCCCAGGAGACTCTGTGAGATATACTGTGAGTTACAGAACAACTACAGACAAGAAGCCCATTTCAATCAATGGAGAGAAATGTTTAACAAAGTTCTCTACATTAATGAGATCCCAAGTCTGGTTCATTCATTTCATGGTATAATTAACTATACTATGAATGTTATACAGTTACACTGTACTTTGGTCCTGAAATCTGATGCCTTATGCTCACTGATAGTAGTACCTCTTGGGAAAGACTGACGATGACAATCTGAAGAGGACAGCAAGGATGGTACAAGGTCTCAGGCAATGTTACGTGAGGAACAAGGGAAGGAAGCAGAAGTGTATATCCCAGAAAAAATTGGAGGGGGAAAAAGTAATCAAGGTTAATCCATGGCAAAGTGATTAGTAATACAAAGGTTAGGAGCTACAGATATGCAGACTCATTACAGTGAATCATTCTCAAGTTATTCTAATACTTACTAACTATATGGCCCTAGGTAAGTAATTTCTCCCTTTTGACTCTTCACTTCCCTCATTCATAAAATGGGGATAACAATATTTATAACAACATGTTTCCAAGAGTGCGGTGAGGAAAGTAACTTGTAAACTTTGAAGCATGAAATGATATGCTGATAAATATACTTAAGAGCTTTCCCCCTAACAGTGCAATGTTCCATGGTAACGAGTATTTATTGATTTAATTAATATCTCTTGGGGGAAAAAAACTGATTATCTCTAGTGTGTGACCCTGTAATTCTCATTTTTTTAACATTAAAGTACTTCATTTATGTAATTTATGATGTAAGTAGAAAGATTGTTAGCTCTTTTCCTTAAACATCAAGTATTAATTACTTGAGCTCCCACAAACTCACTATCTCAAACATATCTAGTTTCTCAAATAACAAAACCAATTAATTGGAATAAAAGTAAATAAACATGTAAGAGAAAAGGAGACAGGGACATGTAATATTATTCACTCACACTGAATTCAAAACATTTTTCCCTTGCTAACACTCTATAACAAAAGACCAGGCATAAATTCTTTCACCTTTCCTCCTACAACATGGGAATATAGCTTCTTGACATATGCTACTTCCAATAAAAATTCTATTATAAAAAGAAATATCATTCTCCAGTAAGATTTTGTGGGGGGAAAGGAGGGGTGGGTAAAGATCTATGATTTTATCATTGCAGAGAAGCAATAAAACTCCCTCCACCAATACAGACTGAATACAGTCTAGAACTGACATCATTTGTAAGAGCTTTGCCTAATGTCACACTGTGGAGCTGACTGACTCTAAGGCCCACTCTTCCTACTGCTGCCAGGCTGCTTCTGTGATAATCATAAGAGAATTTAACTACAATACAAAAATAAAAGTTTACATTGTACAATTAAGTAAAAATAATTTGTTTCAATATATTTAAAATTTTTATGCTTATTACATAATTAATATGCCATTCTTACTCCATATTAAAAATTACAGTACTTTCACTTAAATCTTGCTGCCATCATGTGGTTAAAAAATTAATCTTAAACAACTCTAACCATAGCCAAATCTTGACTACTACAGTCTAGGTTCTTCGGTTTGTTAATTATCTTCAACAAGTATTTACACCTTGACTGGCTATACCCTACCATGGAGCATACCGTAAGCCAAGCCTGTACAACACATGGCCCCTGGTCACTTAAGGCCCTCAAGCTACTTGTAGCCTGCTAAAGGATTTTAGGTGACCTGTGAAAAATGTAGGGAAAAACATCCTTTGTACATAGAGGAAATCCTCTGGCAGGTCATGGGCCACAGGTTGTGCAGGTCTGCCCTAAGCTATGTATTATACAATAATTTTGTATAATTAAAATGCAATTAAGAATGAATTAAATAATTGTAAACTAGACTCTTCAGAGCACTCAAAGGGTCAGAAGGATAAACAGAAAAAAAGGGTGGTAGATATATGGCCAAAAGAAGAAGGAAAGGTAAACCAAATTGAAAAATTTTAAATTATTTCCTGAAATATAGTTTTGGAGAGATTTCTTATGGTTGGTAGCTTTTTGGTTTTGGTTTTTTACTTGCTACCGTTGCAATCTTATCAACGTTATCAGGTTCCCCAATTACAAATCAGAAGAGTAAAATGCCTTTGTTGCACTGTGCTTTGTTTTTAACAAAAAAGAATTAGGAAAGGGGATATATTATTCAAAAAGTGTGAATTTTTTAAGACATAATTCCTGACTTTAATCAGAGCCAATGAAGATATGACATAGGGTGGCTATGAGCAGTAGGGGACAAAAGGGACTTTGGGGAACAAAGGAAGGTAACAAAAGCAGAGCCTTCTGTTCTACTTTCCACTACTGAATTCTTCCTACCCTATTTATTCAATAAAATAGTTGACCTTTTTTTCTTAAGAAATATAGTTCCTTCTAGTCTTTAACTCCTACCTGTAAGCACCTTCTTCTGTTCTTAAAAAAAATGATTGCATCCAATTCATGCATTCTTACCAATTTTCCTCACTCTTCATTGTTAACAAAATACTTCCAACATTTAAGAGAGCACATTACTACAACAGTTTTCCTAAATGTGTCTCTCTACCCCATTTCTCTGCCCTCCAAACCACCTTAGAAAAGGCCACCAAACTTTTTTTCTAAAACATCATTATCAATGCTATGTTAATCAGGACTACCAAAATTCTCAAATAACTTTTAAGGTCTGCAATCTGGCCCTACATGTCTATACAACTCACTTCCCAATTCTCCCCAATATACTTCATATTCTACTCCAACAGGATTTGTTTCTTTACTGTCATGGAATAAGGGAAAAGGAAGAGAAAATCATTTATACAGTGACTACTATATACACTGTGCTAAATGTTTTCTAAATATTCATATTCTATTGATCTTCATAACAACCCTATTATCCTAATTTTACAGTAGGGGAAACTGAGATAAGACAGAGCTTAAGTATTGTGGCTAGTAAACATCTGAAGCTGGATTTGAACTTAGGTCTTCCTAACTCCAGACCTAGCTGTGCCTGCCTGTAGATCTGTGTGTGTGTATACATAAGTGCGTGTATATATATACACATATATGCATGTACATATTTACACACACACACACACACACACACACACACACACACACACACACACACTTCCTAAACCCAAATTCTCCTTTTCAAATCCTATGAATCTCACAAGGAGTATAAGGCATTACAGATCATGGCCTGGCAGGGACCTCAACAATTAGATCTCCAATTCCATCATTTTACAGGTCAGGGACTGAATAGCTCCAAGCCCTGATTTCATCTATGAAGTTTTCCTTGGCTCACTCATTCTCCATGAGCTGTCATTTCTCTATTATTACGCAGCCAATACCACACAATTTAGCTCTGTTTTTCACTCAGTCTAGTCTTATTTCCACAACTGGATTATAAGCTTTGAAGGCAGAGTCTACGAATGAATGAATTTAAAAGCATTTATTAAGTTCATTTGCCAGTCACTGTTCTAGGGTCTAGGGGTATAAACACAAAAATGAGTTATTTTCTGCTTTCAAGGAGCTTGAATTCTAACAGGGAGAGAACATGAATGAACACACACACACACACACACACACACACACACACACACACACACACACGTGCTGACCATAAAATCGAGTATCATTAAAAATAAGAAGGCAAAGGCTATGAAGAACAACATCTGAAACTCTCAAACAGTTGGTTAACCCCTCCATTTTTGCCTTAGATGTCTGGCCCATTTATTTCAACAACTGCTGCACATACACACATACACACACTCTAGGTCACGTGACCAAGGCTAATCTGTCTTGCCAGGAGACCCAAACTCCCTTGTCTATTCTATCTAGCCTGCCCAGACCAGCAGACCATGCTTCCCTTCTTGTTCTCCCTTCCTGCCATTCTCTTTGTTGTCCCCCAGGCTCTCATCTGCCTTACTCTAAGAACCATAACCAAATCAATGCCAATACTGACTCTAGAAAAGGTATGTGAACCCAGTTCCCTATTGCTCCACTAACCATACTGTGTATCTCTCCAAGCCACAATGCCCTTCCCCTACATGTGTGGTCATCTCCATTAGAATGCAAAGCTCTCAGGAGTTCATGAACAATTTCACTTCTGAATTTGTGCGCCCAGCACTCCACAGAGTACAAAATGGTGAGCACTCACTAAGTGTTTTTTGTTCATTCCGTCATTCATGTACCTTCAATTCACTTCCTTCTATAGTGGCTCCTTCGACCCACTCTAAAAATGTGCTCAGGCCTCCCTTATTCTAAATAAATGGACCCTTCTCTTGATCTAGACCACTCTTCTCTGCACTAACAAACTCTCAGAATTTCTGCCTCCACTCCTTTTTCATTCAATTTCTCTCTATTCCTTGTAACCAGCTCTTCTCATCCTCGCTCATTCTACTCCACTGAAACTGCCATCTCCAGAGTCAGTATCACCAAATGCAATGGCCTTTTTCAAGTCCTTATTTTCCATGACTTTATGCAATATACAATATTACTAATTATTCTCTCCTTGACAACGTTTCTTCCATTGGCTTGTGCCACTACATTCTCATGTTCGTTCATGACCATTATCTCTCTCATGCTTTGTGTTCTATTTTTCTTGCTGCTCTTTCCTTGTGTTGTAATTCTCTGCTCTGGTTCCTCCACTGAAGGGTGCCCCCAATGTCTCATTACAGGGTAAAATGTGACCCCTGGTTCCTTAAGATTATTCAGAGCATAATCTCTGGGAGTTCCTTTGTGTATGCACTGTGTAACTGATTGTCTACTATCTGAGGAACAGACTTGCTAAGTTTGGAGATGTTTATAATTAGAAAATTGGCCATTAGATGACAAATGTTTTTACCCAAAGACATAAAGGAGTTGCAAAGTGAATCAATGAAGGGATACTCATGCTGACAAAATGACGAATCTTCAAGCTAAAATGTTAAGTTCGCAATAAATACCAATTAAATGAGGTACCTGATGATACAAATTTGACCAGCCTAGGCGTAGATTTTATTTTTATTTCTTCTTCTTGTTCACTTTCCTGATCTTTTCCTTGAGGATGCAATGAATTAATTCCAAATTCCTCCAAAGTATCTGGTCCTGCTTCTTTTTCTGTTTTGATGGGAAATGCAACTAAATCTTTTGTTACATTGCTATCTGTTGTCTTCGTTTTCAAAAAAGTCATTTTTGAAGAATCCTTTTCTTCATCATCTGACACAAGAAAATCATTAGTAACGTTTTTATTAGTTGCCCTTTCATCCACTGATGTGTCAGAATAACCTCCCAAAGAACCTGAGAAACAGGAAAGGGAAAGAAAGGACTTCAATACTTACACTGCAATTAAAAAAATCAAAAGCAAAAAAGTCCATGGTGACAAGACATTAGCTTCAAAAGCAAACAAGATTCAATGACTAGAACATGATGGTAGTCAATGCCACTGAAGCAAGTTAAATTCTGTGGTGTTCGGCTGTCTAATGGCAATTCCACAGTTCACGAAAAGGTTTAAGACAGTGGTGGTGTCAAACTCAAATAGAAATGGGTAACTAACCTGCAAATGAGGATCCTTGCAGCTTATTACTGACTTAGTTTTAAAATGTAATCTTACCAATGGCTTATTATTAGCTTTATTTATTTTGTTAAATACTTCCTAATTACATTTTAATCTGGTTTAGCTGCTTTCAGGAGTGTTGTGAGCCTCATGCACCCACTGGTTGTGAGTTTGATATCTTTATATTATAGGATCACTAAAAACAGTGATCTATAATACATTTAAAATAGCTCTCAACTCTTAAAAATTAAACTCAAAAGCAATTTTGTTGGGTAAAGCCAGGTATATATAAATAATAAAACAAACTTGAAAAATTACAACCAGTATTTATTTCAGTGGCCTGATCATTTTGACCTTTTCTACAAAAACTGATGGGGCTAAATTTAATTCAAAGGGTTATCACCTGAAGTGTAGGAATATATATTTACCTTTCAGAAATTCTTCCCCTGCAGCTTGAGAGGATTACAACGTTGAACAGATGAACTCTCAGCTGCCTTTTAGCCCTCCAGCCTCAGAGTAAACATCTTTCTCTACACTCCTCCCCCTGCTCCCACTACACATCTAAGCAATCATTAAGACATCAAGGAAAATCACAAGTAGGTCTTCAGCAAAATGTTAGGGACAAGCTTAGGTTGCCCAATTAGACTGACATAATTCTATGTCTATAATTAATTTAGACTCTCGTAGCTTGGATGCAAAGAAGGGAGAGAAAAAGAGACTATTTTTTTCTATGACATACCAACATCATCACTGTCAAAGTCATCTGAGTAATCTTCACTTTGTCGTCGAGCTGTGCGAGCTGAAACTGCTTTCTCTAACTCATCCTGAAATGACAGAATTCAATTAAGTTTCCTTTCAAATATGAAGGTCTCATATCTAGATACTACCCCATAAAGCAATTTGTTCCAACAAAAAAATATGCTTTTCCAACCAGCTTTGTCTTGAAGCTAGAGCCAACTTGCCCTGAACTACAACTCAGAAAGAAATTTTGAGTTTCTGTCAGTTACTTGATGGATACTGTGCACTCATCAGGGAAAACTTAAAAAATCACTAGGTATCAGCAACAAGATTTAAACTTTATGTAAAAAAGGTATGTAGGACCCGGATGGTATTTAATTCACTAATATTTTAAAGGATTACTGCTGGAAGTAATACTACAGGCAAAATCATCAACTAATTCCTACAAAACAGATGAGGAATTTCTTAACTCATACATGGATGCTGCCCCATATAAATATCACTCATAATCAGAACTTCAGACCCTTTGAAGGTAAACAAAACTGAGATGCAGTTTGGTAAGCATTTTTGTGTCGCAATATGCAGAGTTCCACAAAGATGTGAATGATTTACTTCAACTGAAGACTTTCTACTACTTCACACCTTGACCCCAATTCACTTACAGAAAGCACCTTGATTTGCTATAGTTGCCCTCTTATTTCTACTTACTCCTTTTTGAATCACCTTGATACCATTCAGCTCTTGTAACCTTTCCTAAAACTCCTACTTAGAGCATGAATATTTGGACCAGCTTTCCTCTGTAGCTTAACTTTTTCTTCTCTTTTGATGGCATCCTCTTTCAAGGTTTCTTTCTCCTCCCTTTCCCAACAATTGTCACTTTAACAAATCATTCCACCCTGGTCCTAGGTAACACTAATCAATCCCCCCAATGTCGTCACATTCTCTACCAAGCAAACATTGAGGAGGTAATGAAGAAACAGTCCTTAGTGCTCCTAAGCCACCGGGTGGCTTTACATCAGTCTTACATCCTCCAAGAACCTGAGCCAAACCTCAGCCAGCCAAACCGTACATCCTTGTGCTGAAATACTCCCCAAAGTCTATTCAAGTTAATGTTATTTCTTTCTCATTGTTTCACATATAAATTGAATAAAAATTTAAAATAACTGAATTTATTTTTACCTGGAAAGTAGTTCTTTTGGCAACTTTTGGACTCTTGGTATAGGCCAAAATAGTGCTACACAATTCATCAGACATGGTGACTTTGCAGGAGGTTAAATACAGTTGTAAAATTTTTTCTTTAAGTTTACACAATGGCCAGTATTTAGAATGTTGATTCAATCTATGTTGGGGAATTAACATATAGGGAGATAAGAGCAAAATTAGATTCAACACATTTTGTTAGTTCAATTGATACACGTTAGGTATAAACTTCATGGGAATATTTGGAATATGCTTATGTTTGACCATCTTTTTAGTTTTCTGGCCTGGACCTGTGATTTTATAGGTGGAGGAAAATCCTAGTACTGGAATTCCTAGTGGGAAATAGCCCCTCCACCAATGTGGATCAATCACTGAATCTGTAACTTAAAGGTCTTAGAGAATTGGCTGGTACCCTGTGAGGTTAAGGGATTTGCCCAGAATGGCATAACTAGTTATGTGCTAGAGGTTGGACTGAAACTAGATCATACTAATGCCACCCACTAGGTAGTGCTGCCTCCCTCTGACACAATTAAAAGTAATAAAATGATATTTTAATAATATACCTTTAGCCTTCTTACAGAGGCATAAAAATAGTAAAAAAAAAAAAAACCCTACTCTACACCAATTCTTTTGAAAAAGAGGCGTGGACTAAAGGACTAGATTTGTTTAAGAGATATGAAACTTGCTCCTCTGTTACATCTAAAATGATGATCCCCTTTCTAATCCATGCCCCACAACTGAATACAGAAATGATAAAATCACTGAGCTTTACCTACAGGAGAACTTATAACTGCAAAACAGTACTTCTTACCTTACACTCTTAACCGTGAAAGAGCGGTATAAAAGTTTTTATATGAAATATGTAATTGTAGGGCAACACAAAAGGCAATGTTCCTCACCCTCCACACCCAGGTCTTTTAAGATATTATTTTTTTCTAAAATCCTCCATTCTATTTCATGTCATTATGAAACGCGTTGGACAAAAGCTCTCCAAGTGAACAGGAGCAGAAAAGTAACCTTTAACAGAAAGTGTATTCATCCTTCCCATTAAACATGGGGTGGAATGATGAGAACGCTGGACCTGGTGTCAGTTACACCTACCTTCCAGTTTCAGCTTTGTGGCTTACTATTTTAGAGGAAGTCACTCAAGTTCCGCAAAGGGAGCAAACTGTACTTACTAGTCTTCAAAGTTCTTTTCAGTTCTAAATCCTACAATAGGTTAATAATCATTTTATCTTGGCCACAGCTTCTCCTCATTGAACTAAATTATCTCTGATACGTTCTTGTGCTTAAAACTCCATTATTCTAAAACCTAGCTTCTAATTCTAGCTGTGCCATTTATTAGCTGTTACTTCTGGCAAGCCTGACTCCCTCTCTCTCTGGTCTTACATAAAACGGTGGTTGGAGTAAACCTCCAAAGTTCCTTCCAGCTCTGAATACCTTCAGGCTCCCATGGTCACAGGCTTGCAACTGGAAAGGACCTATGTGATCCTCTGTTCTAACCTCATCATATAACATCTCTGACGAGCATTCATCCAACTTCCGCTTGGATACTGCTACTGCTGCTACTACTCCTATTACTACTCCACCACCTCCAGAAAAAAGGCCTAACTGTACCAACAGCTCCACTGGACACCCTCCTCTTAACTGTACCAACAACCCCTCTGGGAACCCTCCTCTAAACTGTACCAACAGCCCCACTGGGCACCCTCCTCTTAACTGTACCAACAGCTCCACTGGACACCCTCCTCTCAATGGTACCAATAGCCCCACTGGGCACCCTCCTCTTAACTGTACCAACAGCTCCACTGGACACCCTCCTCTCAATGGTACCAATAGCCCCACTGGACACCCTCCTCTCAATGGTACCAATAGCCCCACTGGACACCCTCCTCTTAACTATACTACTGGCCCTACTGGGAACCCTCCTCATGGGGTTGAATATCTCTATTACTGGCTGCTACTAAAGGAGTTAGACGTCATTTCTACTCTTCAGCACCCCAAATTTCTTCTTTGGATAAAATAAGGAAGTTGCACAAGATGACCACCTACGTTCCTTCAGCATCAAAACTCTGTAATCCTTTGCCTTGGAGTTGGACATCACTTCATGTCTCCAGGCCTTCATTTCCTTACCCACAAAAGGAAGGGATTGTTCTATACGTCTAAGGTCCCTTCCAGCACTGAATCTATGACTCTATAATCTTACGCCTGGGAGTCTGAAATCACTTGACTTTCTAGGCCTCAGCAAAGAAACAGATTGGCATAGCTGCCCTGCTGGACTTGAAGTGAAGAAGAAATTTTTGCAAATCCCTCACTGAGACAGTGTGTGAAGCTCGGAAAATCATTTAGCTTCTCTGAAACTCCGTTCCATCACCTATAAAATGGGAAAACCAAAACACCTGCCTCACAGGGTCCTGGTAAAGTCCCCATGACATCATAATGTAAAACATCTGCAAATGTGAAGGCACCATATAAATGTGAGCTCCCAACTCGGCACGTCCTAACTACTCTCCTTAAGTGGGAAAAGTGCTGCATTTGGAACAAGAGGGACGATCAAACCCAAGGCTGGCTGTCCACTCGTTAGAAGGGCTGCGGGGAGAAGTCCTGTCCAGGGAGTGTTCGGAGCACACGGCCAGGCGATGTGGGGACCTGGCTCTAAGGGTGGCTGCTCCCAGCGTGCCTTCCGATCGCTAGCTCCCTCACTGATAAGAACCAAGAGGTCGGTCCGGGGTCCCGTCCCGTTGTAAGGTACCCTGAGTCAGCCAGGGCTTACAGGGCTTTCACGCCACAGCGCCACCCGCCCCGTCACTTCGCAGACCAGGGAAGCGGGCCCAGAGAACCTGCCCGGACCCAATTCACCAGGACAAGCCAGGGCCGGGCTGGGGTCTGAAGGCGGGCAGCGTTCTCGCCTTCCTCCGGGCGGGGCTGGGGGCCTTCTCACAACGACAGGCTTTGGGGAGCCTGGGCGGGGGGGAGGGGGCACCTGCGGCCCCGGGCTGTGGGAGCGAGACCGTCTGGTCTACAAGCCCCGCGCTCCGGAGGCCGGGCCCGCCCCGACCCCCGCCTCGAGCTCATCACCGGGGGCTCACGGCTGCCGGGCCTGGGAGGGCTGGGGGGCGCTCGGCATCTCCCCTCCCTCCACCCGCCCCGCGGCTGCTGCGGCCACGCACGCCCGCAGCTGGGCCCCGGGCCTCGGGCACGCGGGGAGCCAGCCCCTCCGCCCCGAGACCCCGCGAGGCCGGGCCGCGTACCCACTCCCGTGGTGGCTCCCCGGTCGGACTGAGGTCCGGGAGTGGCAGGTGAGGCCCAGAGTCCGTGGGAGGGACCGAGGGAGGTCGTCTCCTCTCCCCACAGGCTCGGTCAACGATGCTGGCCTCGGCCGGGCGGCCAAAGCTGGACTGGGTCTTCCCCCGCACCGCGGAGGCGGGGGAGGAGGCGGGAGCTAGCCGGTTGCTCCGGCAACGGGGCCATGGCGGCGGAAGTGACCGCATAACCATCGCCTCGCTCTCACGCCATCTCCCCGCCCTCCTCGATACTCCCGCCCACCCGATCTTTCTTACCCCGGGTCGTTGCCGGGGAAACGGGGTTAACGTAAAAGTGACGTCACGGCAGCGCGTCCCGGCAGGCAGGGAATGTGCCGCTGCCTCCTTTTGGCTTCCTGGTTCAGAGTCCGTCGTCCTGGAGACGCCAGCCCCGCCTCCTGACCTCCGTTGGGCGGGGCGAAGAGGGAGGAGGAGGAGAAGGGCGGGGCGTGTGGGACGGAGGGCGGGGCGAAGAGAGGAGGAGGAGGAGGAGGAGGAGAAGGGCGGGGCGTGTGGGACGGGGGCGAGGCGAAGAGAGGAGGA
>CM053772.1:153120437-153136154 GCA_028658325.1 Potorous gilbertii
TGTTATTTTTAGTCATACGCAATTCTTTGTGTCCATATTTGGGGTTTTCTTGGCAAAAATGCTACAGTGGCTCACCATTTCCTTCTCTAACTTATTTTATAGTTGAGGAAACTGAGGCCACCAGGATTAAGTGACTTACCCAGGGTCACATAGTTAGTAAGGTCAGATTTGATGTCTTCCTGACTCCAGGTCAGGTACTCTATCCAGTGTGCCACGTAGCTGCATATGATTTTTTATAAATGTAGGAAAAGAGAAACATCAGAGCTAGATTGGGCACAGAAGCATGCACTGGGAGGAATCAGATGTCTTCCTATGAAACTCAAAATTTACTTAGTGAATTTAAATGCACAAAAGATTTACCCTCTTTTATTGAATTGAGAAACTAGTTCTGAACAAATAAAAGAAAAGTATGGAAGAAAATATATGCAGAAAATGGCAAGAAATAAAAATTTCATGGGAGGATCATTTTTGTTACAGAGGAAAATACATAGTTGCTTTCCTGCAGCTGGCAGTTGACTTATTAAAAACATAAGACTGAAATTCTACTGGCAATAGACTATTCCTCCCATCTGTATACACTAATATTTTCCAAATGCCATGGAGCATTTCTCTGTGGTCTCTATACAGAAGCCTCCCACTAGAGAATGACAGTATTTACCTACTTTGTTGGAATAATCCATCTATTTGTCAGACTTACTGAACATTATATGAATCTGGGCTATCTATCTGCTTTGCTTGAATTTTCTCCAATAATTAACTATTGCTTACAATTTTTCCTTACATCATACTTAAAATTGTCCATTGCTACTTACACGTATTGCTCCTAGGTGACCCATTGGGCCAAGCATAAAGTCTAAGTCCACTTCCATAAGACAGCCTGTCACATACTTGGAGAGAGATATATTACACATCCCATCAAGTCTCCTTTCCATCAGGTTTAGCATTCCCAGTTCCTCCATCCATTCCTCATATAGTATCTAGAGACCCTTTATCGTCTTGAGTGCTTGCCTCTCAAGCAACGTCTATTATGATAGCTTTTTCCTGAGATAATCGGCAGGCAAGAAGCTTTATTAAGCCCCTACTTTTGTTCCAGGCACTGTGAGACAGTGCCAGGGCACCTAGGTGGTACAATGAATATACTGGACCTGAAGTCAAAAGACCTGGATTCAAACCTGACCTCGCATCAGAAACTTGATGCTTACTAGCTGTGTGACCCTAGGTAAGTCACTTAATCCAATTGCCTCACCTTCCCCAGCTCCCCCAAGGAGAAAAAGACAGTGCCTGTTTTCAAGGACCTTACTAGCATTCTAATGGGTGAATATCACATACAAAGGAGAGTTAAAGCTTGGGGATGTGGTGGGAAGTGCCATGTCAAGCACTTTATGAACAGCTATTATCCCATTTGATTTATTCCTCACAACAGCCCTGGGAGGTAGGTGTCATCATTATCCTCCCTTTACAAATGAAGAAACTGAGGTTATGTGACTTGCAGGGGTTAGAACGTTTAGATAGCTTAAATACTTAGACACTTTGAATCCTTAGAAAGTTAGTATCCAAGGCTGGATTTGAAATCCAGTCTTACTGACTCCAAGCCCAAGGTTCTATCCACTGCAATATGCCTCTACTTTGGGGGCATTATTTGCTGAGGCTGACCAGGAATTTCTAGTTTGGTGATGTCAGTTCTGGTAACAAATGACCAAAGAGTCACAGAGGTTTTGCAACTAACACTAACTCCAGAAACACCAAAGAGCTCATACAAGTTGTAAGCAAAAAGTTTTATTCTGCTGGAGGAGAGAAATTAGACATATGTCAGGGCCTGCTCTAATAAGGGACCTGAGGCAGGTCTCCTACTAGATTTATATATTTGTGGCTAGAGAGAGAATCAAACAGTGTAGTATAGCAATAACATAACAGTAAGAGTGAGGAAAGGTTATCCAGTGACAAAAAGTTTGGTCATAGCAGAGCTTTGTGTCTGGTCCTGTTGGGGCTTACCTGAACTCAGGGTTCATCAGTTCTGTGTTTGCAGCAATATTCACCCAGAAGGTGAGACAGCAATCCTTTGCTGTCTCAATCTTAGGGCACAGCTTGCTTGCTGGGCCTTAGTTCTGTTTCCTAGTAGTAAAAAAAAAAAAGAGGTGGTCTTGGATCCTGACATTTCCTCCTTTTGGTCAAAGGAAAGGCATCTAAAAGAACCCCTCCTTTCAGTCCAATAAAGGAGAGGCAGGTATTAGCCAAGATGGCATGAGAGGTCAATTGGACAAGGACAAGCTTTTGAGATGAGGGACAGTTGTGGGTTCAGGTTAAGGAGCTTAGGGGTTAAGGTGGCGAATATAACAATTTGTTAACCCCTCCCCAGTAGCAATTATAGAATTCCCTTAAAGGGTCTTATCAGGGAAGTATGTCCCAGGTATCAATGAGAAAGTCCTAATAGTGAATCAGGGCCTTGGTAGTTGGACACATAACAAAAGGAAAGAAGAAAAAAAGAGCACAGTATACTCAACCCTCATTTGGAATCTTGGGACACTATCTTGTCTGGGTTTTGGCTGCTTCTAGGCCCATACTAAACCAGCCTTG
The DNA here is from genome assembly GCA_028658325.1 of Potorous gilbertii. NCBI lineage: Eukaryota > Metazoa > Chordata > Mammalia > Diprotodontia > Potoroidae > Potorous > Potorous gilbertii. The sequence continues at coordinate 153,123,012 of CM053772.1, forward strand.
AGGTCCCCAAAGGGTTGTCCTATTCACTCAGGAGCAGAGGCTTTCTTCAGATGATCCAGGAATGCACACCCACAACTTTGGCAACTGTGGAAGTAGTCAGAAGGACCTGGTAGGGGCCCTTAGAAACAACGATTGATTGATCGGTACAGAGTCAGTTTTCTGATAAGACGTATGGATTGCTCGAGATGTGCAATTATGAGAAAACTTTTTGCTTCAGTCTTTGGATCTGAGTTTCTGCTCAGCATAGAAGAGGTCACTGATTAAGAGTGTCTAAGCAGCATATGGAGATGGTCCAGATTCCCAGTCATGCAGGGCTAGGTTTAAACAGTGCAATAAATTTTATTCCCAATTCCCACAATTGAATAAAGTGTTCTCACAAGAAAATGTTAGACTAAACCAATAATTGAATAGGTACTAAATTAGTTCTAGAATTGAGTCACAAGATGGAGTCAGCATGTGGTTCACTCAATTCTCTGTCATAATCGCCTTAATCCACTACAAGCCAAATCTGTAAGGCTTTTCATAAATTCTTAATCATAATTGCATTAAGTCAAATTACAGTTCAAACTACTTAGAGAGCTCACAATGGAAAGCTTTTGAGAAGGGAGATTTACATGTCAACAAGGTAACCAAGAAAAGTTGAACATAAACCAGGATCTCAAGGCTGAGATCAGACATTAGAATCTCAAAAGCATCACCGAGGCTAGCTAACATCAAGTCTCCTTGTATCCTACATTTTCAATGTCCATTTAACCAGAACATTTTGAGTCTTAGATGTCTCATGGAGTCATCTGGTCTCTAGTCATGTTTTCTTGGACAATAGGTTTTATTTTCAGGACAGCACTGAAGTGTGCTCTGCTTCTCTGATTCCAAACCTAAAGGTTTCTGGATAATTCTGCTGGCAACCAGACTTAATACAGTTTAGTAAATTTGGTTCTCCAATCTTGAAACTTTAGGTAACTTCAGTTTATATACCATTTACTGTTTCTACCTTTACCTATTATATAAATCTTTTAAAAATTTATGAAGGTCTAACCATAAAACGAACTCTTCTGTAAAACTCTTCTATGACTATGAAATTATCAGACTGATACTTTTAACAAAAATGGAAATAGAATTTCACTTTACTAACCATTATCAATATAATTTATGTGTAAAATCCTTAATGCAATTTTGAGAACTTATTTCCAAAACATACCCAATACTCAACACCCACACTCAATTTTCATTATAGATAAATTTGGAAGCCAATCACATATGTATATATATATATATATATATATATATATATATATATATATATATATATATATATATATATGCATTATGTATATGTATATAATTCTTAGAGAGAAGAGTCTAATCCTGTTGCTTTTCTCAAAATTTAATATTCCATTTATTTAGAAAACTTTTATATTACTCCTTTGTCATTACTTTGTCCAATCATTTCTTCCTTAGGAGAATATCATCCTTGTATTATAATGTGACCACAAGTTGTAAGATGTTTATACTTGTATCCTATTTTAGTAACTCAGAGATGTTCCAGTATCAATCTACTATTTAATAGATGTAATATGATGCTCATGAACTTACTAAGATACTTCAGAAGGGAGTAAGTTTTTGGAATTACTCAAAATCCCAGGGGTTTTCCCCTGAAATCTTAAACATGATGAATCTTCAGACTCCTTGATAATTAATCTCCTTAAATCTATAAATTTTGATTATATGAGTTTATTTCTGTAGTTCCAATGTGACCAAAGTTGAAATGACAGAAAAATAAAGTTTTGCACTTTTGCAGCTTTTTAAACAACCTAATCTCTCACAGAAAGGCTAACGTGGGAGTTAGTCCTGCTTACTGAGACAATTTCTTCAAGTATTTAAGTTCATTAACCTTTCCCAGTCTTCTAAACTCTTCAGTTACAGTCCTTTGCAGTTTTTCTAGCTGGTTATAATTTCTTTTTTGGAAATCTTTTAAGGTAATAGAATATACAAACAAGAAAAACATGACACAGACATTTTACAAAGACACAAACACAGACAAATGATAAGATAGACATATGGACAGAATGATTCAATCTGAGCTTTTATCCAAGTTACAGAGGATTTCTCACTTGGTGATTTTGAGTAACCATTTATTAGAAACATCCAGTTTGGGGTATTTAATTTTCTTGCTAGCTTCATTAGGACCTATCTTTTGGTTATGTTTTTATCCCAATCTAAAGACCCCCAACTTGGCCAATAGTGACAGAAATTGTCTTGAATAAATTTCTGCCAATTAAGTATATACCTGCAGATTTGGAGCCCCTGATATGAACTTTAGTCTGCTCTTTCTGAGGAGGATCATCTTTCACAGATTGTTTATAAGCCTGAGAGAATTTGGTGCCAATTCCTAAAGATCTTAACATGCATTTTAAAACAAAGTCCCAAGAAAGAAATAAAAGCCCAAAACCCAAGGAATAGCCAAACAAAACTTTGGGTGGAGGGGCAAACAAAACCTCTCCCAAGGGAGGGCCAAATTTGCAATCATAACAACAGAAATTTCAGTCCTCCAAGGGAACAGAACTTGACCAAAGATGAAAGCTTGAGAATCAGAGAAGGAAAATCAGACGCTACCACTCTCCAAGCTCAAAGAGCTCCTGTAGGTACCATAATTTGCGTTAAACTTCAGGGCAAAAAATAACTATTCACTTTCTGTTCCCACTTCTGACACCAAACTGTTAACTATGGTAACAAATGACCAAAAAGTCACAGAAGTTTTGCAATTGATGTTAACTCCAAAAATACCAAAGAGTTCACACAGGTTATAAGCAAAAAACTTTCTTTATTCTGTTGGGGGAGAGAAGTTAGACACATGAGTCAGGGTTGGAAAGGACCTCTTAATCCAACACCTTCATAAAAAATAAACTGAGCCCAAGGTGGTTAAGGGACTTGCCCAAGTTTTCCCAGCTAGTGTCATAAGATTTAATAAAAACAACAACCACCATAATAAATAGCTATAATTTACTCAGTACCTTAAAGTTTGCAAATCATACAAATATCTCATTTAATACTCACAACAACTCTAGAAAGCACATACTATTATTACCCCTTTTTACAAATTAAGAAACTGAGGCAAACAAATTAAATGATGCCCAGAGTTATACAGTTAGTAAATGACTCAATTATTATTAGTGATAGTAGAACTTAAAATAGTAATTTTTACCTCTTTCATATGTAAAAACAAATTTAACCTCTCTTAAGGTTTTTGGAATCATTCATTCTCTTCTACATCTATTGTGTCATTGAATCAATTTCCTGGAAGCCAACCCAGCGAAAGCCACTAAAACAGCATTTTTTTTGTTAACATTGCTGGACATTGACTGAGGGCTCTTGTTAACTATTGTTCTGGAACTGAATGTCCACAAGATATATTTTGAACAGGGATAACAATTACTCATTAATATTAACTCTTTTAAATTTACAAAGTGCTTTCAACCTTTCCACCCTAGAAGACAGGTGATGCAAATGTTATACCCATTTTGGAGACAAGGAAACTGTGGTTCCAAGAAATAAATGATTTCCCTGTGATCACCCTGATGCATGTCTAAAGTGATGTTGAAAGCCCAGTTCTCTGATTGCATAGCCTATCTACTACATCAAAAGTGATCAAGTCTAAAGCATGTCTTTAGAAATGCCTCAAAATTATTAGCCTACATCCAGTCTCTGATCATTCATTTTACATTTTTTCTATGTACTTATCTATATTTTTTTTCCTTTGGTCCTTGAACATATAGGCCAGCTGAGTTGGTTTTCTCCTTTCTCATCAGATTACTCAGATATCACAATTGCAAACCATTTTCTGTTTGTACAATGTTCTTGGAGTAGGGAGAGAGAAATAAGAGAAGAAATAAGACAGGCACTGATCTAGTGGACCTCATGAATTAGCACAAGGAATGGCACACAGCCTCAAATAATTGTATGGTTAAAAGTCATTTTACTTAGCAGAAGAGAAATGGAATTGAAGATCTGTATTCAGGCTGATAGGTACTCCAACACTTTGATTTCATTGGTACATGTATTTATTCCTTTCACCTATTCAAACTGCACTCCATATTTAATGTAATGAGACACATATACTTTTGGGTACAGCCATCGGGGAAATTTGTTCTGTTTGAATGAATATTTGTTATAACTTTTCCAATGGGGTGGGAATTAGAGGGAATATAAAATAGATTTCTATTCATTTTTTGAAAATAGATGTATGTTGGAGATGCCAACCAAAGAGAACCAAAGAAGTAGAACTAAGCCTTGATTTATATATTCGTGGTTACACAATGAATTAGACAGTATAGTGTAGCGATGGTAGTAATGTACAACAGCAACAGTGAGGCAACGTTGTCTGGTGACAAAAAGTCCATTCATAGCAAAGCTTTGTTTCTGCGGTTATTGACACTTGCCTGAGCTCAGGGATCATCAGTTGTGTGATTTAGTTGCAGCAGTGTTCATCCAAAGGGTGAGTACAAAGCATTGTTGTTATGTCAAGCTCAGGGCACAGCTTTCTTGCTAGGTCTTATTTCTGGATAATGGGATATCTCCTAGTCGTAAAAAGAAAGGGGTGGTTTTGGATCCTGACATTGGGAAGCACCTATTATCAAACAGAATGAAGAGGAATAGAAGGAGCTTTCCTACCATGGTTGACCTTGGGGTTGAGATGTCTTGAGATCCTCATCTTTGTTGAGAGAGAAGGCTGAGTCATTTAATTAACTAAAGGGTCTTAGAAATTATATTTCCTTAGGACATGCAGAGTGCCCCTTCAATGTAAAGTTATCCCTAAGAGAGTAATTCAAATGAAGGGTCACTCTTGGATGAGATTTGATGCTTTTTTTCTGATGTGGCAGGCAGAAGGGGATAGACCATTATTGAGGTTGTTGCCTTGGTGATAACTGAGATGTTCAGGTTTGTTTTTTAAGCTTTTTGCAGTCTGGGTTTTATCTCCTATTATAGATTTATTTCATATTAATCTTCTTCTTGCTCCCTCTTTCAGTCAAAATGTCCTGCTAGCTCTTCTTCAATCAGGACGTTCTATTTTCTTACTCCTTGCCTTTGCATAGTCCCATCTCTCATGTCTGGAATTCAATCCCTTTACACTTAAGATCGCCATCTTCTTCAAAGTACAAGTCAGGTCACAGCACATTCTCACAGTCTTGCTGATCCCTGCCCTCAAGAAATGCTCTCTTCTCACTGCTAACATCTTTCATTATTATTTGCCTCCTTTCTTCTAGAAACTCTTATAATCCATTTAACCAAACTATTATTTTATCAGAGTCTCAGTTTATAGTTGCAAAGTTATTTTCTCTTTCTGAATGTGTCTTTGATATCTCTAAAAACATACAAATTTCTTTGTGTTTTATTTCAGAACTGCATGTATGGATCTTAGTTTTAGGTCCAGGTTCTTTGTGCATTCTTGGGCAAAATAATGGGTTCTTGTTTCATCTTGATTTGTATTTTCTAGAGACCTGTCACTGGAAGTGTTCATTGATTAAAGTCCACCTCTCCTCCTTTGAGTATAAAATTGGCTTTTCCAAGGTCTTTAGTTGTATCTCAGGCCCGTCAGCGTACTTCAAATTTTCAGATGCCCCAGGATATGAAGATTAATATCTACTCTCTTAGATACTTTAGTAACTTATAGGAACTTTCCTAGTTCCTATATCAAAGTTCCTATATCTAAGGATTGGAGGACTCTACATATCTGATTTCCCTAGGGTTTCCTCTTTGTAACACTCTGGTCCACTTTCTGAAACACATCACTGAATGCTCAAGGTAATCCTGGAAGATTTTTGGTCTACACAAGAAGTGTTCTGTGCCCTTGGATTGCTCCAGCTTCTCTGGACACTCCCCTTACTTGGAAAACAAAGTTTTCTGGCTGTCCTCCTGTGCACACATGCACTATTGCTTCTCTCTGTACTTCTTGAGTGTTATTCAGTCTAGTGTTCCTTTTAAACATATTTCTTGGAGTACTTGAGTGGGAGCTGGCACTTTTGATTCTGTTCACTCTACTGTCTTTACCGACATCCCCTTGATTTCCTTGAAATTACTTTGTCTTCCTTAGTATATGCTTTGTGATGATCTATATACAAAGGTTAGCTAGAAGGTTAGCTCTTTGAGGGTGAGGATTATATTTTTTCTTTGTATATTCAGGACCCACAGTACCTTGTGTGCTTTATAAATGCTTATTGAATTAAAGAATCAGGTCATTGCAGTCTCCAGAAGCAGGCACTGACTCATCAGCTGTATATGATTATGCCATTTCCCTTGAAGAACAGGTGGAAGGAATTCCCAGGAATTCCAGAACTTGGTGAAGTTTATTGAGAGCAGGTAGATCAGTTGCCCCTATGCATCTTGATTATCCTTCTTCCATCTGCCTTCTACCAGAAACCACTCACTCCATCCCTACTATGGGTAAATATTCCTTGAACACACAAGAGAGGTATCTTATGAAATTACATTTAGACAAACAGCAAAAATAAGCTCATCTAATTTTCCTAGGTTCTAACAAGGACACTCCTTTAGTTTGTCTCATAGAAAGATAGTGAATTATTCTATATCTATATGATATAGAATATAATTCAGGAGGTGAATATGGTTATTGTTCACAGCTGTTAACCACTTGTTTTTTTTCCCTAATTTTCTTAATTTTATTTTTAATTTAGGAAATAAAACAAGCATTTTCCTAAAATAGTAGAATAAAAAAAGAAGATTGCACTTGAAATTGCAAATCTATTATATATAACTTTCTATCCCTTTTAAATTTATAAAAAAGTTACCATACAAATTTTTGTTTCTCTTTTTTTCTCATACAGAGATGACTACCATTAAACAGATATTTGTATGTACGTATGTGTGTGTGTAAACTCACATACGTATGCATGCACTCATTTCCATTTCCATACACATACAGAAATATATACATATGGAAAACCATTCTACACATACTTGTATTCATCAGTTCTTTCTGTGGATACAGATAGCATCTTCCTTCATATGTTCTTTGTTAATTTGAGTATTTTTAAGTCAAAATGACTGATTCGATGAAAGTTGTTCTTATAACAACATTGCTGTTACTCTATACAACATCCTGCTGGTTCTGCTCATTTCACTCCATTATTTCGTGTGAGTCTATTCATGCTTTTCTAAAATCAAGGAGCTCATCATTGCTTTTAACACAGTAATATTCTGTCTGATCATATACCACCACTTGTTCAGCCATTCTCCAATTAGCAATCATCCCCACAATTCTCATTTTTTTGCCACCACAAAGAGAACTCAGTTAGATTCCAGTTAGAGTCCAGGGGATTAAATCTAGACCTAAAATTTCTTGTGAATCATGGCCAGAGTTGAGGAGAAGATAGCCTTTTGGCTGTTGGTTTGGGGCACTTTGAGTGGTCATGCCCCTTGAGTTGGCATCTATATATAGCTTTTTCTCATTTTTTAAATGAAAAGCCTATTAATAGATAGCCATCTCTAGGGTGAGAGGAAAGGGAAAAAAAAGGAAAAACAGAAGTTTCCATGAGAATTTTGTTGTATATTTTGAAAGGAATAACAAGTCATGCATAGTAGATTTGCAGTTTCATGTGCAATCATCTTTCTTACTGTACTATGTTTATAAACAATTTATAAAAGTTTGTAAAATTAGTTTGCTTAGTGTTATAAAATAATTATTTTTGGTATTAATGCCCCAAAGACAACAATATGTTGTTCATGTTGTTGTCAATGGCAGAGCTTAAGAACCAAAATGACTGAAAATAGGATCTCAATCTTAGAAGCTCTGAATGCACAGGGAGCCATTTGAATCTAAATAATAACGCTTGTTTTATTCCATAAATTAAAAATAAAATGAATTTAAAAAATAAAAGACAGGTTGGGTAGATCTATTTGACCAATGTCATGTGGCTCATCTGTACAACACACAGCTCTTTTCCTTAAGTGAGTGAGTTCACTTAATCAAGTTCATTTGCTCTGATACAGCTAGCTGTATTGGTCCCAACCAAGTGAGGTAATCTTATAGGCTTCGTGTTGGGACCAGAAAGGTTACAAAAGGAACAAACATATACATAAGTAAATGAATCTGGGTTACTTCAATAGTAGTATTGGTCTTACAATATTTTTAAAGTATAGTAGAAATTTATCGTTTTCTCCAGTATATTTACATTTTTCATATATTTATTGAAAAAAGCAGGTACAACATGGGTGTCTGATATGTTAGTAATTATAAGATCAGCTTCTGTGGGTAGTTAGATTATCAAATGATTAAACTGAGAGTCAAAATCAGCACCAAATTAGAAGGAAGTAGGAAGATAAGAACGGTAGCTAGAACATAACCAAAATTTTAAAAGAATCTGTTGACATATGCCCACACAAAATTATAACCATTTCTTAAATAAGCTTCTCTAATATAAAATAGTCATGGGCATGAAGACTTCCAGACTCCAGAAACCATTTCAGAGAGAAAACATGAGAATTCCTTCCCAATAGCAAAAATATGGCATCTAAGGGTACCACTAATGTAGAATACGAGCTCATGGTGAAATTTTACAGGACTGGGAGATAATGTGAAGTGTTCCTTGCCAAAGATAAATATGGAGCAGAAGGGGAAAAGAGAGAGGAGAAAAATTGGCATGAGACCCAGTTAAGCAACATAATTCAAAGCATTTATAGATGAAATTAGAAGAAAAACAAATGGATGCAAAATGGGAAAAACATTGCCGCTTTTCTAAAACAGATATGCCTATTACTGGTGAGAGTAGAACTGTCACATTTGGTCTCTATCACTTTTATTCCCCATACAGCATGTGGGAAAGTGGAAACAGCACTTAAGAAAAGGAAATCACAATTAATGTCTGGATATGACCAAGAGCATAAGGAAGAAATCTACACTAGAGAAAACAGAATTTTAAAGGCAATCAGGAATCAATTTTCAAGCTATCTGAAAGGTGGGAAATTTCAAAAAAGGAAAAAAACATAGATGGAATTATTACTAAAAAATTACCAAGAAACAATAACTAACCCATATATTTACTTTCTAATCTCTAGAAAATCTTTACAAGAATGATGCAGGGAATGTTACTCTTGGGGGGAAAATGCATATTATAAGATCATAGATATTGAGTTGTGAGAGACTTTAGGGTCCATCCAAATCAGTTCCTTCATTTTATGAGGAAAATGAGCCTCAGAGAGTCCAGAGTCACACCTCTCAGAGTGGGATTTTGAACCCAGTTTACCCTGGCTCCAAGTACAGTACTCTATCATACATAATATATTATTATCAGATATTCACAAATTATTTTTAGCAATAGAACATATTTTTACATTATAAGATTTTTTTCTGGCAAAACAGTGTTAAGTGACTTCCTAAGAGTCACACAACTAGTAAGTGTCAAGTGTCTTAGGCTAGATTTGAACTCCTGACTTCAGGACCAGTGGAGAATACAAGATTTTAATATTTATTGTAACATGATAAAAATACTCTTGGGTCTGTATCAGCAAAATATAGTCACTTTAAAGACTTTCCAATAACAAGATATTTACCCTGCATATATAAAGATTATCATTATTCAGTGACAGATGCAACAGTATATATATTATTTCCTCAATAATTATCTGATCATTCTCTTCACGTGAAACATCAAACATAGTGATATATATTTGCAGAAGAGATTCACTAATGTCACAAAAGATGTCCTGAACAAAGTCCAAATACAGGAGGGATTTTTATTTGATGTTAAAAGTCAATTCAGCAAGTATTTAATTTTATTAACAGAATACTATGGGCAGAAATTTTATTAAGTATCATGCAGACAAAGGAAGGATTTTCGTAATACTTATGTTTATGGATGATATTGTATCTATTGTATTAAGCCCAGAGCACAGTCTCCTTGATAAGGTCTCTTTAAGATACATGCAAAAGCAGTCAGTCTGGAAATTAAGACAGGAAAAAAACACATGGGTGGAGGATGCCTGTTGTCCAGATAAAGGCATGTGTTTTGATGGGTGGTCCACCTAATTTGTCCATTGGTATGAGCATCTTGGACAGGCATTCCAGATGAACAATGGACTGGGCTCAGAATGGAGAGTAGGGCAAAATGCAATGAGGGCAGCTAGGTGGCACAGTGAATAGAGCACCAATGATCCCATGTTGGTTGGTCTGTAAATGACCATATTTTTAAAATGGCACCTTTTCCTTGGGGTTGCTATGTGAATGTTACTCATGGAAACAACACCAAATCAAAAATGAAAATTAAAGGAATTGCATAGTTAGTGTAAGTAAGTAATAGTGTTACCTTACACATGACAAGTCAAATTTATTACAGATAATGCTTGCTGATTGTTTTAGATAGATATTACTTATCATTTTAAGGGACACTCTTTATTCCTATGCTCTTTACTGTTTTTAATAGAAATGACTGCTATATTTGGACAAAAGCTTTTTCAGCATCTATTGAAATAATCATATGATTTCTGTTGGTTTTGTTATTGATATGGTCAGTTATGGTGATAGTTTTCCTAATATTGAATCAGCCCTGCATTCCTGGTAAAAGTCCCACCAGGTCATAGTGTATAATCCTTGTGATATATTGTTGTAATTGCCTTGCTGGTATTTTCTTCTGAATTTTTGCACTGTTATTTAGGAAATTGTTCTATAATTTTCTTTCTCTGTTTTAGTTCTTCCTGGTTTAGTTACCAGCAGCATATTTGTGTCAGAAAAAGAATTTGGCATTCCACTTATTTTTCTAAATAGTTTATATAGTATTAGAATTAATTGTTCTTCATATGTTTGGTAGAATTCACTCATGAACCCATCTGGACCTGGGAATTTTTTCCTAGGGAGCTCATTAATAACTTGGTCATTTTATTTTTTTTAAAGATAGGATTATTTAGATATTCTGCTTCCTGATCTGTTAATTGAAGTCAGAGCTTCTTAAACTAATTCCACTTAGAACTCTTTTCATCTGAGAAATTTTTACATGACCCTGGATATGTATATATATAAAATATATATACAAATCAAACACTTACTGGTAATAAATTCTATAAAAATTTATTTTAAAACAATTCTTTGGTATAAATATAATTTTACCATGTATTAAATATGAAAACAAATTTGTATACTAATGAAATGGATGTGTTTGTTTATTTTTACATAAAGCATTAAATTTTGGTGGAACATTTGATTCTGCAGGATGTGGAACATCTTCAATGTTTCAGAATTGATCAATATTTTGAATTCACAATTGTCAGTGTTGTGTTCAGAATCAAGGCTGCAGTGCCTTGATACACAATATGACACAGGCAAGTGCTGCCAGAAATATCTCAGATTTATTATGTGTTTGATTTTGAATTAATTGTTGGTTGTTGCATGTTCAGAAACCTTTCACAGCTGCCAAATTTTTTTGCAGCCCCCACATTCAGTTGCATGACCTCATATGGGGGTGCAACCCACAGTGTAAGAATCACTAATTTATTTATATTTTCATAAATATTCAACAATTTCACTAAGATTATCAGATTTATTGACATATGATTGGGCAACATATTTCTTTGACTATAAAAAACACACAAACTTAAAATGTCAGTTCAGCCCCAGTAGAATTCCAGCTATGCAGGTCTATTCATTTTTTCATAACAAATGAAAAGCTTCCAGTTAGAAGCTATTAGTCCAATTAGAAAAATTTCACTAGAGGTGTAAAAAATAGAAAATCACTATTATAATTTTAAAAATTCATTTCTATGCAAAAGAGTTGGTTGTGTTTCTTTTTTCACTTGAAATATTAGGAAGTCCCAAGATTTTTGAGATTATCTCTTTTCCTAATGTATTTGGATAGTTCATTCCATCTATGTTTTAACTCTTTAAAAGGTATCATAAACCTTAATTAGTAAGTTAGCAACTGGTGAATGATAATCACCAATACAGCCTGATTATATCTTTCCTGGAATTCTGAACAATTAGGAGAGGGAACTATGGAAAAGAAAGCATTTCTTTAAACCATGATGTAAGCAAACAGCAAAAGTCCATTCCTGTATCATTTTATCCCTTGCAGGGTTATGGGATTCAGTTTGGAACCATAATCTCTAATGATAATTGTTTTGGTCAAATTTCAGATTGCTCACTTTCATAATTAAAATAATAAGAATATCAATAAATCTTAAGTCAAAGTTCCTTTTCATTTAGAAACTGTTCAAATGTTTCATTCCAATTAAGAAAACATTTCCTTGAGTTTTTCACACCTTAATAAAAACTGCTTAATGTACTTGTACCAGTGGTCTATGTACCTGAAGAACTCAGACACTGCTCCTCTGGTAGTCTCCTAAATGTTTCTGAAAAGAACATTAGTTATTAACCTTCTTTCATGTCAAACATCAAAGATCTTTAATTGGACCAAGAGGGGTGGAATACCAAAGCCTTCTCCCTTCTTCACTATGAGTCCCCTCTGCTTTGGGTACCCAGGTATTTCATCTGTTTGAATGGGTCTATCCTCTGATAAGAAACAGGGCTAGAATCCACATCCAGAGAAAGAACTATAGAGCTGGAACACAGAACACAGAATGAAGCAAAACTGTTTTCCTTTTTTTTAATGTTTTGTTTTCTTTTTTTACTTGGTTTCTCCTATTCATTATAATTCTTCTATGCAACATGACTAATGTGAAAATACGTTTAATAGGAGTTTATGTGTAGAGCCCATATAAAATTGCATGCTGTTGTGAGTGGGGAGGAGAAGGGAGGAGAGGAAATTTAAAACTTATGGAAGTGAATGTTGAAAACCGAAAACAAATAAATTAATAAATTTGGAAGAAAAAAACAAAATTGTAAAAAAAAAAAAGAAACAGAGCCAGAATCCCTTTTTTCCCTTCATATTGATCAATTCATTAACTCCATTTCTCCCATCCTTGTATTTTAAGGACCAGTTTCTTAAAGTTTTGGCTTTTGGCTCATATCTTCCCAAAAGGGGAATGTTAAAAGGTAGTTAAATATGAATATAAATTTCACATGGGAAAAGTAGTTTATTCTTACATACAAAAGAAATGCTAAAAATAATAGGCTCATCACATTCATCACAAGTTCAACTTAAAATAGGAATCAGTAACTAAACATTACTATTTTAACAATCT
>CM053772.1:153136654-153163985 GCA_028658325.1 Potorous gilbertii
TGAGAAAACAGAGGTTTAAATGGATTAAATAAATTTTCCAGTATCATATAGATAGAAAGAATTGAAGTCACTTGAACTCACATTTTATGATACCAAGACCAATGATTTTTCTACTATTTCTAGAAAGCACCTATCTCATAACATAAGGATCAAAGGAGACATTATTTGTAAAGAGCTGAACATGATCCCTGGCACATAGTAGGCAGATATTGGTGACACATTGGATTGGATGCGGGTGAGAGATACTGAGGAATCCAGGCTGAGTCCTGGGTTTTGAGCCTGAGGAATTGAGAGGATAGTGTTTGACCTCTACGATGACAAGGAAGGTAAGAGGTGGGAAAGTTTTAGGGTGAAAGGTCATGAGTTCTGTTTTGGACATATTGAGTTTAAGACATCTGTTGGACTTCCATTTTGAGATATCTGAAAGCGAGTTGAAGATGGAAGAGCTGAGATCAGCAGAAAACTTACAGCATAATAGATAGATTTGAGAATCATCAGCAGAGTGATAGTAATTAAGTACATGGGATCCAATGAGATCACTAAATGAAGTAGCATAAAAGAAGAGAAGGTCCAGGAGAGAACCTAGAGGGACACTTACAGTTAGAGAGTATAATCTGGAGGAAGATCCAGTAAAAGAGACCCAGAAGGTGATGTCTGATAGGTAGGAAGAAAATCAAGAAAATAGCAATGTCCCAAAAACTTAGAGAGCAGAGAGTGTTAAGGAGGAGTGATCAATAATGTGAAAGGGATCAAAGAGGTCAAGGAAAATGAGGATTGAGAAAAGGCTATTGGAATTAGCAACTGAAAAATCATTAGTAACTCTGGAGAGATCAATTTTGGTGGCTAAGATCTGAAACTGGATTATAAGGAAAGAGTGGAGGACAGATAAGTGGCACAGTGGATAGAGCACCTGGCCTGAAGTCAGGATGACTCATCTTCTTGAGTTCAAATCTGGCCTGAAACATTTGTGTGACTGTGGTAAGTGATATTCCCTGTTTGCTCAGTTTTCTCATTTGGAAACAGCAAGTCACTTTAGCATCTTTGAAAAGAAACCCCAAATGAGGTTGCAGACTTAAACAAAACTAACAACAACTAGAGAGTGAAAGGAAAGAAAGTGGAGGTGCCTATTATAGAAGGCCTTTTAAGGAGTTTAGCTTCAAAGAGCAGAAGAGATACAGGATGATAGATGAGATGGTGAAACACCAATGTGATATTCACAGCACATGCAACTGTGCTGACACAGTTCTGAATCGCAAAATACTCCAGACTCTCCACATGGAAGACAGAACCAAAACATTTATTCAGATGCCAGAAAGCCAAATCCATCATGGTAACAAAAAAATCTGTACACAATAACAATGCAGAGGGCAACAGCTCCCTTAAACAAAATCACAAACAAGCTCTCCCACTCACGCTAGCCAGCTGCCTTTCCCAACTCTGACAGCTCTCTGACCAATTTCCTCTCAGCTCTGCTCTAGTTCCACCTCTTTTTGTTCCACCCTTCCTGCTCCATCCCTTTCTGTTCCACCTGTGCAGAAAGCAGGCTTCCATGTGACCCAGGCAGGTCACATGGGCCTATTAATGAATGGGAATGATCTTTTCATTTAAATTACTATTACAGACAAAAGAGTCAAGTTGTTTTTGTTTTTTTTTAAGTATAGAGATGTGGGCATGTTGTAAGTGGTAGAATTTGAGCCAGCAGACAGGAAGAGATTGAAAATAAGTGAAAGAGTGGGTCTGACAGAGGGTACAGTCTCTTGAAGGAGATGGAATGGAATGGGATTGCTTGATCAAGATACATTAGCCTTGGTAAGGATTATTAGTTTAGATAACCAATTAAACATATAAATTAGTGGAAGAATAAATTCTTAGATTATCTATTTAATATATAATGCTTATAATACATGTCTGTAGGCAGAAGGGAGAACATTGATCTGGTTTGTTAAGTGCTAATTATATGAAATTTCTAAGTTCATCTAGATGCAGCATTTAGTACAGTAGAAAGAAGACTTATGTAAACCATTTAATCTAAAATTTAAGTTCTCATCTCTGGGGAAAATGTAGTTAGTTCCCTTCTTAGTCTAAATTTTCAAAAGACTTATTTGCATAACATATTAGTAAATGCAATGTATTAAGAGAAACTATTTTGTAGGCATTAAAATTCTTGTTCCCCTTTTTTCCCTGCTCCACAATTTAAATCTTTACCATTGAATCAGAATCCTACAAGGATAAAAAAAGAGAAATCTACAAATTTGTTCTAATAATTCCACCTATGTCCTAGAACAGTGGCACCCAAATTTTTCATCTCAGAGCATATTTATACTCTTAAATTATTGAGAACAGTAAACAAATTTTGTTTATGAATGCAACATTTATCAATATTTCCCATTTTAGAAATTAAAATTAATCAAATTTTAAAATATTCATTAATTCACTTAAAAAACAATGAACTCATTACATGTTAACATAAAGATATTTCTATAAAAAAAACCTGTTTTCCAAAACAAAAAAAAATAGTGAGAAGAGATATTTTAGATATTTTTGCAATTCCCTTTAATATATGTCTTAATAGAAGAAAGGCATATTCTCATATCTGATTCTACATTTAACCTGTTGCAGTCTGTTGTCTTGGTTGAATTGTATAAACAAAATTTGATATCACACACATATGTTGGAAGAGGGAGGATTATTTTAATGGGTAAATGATATTTTAGTATTATTATGAAAAGCAAATTTAACTTCATAGACTCCTAAGGAGCTAAAGACCATTGATGGGGAACTACTATTCTAGAAAATTCTACTTTCTAATTTGTAGTATTCTTTGGGTAGAAAACTTTTTCTATCTCTTTCTTTGGGCTCAATATTACCCATTATTTTTAGACTTTACTCATCTAAAAATGCCTGCAAAACTAATTGTAGCAAGACCATTTGAGGTGAAAGATCTTTCTTCCAGACGGAATTGTCAAATAACCACATATAAATACATGGAAGGCCTGTGATTTCCTTAGAATGGAGGATTCTCAGTCTGGACTCTCCCTCCACTAATACAGATTGCAATATCTAGGTCTCTATGATTAAGGTTTGTAGGGTCATAGGCCTAGAGCTGGAAGAGGTCTCAAAGACTATGTAGTTCATCTACCAACAAAGAAACTGAGGTTAAGTGACTTGCCTAAAGGCACCAGAAGTAGTAAACATAAGATATGTGATTTAAACCCAGGTCTTCTCACTCCAGGGCCATATTCAATCCACCATGTTCTAATGAGTTGCTTGAAGTACATTTAGGCTAAAAGACAGAATCAATCAACTTAAATTTTAGAGGTGGGATTTGATTTGAATACAGGTCTTTCTGACTCCAAGCCCAGAACCCTATGCTTGAATCCCTTAAATCTCTGCTAAATCTATACTATTGTTAGACTGGAAATGAGAAAGGGAAATAGGGAGAATTCTCAGAGAGAGGGAACATTCAAGAAAAAAAAAAGATTTAAGAATACAATGAGGAAGAGACACAATCTCTAAATGCTTTTACGTTTTTGATGGGGAATGTAATACTAATGTATGGTGACTAGTGAGTTGGGGGAAGAGTTAACAATCTTCCCCACCCATTAACAGGCCTCAGACACCTTTTGTTAATTTCTAATGAGGCTCTGGGTCATGTTGGTCATGCCCTCCAGCTCTGAAAGCATATAAATACTCTGGGGTGAGGTTTTACTTTGGGGCTTATTTTTTGGAATAAGGTTCGTGTGCTAGATGAGACTCTGGGAAGCTGCTAAGGAGCCCCCAGTTTGAAAACCCAGATGTTGGAGCTTCTCTCTCTGGTAATGATGTATGTATTGTCTATGATCAGACAGTTGGAAGCCCTGCCTGTTAGTCTTTCTGTTTGTAATTTCCGCTTGTAATTTCTGTTCATATTTTCTCTGAAGTTCAGAGTACTTTGTCCCCTGAACTGAGTGAATTATATATGTGCTTGATTAAAGTGATTGTTGACCCCTCAAAAGTTGCTTTTCTTTTAGAAAAGCAGATCTCAGAATTGGTACAGCAGGCCCACCTGTGTATGCTGGGGTCCTTGCTGATACAGGGAGTAAGAATAGCAGTATGCTTTTAATGAAAGAAAAGTTCTTGGGGTATATTAGAAATGGACTTACTTCTGCTGGAAACTGTAAGCTCAGTGGACCCCAGACTTTTAGTCCACTTTTAGTGGACCCCAGACTCTAACTCCCAGGGTTGTTGTAGAGGATCAAGGGACATAATTCATGTAAAAGTATTTGGTAGCAATAATTCCAAAGTTATGCATGTATGGACTTCTGGAGGAAGTTGGTCCAGACAAAAGAATACTGATTTTGGTATCTGAGAGCATGGGTTCACATCCTACATCTTATGCCTTTTCATGCTTTGGTATACTTGATTTGGGTAAGTCAATTAACTTCCCTAGTGTTCAGCTTACTCATTTGCTTAATTAAAAAACCTTTTTGGAGGCAATTGGGGTTAAATGACTTGCCCAGATTCACACAGTCTGAGGCTAGATTTGAATTCTGATTCTCTTGACTTAGGGCTAGTCCTCTACCCACTGTGCCGCCTATCTGCCCCCAGTTTACTCATTTATAAAATGAAACCTTCCATAGATGGCTGCCCTTCTAACTCCATGTTCACATTCCTCACATTCTCTATAGCCAAGAAACTTTTTTCTTTTCTTTTTTTTTTTTACCCTAAGCCTTTCCTAAAGCTACTCTCTAATCTGTGAATAAGAAAAATTCAGTAATACATTTTAAACAATTATAATAAAAAATAAGATAGGAATTGAGTCCTTTTTGCATTAATTCCATTTTGTTCTGACAGTTTGGCTGACTGAGAGTCTTTTTCAGAGTCTTTGAAATGTATTTTGAAAATCATATCCAAGCCTTTTTCTCATCTCTGAGTAGACATCAAAAGTAATTCAGTTTAAGTGTGGTCTACGAATTTATTTTAAATCTTTTAGAGAAAAAAGTTTAATTTCTTCCTTTAATTAGATCCAAGAGATGTATAGAAATTATTCCTTTATATGAAATTTGTGTAAATATTTATTAAATTAGATTTACATTTGCAAGAGAATATATTTCCTCTTGAGCCTTGGATCTTCAATACAAGTTTTCAGAGAATCAAGTGAAAATTTATACTGATTAAATTTTGCATTCTGTATCAGAGTGTCTTTTCTTTTGTTGTTGGATAAAATTTGAATTATGAATCATTTGCATTTAAATAACTCTTTAGATTTAGTTTTCTTGCCTATCTTAATTTCCATTTAGATGATCATGGAAAGAGAACTATATTAGCACAATGCCATGTACCTTGGTTAAAATCTATCCTAATTTCTTTGAATTGTAAGCAAAAAATGAAACTTTTATAAGATAGAAAAAAATTTAAAAGCCTTGCCAAAGCAAGATTTTATGCCTGACTGAAAATTGGATGCTAATTCATTTTGATGAACAATTATTTTTTCTTTGAATGATGCACCTGACTTCTTAATATATCTTAAGCAAGATTTTTTTCTTTAACTTCTCTTTTAACTGTGTGAACTGCTTATAGTGTAAACTAGTTATTTCTCATCTAGTGACTTCATATTGCCACTTGGTTCTTCTGAGTCTCCAAAATTTGGAGCCACTGGGCCTCTGTGAGAGCCATAAAGTTAACTCACTGTAGGCTGACTCTGCTCTAGACCCAGACCATGTACAGTTTTATTTTCTTAACACCTCTTTTTTGTTGTCATTTTCTAGAAATTTCCATATCCTATGCTTGTACACACTATTTGTTATGCCTAAGCATAACAGGTATTTCATAAATACTCATGGGTAAATTGATTATATGGGTTTATTGATCTCTTTGTCAAGACCTAGCCTCTACCTACTTGTGATTTTAGAGATGTATCATATAATCTTACTTTATATAGGATCATATATTAGGAGCAGAACAGGACATTAAAATAACATCTAATCTACACTGTTCATTTTACAGGTGAGGAAGCTAAAGCTCAAAAAATATGGAGTCAGAAGACCTGTGTTCACAAAGCCATCAGTACATAAAGTCATCAATTCTGGCTCTGCCACTTTTGATATGTGTATAATTTGAACTCTTTGGGCTTTAGCTCCCCAAAGTTCAATCTGGTCCTTCTCAGAGATCCACTGGATATTGTTGAAAGCTGTAGAGAAGTCATTCCTTTATATCCATGTAGAAATCATCCTTAACCTAATTATAAGCTAGCCTATTAGTAAAAAATGTAACACCTTTATTAGGAAAAACTTTTTATAGACAGTTTTTCAAATAAAGTTCTTATATCTCAAATATATATGTAAAGAAAACTGTCAAATCCATAAAAATACAAATCATTCCCCAATTGGCAAATGGCCAAAGGATATAAACAGGTAGTTTTCCATTGAAGAAATAAAAATGATTTATAGTCATATGAAAAATTGCTCTAAATTATTATTGATTAGAGAAACACAAATTAAAACAACCTTGAGATATCATTTTACACCTATAAGACTGGCTAAAGTAATTTAAAGGAAAAGAGAAAGTTGGAGAGGGTGTGAAAAAAATTGGGACACTAATTCATTGTTGTTGAAACTGTGAACTAATCTAGCCATTTTGTAGAGCAAGCTAGAATTATGCCCAAAGAGTCATTAAAACACCTATACCCTTTCATTTAGCAATATTGCTAGTAAGTCTATTTCTAAAGATGATTAGAGAAACAAAGAACATATATGTTCTAAAATATTTATGGTAGTTCACTTTCTGGTGTCAATGTACTGGAAAAATTGTGGGGATGCCTCTTGATTGGGAAATGACTGAACAAGTTGTGGTATATGATTGTGATGGAACACTACAGTGCTATAAGAAATAATAAACTTGAGTGAAAAAAACATAGATTTGCATAAAATAATGAAGAGCAAAATGAGCGGATCAAGAGAGTGTTGTATACAGTCACAGCAATGTTGTTTTAAGAACAGCATTGAATGACAAAGTCATTTTGACTCTTTGAAAGACCCAAATCAACTGCAAAGGACATATGAAGGAAGACACCATCTGTATCCAGAGAAAGAACTGATAAATTGAAACATGTATGAAACATCATGTAAATATGCACACATACACATATACACAAACACACACTTGTATTTAATGGTAGCTGTCTTTAGGTTAGGAAGGAGGAGAGAAAATAAAAAAGGAAGAAAAGAAATTTACATGATACCTTTATATATTTAAAAGGCAAACAAGTTGTACATAATAGATTTGTAGATTCATATGCAACCATCTTTTTTTGTTTTGCAATTGTGTTATAGAAATATTTGTTTTATTTCATAAATTAGAGATAAAATTAATTAAAAAATTTTTAAAAGAAGGTAACTTGCTTTTGGGGTAGAAAATCTTGGATGGGAGGGCTGAACTACCACATTCCCAACTCTATCATCAACTTTGCAAAGGAGCTGGTCTTACAGGAAGGGAAACTGAAAAACGGAGTGAGCAGAGAAAGACGAAGGAAAGCAAATGGCATTAAGGATAAAAAGGTCATCACTTATAGTCATATGGGTACTCACAAGGTGGGATCAAGAGCAGTTAATGAGAAATGAGATATGAAACCTATAAGAGGATTTTGTGAACTCCTTTCCATCTTGTAGCAAAGACATTTTTATATTTTTGAGTTAGATGAGTGTTCAAATATTTTTTTCTTTATAACTTTCAATTTATTTGCCTACCCCAATACCCTGTTGGCTAGAAGATATTCTAAGCTATGTGTGTATTTTATTTAATACTTATAGCTAGAGAGAAGATAAGAGTGTTGTTTTAAAGATGAAATATTAGGGGATGAAGATGGTTGAGAAAAGGTAGGGATTTTTTTGGCTTCTCCTAAATTCTCCTAGAAACAACTTTAAATAGCAAATCAAAATGAATTCTGAAGGAAAAGAACCTACAAAATGATGGCGTGAAATAATTTTCTAGTCCAAGAAAACTTAGAAGGATGGCAGGAAAGGTGTGTCACACCAGGGAGAGAGTGGAGTATAGTCTAGTTCGTGCCAGTACAGGTGTCTTAGCACACCAGCAGCAGGACTTGAGGGCAACAAAATCAAATGTGGCAGCAGTAGCTTCTAAAACTCTCAGCTCAGTGATGGAAAGAGAGTCAGACAACTGGTCAGAAGGAGATTATAGGGGTCACTTTGTGCACTGGGTACAGGACTCTGTTGCATTGTCCATACTCAGATCCAAGTCATCTAAGTCCTGGGTGACAGTCTCAGAACTAGGAGGAGGTCTAGGGGAGTAGAGACCCTGGTCACTACTCCAGTGGAAGAAAGGGTGCTTGTGATCCTTCACAGAACAGAGAATAGGCCAGGAAAGTAATAAAAACACCTCTCTTTAAATCATACTACCTTGAAAGAGCTGAAAGCTTATAGACCCACAGAACTATCTCTGAGAATAGCTGCACAAAAAATCCTGAACCTTGGGATGGTGCCCTCTCAATTCCAGGAGTCCAAGTTTAAGATCAAGTTGAAAGTTAAGAAGTAATGTAGAAAAATTAGCAAACAACAAAAAATAACCTGACTATAGAAAGTTACCATGGTTACAGGAAAGAATAAAACACAAACTCTGAAGACAACAAAGTCAAAACTGCTACATTCAAAGTCTCAAAGAAAAAAGGAATTGGTTTCAAGTTCCCCAAAAGAATTTCAGGAAGATCTCAAAGACAGTTTTCAAAATCAAATAAGAGAGGTGAAGGAAAAAATAGGGGTAAGGAATGAGAGTAGTGGAAGAAAATCATGAAAAAATAGTGAACAACTTGGTAAGGAGGCACAAAGAAGCTGAAGAAAATAGCACTTTAAAAAACAGAATAGGCCAAATGATAATAAAGAGGCACAAAAAATCCACCAAGAAGAAAAACACCTAAAAAGCAGAACTGGCCACATAGAAAAAAAAAATGTACATAAATTCACTGAAAAAAGGAATTCCTTAAAAAGTAGATATAACCAAATGGAAAAAAGAGGTACAAAAGCTAACTGAAGAAAATATTTTCTTAAAAATTAGAATTGGATAAATGGAAGCTAATGACTCCATGAGACATTAAGAAACAATAAAACAAAATCAAATGAATGAAAAAACAGAAGAACATGAAATATCTCATTGGAAAAACAACTGACCTTGGAAATAGATCCAGGAGAAATAATTTAAGAATTATTCGACTACCTGAAAACCATGATCAAAACACTAGACTAAACATTACCTTTCAAGTAAATATAAAGGAAAACTACCCTGATATACTAAAACCAGAGGGTAAAATAGTCATTGAAAGACTCCACCTCTTGAAAGAGATCCCAGGAATATTATAGCCAATTCCAGAGCTCCCTATTCAAGGAGAAAATATTGTAAGCAGGCAAAGATGGAGGAGAGAAGCCAGGAAGTTGCCTGACTTTCTCTTTTCCCTCAGCAGCAATGTTAAATCAAGCCTCTGAATGGATTCTGGAGTGACAGAACCCCCCAAAATACGGAGTGAAACAATTTTCCAGCTTAAGATAGCTTAGAAGTACTTCAGAAAAGGTTTGTCTCACTTGGGTAAAAGGGGAACAGTACAGCACAGATGGTTTCTGGACAAGCCACTGGGAAGCACTTAGTTGTACCACAGATCAACAACTGAGACCCCTTGTTCCTGGCTCAGGAGCCAGCAATGAGACCTCTAGCCCCAGCACAGAGGGCAAATTTTGAGCCAGACTCCCAACATAACAAGCAAGACTATTCTGGCACACACCCAGTTCAGTGGGCAAGTTCAGTTGGCAAGTCCCCAACATAGAAAGCCAATGACCAGACCCCTGGCCCTCAGCATAAGAAACTTGGGATAGTGTCCCCTGTGTACCAGGAACAGAGCTCAACTTTAAAAGTCACCAAGTAGACTGGAAAATGAGCAAGAAATATGAAAAGAACCCTGACCATAGAAAGTTACTATGGCAGCAGGGAAGATCAAAACACAAACTCAGAAGAAGACAATGTCAAAATGCCCACATGTGAATCCTCAAAGGAGAGTATGAATTGGTCTCAAGCCCCAAAAGTCCTCTTGAAAGAGCTCAAAAAGGATCTTCATAATCAAGTAAGAGAGGTCGAAAAACATCAGAAAAATAAATGAGAGTTCTGCTGGAGAAATGTGAAAAATGTGTCAACACTTTGGAAAAAGAAGCACAAAAATTGACTGATTAAAACAACTTCTAAAAAAAAATAAAGTTGACCAAATGGAAAAAAATTTCCATTAAAGAAAACAAAAAGTAAAATTGGCCAAATGAAAAAGGAGACACAAAATTTCACTGCAGAAAATAATTTCTTAAAACTTAGAATTGGGCAAATGGAAGCTAAAGACTCTATAAGACATCAAGAGTCAGTTTAACAAAATCAAAAGAATGAAAAAATATAAGAAAATGGAAAAACAGTTGACTTGAAAAGTAGATTCAGGGGAGAAAATCTAAGAAAGATTTGACTACCTGAAGGTTATGATCAAAAAAAGAGCCTGGACAGCATCTTTCAAGAAACTTTCAAGGAAAACTTCCCTAATATCCTAGAACCAGAGGGTAAAATAGTCATTGAAAGACTACACTGATAACCTCCTGAAGAGATTCCAAAATGAAAATTCCAAGGAATATTGTAACCAAATTCTAGAATTATCAGGTCAAGGAGAAAATACTGCAAGCAGCCCGAAAGAAACAATTCAAATATCAGAATCAAACAGGACCTAGCAGCTTCTATATTAAAGGATTGGGGGGCTTGGAATATGATATTGCTGAAGGCAAAGGAGGTTTGATTACAATTAAGAATCAACTTCTCAGCAAAACTGAGCATAATCTTTCAGGGGAAAGGATGGATAGTCAGTGAAATAGGGGACTTTCAAACTTTACTAATGAAAAGACCAGAGCTGAATGGAAAATTTGATCTTCAAATACAAGACTCAAGAGAAGCAAAAAATGTAGACAGGAAAGAAAATAACGTGTTATTCAGTAAGAGTTAAACTGTTTTCCTTATACAGAAAATTGATACTTGTAACTCTTGAGAACTATATCTCTATTAGAGCAGTTAGAAGGAGTATTCACATACAGAGGGTATGGGTAAATGTTGACTTTGATATGATGATATAAAAAACAAGGGACAAAATAAGATTGTACTGGTAGAAGAGGAAAGTGAAAGGCGGAATAGGGTAAATTACATCAAATGAAGATGCACATAAGACTTATTATAGTAGAGGGAAAGAAGGGAAGAGGTGAACATTGTTTGAGCCTTACTCTTATTTGATTTGACTCAAAGAGAGAATAACATGCAGACTCAGTTGGATATAGAAACTCATTTTACTCAATATGGAAGAAGTAGGGAAAGAAAAAGGAAAGGGTAGTGCTGATAGAAGGTAGGGCAGAAAAAGAAGGGGAAAGGGGAAAGATAAGGGGGAGATGAAAGAAAGTAGGGCAGATTGAAGGAGATAGTGGTCAGAAGCAAAACTGGTGAGGAGGGACAGGGTGAGAGAAAAGTATAGGTAGGAAGAAAAATAGCATGGAGAAAAGGACACAGTAATCGTAACTGTGAATATCAATGGGATAAATTCTCCCATAAAACAGAAACAGCAGAGTAGATCAAAAACCAGAATCCTGCAATATGTCCTTTACCAGAAACACACTTGAAGCAGAGAGACACACAAAGAGTAAAGGTAAAGGACTTTGCCCAAGTTAAGAGAAGAGGAAATAAAATGCTTACATAACCCCATTTCAAAAAAAAAGATATTAAACAAGTCATCAATGAAGTCCCTAAGAAAAAATCTTTAGAGCCAGATGGATTTGCAAGTGAATTCTATCAAATATTTAAAGAACAATTACTTGTAATACTGTATAAACTATTTGGAAAAACAGGCAAAGAAGGAGTGCTACCCAATTCATTTTATGACACAAATATAATGAATGCTGATACCTAAACCGAGAAGAGCCAAAACAGAAAGAAAATTAATAGACCAATTTTCCTAATGCATGTTGATACAAAATTTTAAATAAAATATTAGCAAAGTGATTACAGCAACTTATCATGAGGATTTATGAGCAGGTAGGATTTATAAGAGGAATGTAGGTTTGGTTCGATATTAGGAAACCTATAAACATAATTGACAATAGCAATAACAAAACTAGCAGAAATCATATGATTATCTTAATATAGGCAAACAAAGCTTTTGACAACATACAATGCCCTTTTCTATCAAAAATATTAAAGAGCTTGGGATTAATGGATTTTTCCTTAAAATGATAAGCCGTGGGGCAGAGCCAAGCTGGCAGAGTAAAAGTAGAAACTTGCTAGAGCTCTACACCTAAGTCCAGCCAAATACTGTATAAAATAACTCTAAACAAATTCTGGAGCTGCAGAACCCACAGAATGATTGAATGAAGGAAATCTCCAGACCAAGACAGCCTAGGAGGTTGATGTGAAATATCTATTGCGAAGCACTGGAAGCAGAGTGCAGTCTATCAAGGGCCATGCTGGCACAGACAGAACCTAAGCAGGCCTAGGGGTGGGGTACTTAATCTCTGCCACCTGTGTGGTTTCCAGACTTCACAATGCCAAAATGCAGAGGACAAATTGGAAGGTCAGTGGAAAAGTCTTATGTGGGAAATGGAAGGAGGATAAAGTTAGAAGTAAACACTTTTGAGGAGGGAATATAGTCAAAAAGAGAATAAATAGGGGCAGGAGAGGATGGAGGGAAATATAGTTAGTCTTTCACAATGTGACAATTATGGAAGTGTTTTGCCTAAATACACAGCTATAACCTACATTGAATTGCTTACCTTCTCAGTGGGGATGGGTGGGGAGGGAGGAAGGAAGAGTAGTTGAAATTCAAAGTTTTAAAAATGAATGTTAAAAATTGTTTTTACATGCAGCTGTGAAATAAGACTTATAGGCAATGGGGTATAGAAATCTATTTTGACCTATAAGAAAATAGAGGGGATAGGGATAAAGGAAGGGAGGGCAGATTGGGGAAAGGGGTAATTAGAATGCACACTATCTTGGGGTGGGCAGAGGGGAAAAATGGGGGGAAAATTTGGAACTCATAATCTTTTGAAAGTATCTGTTAAAGTTGAAAATAAATAATTTTTTTTAAAAAAGAAAAATATATAAATGAGTCTCAGGCCAAGGAAAAACTCAAAAAGGATTTTGAAAATCAAATAAGAGAAGTAGAGGAAACATTGAAAAGACAAATGAGAGTGATGCAAGAAATCATGAAAACTGAGTCTACTGCTTGCTAAAGAAGACCCAAAAATGCTGAAGAAAATAACACCTTAAAAAATAGACTAACTGAAATGGCAAAAGAGATTCAAAAAGCCTTTTTTCATTCTTCCTTTTTGAAGATGACCATGACATCAGAGAAATGATGATATGACTTGCACTTGACTTTGTTTTGAGTGAGAGAGGTGTGTGTAAGGTCCTGAGACATCTGGATCCAGTGACCATCTGATAGTCATCAGACTGACTGGAGAAGGACCAAGATGCAATGGGAGGCCTTGGCCTATTCAGGTACTCAGAGTAAGGTAAAACCTACTCAGTGAATTACTTCTTGAAGAAGTAATCAGAGAATGGCCCCTTTAATATGCAAAAGAAAAAAATAAGCCAATCAAGCTGGGAAGGAAAGAGATTATCACTCTGAAGCCAGGAGGGTCTGGAAAAGATACATTAAGTGGAGCTTGGGCAGATACTTATTGTTGTGCTATATATGGGCTTCTGAGTGCATTGGGTTTAAGGTTTGGGGGAAGGGAAAGAAAGAAAGAGAGAGAGAGAGAGAGAGAGAGAGAGAGAGAGAGAGAGAGAAAGAGAGGAGGAAAGAAAAGAAAGGAAGAAAGAAAGAGAAGAAAGAAAGAAGGAAAGAAAGGAAGATATTTCCTCCATGGAAAGATAATACTTGTAACTCTTGAGACTTTTCTCAGTATTAGGTAGTTGGAGACATTATATACATATAGACAGAGGGCACAGGGTGAGTTGAATATGTAGGAATGATATCTGAAAAAATAAAATTATGAAGTGAGCAATATTTTGGAAGAAGGAGAAAGGGAGAAATAGAATGGGGTAAATTATCTCTCACATAAAAGAGGTAAGAAAAAACTTTTTTAATGAAGGGGAAGAGGAAGGAGGTGAGAGGGAAAGAATGAACCTTACTGTCATAGGATCTGGCTTAAGGAAGGAATAACGTGCACACTTAATTTGGTATGAAAATCTATATTCTCTACAAGAAAGTAGGAGGAAGATAATAAGCAAAGTGTGGGAGGATGATAGAAGGGAAAGCAAATGGGAGAAGGGAGTAATTAGAAGCAAACACTTTTGAGGAGGGACAGGGTCAAAACAGAGAATAAATAGAGGGCAGGATAGGATGGAGGAAAATTTAGTTACTTTTTCACATCACACCTGTTGCAGAAATTGAAGAAATAGAAAGGACAATGAAGACACAAAACTATCATTTTTTGCTGATGATATGATGATATACGTAGAGAATACATTATATGACAAACAAAGCCTAGCAGCAAGGGATAGAGAAATCTTGTTTGAAACAATTGTAGACAATATAATGTATTTTGGAGTCTACCTGCCAAGACAAACCCAGGAACTACATAAACACAATTACAAAACAATTTTCACAAAAATAAAGTTAGATCTAAACAATTAGAAAATTATCATTTGCTCATGGGTTGAGCTAATATAATATGAACTAATATAATTAAAATGACAACTCTGCCTAAATTAATCTACTTATTCAGTGCCATATGAATCAAACTAACAAAAATCATTTTATAGAGCTAGAAAAAATTATAGCAAAATTCATCTGGAGGAACAGAAGTTCAGGAATATCAAGAGAATCAGTGAAAAAAAATGCAAAGGAAGGTGACCTGGCCATACCAGATCTAAACCTATGTTATAAAGTGGTAATCATCAAAAGTATTTGGTACTGTCTAAGAAACAGAGTGGTAGATCAGTGGGATATATTAGGTACACAACATACAGCAGTCAATGACTTTAGTAACGTAGTGTTTATAAACACAAAGACGACATCTTCTGGTATGAGAACTCATTATATGACAAAATCCACTAGGAAAACTGGAAAATATTATGACAGAAACTAGGCACAAACCAACATTTTACATTATATGACAAGATAACGTTCAAAATGGGTACATGTTTTAGACATAAAGGATAATCCCATAAGCAAATAAGGAGAGCAAGGAATAGTTTACCGGTCGGATCAATGGAGAAGGGAAGAATTTATGACCAAACAAGAGACAGAGAACAGTATGAAATGAAAAATGGATAATTTTGATTATATTAAATTAAAAAGGTTTTGCTCAAACAAAGCCAATCCAACCAAGATTAGAAGGAAATCAGAAGTCTGGGAAACAATTTTCACTGTCAGTATTTTTGATAAAGGCTTTATTTCTAAAATATATAGAGCACTAACTCAAATTTATAAGAATACAAGTCATTCCTCAATTGATAAATGATCAAAGGATATTAACAGACAGTTTTCAGATGAAGAAATTAAAGCTAGATATGACCATAAGAAAAAATGCTCTAAATTGCTATTGATTAGAGAAATGCAAATTAAAACACCTCTGAGGAACCAACTGGCTCATCAGGAAAATGACTAATGTTGGAGATGTGAGAAAATTGAGATACTAATGCATTGTTTGTAGATTTGTCAACTGATCCAATCATTCTGAAGAGCAATTTGGAGCTAAAGGTATAATAAAACTGTGCACATTCTTTGATCCAGTGATATCTCTACTCGGTCTATATTCCAAATAGATCATAAAAAGTAGAAAAGGACCCACATGTACAAAAATATTTATACCACCTCTTTTTGTGGTGACAAAGAATTGAAAGTTGAGGGGATACCCATCAATTGGGGAATGGCTGAAAAAATTGTGGTACGTTAATGTAATAGAATGCTATTGTGCTATAAGAAATGATGAGCAGGCCTTTCTGAAAAAAACTGGAAAAATTTAAATGAACTTGTGTTGAGTGAAGTGAACAGAACCAGGAGAACAGTGTACACAGCAACAGCAACATTTTGTGATAATTAACTATGATAGACTTAGCTCTTCTCAGCAATACAAAATCCAAGACAATTCCAAAACCCTTGGGGTAGAAAATGGTATCCACAACCAGACAAAGAACAATGGAGTCTGAATGAAAATCAAAGCTTGATATTTTGCCTTTTTTTGTTTTTTTCTTTCTTGTGGTTTTTTCCTTTTATTCTGATTATTCTTTCACAACATGACTAATGTTGAAATACGTTTAACGTGATAGTACATGTAACCTAGACCAGATTACTTGTTATCTTGAGCAGGGGGGGAATGAGAAGGAGGGAGGGAGAAAAAAATTGGAACTCAAACTTATACAAAAGTGAATGTTGAAAACTATCTTTATACAGAATTAGAAAAGATAAAATACTACTAATGAGAGAAAGATAGAAAATATTGGAAGCAACTAGAAAGAAACAGTTTAAATATCACAGAGCTACAGACAAGATCATACAATATTTAGCAGTTTCTACATTAAAGTATCAGAAAGCTGGGAATATGATATTCTGGAAGGCATAGGAGTTAGGACAACAGAGAAATACACTGAAAGAAGGAGAAAGGGAGAGGTACAATGAAATAAATTACCTTACTTAAAGAGGGGTAAAACTTTTACAGCAGAGGGGAAGATTGAGGGAGAGTCATTGAACCTTACTATTATTGGAATTGGCTCAACCAGAGAATAATATGTACACTGAGATGGGTATGGAAATCTATCTTATTCTACAAGAAAGTAGGAAGGGAAGGGATAAGAGAAGGGAAAGGGGTTGATAGAAGAAAGGCAGATTGCAGAAGGTGATAGTCAAAAGCTAAACACTTTTGAGGATGAAGAGGGTGAAAGGAGAGTAGTATAAATGGGAAAAACAGAATGGAGAGAAACATGAAATAGTTGGTTACCATGGAATCTGGAATCTTGTAGGTAATTTACAGTTCTTTAACAAAGAGGACTAAGTATTATATTTTACATTTCTGTCAAGATCTCAAGGTCAAGATTTCCCAAGTTTAAAATCACAAACTATACTGAAAACCATAATACTTTGCCTGCTGGAGTTTGAAAGGAAAACTCTGACCCCACATGAAGATTAAATTGCTTAAGAAGGGAAAGCCATGACCCTATAAAGCAATGAACTGCAAGGGAAGGAAGGGGGAATGAGTAGTCTGAGCGTGCTTAGGTTTGTTGACTCAGAAGGTCATAACAACTCAACCCGCCTAGCTTTCCAGAACTACCTACTGCTTATTCATTTTTGTTCCCTCTTGTCCTCCCTCTTCCACCCCTTCCCTCGTGCTTATCCTTAATGTAATTGAGCTGGGTAATCAAAACATTTTAAAGTTCCTTCCTTGTCTTCAAAATAAATTTACATAGTTAAGTAAAATCATAGAACCTCAGGATCCCCCCAAAATTCTATTTGTGAGCATTCCACCCATTCATATAAATTAATGTGTTAATTGAAGCACAGTTAAGAATGAGAGAGATTATACCACTGTAGTTCTCTGGCCAAGTCATAGCTGGAGTTTTGTGTTCTAGGTACCACATTTTAGAAATGACACCTGCAACAGGGAAAATGTATGGAAGATAACCAAGTTGATTTTGGAATGAGAGGTATTGAAAAATTCCATATGAGAATGATTTGAAGAAATTGGAAATATTTTTCTGGAAAAAGAGTATTCAAAGGGAATATGATGGCTGTCTTCAAATACATGAAGTACTTTCATATGGAAGAGGGATACTAGAAAGACTTTTTTTAACCTTATCAGTCCATGAATAGACTGAAAGGAGATGCATGATTTTTAAAAAATATATATATATTTTATAGCTGTATTTTAATATATTTGGTTTCCTTTGTAATATTATATATTTTATTTTAGACAGTTAAAAACATTACTCTTTAAAAAGGTCTATAAGCTTCACCAGATCACCAGATGGGTTTATGCCCTCTCCACAATATTTTCTAAATCAAAGTGTTGTTTTGATTTTGTTTGAGTTTAGGAAGTGAAATTAGAACATATATATAGAAGTCAGACTTAGAAAGATTTCAGTTTTCTATAGGTAAACGCTTCCTAACAATTGGAACTATTTAAAAGTGGAATACACTCCCTACCATTTGAAATTGTCAGTTCTCCATCATTAGAGGGGAAGTTTTTATGCAGACTATATAATCAATTGTCACTAGAAAAGCAAAGTGTTAAAAAAAATGTGTTGGACTTGATTTTGGAAAGGGCACTTAATTTGTCTGAGTCTCTGTTTCCTCATCCATAAAACAAGAGGACATTGTGGTGCTGAAATAATTTCCAGCTCTAGATCTATGATCTATATCCTCTGAGATCCCTTCCAACTCAGAGGACTTGAGGACTCAGAATCACAGGGAAATTCCATGATCTTGTATGTTACACAAAGTCCTACTAGATGAAATTGTGCTGGAGGTTTTCCATCCTTGATTGTGAACAAATATTTGAATTTGTTTCAGTCAAATATGAATTTTATCTGTAGATTCTTCACTACAGAATTTTGTGGGGCTTCATTTCTGAATATTTTATGCAATCTGTAGGGAGAATAGAAATTTTTCTGGAAGTCTTGACTGTGTTACTCTTCAGTCTTTTCAGAGCTACAGAAAAATAACAGTACTGGGGAGGGAGGGAGAGAGGGAGGGAAGGAGACAGAGAGAGAGAGAGGAAGGGAGGAAGGGAGGGAGGGAGGGAGAGAGAGGAGAGAGAGAGAGAGAGAGAGAGAGAGAGAGAGAGAGAGAGAGAGAGAGAGAGAATGAGAATCAGTGGTCCAGATTAAGGATACATCAAACAAAAATAGTTACCTAGCATTAAACTCAATGACTCCAGCTACTAGGGAAAGAAGTTATTGTCTGACAATAGCTGCTGGAAAAACTGGATAGTAATATGGTGGAAATCAAGTTTACACCAACAGTTTACACTGTAGACCAAGAAAGGTCCAAATGAGTACTTGTCTTACATATAAAAAGTCACATCATAAACAAATTAGAGTATGAAGGAGGAAATTCCTTTTTGATCTATGAAGACAGAAGGAGTTCATGACTAAACAATTGTAGTATCATACAAGATAAAATGGAAAATTTTGATTTTGTAAAATTTTTAAAGCATTTAAACAAATCTAATGTGGTTAAAAGTTTTAAGGGAAATAATTGGAAAAGTCTTTTCAGCAAGTTTCTCCGATAAAGGTCTTATATTTAAGCTATGTAAGAAACAGATTCCAATTTATAGGATGACAAATCATCCCTCAGTTCAAAGGAAAATAGATAAATATTTTTCAAAGAAAGAAAGCTAAGTTATCAACACTCATATAAAATGCTCAAAATCATGAATAATTAAATAAATGAAAATTAAACCAGCTTTGAGACTCAGATGGGCAATGATGACAAAAAGGGAAAATGACAAACTTGGAGGAGGTGTACAAATACAACTGCACTAGTGCACCACTGATGGAACTAAGAATTGGTCCTGCCATTTGTGAAAGCAATTTGGAACTGTGACCAGAAAGTTACCAAAATATACATACTCTTAGACTCAGTTTTACCACCTATAGGTCTAAACCTCCAAAGAAATCAAAGAAAGAGGAAAAGGTATATGTACAAAGCTAACTTCTTATGGCAGTCCCAAACTGGAAACTAAGGGGGTGCCATTACTGGGAAATAACTGAACAAATTGTGGTAACAGAATGTAATGGAATATTTTGTGCTGTGAGAAATTAAAAAAAAAGTATTAGAGTAAATTGTGAAGACTTATATGAACTGATACAGAGTGAAGTAAGTGCAATTAAAACAATTTATGCAATGATAACATTAAATAGAAAAACAAATTTGAAAGACTTTAGAACTCTAATTAACATAATGATATACTGCAAGTCCAAAATAATGAAGATAAAATATGCCACTCAACTCCTCAAAGAGATGTGATGAATACAAAAAACATAGATATACATTTTTGGATGTGGTCAATGTGGGGCTTTGGTTCATATTAATCTTTAGAAATCTGTTCAGTGTTGGGAGGTGGATAGTGGGAGGGATAGAAAATGTCTCTTAGTTGAAAAATAAAAGCAATGAATTTTTAAAAAGAAAGCTTATAATGAAAGTTAGGCTTGAAAAAATAAACTGTTTAACAAACATAGAGTTAATATCAATATGATAAAAGCATTGTTTCATGACAGAAAATTAAAGAATATTTTCAAAATCTTGTGAGCTCAATTACAAATCATGTAAAAACAAATAATTACCATAAAAAGACATTATAGTTGAAATTTCATTTTTAATATAAAGCATCATAAGGTTTATATGTCAATAAATATATTTAATTATTTTTTTAAAAGCAAATCCCTTCTCTGACAATATAGCTGTGTGATGATGGGCAAATCACTGATCCTCTCTGAATTTCAATTTCCTCATCATTAATATGGTCATAGAATACCAGCAATACCTATCTTCCATAGCTGTAAAATTCAAAGAATGTAATGTATATGAAGACCTTTGCAAGCTATAAAGACTATATAAATGGAAGGCCTTATTTAGTTTATTTTTTAATACCATTTAATCCCTCATATATACTAATACAAATAGGAACTCTGCAATGAGCTAGTTGTTAGTGGTCATTTTACAGGCGAGAAAACTGGGGTGGGAAGTTAAATGATTGCCTCAGGTCAACTGGTAAGTGTCAGAGTGGAATTTAGCAGAGGTTTGAACTTAGGTCCTCTGGCTCTGAATTCATTCCAAGGCACCATACATATCCCCAAATGACACTGAACAATGCCAGCATCATTGAAATCCATTCATACTTTCCAAAGTGACTATTTGAAGTTCAGTATCCATTTAGATGCATACTTTCCTGGATTTATTTTTTTTAAATCTATCATGTTACACTTTACATATACTGTTCACTGATGCAAATTATCTTAGAAGAGAAGGTATTGACCATGCTAACTTAAATGCACTTGGAATTAATGTCGAATTTATAAAATGCTCTCTCTACAAGGATATTTTTAAAATGTGGAATACACAGTATGACTAATATGGAAATAAGTTTTGCATGATTGCACATGTATAACCTATATCAAATTGCCTACTGTCTTAGGTTGGGGGGGGCAAGTGGGGAAGGGAGAAAGCTAATTTGGAACTCAAAATTTAAAAAATTAATGTCAAAAGTTGTCTTTACATGTAATTGGGAAAATATTATTTTTAAAAATTTGAAATCTGTAGCACACAGGTATTTCTAGTCTGTTTTCTCTCTTGGTAATGGAAAATGTTCTGTGTGTACAGAACTACATATCAGTCTTGAACTGTATTTCTAGTCTGTTTTCTCTCTTGGTAATGGAAAATGTTCTGTGTGTACAGAACTACATATCAGTCTTGAAGCTTATTTCAGATGTGATTAGTTTATTTGCATTTTGTAAAAATGTTTTCCATTTCCATAAAACCTTTAGGTCTTCAATTGAGACCAATAGACTGGGGACTGAGAACCCATTTTCAATTTTTTTGTTGGCATTTAGGAAAGGGAATTTAGGTACCTTTTTCTGTAACAATTAAAACATTTATCTTTTCTTTGATATACATGTGTAATAGTATTTTTTCCCGAATGCAGGTCAAGACAATTTTTAATATTCATTTTTACAAGATTTTGAGTTCCAAATGTTTTCTCCTTCCTTCTGTCCCCCACCCCTTCCAAGAATGGTAGGCAATTTGATATAGGTTATACATGTGTTATCATGTAAAACATGTTTGTATATTAGTCACAGTTATGGAAAAAGAAACAGAACAAAAGAAAAAATGAAAAAGAATAAAGTAAGTGAAATGCATATGCTTCGATATACATTCAGAGTCCATCAGTTCTTTATCTGAATATGGATAGCAGTTTCCTCTATGAATCCTTTGAATCACCGCATTGCTGAGAAGAGCTGAGTTCTCCACAGATGATCATTACACAATGTTGCTGATGTACAATGTTTTCCTGTTTCTTCTTATTTCACTTTGCATCAGTTAGTGTAAGTCTTTCCAGGTTTTTCTGAAATCTGCCTGTTCTTTTCTCATTGTACAGTAGTAATCAATTACACCCATGTATATCATGTATATCGTGGCTTGTTCAGCCATTCCCCAATTGATGGGTATCTTCTCAGTTTCTGATATTTTGCCACCACAAATGGGACTGGTATATTTTTCACACCTAGGTCCTTTTCCTTTTTTCTGATCTCTTTGGGATACACACCTAGTAGTCGTATTGTTGAATCAAAGGGTATGCACAATTTACTTGTCCTTTGAGCAGAGTTCCAAATTACTCTGCAAAAATTGTTGGATCAGTTCACAATTCCACCAACAAACATGCTTATCTTAAAGAAATAAAATAAACACAATTGTAAGTATAATTGTAAGTATAGCTTAAATCATCTTCATAATGCTCACCAGATGATAAAAGGGAATAGGCATTGCTCTCCTCTACTAAAATGAAGCAATAAAGTGACTCCTCTTGAATTACAAACACGGTAGATGTAGCAAATGGAGGCTTGAGGTCTACTTATGTCAATCATGTCCTCTTATTGTTATTTAACTGTATTATCCTCTCAATAAATCAACCAGAGGAGGTCTTTTTTTTTCATCAGAACTCAACATAAACAGTGTCTTGGAATGAAGCACTAAAGGAGACCATAGTGTCTTGTGTCCTTAAGTGTAACAGATCTGAATATATTAAATGACCTCGGCTAAGGGCATTGAATAGAGGTAAACCTTCTCTGCTTTTTCTAGGATTGAACAGCTACAGAGGGAAGAAAAACATCATTTCAGGATATTAACCATCAGAAAGTGGGCAAACATAATACTGATGCTGTGTCTGTACATCTGCTAATGACAATGGGCCAAGCACCCGTGCGGGGTGATACAGGCTCTTCTATCTGATCGTGTGCCTTGCCTTATCTGAGACCAGTCAACATGTCAGGAAGACAACAGATCAGACCCAGCTTTTGACGCTTCCTAGTTATGTAACTCTAGACAAGACACTTCACTTTACCTCAGACAATTACCTAAGACTTAGTTACTACTGCACAGACTGTTGCGGTGTCCTTGGGTTAGTGCAAAACCCTGAATTCAAATACCTATCCGAAGTTAGCTATGAAATCGTTCTCTTATTCTACTCTAATGTCGGCATCTGAAACAGGGGTGTGAGTGTGTGTGCGTGTGCGTGTGCATGTGAGTGTGTGTTTGTGTGTGTGTGTGTGTGTGTGTGTGTGTGAGAGAGAGATAAAAACTGAAACTGTTCTCTCCCAGAGCAATCCAGATGTGCATTTCAGTAGCCCTTCTACGTCTAATTCTCCCTCTCCTTCTCACTCCTACTTTAAAAGTGCCCTATTCTGCTTCGCTCTCCCCCTATTTAAGCCTTGCAAGCTCAGTAGTGGAAAGGATTAGTTGCGGGTCCTCCAGCTCTCTCCTCCCCGCGGGATGGTTCACTGCGTACCCCGCCTCCGAACAGGCTTGTTCTCTGGGCTTCTTGTAGTTTCAGAACCAAGTCGAGCTCTGGCTCGGAGCAAAGGTCTTTCTACTCTTCTGGATACCCTCGAGATCTTCTCTGTCATCTAGAGCTCAGGCCTGGGGTTGATTGCCCACTCCCCTCGCTCCCCCTCCCCGGGCACTGAAGGGCATAGGGCTCCTGGGCACTGGGGGAAGCGAGGACTGCACAGCCCCAGGGAAGGAGAGGGGCTGAAGGAATCACAGCAGCGTGGCTGGAGGGAAGGAGAGGAGGGCGAGGGCAGGTAGCGAGTCCGGGGTGGGGATGGTTGCGGGACCTTCAGCTCTGCCTTCAGGGTAGCAAGGGGTCCGCAGGGCGCCCCGAAGGAAGGCAGCTCTGGGGCTTGGGTGCAAGGCACTCTCACCTCCTCTCCTTGCTGGGGAACTTGCCCAGTCTTTCCCTCAGTTCGGGACCCCGGGGACAGACAGCTTTCTCTCCCGCACCTGCTTCCTCCTGCTCCCATCTGGGCTCTCTGTCCCTTCCCCTCCAGGCTTCCCATCCCATCCCGTTGGGCGTACTTTCTCTACAGCGACTGGACCAGGCGGGTGGCAGAGATCCCTGGCACCGCAGCCCGCGGGGAGCCGCCCTCCTCTCCCTAAGAAAGGAGGTTCGTTTCCTACTGCGCCCGCCTGCTGAAGAGGCAGAGAGCCCGGATCCAACTCCGGGAATTTTCTCCTGCCGGTCCTGGTCACTGGGCTGGACCGGACGAACTGGACGGGACTGCGCCCTCCCGGATATTCAAGAGTGCCCTGGAACTGGACTCCTCTCCATCGGTCTGCAGCCAAGTCAAGGCCAAGGATAAGAGGGCAGAGGGACAAGCGGCCTCGGTAAGCTTCATCTGAGTTACCTGTTGAGACCATGGGGATCTGAAAGGACCCGGGCAGGACTCGGAGGACAGGGGAGTGGAAGCTTCTTTTCGGTATTACTTGTTTGGTTCAGGTAGCTCCCTGATGGATCGCTGTTATACCCTCATGTGAGACTTTAAATGACATTTTTCTTTATTCCCCCATCGCTATCCTATTACCCCCCAGACTTCCTCTTGTTTCATAACCCTTTTACATCCCTCTATCCAATTGCTCATTGAGAGGGAATCTTCACCCCAGAGTCACAAGTTGTTTGGGCTTCATACCTATTTCTCAAAAGCCTGGCAAGAGGGAGCCATCGAGGTAGATAGAGGATGCTACATTGACTTTCCCAAGCTAGTAAGGGCTCGTTACAAGGGTGCATCCGTTCATTGTTCTCCCAGAGTGTCCACCCAGTGGCTACAAGCATGGGGGCAGGTGTGGAAGAAGGAAAAGCCGCCCAAAATAGGAAGCTTCCAAGGCTTTTGTAAGAGAGACTACAGTTCTTTTATGTCAGTTTCGTAGAGAAGATTGTAGAATGATTATGGAACAACAACATTCATTCCTCCTATATCTTTGATAATTTATTGCAAACCTTACTTTACAGTTCTCAAAGTGCTTTCACACACATTGCTTCATTTGCATGGAAGGACTTAAGCTTAACCCCACAGAATAGAAACATCACTGGAATATCTGTTGCAAGTTTTTCCCTCTTTACCACTATCTCCCAAACAAGACCTGCCTGATTTTCCCCCTCTCTGTATCTGTTTCCCAAATGAAAGGAGGGGATTAGGATGGGAGATCATTTAGCATGAATTCTAAGAATGTACCTGAGATAATTACCTGGTAAATATTAGGAATAGGAATGAAAATTGTGGAAAGGTATGATTTAACAAATGTACATCTTGGACAGCATTAGATCATTGTAGAAATTTCTGCAAATGCAAATAGATCTTTTATTCATGTTGTATCTTGACCTAGAATTTATCCTTTCCTGCCATCAGCTAATTTAATGATTTCATTGGTGTTTGTTTGTTTGTCTGTTTAGTGGCAGCCATAGTGTAAAGAACACTTTAGAATCAGGAAGACTTGAGTTCAAATTCTATCTTAGATACTTAATAATTGTATGGCTATGGACAAGTCACTTAAACCTCTCTGTACATCAGTTTCCTCTTTTATAAGACTAGGGAGCTAGACTGAAAGGCCTCTAGGTCCTTCTTTTTCTCAATTTATGACCCTATGTTACCCTGAGGTATAGTAGAAAGAGCAGTCGATTTGGAGTCACAGGAGCTGGGTTCAAATTCCACTACACTACCTGTCTTTTAACAAGTCCTTTACCTTCTTTGGGATTCAACTTCATGAGGAATTGGATTAGGTAACCTGCAAGTTTCGTCCAACTCTGAATTCCTAGACAACCAGTCAATTGGAGAAACTCAATTTGTGCTTTTCCTAAAGCAGAGTTTCTTAATCTGCGTTCCATGATCCTTTAAAAATATCTTCATAAATTTATTTCACCATAATTGGAATTCCCTTTGTAATGCTATGCAATTTATTTTAGGCACTTAAGAACATTATTCTTAGAAGAGGTACATAGGCTACTCCAGACTATCACCAAGGTCTGTGATACACAGAACGATTTAGAACTCCTTTCTCAAAGCATAATATTGCAGAATGATTGCGTATTCCTTTCTCCTTTTCCCAAAGTGTCTCAAATAATGTGGAAATATTTTTCTATCCCTTGTCCCAGGCAAAAACTTATAAATTGTTTGATATTTCTTTTGTTTAACTTTATCGGTTATAATACTTCTCCAAATACCAAATAACAGCTCCCTTTGCCTTTGTACCCATCTTTCCTCACATCCACTTCTCTAGAAGTACAACCTGGGGATGACACTTCCTTTGGAAAAGGCATTGCACTGGTGGGAGACCAGTAGAGTTCTGGAAAAAAAAAGAAGACAATTGAATAATGGTGTATGTGCTTAGAGCTTAGCTATGTGCACACTTTAAAGTGTAACAACTTTTAGTAACTGGACCAAGAAGATGAAAAAGAGTGAATTAAGGAGAAAAAGCAGAATAAATGAAAATAAAATAACTATGCTTATATCTACTTATCTGTAGTTAATTAGAGGAATAAAGCCCTAAATTTCTGTTAATTCTGGTTAAATTTTTAACAATTTAGCTTTTTAAACTTTAAAAAATCTAAACTTTAAAAAATATACTCAATTGGTTTCTTTCAAGTCATCTTTCTGGTAAAGTTGAAGGATCTTAAATAGTTTAGGGGAAATACTTCTATTACAAAGCAAGAATTGTTGGCTTCAGTGTTTTCTGATGGTACAGAGAAAGAAAGAAGATATAAAACAGGATGCAAAGGTTTTTTGACTCTCAGTTTTTCTAAGAAAATAGTAAATAGTGGATAGGGAGACTGACCTTGGAATCAGGAGGGCTTGGATTCTAATTCTGCCTCTGACACCTACTACCACTGGGTAAGTCACCTTAATTCTCAGTGACAGAAACAACTCTATAATACTAAATTTCAGACAAGGTATTCATCTCCATCGTTCCTCAGCAGGAATTACTTTATAACAAAGAAAACCCTAGTGCAGTCAAAATAGGACAACAATGTGAGTAGTCAATAGAGGGCTGACCTTGGAGTCAGAAAATCTTGGCTTCGAGTTCATCCTCTGGCATGTCTTCTCCCTGTGATCATTAGCAAGTGATTTAACATTTCCACCAGTGCCTCCCAAAACCTAACAGTTGCTAATCTGGATTTCATTAATGCATAGAAAAATCATAGGTCTAGGGAATCCCTCACTAGCCTCCCTTCCACCCCACCCCCCACCCCCGGCCAAAGTAAAACCTAAATGTTAGGTTTCCACAAAACCCATATTGACT
>CM053772.1:153169689-153189416 GCA_028658325.1 Potorous gilbertii
AGATAATAAGCCTCAAAGGTGAGACTTAAACTGACTCTAAGTGCTTGTTCCACCACACCATACTGCCCAAAGTTGGTAGAAGTCAGTAAATGTAAGGTATGGAAAGGGAAAGTGGGAAATTAAAAACAATGCCCCCAGAAATCAGTGTAAGAAACCCATTCTTTCAAATGTAGCAGAAACACAAGATCAAGAAGAACTGAGAAAAGAAAACCCAGTAATGTGTGAAAGTAGAAGAGCAAAAATTTAATTTTATGTCCCTCTATAAAAAAATCTATAGTTATGCATATATGCATATATGCCGACA
The DNA here is from genome assembly GCA_028658325.1 of Potorous gilbertii. Taxonomy (NCBI): domain Eukaryota; kingdom Metazoa; phylum Chordata; class Mammalia; order Diprotodontia; family Potoroidae; genus Potorous; species Potorous gilbertii. The sequence continues at coordinate 153,169,994 of CM053772.1, forward strand.
AAGAAGGAGACAGAAAGACAGACACAGAGAGAGAGAGAGAGGAACTTGGAATTAGAAGAAGAAACACAGTAATAGGGAGCACAGCAAAACAAACTGGAGATTGCAAATGTCCAGGTGGTTTGTATTCTATGAGCCACAATGTCCTTATTTGTAAAAGTGATTAAATTAGATGGTCTGTAATTCCTTTCGAGCTTTATGATTCAATGGCATGATCTGTCACAGGGATTAGCAAACTTTCAATAAAATATTTAATACAACAAGAATCATGTGTTATAAAATACTTAATTTTCAAAGTACTTATAGGATTCCTACAACAGTTCTTCAAGGTAGGTAGAATAAGCATTATTGTGTTCATCTGATGGAGGAAGAAACAGGTGTAAAAGTTAAGAGGATCTCTCAATGTCATGTAGCAAATGGCAGAACTGAAACTTGAATCTAAATCTTTTGGTGCTAATTCACTCAATCAATCAGGCAATCAACAAATATTTATTAATCACTTTTTATGTGCCAGGCACTGTGCTAAGTATTGGGGATGCAAAAAGAGGCAAAGACATTCTCTACCTTCAAGAAGTTTACAATCTAATGAAAGAAATAGCATATTATCTATATCTATATCTATCTATATACACACATATATATAGTGTATATATATGCACATAAATACATATATATATATACATATACACGCACACACACATATATATAAATATATCCAGGGGAGAGCGATATCCCAAAAACCTGTGGAGAGAGAACATCAAGGAGGAGAGCGTGATCAACAGCGTTAAAAAGATGTCAAGGAGAATGAAGATTGAGAAAAGGCCATTGGATTTAGAGAAATCATTAGTCACTTTGGAGAGAGCAGTCTCAATGGAATGATGAATTTGGAAGCTAGAATATGGAAAGTTAAGAAGAAAATGAGAAAAGAGAGAACGTGAAGGCATCGATTGTAGATGTCCTTTTCAAACAGCTCAGTGACAAAGGGTAAACGAAATACAAGATGGTATTAATTGGGAATGGAAGGATTCTGGTGGTCGAATTCTACTAGGAGCGACCTGTTTTCCCTGTCCCTGACACTTAATAGCCTCAGGTTTCTCTTTCAAATGGTGATAATACTTGAAATAATTATCTAACCAGGTTGTTGTGAGAAAAGCACTTTCTCAGACTCCAGGCATCATATAGATGCAAGCTTTTAAGAACTCTTGGGGACACCTGCCTCTTTTTCTCTATCAATAGGGCTAAGGCAGAAGGGCAATACATGTCTGAGGCCTACTGAATGCTCAGCATCATGTTAAGTGCTATAGAGTCTAGGGCTAGGACTTGGGTTACAAATGTAAGACATAGACTGTCTACAGAGAAACAAAATATCTGCATATGAAATAAAGTAAAAGAATAAGACGGTATGTGATAAAACGACAAATCTCAAGGTAATAGGAAAGATCACCCCACCAAAGAGGTGGCATATAATATATGTCATTATATCCATGATCTGATCTCAGGTGTGTAGACTTTTCCTCTATCAGGGCAGGTCACAACCCATCTACACCTTTCCTGTGGTGTGATTCTTATTCATATCTTTCCATAAGTCTTCCAGGACTAAAAGTGTAGTCTGTTTGTTCCTGCGTCACTGGGGACTTATCCAATTGACTAGATATTTTCTTCTAGGTCTTTTCACATTTTATGGATAGTATTGTAGCATGTGGACTGTCTCTTTTATGTATTATCTTCTCCAATTACAGAGTGAGCTTCTTGAGACCAGGGACTTGTGTCACATTTTCTATTTGCATTCCCAGGGCTTAGCATAGTAATTGATACATCATACGGCCTTAGTAAGTGCTATTTCCTTCCTTCCTTCCTTCCTTCCTTCCTTCCTTCCTTCCTTCCTTCCTTCCCAGAGCTGTGACTAGCAACACTTGTGTCAGGGACAACATAAACCTTACCTGGGGCAAGTGACAAGAAACATGCCTTCAAGTCAATATTTTAATGTAAGACACCTTAGGGCTGCTTTGTAAATTGGCTGCTGACAAATTTGCTCAGTTGGGGCTCTCTTCCCCTGGGATATGTTCACTGGCAGTGAGAGAGAGAGAGGGAGAATTGAGCAGTCTGGCATCTTCCTTGCTAAAATGCTAAGTGCTGTTATTTCTACACTGCTTAAAGACAAAGAATTCTTTTAATATTTAATTTGGGACCCTAGGCCAAAAAAAAAGTCATATGCCTGAATTTTGTCATGGTTCTGATCTGTTAACAAGGAACACGACTAGCTCACCTCCTTTTCTGGACCAACACATCATTGATAATGCCTTCTGCAATGCTTCTTGCATGCAAGTCAAAATTGGTAACATATTGAAGTCTATTTACTACCACTGTCTTTTGGGTTACCTACAATTTTGAGATCGTGGTGTTCCATGATCCAGAGGATAGAATCCACAGGTAAACATTAATGTCACACTTCTGTTTATGGCATCACATACACATGTTTGTAACACAGGTAAAACACAGCCCTCTTGAGGATTGCTAGTACAGGTTCACTCATGATCTGGTCAGACAGGAAAGACACTAAAAATGAGCTAATAATATTACTTTATTCTAGTCTAGTTCTCTCAGAAGAGGATTGCTGATAGTGAGAGCACAAACTCCTAAAGCATTCCCTAATTACCATTCTCACAGGGGCTGGTGAGAAGGGGTGGGGAGCAACTACCCCTACATCTCAATGGGGTCAATCGAGATAGGCACAACTTGTGCTTCCCCTAAATTCCCAAGCCTCAATGGGGGCCAGTTGAGGCAAACACAGACTCCCCTCAAGTCTTGATGGGGGCCAATCAAGATGCACAGAATTCCAGCTTCTGCATTCAACTCTAAGGTTCCTCCCCAAGCCTCAATGGGGATCAGTTGAGGCACACACAGCATTTGTGCATTCAACCCTAAGGGTTCCCCATTCACTTACCTAGTGACCTCCTGTTTTATAGGCCAACAGACAAAGAAGGCTATGCCAGCAATAGCCTCACAAGTTTACATCACCTTATCCCTGTATCTCACAGCACAGCTGCAGTGGATGTTTTATGTTATTTATCATTATATAACTATGTACAAACATGGTGGAGATGTTTTGAACCATAACTGTGGGAGCTCATATCTAGTACCTGGGAACTGAAGATTGTTATGGCTATGGATCCCTGGAAACTGAACTCTGAGAAATAATAACAAAAATTCACTTTACACACACTGAAATCCACTTCACACTAAAGTCCACCTCACGTGCAATGTTAGCTATAGTTAAAAACCTCTCTCTGGACATATGTGTGCATGTATGCATATACACATACATGTCTACTGTGATAACTTGTAGCAACAGTGTGTATATGCATATATATACGCATGCATATATATATGCATTTATAATAAATGTTACAATACTATACATGTGTATATCTGTATGTATATGTGTCTATACACTCTTGAAATATTTGCATATATGCATATACACATATATGCCTAGAGTGACAGCTTGTAACAATAGTGTGTATATGCATATATATAGACATACATATACATAGTTTTATAATAAATATAATACTATACAGATGTATATATTTCAAGTGTATATATGGACATATGCATATTGATGTGTTTACATATACATATGTGTCTATGATACATGATACATGCATGTGTGTATTCATTAATACCTACATGTATATAGACCCATGTACATACATACACTGAGTCTCCCTATGTGGGCCAAGTTGGAAATGAAGAACTTTCTCATGATTCCCATCCCCACTTTGATTTGCACAGTAGCATACCCCCACTTTCCCTAGCCCCATCCCACTCACACAGCCTCTTCCTCTCTTAGGAGCTAACTTTATTAATTCTGAACTTAGTGAGGACACTTGACCTGCTTAGCCCACTGTAGCTCAGAACTCCTGAGCTCAAGAAATCTGTCAGCTCTAGCCTCCCTGATAGCTGGGGTTATAAGTGTGTACCCCCATGTTCGATGAGGCTTCTTTATCCTAAATGATAAACGCCTGGCTGAGAAAACCCGGGAAAGAGGTAAGATAATTGCTGTGAGGAGTCTAACTGGACTTCAGTGGCCTAATCTATAAAGCCAGGGGATGTTCCAGCATGGTCTTTCATGTCCCTTCCTTCTCTCAGTGTCAATGAGTTTATTTTTCTATGTACAGGAATAGAAAAGGGGGCACTATCTTGATCTGACTGGTAACAGGATATGTTTGATCTTAACCTGAAGCAGTTTGGGGACAACATAAGGTAAGTGAAGGGGATGAGGACAGGAAGGAGGAGAAGGTCTGGAGCTTTTTCTGTCATCAACATTTTATACAGCAGTAGAGGCAGTGCACCTGAGAGTGACAAACACAGTACCACAAGGTAGCAACGTGCCCATACAATTTACTCTGGGACCATGGGAAAATCACTTTACCTCCCCAGAACTTATTTTCCTGCTGAGGGTTTTAGATTTGATGATCCTGAAGATCTCTGTAGCAGTAAGCACCCCAACATACATGGGGGTCCTGCTATCACAGGTTCTTAGATAGGCATTCATAAAAAGAAAACAACTTTAAAGGGGTTAACAACCACTTTAATCAAGCACATGTATCATTCCCTTAACCAAGCACATATATCATCCAGTTAGCTCAGGGTGTCAGCACCCTGAATTTCAAAGAACATGCAGAGAAATCAAAAGATCAACAGACATGGCTTCCACTATCTAAATTCAACGGACAGTTGGGGTTCCAACTGTTTGACCATAGTTACAAGTGAGGCAAGCAGGACATCTGGGTTCTCAAAGCTGGGGGCTTCCTTTAGTGGCTTCCCAGAGTCCTCATCTGAACAAAGAAACACTTCCAATCAGTAAGCCCCAAAGTAATCAATAGATATGACTTCTTCTGACTGACCATAATTCAGTAGACACGTACAGCTGTCTGACCAGAGAGGAAAGCATGACATCTGAGTCCTCAGCTGGTACTCAACCCTTCCTACCAAAATCCAAGCCCCAAAGTAAAACCTCAGCTCAGAGTATACCTTATTTAGAGCCAGAGGGCATCACAAGCCTTGGGTCCAGTGCCCCAACAGAAGAAACAACTTCTCCTACAAAAAAACAACTCCTCTAATTAAGCTTCCCACAATGGGCAGGCCCATCAATGGCTGGGAAAGATCTTTAATCCCATTAAATAAGTAACAGTACAAATACATACACTGTTTCTAGTTACAGAAACCCTTGTTTCTGTACTTTAGTCTTTGTAAAGATTCTTGATTGATAAAGGCAAGATTCACTCAGAGGCACTTGATTATGCTAAAACACAAATATCAAAAAATCCTATTTTGATTGCCAGCACAGTCTCCTCCAGCAATGCGCTTCTATGGCCAAGTGGGCCGTCTCCAGGCATCCTGATGAATATCTGGTCACTGGATCCAGATGGCTCAAGAGAAAAAAGTGAGACTGGTGACCTTGCACAGACCTGCCTCACTCAAAACAAAGTCAAGTGCAAGTCATGTCATCATTTCTCTGATGTCATGGGCTTCTTCGAAAATGAAGGATGAGCACAACCTGTGAGCAGACCAAGCTGCCTCAGTGGGGACCCAGCTAGCTAAGTAACCCAGCTTATCCTCTCCCTTCTGTCTCTCTCTATCCTTCCTTTGGGACTTCCTTCCTTCCTTTGGGGCTTCCTTCCTTCCTCAATAGGTCCCTGCCCAAGCTCCACTTAATGGCTAGCTTAGAGTGATTACCAATAGTAACAGTTTCTCTTTCCTTCCCAGTTTGATGAGTTATTTTTTTTCTTTTGCTCATTAAAAGGACCATCTGACTAATTCTTAAAATTGCCTATTCTTTTTTTTATTTTATTTATTTTTAGTGTTCCACAATCACTGCCATATAACTTAGATTTCTTTTTCCCTCCCTCCCCAAGACAGCATACAATTTTACATAGGTTCTACACATGCATTCCTATTAAATACATTTTCACCACAGTCATGCTGCATAAAAGAATTGAAATGAATGGGAGAAATCATAAAACAAACCAAAACATAATATGAAAGAAAATGATATGCTACATTCTGCAATTGAATTACACAGTTCTTTCTCTGGATATGGAAGGCATTTTGCCTTAAAAGACCATTGGGAATTTTTTTTAAGTCCTTGCATTGCAATGAAGTTGTAAGTCTACTAGAAAAAAACATTCACACACTATGGTCATTGCTGTGCACAACATTCTCCTGGTTCTGCTCTTTTTGCTTGGCATCAGATCATATAAGTCTTTCTAGGCCTCTCTGAAGTCTTCCTGTTCATCATTTCTTATAGCACAATAGTATTCCATTACATTCATATACCACAACTGGTTCAGCCATTCCCCAGTTGATGGGCATCCCCTTGATTTCCAGTTCTTGGCACCACAAAGAGTGTTGCTATAAATATTTTTGTACACATGGGACCCTTTCCCATTTTTATGATCTGGGGATACAGTCCTAGAAGCGATATTGCTGGGTCAAAGGGTAAGCATCTTTTCAGAGCTTTTTGGGCATAGTTCCAAACAGCCCTCCAGAATGGTTGGATGAGCTCACAGCTTCACCAACAATGAATTAGTGTTCCAACTCTCCCACATCCTCTCCAGCATTTATCATACTCCTTCTCTGTCATATTTGCCAAGCTTGCAGGCATGATGTGGTACCTCAGAGTTGTTTTGATTTGTATCTCTCTAATCAATAGTGATTTAGAGCATTTTTTCATATGACTATAGATACCTTTAACTTCTTCCTCTGAAAACTGCCTGTTCATATCCTTTGACCATTTATCAATTGGGGAATGACTTGTATTTTTGTACATTTGATTTAGTTCTCTATATATTCTAGAAATGAGGCCTTTATCACTGACATTAGCTGCAAAAATTCTTTCTCAGTTTTCTACATCCCTCCCAATGTTGGTTGCATTGAGTTTGGTTGTGCAAAAACCAAATGTTTTTGGTTTTTAATGTAATCAGTTTAATGTAATCAAAATTATCCATCTTGAAGTTCATCATGTTTTCTATCTCTTCTTTAGTCAAAAATTTTTCCCTTCCCCATAAATCTGATAAATACACTACTCCTTGCTCCACCAATTTGTCCATATTATCTATCTTCATACCTAAATTGTGTACCCATTTGGACTTTATTCTTGTGTATGGTGTCAGGCATTGGTCTATGCCTAGTTTCTGCCACATTGTTATCCAATTTTTGTCGAACAGTGAGTTGTTATCCCAGAAGCTGGGGTCCTTGAGTTTATCAAACAGTAGATTGCTATAATTGTTGTCTACTGTGTCTTGAGTACCTAGCCTGTTCCACTGGTCTACCCTTCTGTTTCTCAGCCAGTACCAAGTGGTTTTGATAACTGAAGCTTTATAATACAATTTGAGGTCTGGTAGCACTAGGCCACCTTCCCTAGCATTTCTTTTCATTAGTCCCCTTGACATTCTGGAAAAAAGGCCTATTCTTGTTAAAGAGACAAATGGGCGTTACTTCCCTCGAAGTTAGTATGTCAAAAGGCCTAGCGTAAAAAGGTCAAGGTCTCCCATTGCATCATGGGTCATCTCTAGGCATCCTGATGAATGTCTGGTCACTGGATCTAGATAGCTCTGGAGGCAAAAGTGAGGTTGGTGACCTTGCACAGCCCTCCCTCACTCAAAACAAAGTCCAGTGCAAGTCATGTCATCATTTCTCTGATGGCATGGTCTTCTTTGGCAATAAAAGACAAACACAATGTCTGAGGTCTGCCAGTTACCCTCAAGCTGTTTTAGCTTGTCTACTGAGATGGTTTTGCCAAGTGTGGCCACTATGCATGCTACAGCTTCTACACGTGGAAATTGGGTGAAGGTAGACGTCTAAGGTGCATGTTCAGCCCTGAAAAGAGCTCAATAAGTCATCATACCAGAGGTGCCAGTACTCCCTGAACACCTCAGTATATAGGTAAAGATATATATATATGTATATGTATATATATATATATATATATATATATGTATATGTGTGTGTGTGTGTGTGTGTGTGTAGCTATAGATAAAGATATAGAGATAACTAAATAGAGACATAGATACAGACATAGACAAAGGGGAATATATAAATATATGCACACTTATGTATGTGTATATAGGTATAACTATCGATGCAGATATAGATAGAGGTAAATAGCTATAGTTATAAATATATAGCAATAGCTAAGTAGAGATATACAGATGAGTATAGAGGTATGTAACTACAGCTACATGGAAATAGATGTAGACATATGGCTATAGCTATATGTGTATGGAGGTAGAAATACAGGTATAGAGATACAGAGGTACAGATGTAGAGATATGGTTATAGTCTTAGAGAGATAGAGATCTGCACCTATAGATATAGGTATAAAGAGTAAGAGATAGGTACAGAGATATAGATGTAGAAATATAGCTATAACCATAGAGAGGTAGTTATATAATTATAAGAGATGAGCAGGCTTGTCTCTTCCTGTTTCTGAGGAGGCTAAGGCTGATAGAGCACTAGAGTTTGGGAGTTCTGAGCTGCAGAAGTCCTGAACCTATTGGGTGTCTACATTATACCTGGCACCAATATGGTGAACAGGGTTACCAAGCAACCTAAGTTGGGGCAAACGTATCCAGAACCAAAAAAAATATATGGAGCAGAGTAAAGTTTCCATGACCCTCATAACTGGAATAGGGCCTACTGTACTTCCATCTTGGGCAAAATAGGGAGTCTTTCTTTTCTTTCTCTCTCTGCCCTCCTTATCCCTCTGTATATACACACACATGTAGACACACATACATAATACAAACATATATATGTGTATGTGTGTAAATATGTGTTACAGAAGAAAATGTGTATAGGAAACTGTCATTTATATCATTGGTCATTTTTGATTTTGTTACCTGCAGATATCATTAAATAGCCATCATACTTTAGTAGTTATAATTTTGAAAACACACACATTTGAAACTGACCAGGACTTAGGTGCTAGGAGAAAAGTTCCTGAGATTTCTTTCCAAAGTATATGTCAATGCTGGCCATAATGGCGCCAGCCTGTAATCCCTGCAACCCTTAAGCTGAGGTTGGTGGATCACTTGAACTAAGGACTTCTTAAGAAGGGTAGGACTAAAGCTAATGGGGTGCCTTCACTCATTCTGGGACTAATATGTTGGGTTTCCAGAAGTGCAGCCCTGCCTTCCTGATGGGAGTTGCCTAAGGAGGACTGAGATGGTCCAGGTTGCAAGTGGAACAGATCAAAGCTTCTATGATCATCAGAGGGGGATTGGGTCTGTGAGTGGCTGATGCACTTCCAGTCTGGTTGAGATAAGGAGACCTGTTCTCATAACAAATAACAAAAAAGCAAACAAAATATTGTTTGAACCAAGAACCTTTCCTCAGCAACTGTTGCTGAGCAGAGAAAAACCATAATCCTGTTGTAGTAAATGCAAAACAAAACACTCATATCAATGATGAAACACATTGCTCACCTCTGTAGGTGGAACTACAAGTGTGAAATGCTTCACATCCTGTCGGATACAGTTGCTGTGTTGGAGTGATTCCCTTAACTGTCTCCTTGGTAGAAGGGAAGATTCTGTTTAGGGAGATAGTAGTAATAGATAGAAGTAATCATGATGTGAAAAATAAAAACCATCGATGAACCTTATTTTTTAATTTAATAGATCACCTGGCTCATGCAATCTCAGGGGTATTTGTAGTTGAAACAGGGTTTTTTGTTTGTTCAGTCATATATGACTCTCTGTGACATACTTGTGTTTTCTTGGCAGAAATAGTGTAGTGTTTTGCCATTTGTTTCTCCAGCTCATTTTACAGATGAGGAAACTGAAGCAAATAGGGTTAAGTGACTTGCTCAGGGTCACACAGCTAGTAAGTATCTGAGGCCAGATTTTAACTTAAGAAGATGAGCCTTCCTGGTTGCAAACTCAGTACTCTATTTCCTGTACCTGCCTGTAGGAATAGAGGTTGATTTTTAGAAATGGTAAGTGTGGTGTCAAGGATGATCTGTCTTACCAGTCAAACAGTACCTGTATTCTGTCTGTGTGGAGCATAATTAGAGAGGAATACAGCTCTATGAAGTAGGATTGACATACTTTCTCATTAACTGCAGTAGCTTAAATAATCCTGACACTGAGGGATTATTTCTTCTCTTTGTTCCAGGAAAAAAATTGCTGCAAATATAAACTTCCTATTTAGCATGAGAAAAATGTGATTCTTAGCAATGCCTGAATGATTTTTGTCAGACAAAGAAGAGGCATAATATACCATTAATGGATTCTGCCATCCACTCAATAAGTTCCAGGAAGAGTTACGGAAGTCTATTTTCTCTCAGAGCTATGGTCTTGGCATTTATGTCTTAAATTTACTTGTTTAAAGATGTATTGTATTAAATGTAATAAAAACAAAGACATGCTGGGTGCCAGGTGCTGGGCTAAGTGCTTTATAAATTACTTGCTTTATCCTCACAACACCATTGGGAGGGAGGTGCTTGTGATTACCCCCATTTTACAGATAAAGAACCTGAACATGATCCATGTTGAATGACTTACCCAGAATCACACAGCTGATCGGTACCTGAGGTCACATCTGAACTCAAATCTTCATGATTATGGGGCAGTGCTGGGCCTGAAGTCAGGAAGTCTCATCTCCCTGAGTTCAAATCTGGTCTCAGACACTTAATAGCTATGTGACTCTGGGCAAGTCACTTAACCCTTTTTGACTCAATTTCCTCATCTGTAAGGAAATGACAAACCACTATAGTATCTTTGCCAAGAAAACTCAAAACAGGGTCACAAAGAGTCAGAGACTACTGAAACAATAAGGCTGAATAACTTCCTGATTTATAGCCCATTGTTCTATCTACTGTTTCCTCAGAACCTCATCTGGTGGATAGATATTCGTACTGAGTGCTGAGACCATAACCCCATCTCTGAAGTTAGTGACGTCATCAGTAGTAATAGCATATCCATGTACTGCTTTCAAATTTACTAAGTACTTTTCTTACAGTCTGTGAGGTAGAGAATTGTAAGGTCATTTAGTAGACTATGTTTCCTGAGGTCAGGGAACAATTTTTTGTTTTATCTCTAACACACACACACATCTAGTAAGGGCCTGCAGCAGAACGGACTGCAGTAGAGGCAGATGGTGTGTGTTTAATACCTCGTTTTTTTCAGATGATGAGACAGAGGTTCAGGGTGGGTGGCCAGGTGACTTTACACACAGATAGTAAATGTCTGAGGTGGGCTTTGAAGTTAGGTCTTTCCTAATTCTATGTCTCATGTATTTATATGGGAATGCATATCCACACTGTTGTATACAAACACATATATACATAGTTACAGTAATATATACAATACATTTTATGTTTGTGTTATTATACATTATTATATGCATATGTCCTATTATTCTATTGCGCATATCATTATACATTATTACTTCATGTATATGTGCTCCTACTGTATTGTGTATATCATTATACTTTATACGTGTATGTATCCAATGTTTTATGTGTATGTATATATGTGTGTACAGATATAGACAATAAAAATATTTAACCACCAAATAGTATTTCGAGTTATTCTCCTGGTCCCATTCAATAAGAATCAGATGGAAGTTAAGTCCTATGCTCTTCCTCTTAGTCATATAGTTTCTAGGACTCAAAATGTGACAGAGTACAGTGGGATGGCCACAGCTATCCTGCACAGTTTATTGCTTTTATTACAACCCAATGTTTTCTTAGGATACATTATATAATAGTGGGGAGCCCTTTGACCTGGGCCTAATAGAATTAACTCCCCTCACTGCCTCTCACTCCCCATGCAAATAGATGGATAGGCTTAGGTAGCGTATGGGTGTTGTACTATTTGTATAAAAGCAATAAACCAGTACATGATAGAACATCTGTGATACAGTTGTAGGCTTGTAGCTTCTCCACTCTCTGGGCCAGTCCCAAACAGGGTATAAGATCATTCAGAATATAGGAATTCCAGAAAAGAAGAAGAAGGAGGAGAAGGAGGAGGAGGAGGAGGAGGAGGAGGAGGAGGAGGAGGAGGAGAAGGAGGAGGAGTAGAGAGAGAGAGAGAGAGAGAGAGGAGGGAGGGAAGGAGAGTGGGAGGAAGGGAGAGAGAGAAAGAAAGAAAGAAAGAAAGGAAGGAAGGAAGGAAGGAAGAAGAGAACATTTATTAAATGCTTTCTATGTTCCAGGCAATAAGCACTGGAGATATAAATAAAAGTAAAAAAAAAGAAAAAAAGTCATTCTAGTGCTGACATTATAGTGAGTAAAAGCAACTCATAAAAGGGAGATGGGAAGTGGGGGTGGGATGGGGAGGGTACCAGTGCACAGGAAGAGCTTCTGGAAAGATATAAAAAGTAGAAAGAACAAAGAATGGAGCCAGGAGTAATATGAACACACATGAAGTGTGACCCAAGCCAGGGCCTCACCAACTACAGCAGAGGAGCTCAAGGTAGAGCCATCTCCAGGGGGGAGGAAGCTGTTGGTGTGGGAGGTAGAACAGTCTGAAGCATGAGGAATGTAGTTGGACTGAAGGGTGCTTCATTAAAAGTCTAGGAAATAAAACATGGTTTCCACCTGATGTTTGAGCCATGTCTTCCAAGTAGGGTCAGTCATTAGATGAAGGAGTCAGGAATTCTGGATCTGGGTTTTTACTCCTTTCTCTAGCACTGGAACATGGAAGGGGAACCTGGTCTAGATCAATTTTCCTATAGCTCATTCTCTTCTGTTTGGTACTCTATAATTGACAAGGACCTCCAACTGCATCTTTCTGAGGTTCACTCACCTCTCCTAGAAGAGGAGGAGTGCTCTCAAAGGCAGAACCTGATACCATTTCATCTGGCATTGACTTTGTTGTGGTACCTTTACTATGGCTCTGAATCTTATGACATCTGTGTGTCATCTCACTTCTCTCCATTCCTAGCCTATATCCAAAGTCACTGTTGGTCAGGGGTAGGGGTTGGGAGGGTGTAAAGAATAAGAGGAGTAACTACATCAGTAATCACATGCTACTGTCAGTGGATTAAGTGTGTAAAAACCAAGCACATAACAATAGGTTATCATTTACTGAACTAAAGATTTGAAGATACTTAAAGCAGCATAATACCATGAAAAGGAGATCCTACTTCCAGTTCTGACTTTGCATTAATTCATGGTGTGATGATTATATCCCTAATGCCTGTGACTAGATGATCTTTCTCTGACAACAAGAAACTTAGCATAAATTAAGTCCTCTGTTATGACTATTTAGTACAACCTCTCATAACGTGGTCATAGTCCATTCCATCAAAGTACTTAGAGCAAATGTGATTAACTTTGTTTTCTTGTGTAGTATGCTTAAATCCCTCATCCTGGGCCATCTCCAGTCATCCTGATGAATATTTGGTCATTGGATCCAGATGGCTCAGGAGGAGAAAATGAAGCTGGTGACTTTCACAGCCCTCCCTCACTCAAAACAAATCAAGTGCAAGTCATGTCATCATTCCTCTGACATCATGGTCCTCTTCACAAAACAAAGGATGAGCACAACTTAAATCTCTAAGCTTCCAAGTTTTCTCAGTACCTATATAATCTTTGAGATGTCCTCAACTGCTACGCTATGGCCTGTTCATTCATCCATCCACTCATAATCCATCCCTCAATTCATTTATCCATCCATCCACCATTGGGATCTATTCAACATTTATTAAGTAACCAAAATGCACTGAAAGGTACTGTGGGAGAGAGGTTGGGCTGTGTTAAGATCCAGGAATACAAATACAAACAAAAATAAAGACAGCCCATGCCCTCAAGTATGTTGTGTTCTGATGAGAGAAGACAACACATAAAGGGAGCTGGCATATAAAACATAACAGAACACCTAAAGGGATGGGGTAGGGCAAGGTGGAAAGTAGTCCAGAGAGTCAGGAGTAGAGCTTAATGGTCATACCAAAACCAAACAAAAACTAAAACCAAAAGCAAACAAAAACTAAAACCAAAACCAAAACAAAACAAAACAAAAAACACAACAACCAGGAATGGAGCTTTCAATCTAGTAGGAGTGGTTAGAAAGGCACACCCCAGTCAATAGTGAAAAGAATACTGGATTCAAATTCAAAGGACTTGACTATGAATCCCAACCTGTGGACTTCCTAATTATGTCATGTTGGCTAAATTACTGACCCCCTCTCAGCTTCTGCTTTCTCATCTGCAAAGTGGGGACAATAATGTCTTCTCGATTTCCTTACAAGGTTGTTGTGAAGAAAGGGTTTCACAAATCTTAAAGTATCATGTGGGTTTATCATTTTATTATTATTACACAGAAAAAAATACTATTTGAAATAGGATGTGTTCTTTCACCATTGGGTTCTATCATAAGAGGAATCCAGATGACTAGACGATCATCAGCTTAAAGAAGGATTGAATCTCATTGTAGAAGAAGGGTAACTGTGATATCAGGAAAGGCTTCACATAGTAGACAGAGCTGAAGTTAGGCCCATGAAAGAGGAGAATGGTGTCTGTGGGGTAGAGATGGAGGGGGAGGACATTCCCAGCATAGGTGAGAATGTGAGCAAAAGGGTAGAGTTAGAAGAACATGGGGCATGTTGGGAGAAGGTAAGGAGGAGAGTCCAGTCTGACTAGGACTTACAGATATATTTGTCATATTTCTGTTATGGTTGCTCTGTTCATTACCTGAACATGACAAAATTTGATGGTGTTATGCAAAGCCATGCATAGCTTATTCCAATTGGTTATGCATACAGGGAATTTTACTTTTAAATGTGAGCTGAATATTTAATAATAAATGACATTCATCAAATGAAATTAAAACTTAACTAAACTTGATTTTTAAAAAAAGTTACCAACTGAAATTTACTATCAAAATGCGAACTTTGCAAAGGGTTTCTTTAAATGAGAGCCTTCCCCCTCTCCTAAAATACAGAGCTATCTCCTTAGTCATTGTCATGACTAGAAAGAACATTTACTCCATTGAACCTATTCCTTTAGCCCCATACTTTGCAATGAAGGACTGTCTGGTGGTGGAGTTTAATGACTAGTGAAGAGATGTATCCTCTATCTATCTATACTTATTTCTCTATTTGTTCACTCACTCTGTTTACTAATTTAGTCATTATCCATCCATCCACTCATTTGTTTATTCATTGCCTTTCTTGCCTGTTGGAACCACAGTGCTGTGTACTATTGGCTGAATCCTGAGAAACAAAGTGATCTTTTTATTCCTTTCCCCAAAAAAGAAAAAAAAAAGTGCCTAGATGAATTTTCCCTAACTTGGCTGAGGTCACCTGACTGAGGTCACTTGCCTAGACATCTCCTGATTTCAGAAGGAAGAGGTGAGAATGGAATCTACCCTGACAACAGTTATGCTCTTTCAAGAAGTGCCATGGCTGTGGGGGGTGGGGGGTGGTGGAGCAAAGATGGTGGAGTAGAAAGAAGGACCTGTAGAAGCTCCCCTCCATAGACCATAAAATACCTGTGAAAACAACTCTAAACAAATTCTAGAGGAGCAGAAGCCACAAAACGAACGACAGAGTGAAAGAAATTTCCAGCCCAAGACAGCCTGGAAGGCTGACAGGAAAGATCTATCATGTTGGGCAAGGAATAGAGTGCAGGTCAATGTAGGCCTTGCAGCATGGCAGGGACAGGACTGGAGACAGGCTTCAGGGCACTACTGCCAGCTGCAGTTCCCAGATTGCTCAACCCATAAACGCCAAAGACAGCTTCAAAGGTCAGTGAGAAAGTTTTTTCACCTGAGTGAGAAGGGAATGCAGTCTGGACCTGCTAGCAGCAGCCACTGCAGTGGCACATACATTTTTGGAGCTCTCCGCTTAAAGACCCTGGGGGAATTGAGCTGCTTTTCTGGATCTCAGCCCTGAATGACTCTCCTGAGTTGAGGAAGAGTGCTGATGGTGGAGCTGGGGTGACTCTGGAGAGGGAACCCTGCTGGCATATCCTGGGCAGAACAGAGTGCTTCTGGTTACTCCCAGACCAGAGCACAGACCAGGAGAGGTGTAAACTCCTTTCCCTTGATTGTGCCACCTTGGAGGAAGTGAGTACTTACAGGTCCCTGGAATATACCCTGTCTTGACAAAGGACTCAAAATCAAGTAACTGGCTGGAAAAATACCCAAAAAAGGGGGAAAAATAAGACTATAGAAGGCTATTTTCTTGGTGAACAGGTATTTCATCCTTTCTGATGGGGAAGATGAATATCCATTTTGAAGAGGAAGAACAAGGGACACCATCAGAGGAAGATCAAAAAGTCAAGGGCTTCTGCATCCAAAACCTTAAATATAAATATGCAATTGTCTCAGGCCATGGAAGAGCTCAAAAAGAATTTTGAAAATCAAGTAAGAGAAGTGAAGGAAAAATTGGGAAGAGAAATGAGAGCAATGCAAGAAAATCATGAAAAGTGAGTCAAAAGCTTGCTAAAGGAGACCCTAAAGGATGCTGAAGAAAATGATACCTTTAAAAATAGGCTAATTCAATTGACAAAAGAGGTCCACAAAGTCAATGAGAAGAATGCTTTAAAAAGCAGAATTAGCCAAATGGAAAGGGAGGTTCAAAAGCTAACTGAAGAAATTAATTCTTTAAAAATTAGAATGGAGCAGATGGAAACTAATGACTTTATGAGAAACCAAGAAATTACAAAACAAAGCCAAAAGAGTGAAAAAATAGAAGATAATGTGAAATATCTCATTGGAAAAATAATTAATCTGGAAAATAGATCCAGAGGAAACAATTTAAAAATTATGAGACTACCTGAAAATCATGATCAAAACAAGATCTAGAAATCATCTTTCATGAAATTATCAAGGAAAACTACTCTGATATTCTAGAATCAGAGAGCAAAAAAAAAAATACTGAAAGAATCCACAGATCACCCCCTGAAAGAGATTCAAAAAGAAAAATCCTAGGAATATTGTAGCCAAATTCCAGAATTCTCAGGTAAGGGAGAAAATATTGCAAGTGGCTAGAAAGAAACAATTCAAGTATTGTGGAAATACAATCAGGATAACAGAAGATCTAGCAGCTTTTACATTAAGTGATTGAAGGGCTTGGAATATGATGTTCCAGAAGTCAAAGGAACTAGAATTAAAACCAAGAATCACCTACCCAGCAAAACTGAGTATAATACTTCAGGGAAAAAAATGGTATTCAATGAAATAGAGGACTTTTAAGCATTCTTGATAAAAAGACCAGAACTGAAGAGAAAATATGACATTCAAACACAAGAATCAAGAGAAGCAAGAAAGGTAAACAGGAAAGAGAAATCATAAAGAACTTTCTAAATTTGAATGTTTACATTCCTATATGGAAATATAATATTTGTAACTCTTGAAACTTTTCTTAGCATTTGGGTAGTTGGAGGGATTATACACACACACACACACACACACACACACACACACACACATACACACACATAATGTACTGAGAGCACAGGATGAATTGAATAAGAAAGGATGATATCTAAAAATATATATAATTAAGGGGTGGGAGGAGAAAGGGAGAAATGGAATGAGGCAAATTATCTCTCATAAAAAAGGTAAGGAAAAGCTTTTTCAATGGAGGAGAAAAAAGAGGAGGTGACAGAGAAAAAGTGAAGCTTGCTCTCATCACATTTGGCTTAAGAAGGGAATAACATGCTCACTCAATTTGTTATGAAAATCTATCTTACACTACAGGAAAATAGGGGAGAAGGGGATAAGTGGGGTGGGGGGGATGATACAAGGGAAGACAAATGGGAGGAGGGAATAATTAGAAATAAACACTTTTGGGAAGGGACAAGGTCAAAAGAGAGAATAGAATAAATGGGGAGGTAGGATAAGATGGAGGAAAAAATAGTTAGTCTTACACAACATAACTATTATAGAAGTCCTTTGCAAAACTTCACATATGTAACTATATTGCATTGCTTGCCTTCTCAGTGGGGTTGGGTGAGGAGGGAGGAAGGGAAAGAAGTTGGAACATAAAGTTTTAGGAGCAAATGTTGAAAATTGTTTTTGCATACAACTGGGAAATAAGAAATACAGGTAATGGGGTATAGAAATGTATCTTGTCCTAAAAGAAAAGAGAGAAGGTGGGGATAAGGGAAGGGAAGGGTGTGATAGAAGGGAGGGCAGATTGGGGAAAAGGGCAATTAGAAAGTACAGTGTTTTGGGGTGGGAGAGGGGATAGATAGAGAGGAAATTTGGAACTCAAAATTTTGTGGAAATGAATGTTGAAAACTAAAACAAATAAGTAAACATTAAAATAAACAAACAAATAAAAAAATGAAATATTAAAAAAGAAGTGCCATGGGCAGACTGGAGGAGAGTCTTAGAGAGATCTCATCATGCTCAGACTCAAAACACTAGGCCTGCCATCTTCTACTTCAAGCCCTAGAGTCTCTCAGAAGTGAGGGAAGGAAACAAGTAGGATGCTGAAGAAAGAAACAGCAATATCAGGGATGCCCACTATAACAACTAGACATTCCCAGAGTGTAGGACAGCTGGTGGGCTCTGGATCCAGACAGCCCTACTAGGGTGTGCCTAGAAGCTCCCTATGGTCATATGTTTATAACTGTATTTATATCCAGATTCTTCCTCAGTGATACCACATGATCTTAGACTAGAGTAGACAGGGCTTAGTTGAGCTTTCCCTGACTTGACTAGCTGACTGGTTTTTGGGGAAGAGTGAGAGATTTCTTGGGGTGGGAAGGAGGAGGACATCAGTGATCATTTAGTTTTCTCCAATTCATTCTCTCCAGGATCTAGCTCTCTGAATTTAATGTATACTTGTGTTTTGTCAGTGCTAATTAGATGCACATATTTTATAAAGGAATATACAAATTCCTGGCAGAACATAGATTTCCTGCAACTAGAGATTGTATGCCAGCCTGTCATCTAATCCCAGATATTGATCTGACAATTCTTGCATGTTTTTTTCTTTAGGAGCTTGACTATTGAAATTGCTAATGAAACAGTTTAGGATCAGTGGCAAAAAAAAAAAAAATACAATGGGGATACAGTCCTTTCCATACTCTACTCTGCACAGTAACTAATGAAATATTTCTTCTTGCTCATTAGCACTTCGAAAGTATGAGAGAAATATAACGTTAATGAGGATTTCATGTATTTGGAGGCCTTAGAGAATTTGATGGTTAAAGCCTTCAAATTAGCTGAAATCTGTGGATCATAGCTACTGCCTCATACTTAGAAATGTCATTAAAAACTAGGTGATAGAATAAAATCTCAGCATGCTCATCTCTTTGTTGTAATTACATTATAAATTATAAGGAACGGAGCCAAAGGAGGCTTTGTCACACGGTAGAGTGCTTCCAGAAACATGAAAGACTGAACAAGAACTTGTAGAAGCCTGTAGCCAAGAACAATGGTCTAGGATTCCAATTTTTTTT
>CM053772.1:153189916-153216334 GCA_028658325.1 Potorous gilbertii
CTCTTATAGACTTAATTATCATTTCTATGCAATAATTCTCAATTCTACCTTCCCAGCTCCAACCACTCTGCTGACCTCCAGAATCTTACACCTCCAAATACCTTTCATACATGTCAAACTGGATGTCGAGTAGGCAACAAACTCAAATGTTCAAAATTAAATTCATTATCTTCCCCTCAAACCCTCCCTTCCCTGTTACTATAGAGATCATCACCATCCTCCCAGTCCCTCAGGCTCAAGCCTAGGAGTCAATCTCACTATCTCTCCCCTCCAGTATCCATAGCCTGTCAACGTTACCTTTGTTACTTCTTCCAAATATTCCTCCTTTTGCCCTCTGGCATTGCCACCACTCTGATGATACCTGAATTTCAGACTTGGACTATTTCTGCAGCTTTCTGGTGGATCTGCCTGTCCCAAGTTTCTCTCCACTTCTATCTATCTCCCTTTCACTCATTAATATGATTTTCCTAAAGGGCAAGTCAAACCATTTTACCTCCCTACTCAATCAACCCCAGTGGCTCCCTATCACCTTCAGGATCACACACAAAATCTTCTATTGGGCATCCAAATCCATTCATCATCTACTCCCTTCTGTCTTCCCAGTCTTCTTACGTCTTTCTCCCTCTTATATGCTCTTCAGTTCTATGGCACTGGTTTTCTTACTGTTCCATGAGCAAGATATTCTATCTTTGGACTCTGATAATTTTATCTTACTTTCTCCTGAGCCTGGGACACTCTCCCTCCTCAACAATATCTAAAGATTTAAGGGACTTCAGAAACCTCAGCAAGGCTGGTAGGACACAATATTTTTTTTTCAAAAAACCTTAAGAGCACTTAAAAGTATGTAGGTAGTTTATTTTTCCTTATTCCTACCACAAAAGGCAGCTAGGTGGTTCAGTGTATAGAGCACCAGTGCAGGAGTCAGGAGGATCTGAGTTCAAATCTCCCCTCAGACACTTGACACTCACTAGCTGTGTGACCTTGGGCAAGTCACTTAACTGGGGTGCCTCATTAATTGCCTCATCCTGGGTCATCTCCAGTCATCCTGATGAATCAGTGGATTCAGATGGCTCTGGAGGAGAAGGGAGGCTGGTGACTGGCACAGCCTTCCCTCACTCAAAACCAAGTCAAGTGCAAGTCATGTCATCATTTATTTGATGGCAAGGTCTTCTTCAGCAACAAAGGATGAACACATACACAATACCTATTTTTCCTGTACATAGCTTATTTGTATGCACTTTTTTGCCTGTTGTCTCTCCCCTTTAGATTGCAAATTCCTTGAGGGCAAGGGCTGTCTTTTACCTAGGGTTGTACCCCAGTGCTTAGCACAGTACATGACACATAGTAAGTACACAGCAAGTGTTTATTGATTAATTGATATAGATAAAATTTCAAGACTTAGAAACCTAGAAACAAACTTCATTTTCTATGTTCTAGTGAAAAATGATAATGTTGGAGTCTCATAATGGCACATTATATTGCTATATACTATATTACTATACACTATATTACTATACTATATAGTCTTGGAGAGTAAGTGCTGTTATATACCTACACACAGAGAGAGATTAAATGACTGAACAACAACAAAAATACATAGATGTACATGTGTGTATCTTTCCATATACGTGTATATAATATATATATACATATATAATCTTTAGCCTAATAATCCTTTGCTTAGAAAACTACCTTTCATGCAGTAAGCATTCCATAAATAAGATAAGGAAGGAACACTATGGTATATTGGAAAAAAGCACTGAGTTTTGAGTCAAAGAAATAAGAAATCCAGAGTAATGCCCCGGCCTTGCCATTCACTAGTTGTGTGACCTTGGGAAAGTCATTTCTCTCTGGGTCTCAATTTTCTCTTCTGTGAAGTAGTGTAAAACTAGGTTTCAAGTCACTGATACATAACTCTCAACTCTAATATTCCCATATTGTATGAAACATTGGTTGACAAGTATACGTGTGTGTGTAACTGGACAAGATCTGTGATTTCATTGATATAAAGAACTCTGGATGAAGAATGCTTTCCCCATTACTAGTGCATCATAATAGTGAGTAAAGAGTTGGCCCGGGAGTCAGGAGGTTCTGAATTCAAGCCCCACCTTTAACATATACTGACTTAAGTAACAAGTTACTTAAGCCCCAGCACCCTAGTTACCTTTCCAAGACTATAAGCTGCAAAATAGGAAGAGATTCAAACTATTTAAGACACAGATATGCATTGGGTTAAACTGTGACCCCTGCATCAAAATGACTGTACATTCACTAAAGACAAGAAACAGCCCAGCTCTTGAGATAGATGTTGGCACCTGAACACTATCTGAATGGCAATTACAAAGCATTTTCCAGTTGTCCAGAATCAGTCTAGTCCAGGTTGGAATTGTTTAGTTGATGAGATGATTTATTTCATTTCACTGAGATTATACCATAGTATAGAATGTCCATCATTTAACATTTTCTTACCTATATTTCCCTCTACCAAATAATTCCCTCTACTTTACATGCGTTTTGCTTTAGCTACATCTTTGCTTTTTCTTCTCCAGGTTTTACTTTTCTTAACCTCTCTTTATCAGCGCAGGGCATTTCAGTAAATGACCACAGCGACCTATCTAAATTAGTCTTCATGACACTGTTGAAGTATTTTCCATCTCTTAAATTCTGCCTTAATTATTAGATTTAATTTTTCTTCGGTGCTATGAATTAAAAGGATAAGATCTCTCTGGAATATTATTTAAACTTCAGTTCTTATTAGCAAGCCCCTATCAACCTAGAATCTTTTAATTACAGCATTTTAATCAGTTTCATTCTCTGATTTCATTTTTTTTTAAGTTGGCCTGTTTGATTTTAAAAATGTTTTTGATAATTAATTTATTTTTAGTTTTTAACATTCACTTCCATAAGATTTTGAGTTTTGAATTTTTCCCCCACCCTCTTTTCCTTCCTTCCTAAGACTGCATGCAATCTGATATAGGCTCTACTTACATATTCATATTAAACATATTTTCACAATTGGCATGATATAAAGAAGAATTAGAACTAATTGGAGGAACCACAAGCAAGAAGAAACAAAAGAAAATAACAAAGAAAAGGAGAGCAAAAAGTGTGTATCCACCTGCATTCAGACTCCCAAATTCTTTCTCTGTATGTGGATGGCACTTTCCATCTTGTATCTTTTGGAGTCATCTTAGATCCTTTTATTGTTCAGAAGAGATAAGTCTATCAAGGTCAACCATCATGCAATGTGACTGTTACAGTATATGGTATTCTCCTGGTTCTTCTCATTTCACTCAGCATCAGTTCATATAAATCTTTCCAGGTTTTTCTGAAGTCTATCTGCTCATAATTTCTTATAGCACAATAGTGTGCCATTACATTCATATACCGCAATTTGTTCAGCCATTCCCCAATTGATGGACATCTCTTCAATTTACAATTGTTTGCCACTACAAAAAGACCTGTTATAATTATTCTTGTTCATTTAAGTCCTTTTCTCATTTTCATGATCTCTTTGGCATACAGCTCTGGAAACAGTATTGCTGGGTCAAAGGGTACATGCAATTTTATAGCCCATTGGGCATAGTTCTGAATCGCTGTCCAGAATGTTGGATCACAACTCCACCACCAGTGTATTAGTGTTCCAATTTTCCCACCTTTTCCAACACATCATTTTTCTGTTTGTCATGTTAGCCAATCTGAGGGGTGTGATGTGGTACTGAAGAGTCATTTTGATTATTATTTCTTTAAACAATTCATATGACTACATATAGTTTTAATTTCTTCCTCTGAAAACTTCCTGTTCATATCCTTTGACCATTTATCAATTGGGGAATGACTTGTATTCTTGTAAATTTGACTCAGTTCTCTATATATTTTAGAAAAGAGGTCTTTATCACAGATACTAGTTGTAAAAATTCTTTCCCAGTTTTCTGCATCCTTCCTAATCTTGGTTGCATGGCTTTCTTTGTGCAAAAACTTTTCAGTTTAATGTAATCAAAGTCACCCATTTTTCATTTAATAATGTTCTCTATCTCTTCTTTGGTCATCAGTTCTTCCCTTCTCCATCAATCTGACAGGTAAACTATTCCTTATTCTCCTATTTTGCTTATAGTATCAGTGTTTATAGCTAAATCGTGTACCCATTTTGACTTTATCTTGATATAGGGTGTAAGATGTTGGTCTATGTCTAGTTTCTGTCATATTATTTTCCAGTTTTCCCATCAGGTTTTGTTAAATAGTGAGTTCTTATCCAAGAAGCTGTAGTCTTTGGAGTCATCAAATAGTAGATTACCATAGTCATTGACTGTTCTATCTTGCATACCTAATCTATTCCACTGATCTATCTCTCTATTCCTTAGCCAGTACCAAGTAATTCTGATGATGGCTACTTTATAATTATACTTTAAGATCTTGCACCAATAGTCCACCTTCCCTAGCATTTCTTTTCAGCAATTCTCTTGATCTTTTGGATCTTTTGTTCTTCCAAATGAATTTTGTTATTTTTTTCTAGCTCTATAAAATAATCTTTGGTAGTTTGATTGATAAGACGCTGAATAAGAAATTTATTTTGAACAGAATTGTCATTTTTACTGTATGAACCCAGCCTACCCATGAGCAACCGATGTTTTTACAATTATTTAGATCTGACATTATTTGTGTGAAAAGTGTTTTGTAACTGTGTTCATATAGTTCCTGCACTTGTTTGACTGGTAAATTACCTGGTATTTTATAGTGTCTACAGTAACTTTTTTTTTCTTTAACATGTGCACTTTTATTTGAACTGATCTTAAGTTAGTATACAGATAAGGCTCCTCCCCTACCCCAAGTACTGGCACCAATCTCATAAAACTTGAAAGGAGACTGGAAACCTTTCATTCACACCTATGTTGGGGGCAAGGAGGTATTTAGGGGGTCATTCTTTATGACTGTCAATTTAAAAAAAACTAGTATTAAAATGGAAGATATAAAAATTTTTTTGAAAGAATTACATAATATACATATAAAATAATACTAGTATCACCTCCCCTCGCTAACTGGATCTTTGTTACAATAATTTTAAATGGAATTTCTCAATCTCTTGCTCTTGGAGTTTGTTGGTTACATATAGAAATACTGATGATTGATGTAGGTTTATTTCATATCTAGCAACTTTGCTAAATTTGTTTATTATTTCAAGTAATCTTTTACTTGATTCTCTACAATTCTCTAAGTATCTCATCATATCATCTGCAAAGAATTATAGCTTTGTTTCTTCTTTATCTAGTCTAATTCCTTCAATTTATTTTTCTTCTTTTATTGCTAAACCTAACACTTTTAGTACAAGATTGAATAACAGTGATGATAATGGACATCCTTGTTTCATACCTGATCTTACTGGAAATGCTTCTAGCTTATCCCCAGTACATACAATGCTTGCTGATGGTTTTAGATAGATGCCACCTATCATTTTAAGGAAGACTCCATTTATTCTTATGCTCTCTAGTGTTTTAATAAGAATGGGTATTGTATTTTGTCAAATGCTTTTTCAGCATCTATTGAAATAATTCAATATGATTTCTGTTTGTTTTGTCGTTGATATGATCATTTATGCCGATAGTTTTCCTAATATTGAACCACCCTTGTATTACTGGTATAAATCCTACCTGGTCGTAGTGCATTATCCTCCAGATAGGTTGTTGTTTTCTCTTTGATAATATTTTATTTAAAATTTTTGTATCTGTATTCCTTAGGGAAATTGATTTATAATTTTCTTTCTCCATTTTGACTCTTTCTGGTTTAGGTTTCAGTACCATATTTGTATCATAAAAAGAATTTGGTAGAACTCCTTTGACTATTTTTCCAAATAGTTATATAGTATTGGAATTGGTTGTTTTTTGAATGTTTGCTTTGCTTGTAAATCCATCTGGCCCTGGGGATTATTTCCTAATGAATTCATTGATGGCTTGTTCAATTTCTTTTTCTGAAATGGGATTATTTAAGTATTTTATTTCCTCTTCTGTTAAACTAAGCAATTTATATTTTCATAAATAGTCATCTGTTTGTAATGTTAATTATGTTAATGAGAGTTAAAGATCTTCCCCCCCTATTAATGGGCCTGCTCATTAAAAGAAGCTTGATTAGACAAGATTTGTTTTGTAGGAAGGCCCACACCTTTTGTTAATTTCTAATGAGGCACTGGTTCTGTGAAGTCCTCTGACTCTGAAAAGTGTATATATACGCACTTTGAAGTGAGGTTTTGTTGGGGCTTACTCATTGGGAATGTTTGTTTAGCCAGATGAGACTCTAGGTACCCACTAAAGAGGGCCCCTGACTTTAAAAACATGATGTTGGTGCCTCTCTTTCTGGTAACTACGTATGTATGCAATTGTCAGATAGTTGAACTGTGATCTGTGTTGTATGTATTGTTTATGGCCAGACAGTTGGAAACCCTGTCTGGTAGTCTTTATTTCCCTGTATTTTCTCTGAAGTTCAGAGTGCTGACTTTTTCCCCTGAACTAAGTATTTGATTATGTTTGATTAATATATTTGTTTGATTAAAGTGATTATTGACCTCTTAAAAGTTGCTTTCCTTTTAGAAAAGCAGATCTAGAAACCTGTACAGCAGGCCCTCCTATGTATTCTGGGGTCCTCACTGATTAACTGTTTCACTTATATCATCAACTTTATTGGCATATAGTTGGGCAAAATAGCTCATAATTATTGTTTTGGTATTTTCATCATCAATAGTGAATTAGCCCTTTTCATTTTTGATACTGGTAATTTGGTTTTCTTCTCTTTTTTTTAAATCAAATGAACCAAAAGTTTATCTATTTTATTGAATTTTTCATAAAACCAGCTCTTAATTTCATTTGTTAGTTCAATAGTTTTCTCGATTTCAATTTTATTAATCTCTTCTTTGGTTTTTGGAATTTCTAATTGGGGATTTTTAATTTGTTTTTTTTTTCTAACATTTTTTTAACTGTATGCCCAATGCCAAATTGATCTCCTCTTTCCCTATTTTATTCAAGAACCACTTTCACTTCATCATATAAGTTTTGGTATGTTGTCTCATTATTGTCATTCTCTTGGATGAAGTTATTGATTGTTTTTGTGATTTGTTGTTTGACCCATTTATTCTTTAGGATGAGATTATTTAGTTTCCAATTAATTTTCAGATTGTCTTTCCATGGTCCTTTATTACATGTAATTTTTTTTTTTGCATCATGATCTGAAAAGAATGTATTTAATATTTTTCTCTTTCTGTACTTGATTGTATGGTTTTTATGCCCTAATATGTGGTCATTTTTTGTTTAAGTACCATGTACAGCCAAGAAAACAGTATATTCCTTTCTGTTCCCATTCAATTTTCTCCAGAAGTCAACCATATCTAACTTTTCTAAAATTTTATTCATCTCCTTATTTCTTGATTTTTTGTGATTAGATTTATGTAGTTCCAAGAAGGGGAGTTTGAGGTACCTAGTACTATAGTTTTGTTATCTATTTCTTCCTGTAACTCCCTTAACTTCTCCTCTAAGAATTTGAATTCTCTCTCTCTTTGTGGTGGCCAAAAACTGGAAATCAAGGGGATGCCCATCAACTGGGGAATGGCTGAATAAATTGTGGTATATGATATAATGAAACACTATTGTGTTATAAGAAATGATGAACAGGAAGACTTCAGAGAGGCCTGAAAAGACTTATATGAATTGAAGCTGAGTGAAAGGCACAGAAGCAGGAGAACTTTGTACACAGCAACAACCACAATGTGCGAGGAATTTTTCTGGTAGTCTTAGTACTGCATTGCAATGCAAGAACTTAAAAAAATTCCCAATGGTCTCTTAAGGCAAAATGCCTTCCACATCCAGAGAAAGAACTATGGAATTTGATTGCAGAATGAAGCAGACCATTTTCTTTTGTATTATGTTTTTGTTTGTTTTATGATTTCTCCCATTCATTTTAATTGTTCTATACAATATTACTAAGGTGAAAATGTATTTAATAGGAATGTATGTGTAGAACCTATATAAAATTGTATCCTGTCTCAGGGAGGGAGTGGGGTGGTAGAGGGGAAGGAGCAGCGGGGAGAGGAAAAAATCTAAGATATATTGAATAGATTGTAGAATACTGAAAACAAATAAAATAATAAAAAAATAAAGAATTTGGATGCTATACTACTTGATGCATATATGTTTAGTAATGATATTGCTTCACTGTCTATGTTACCTTTTATTAGGATGTAGTTTCCTTTCTTATCTCTTTTAATTAGATCTCTTTTTGTCTGAGATCAGGATTGCTGCCCCTGCTTGTTTTACTTCAGCTGAAGCATAACACATTATTTTTACTCTGTGTGAATCCCTCTGCTTCAAATGTGTTTCTTGTAAACAGGTTGTAGGATTATGGTGCTTAATCCACTCTGATATTCAATTTATACCCCTCCTTCTCCCTGCCCCCACCCTCTATCTATGTATAACCCTTTTAAGTGTTGAAATAATAATAGAGTTCTCAAGAGTTACAAATGTCATCTGCCCTTGTAAGGATGTAATCAGTTTGCCTTTATTAATAACATGTTGTTGTTGTTTTCTTTCCTGTTTACCTTTTTAAACTTTTCTTGAATCTTGTATTTGAAGATCAAATTTTCTGTTGACCCCTGGATTTTTCATCAGAAAAGTTTGTAATTTCCCTATTTCATTGAATATCCATCTCCTCTCTGAAAATTTTATGTTCAGTTTCACTTGGTAGTTGATCCTTGGTTGTAATTCAAGCTCTTTTGCCACCCCCTCCCCCTGATCTTTTAATGTAGAAGCCACAAGGTCCTGCATAAACCTCAGTTTGGTTCCATGGTATTTAAATTGTTTGTTTTTGACTGCTTGTGGTATTTTCTCTATGACCTGGTAATTTTTGAATGTGGCTATAATATTCCTTGGTGTTTTCAAATTGTGTTCTCTTTCATGAGGTGATCAATTAATTCTTTCAATGACTATTTTACTTTCTGGTTCTAGGACCCCAGGGCATTTTCTTTGATGACTTTCTGAAAGATGCTGTCCAGACTCTTTTTTCTTTCATCATGGCTTTCAGGTAGACCAATAATTTTTTAAATTGTCTCTCCTGGATCTATTTTCCAGGTTAGTTGTTTTATCAATGAAGTATTTTATATTTTATTCTATTTTTTTCATTCTTTTTTTTCTGTTTGACTGATTCTTGATTTTTTATAGAATCATTAGCTTTCACTTACCCAATTCTTATTTTTAACAAATTGTTTTCTTCTATTAGATTTTGTACTTCTTTTTCCATTTGTCCCACTTTGTTTTTAAGGAGTTCTCTTCAGTGAGATTTTGTGCCTCCTTTTCCATTTGGCCAATTCTACTTTTTAACTCCAGTCCATTTTTTGTCCTTCCTTTTCCAAGCTATTGACTTTCTCTTGTATACCTCCCATTTCTTTTCCTAATTTTTCTTCTAACTCTCTTAAATCCTTCTTGAGATCTTCCAAGAAGGCTTATTGGGCTTGAGATCATTTCATATTCCACTTTGAGGTGTCAGATGTGTGTATATTCACAATGTTGTTCTCTCCTGAATTTGTCCCTTGATTTTCCCGTCTCCATAATAAGAATCTATGGTCATTGTCCATTTCTGCTTTTTGCTCATTTCCTATTTCCTGACTTTTAACATTGAGCTCTCTTGTTGGAGGAAAGGGGGTATTGACCCAACCTTCTTGTGCAGGGGTCCAGAGACCTGGCCACTGACTTTGTGTGTTGGGGCCTCAGGTACTGGCAACTGGAGGCTACAGGGGTCTGGTAGCTTACCTGGTGCTAAGTTGGGATCAACAACCCTAGAGCTCTCAGGGTGGGAGTGGGGATTCTGGTTTCTGGGGGATGGCTTCTCACCCAGGCCTTATAAATGATTGTTTGGCTGCTAGAGGATGTCTAACATGACTGGAGCTGTGCCTCTTGGAGTTGTGCTTCCTGGAGTTGCACTGGGAGATTTGGTTGGTGGAGTATGTATGTGATGATTTTCCAAACTGATGTCTATGGTTCCCCTGCCTGTGCTGAGTTACTCAGGGAACTGGTATCGTTGTTTGCCTGCTCCACCAATCTGGAGCTTAAGATCTTCCCCTATTTGCTGAGGTGGGGCTTGCTAACTGGCTTGCTGGGATGCCTCCTGTCCTGTACTGTTCCCTCTTTCTCAGACTGAAAGGGGCCTTTCCTGTTAATCCTCCAAACTTCCTGAGCTACAAGACTTCTGCACTCCATATTTCTGCTGATTCAACTCTTCCAGGAATTTTTCTGGGGTGATATTTTCTAAGATTTCAGAGGTCAATAAGGTAGAGTAAGAGCCACTTACTTCTTACTCCACCATCTTGGCTCCTGGAATCAAAATTCCATTCTCTAATTTCTTATTAATTAGGGTAATTTCTAAAAAGTGAACCATCAATATGTGTTTCAACAAATAGCTTTACAGAAATAATGGTGTTTCTACTTAAGCTATGTATGTCAATATATACAAATAAATTGAACTTCAATTTATTGATCTTATTGTTAAAAATCAATGAGAGTAAAAACAAATTCCCCAAAGGTAGAAGAATTATACTCCTGTAAATCTTAACAATGCAGATGGATTAGGTATAATAGTACCTAGAGCAGGGGTGGGCAAACTGTGGCTTCAAGGTTATATGAGGACTTGAGGCTGAAGGTTCCGCACCCTTGACCCTAGAATTGAAGATCAAAATTTGAATACTACCTCAGAAACTTAATAGTTATGTGTCTCTGGGAAAATAACTTAAAGTTTCCCAGCCTCAATTTCCTTATCTGTAAAAATAGGAATAATAACATCTCCTTTCTTACAGGGTTGTTGTGAGGATTAAATGAGGTAATTTTTTAAGAGCTTTGTTAAGCACTATATAAATGTCATCTATCCTTGGTTGCCACTTAATATAATGCCCCAAGGGTCTCAACTTCAGTTACATGAAAAGATACCTGTCTTCAGTGTAATATCTCAAATTTATACAAAGCTTTAAGATACATAAAAATAGATTCTTCACAAAAACCCTGGGAGGGAAATAGTGAAAATGTTATTTCCTCCGTTTTGTGGAGGGAGGAAACAGGGTTCAACACCATCATGGCAGCTGTGATAAGCCTGTGATCTCAGAGCTGACAAGTGTCAGAGCTATGGCTGAGTTCTAGGTTTGCTGAGTCCAAATCTAAAGTTCTTCCCATTGCGCCAACTTGTTCACTTAGTTAATACATTTTAAGTCTTAAGTCTCTCTGCTTTAGTCTTCCATTCCTGCTTCCTGGCTTCTCAAAAGCTATGCCAGTACATGTGCTGGTATAGTATGACTTGGGAAGCTGGTGTCAAGCTAGAAAATCTGCAAGTACTGACCCAGCTGCAGAATGCCTGGCAACTAAGGACCAGACTAGTTAATTTCAGTCAACACATTGTGAGTCTACAGTTGTTGTTACCAGAGGAACTACAATTAGCATATCTCAGAAGTGGATATGGCCCCTAATTACATATAAGATAAATTTGAACATTCATTTAAAATTTTTGAGCTCCAAATTTTCTCCCTCCCTCACTCCACCCACTTGAGACAGTAAACAATTTGATATAAGTTATAAATGTGTAATCATATCAAACATATTTCCACACTAGTCCCATTATGAAAGGAGAAACAGACCAAAGGGAACAAATGAAAAAATAAGGAAAGTAAAAAACAGTATGCTTCAATTGGAATTCAGACTTCATCAGTTCTTTCTCTGGATATGAATAGCAATCATGAGATCTCTGGAATTGCCTTGGGTCAATGTGTTACTGGAATGACATTCATTTATAGTTGAACATCATCCAATGTTACTGTTACTGTGTAATATGTTTTCCTGGCTCTACTCACTTCACTTTGTATCATTTCATATAATTCTTTTCATGTTTTTCTGAAATCCACCTGCTCATCATTTCTTATCACATGTATTCTATTACATTCATAGATGAAGACTTAGAAAGGACCCTAGTGGTCATCCAAGTTAGTGGTGTCAAAATCAAATAGATATAGAAGCTCTCCAAAAAAGAAACAGGGGCAACTATACCATGTATAAAGATCCCTATTGACCACATACTAACTTAGAAAGCCACCTATTCACATTATCTGTGTTTTACTATATTTTTATTTTGTTAAATGTTTCCCCATTATATTTTCATTTGATTCCAGCCAGACTTACATGTAGCCCAGAAGTGTGATGCCTCTGGTCTAGGTCATCTACATCAGACCAGAGAATGGCCTCTAGAAGTCATTCTTTACCTAGGGTCCGTGAATCCTTCCCCGAAATGGTCTGTGAATAAATTTTAGGGGTTTTATTTCTTTTTTCACTAACTTCTTAATGAAATAGAATTTCCTTTAATGTAGGCAACAAAACATTATTCTGAGAGTTGTTAAGCTTCTCTAGACTTCTCAAGGGGTTCACAGTACTGAGAAGATTAAGGAACCCTTCTCAAGAACATGCTTAACATGCATTCCAATAGCCATTTCAATTAGAGAATCAAAGCAATAGATGCTTAATGTGGTTATGAGAAAGCAAGGAACAGGTGAGGGGTTTAAACTACATCACTGGAAGTAGTGACTACACCAAGGAATTCACAAATCCTTCAAAGTATATTCCAATAGCAGGTAGAAGGTATAGAGGACAGAGAACTGGACCTAGAGTCAGGAATAACTGGGTTCAAATCTAACTTCAGACATTTAATAGCTGTGTGACCATGGACAAAACACAATTCCCATCCCCCCCTCAGTTTCCTGACTCAGATTCCTCTTCTATAAAAATGTGGATAATAGAACATATCTTCTTCTATGGTTGTATAAATAAATAATATTTGTAAAGTGTTCTGCAAACCTTAAAGCACTGTATAAATGTTAGTCATCACTAGTAGTATTATAGCAGGTAGTCAAATTTGGGCTGTCTCTTAGAAAGGAGGTTGCATTTAGTTTGAAAGAGTCAAAACTGTATAATATAGAATATAGTGCTTGACATAGAGGCAAGAAGATCTATGTTTAATTCCTATCTCCAATACTTACTAGAAGTATAATCATAGGCAATTAATTTAAACTCTCTGAGACTTTTTTATCTGTAGAATGGGGACAATAACATCTATAATATCTACTTCACAGAGTTGTAGAGACATTTGAGTGAAATAATATACGGAAACATCTGAAAATTTTCAGGGGACATATAAATATCAGTTATTGCTATTATTGTAAGTAGATTATAATTTCTGATAAGAAGCAGTCATGAGTGAGTGGATTCAGCCAGTTTTAGTCAGGAACACCTGGTAGAGTTCAGCTTATGGCGTTTAGAGGCAAGGCATTCAAATTTTCCTTGACCAGACCAACTCTTCAAAATTGTCAGTTCCAGAGCAGGTTAAAGAGGGAGATGTCTCCATTGGCGTTCCCTCCACCAATGAAAACATGGGCTTAATCTAAAACCATCATCATTAGTACAGATCGTCACTCGCAATATTTATTTGAGCTTTTATTTCCTTTAATGTTCTATGGATATTTGTTAACCATGTGGAAAGAAGTTTAATTTAGGTTTTGGCGGGTCCAGCTTACTATTTATGAATACTGTCATAAATTCACAGAGGTGAGGTGAGTTAAATGAGTATGAACCCTCACCTTATTCTTTCCAAGTAGAC
Source organism: Potorous gilbertii (assembly GCA_028658325.1). Classification (NCBI taxonomy): domain Eukaryota; kingdom Metazoa; phylum Chordata; class Mammalia; order Diprotodontia; family Potoroidae; genus Potorous; species Potorous gilbertii. The sequence continues at coordinate 153,203,573 of CM053772.1, forward strand.
ATGGGGGAATTGGTATAAAAAAAGATTCCTTGTTTTGTTTTTCTTTTAAATAACACTTCATATATTACACTTGTTTTTGGTATATAACACAATTTGTTGGTGTTAATTAGGATTTAGGAGATGTTCTTCTGAATGCCCATCTTTCTGATGAAATGTAAACAGCTAAACACAGATAAGTGTGAAGAAGGTGACACACTGCTTAAGGAGAGTATCTTGGTTTCATGCAAATTTTGTGGTTATACTACAGTTACTTCTGCAAGGAAATAATATAGCTAAAGCTGATTTTCTTGATTATAGTCTGACTCTACCCTTCATCATTTTGATGTGCTCCTGATCTTCTGCATGGAGAAAGACAATCTATACACATTGTTTCATATGCTATGGTTGATAGAGATCATAGGCTCATTGTTGGGTAAGACCTCAGGAAGCAGCCAGTTCAACCATATATAAACAGGAATCCCTTCTAATGCACCCACTTGGAGACCTCCAACAATAGGAAACCCACTACTTCTTGAGGCAGCCCATTTCAATTTTTTAGATAGCTTTATCAGTAATATTTTCCTCCTATTAGCCAAAGTCTGCCTCTGCAACTTTTATAACCTGGGTTCTTGTTCTGCCCCCTGGGGCTAAGTAGAACAACTCTAATAATCTCTCTTCCAATGGGGCACCTGGGTGGTGCAATAGATTAAGAGCCCCAGGTTGGAGTCAAGAAAACCTAAATACAAATCCTTCCCCATTTACTAGTTCTGTGACCCTGAGCAAATCATTTAACTTTGTTTGCCTCAACTCCTCATCTGTAAAATGAACTAAAGAAAATGGCAAACCAGTGTATCTTTGCCAAGAAAACCTCAAATGGGGTCGTGAAGAGTCAGAGAAGGTTGAAATATACAACAAAAACAACAAAATCCCTCTTCTACATCACAGTCCTTCAGATATTTGAAGATGGCTATCATATAACCCTTAAATATTTTCTTTTCCGGGATAGATATTTCTTCTTTCAATCTTGCCTTGTATGGCATGAGTTTTTAATCCTTTCCACTCTATTGTACCTGTTACAGCTTGTTGATTACTTTCTTATAATGATGAAATGGAGAAAAGAATTAACCATGACATCTCAGTAAACTCCTTGAGGGCAGGACTCTTATTTTTTTGTATCTCTAGTATCAAGCACAGTGTCTTCTACTGTTGGGCACTTAATAAATTCTTGCTGCATCAAATTGAATATGACCTGACTATTATAATGTATAATAAGACTACTGCCACTCTTGTTTCATGCATCTTTACATTGTTAATTTAGCTTAAGTTTCTCTTAGTTTTTCCCTGGACACCACGTCACATTTTTAAAAGGATGAGGTTCTTCCCCTATCCCAATTAAGGGTAGGTAATAAGGAATGATACTATACCCTCATTTCATTGTGCAGAGAAGACTAATTAATCAATTTGAAAGAATCATATGATTTTTCTGCCTTCAAATAAAGTAGTTGATGCCACATAGGAAATATCTTGTGATTGGCTTTTGTTTTGGCTATACATAAAATCATCAAGTGGTAGAGCAGTTCAGAGTGGTGGATGAAGGACCCTGAGTCAGCTCAAGCCTTTAAGAGACAGACCTTTCATACGCGAACCAGATGGTAGCAAGAGAGATGGAAAGTGAACCTAGAGGGAAGCTTATAATCTCTCCCCATTCCCATTGACCATATTATTGGAAAAACTGGTCCAGTAGCAGGAAAATGTACCTAAAGGAGACACTAAGGATAAAGAGTGATAGATAGATACAGAAAGATTGCCAACCACAGTAGAAAGTAGATTCAGGGCATTTGACTTTTTGTGCCAGAGAAAAATATTGAATGTAGACTGAAGAGAAGACTTTTAATAGTAACTAGGAATTGTTTAACCTTTGCCCATACATGTCCTCTGCCCATGACTCTCACTATAATTGTACTGTAAGTTTTAGGACTTCCTGTGGACTCTGTGATTACTTGTGGAAGAGTATATCCCAGGCTTTTAGGGGGAAAATAAATTATTTGTACTAACTTATTACTATATTATCTTAGACATACTTTTTTTCTTCCCTAAAAGCTTGTTAAAATCTGGATGATTGATTTTAATGGGAAGCACAAGGGTTGAAGCTTATGAGCAATAGTATTAGGAATACATCCTCTCATGGTTACTCAACAGAACCCTGAGACTGAGTGGTAGCTGCTGACCTGGCCCCAAAATCTGAGTGGGAGTCAGGAAAGTAGCCCTGGAGGAGAATCTACATTGTCTACTACTGAGCTTCTTCAACTCTATTAAAATCTCTAGGTCTTAGATGAATTGTCTTCCCCATCTGGTACTTGTACAGCTGATTTTTTAGACTAAGTATAAGACTCAAATAGGGATAAATCAATTTTTTTAGATTTATCTTATTAGTCTAATATGTCAAAATCCTTTTGGTATCTAGTTCTGTGACCCATTGTATTAACTATCCTTTCTGTCTTCATGACATCCACAAATTGAACAATTATTTCATCTACATCTGCATCTAAGTCATTGATCAAAGACTAACATTACAGGATGAACACTAGATCCCTAAGAGATTAAAAGCAGAGACCTATCACTACTCTTTGAAGGCAGCCTGACAAAATGGATAGATTGGTGGATTTGGACATTAGAAGGACTTAGTTTCAAATCTTGGCCCTGGCTCATACTATTATCTAACCATGGACAAGTCACTTAACCTCACTGTGCCATAGGAAACTCTCCAAGACAATACATCATAAAAAGATCCAAGTCTAATTTAATGACTAGAATCCTCATGCCTGTGAAGTAACGGATTCTTTATGTGTCAGTTTTGGATCCTATCATTCAACCACCAGTCAAATATCTATAGAATGCCTTGCATATAATAAGAACTTACAGGTTGATGAGTAAGTGAACAATGCTATATTTACCACTTAATAGCTGCATGACATGGGGCAAGCCATTTCTGGGACTCAGGTTTCTTATCTAGAATATGACAGATCTTAGATTAAATCACCTAAAGTTCTGCTTTGCTCTAAGTTTATGTTCGATGTTCTTCCTGGTACCCATTAGCCTACTTCACAATGAGACTTTTCCCAACTCTGCTCTTTTTTTCTTGCTCATTCTTTTAAATGTAAACTTATCAATCCATTCTCCTAAAACCAACAGCAAAAGTATGTCTTTGAGACTCTATGATATCCATTCTTTCTTGTCTCTGGTAATTCTTTCAAATTCTTAGTTGGGATGGATCCATTTTTTTTCTTTTCACTTGGAAATAATCACTTGCAAAATAGGGAGTCCAGGGAAGAACATTAGATGAATTCAGAGAAACCTGTTATTTTTCTTTTTTGTTCCTCTGTCTCTTCTGAGAGTCCCTGGGCTCCAACAGTGCTGCTTGAGAGCACAAAGTCCACAGCTGCCCACTTAAGCTGGCCTTTCACAGAAGTACTTTTCTCTCTCAGTCAGGATGCTATTTCATCTGCTTTTGTTCTGTCTTCTTTTTATTGGCTTAGTACAGTGATCATTCTAGTGCTGACTATGGGACTTCTAATGTCTTATTCATGTGTTTACCACAGTTTGTTTCCTGAGGCTATCTACTCCTCAAGTTTTCAGTCTTTCTACCTTCTATAATCATACTAATCTTCTTTTTTCCCTTCCCCACTCATTTTCTCTGGTCTTTCATTGTTACAGGAATTAGAACTGGAAAGGATCCTAAAGATAATATACTGCACCATCCTAATTTTTATAAGTAAGAGTAGTAATTGATGCCACTCTCTTGGTTGAGGCCACATTTTATTGTTGTTCAGTCATTCAATCATGTCCAACTCTTTGTGACCCCATCTGGATGTTTTTGGTTTTTTTGTTTTGTTTTGTTTTGTTTTTTTGCAAAGGTACTGAAGTAGTTTGCCAATTCCTTCTCCAGCTAATTTTACAGGTGAGGAAACTGAGGCAAACAGGGTTAAATGACTTGCCCAGGGCACACAGCTAAGTGTTTGAGGCCAAATTTAAACTCAGGAAGAAGAATTTCCCTGTTACCTGGCCTGGTGCTCTACCCACTGCACCATCTAGCTGTCCAGAGACAACATGGATAGATAAAAAGTTCTTAACCTTGAGTCTGTAATTTTTTTTTTAAATTAATTTATTTTAAACTTAAGTATCCAATAAGGAAAGAAAAAGAAATGTATTATAAACTTGAATATCAAAACTTAAATACAAAATAATAAAAGAAAAAAACATTGCTATGTGCACAGCAGAACATAAAAGAGGATTCAAGCTATACAGAGATAAATTTCCACTTCAAGAAAGCCTAGGTAATAAATACAACACGTGTTCAGAGCTGTCCATCTTTGCTTCTTTGTAAGTTTGCTTTTGTTCTCTGCTGTGCACTTTTAATCCCCCAGAAGGTAAAATTAAGTGTGGATATATGTGTACACACACACACACACACACACACACACACACACACACACACACATATATATATATATATGTACATAAGTGTATACATACACATTTACATACATATAAACACACAAAAACATATATACACACAAAAGTATATATATATGCTTCATATAGCTCACATGTTGGACGACACTAGTCCCCTGCCTCAGGGCTGGCTTCTGGCACCTTCTGGCTTCAGAGTGATTATCAGTAGTAACTGTTGCCTTTTCCCTCCCAGCCTGCCTCACTAAAGGATCCATCCATCCCCTGACTACTTCTTAAGGAGGCCTATTCACTGAATGGGCGTTGCCTCACCCTAAGTGAGTTCCTGAATAGACCTTGGCCTAAAGGGGCCTATGTCTCCCAGTGCATCCTGGGTCTTCTCCAGTCATCCTGATGAATGATGGACACTGGACTTAGATGGCTCTGGAGGAGAAATGAGGCTGGTGACCTGCACAGTCCTCCCTCACTCAAGACAAAGTCAAGTGCCAGTCATTGTCATCATTTCTCTTCAGCAACAAAGGAGAAGCACAACACAACATACATGCATATACACCTACATACATATACTTTCAAACACATCCATAAACTTAGATAACTATAATCACATTCATAAAGACATATACATTCATATGCATTTATGTAAGACTGTATTATACTTATTGGTCCTCTGTTTCTCTGAGGGTAGATAACCTCTTTCTTCATAAATCTGAATCTTTATATTTTTCTAAGTCCACCAACTCCTCATCTCCTTCACCGAAGCAATATTCTATCCTTTTATGGTCTAGTTATTTTAAGTAGTCTGAAACAATATTGACTAATGTGCTTGACATATAGTATATCCCTATTTTTCCCTTAAATCTATTTTAGCTTCAACTTTGAGATCATGATTTCTACCCCTCCTTTTTTTCCTAATAAATTTTCCTCCCAATCTTTTGTTTGAGGTTATCTACCCTCAGAGAAACAGAGCTTATAAATGTCCTTCTTAAAAACGGTGGTATCCATAACTGAGTGCAATATTCCAAGGTTCTCCGATGAGGTCAGAGGAGGACTTTCACCTCTTTTTTTCCTGTTTTCCTTTTTTAAACATATGATTTTTTGCCCAGTTACATGTCAAGAAAAATTTTAGCATTTATTTTTACAAGACTTTGAGTTCTACATTCTTCTTTCTATCTCCCTCCCCTCCCCTCTTCTGAAAATTATAGGCAGTTTGATATAGCTTATACATGTGCTATCATATAAAAATATAGACATGTTAGTCACAGTTGTGAAAGGAGATAAAGATCAAAAGGAAAAAAACATGAGAAAGAACAAAATAAGTGAAAAATTATATTTCAATTCACATTCTGATTCCATTTGTTCTTTATCCAGATATAGATAGTGCCAACGTTCACAAGTCCTTTGTACTTGTCTTGGATCATTGTGTTGCTGAGAGGATCTGAGTCATTCATAGGTGATCATCACAAAATATTCCTGCTGCTTTCACTTTGCATCAGTTTGTACAAGTCTTTTCAGCTATTTTTCTGAAATATGATTATTATTTATTTCTCAATAGTATTCCATTACATTTTTCAGCCATTCTCCAACTGATGAGCATCCCCTCCAATTTCCACCACTAAAAGGGCTGCCATAAACATTTTTGCATATGTAGGTCCTTTCCCCTCCTTTAATGATCCCTTTGAGATACAGACTTAGTAGTGGTATTGCTGGATTAAACGGTAGCCACAGTTTGGTTGCCCTTTGGACATAGCTCTAAATTGCTCTCTAGAATGACTGAATCAGTTCGCAACTCCAACAGTGCATTAGTGCCCTAATTTTCCCACATATTCTTCAGCATTTATCATTTTCCTTTATTGTCATATTAGTCAATATGATAAGTGTGAAGTGGTACCTCAGAGTTGTTTTAATTTGGGTTTCTCTAATCAAAACTGATTTATATGATTATAGATGGCTTTGATTTCTTCATCTGAAAATAGCCTGTTCATATCCTTTGATCATTTATCAATTGGAGAATGACTTTTTTTGTACATTTAACTCAGTTCTCTGTATATTTGAGAAATGAAGCCTTCATCAGAGACATTTGCTGTTAAGATCATTTTCCAGCTTTGTGCTTTCTTCTAATCTTAATTGCATTGGTTATGTTTGTACAAAGGCTTTTTAAATTTAGCATAACCAAAATGATCTACTTTACATTTTGTAATGCTCTCTATATCTTATTTTGTCATGAATTCTTCCCCTCCCCATAGTTCTAACAGATAGGCTATTCCTTGCTCTTCAAATTAACTTATAGTGTCACCCTTTATGTCTAAATCATGACAAAGGTCTGCCATATCTAAAATTTTCTAAATTGTATTTATATGACTGTCCTCTTAATGTAGTCCAAGATTATCTTAGTTTTTCCCTTGTCATATCATATGACTGACTCATTGAGTTATAGTCTGCTAAAATCTCCAGTTCTTTTTCAGATAAATTATTTTGAACAATGACTTTCATAACCTAAACTTGAGAAGTTGACTTGAATGTATGCATAGAATTTTATATTTACTTCAATTAAACTCCATGTTATTAGATTCATCAAGGTAGCTCTACCCTATCAATACTTTTTGGATCTTGACTCTGACATACAGTTGTTTGCTGCCACTTTCAGCTTTTTGTTGTCTGAAAATCTGATGAATATTCCACTGTGCCCTTATCCAAAGGATTGATAACAATATTTAACTGCATAGGAACAAGCCCTCATCCCTAGGACACTCCCCTGGAGATCTCCTGGCCAAGTTGATATTGAAGCTTTAAATATTGTGTTAACCTAAATATACACCCTCATTCCTTTTGATATCATTTTTAACCTAACCAATATAATAACCAAATTAACAAAACCAAACAAAGATAATAAATAAACTACATATGAAAAGTTGGAGTTAAGGAAGTATTCTTTTAGAAAGTACATTAGCATCTGCTTCCATGCTCTTTTGTTGGGTCTTTTTAGAAGGGATTTTATTCTTCAAAAATCTTATCTAAATTGTTCTTTTTCGAAAGCCTTATCAGATGGTTGTCTCATTCTGATGCAACATTTAAACAGTAATGTTGGTTTTGCCCATTATGATATGAATCAACTTATTTGCCTAAAAAAGAGAGGGAGAGAGAGACTTAATAAATAGGGCAGTGTTTTGAACTGTAGCAGATAGACAAATGAGAGAACTATTTATGGATTTGAAATAAAAATGCTAATGAGATTTTAATCAACAGAAAAGCAGGACAGCCCTACATTTTTGTCTTTCATTAAACATTATTTAGCTGGGAAAACATATTATTTACATCCAATTAATTTTTTGGCTTTCAATAAAGTCTCACTGATGCTTCATTGTGGAATAGGGGGAGATTATTGGGTTCTCAAAGGCCATGTCAGTTGAGTGCAAGCTCTGACAGGACCCACTGTAACAACCTGGGACACCTTCAAGTACCAACCTGGTATTTATGTCTGTCATCTGAAGACCAAAATGTCTCAGTTCTAAAAGGCTTGTCACCAGGATGACTTTTGAGCGATGAATCTTTTCAGTCATAATAGTTCTCACAGAACATCTACCTTAAAGTAGGGTTGTGGTATACATTGGTAGAAGTTAATATCCACCCTGAAGAAATAACAGAACTTTGAAGAGTTTTTTTAAACTTATTATTCAATTTAACAAATATTTAAGTACTTACTATGTGCTCAGTATTGCAACTGACACTGAGGATACAAAGAAACAGTCTTAGCTTTCAAAGAACTTATGTTTCTATGAGGGTAGGAGAATTCAAGGAATGAGTTACATGCAAAATAATTTGAATTAGGGTTATTAGGGTTATTTGGAAAGGATTGCTGTAAAATGTGGTATCTAGAATTGTACATAGAACAAAGCTAGAGATTTTATGAGACAGAGTTGAGAGGAATCATGAGGGAGTATAGAGGTGGGAAATTGCAGTTATATGGAAAGAACTGCTAACAGAGCCTGCAAGTGTTGAAGTGAAAGCTTAATTTCACTTTCATTATTTGATTATAATGAAAATATTTGAATTTAAATGCTATTTAATATGTTTTACCGTTCACCTGTTCTATGGATCCAAGTTTTTCTGTATTATATGTTCCATTTTGCTCTGACATAGTAATTCAGATGAGTGGGTGCTTTTGTCCCTTTCATACCATTTTTTTGACTCAGATGCTAATCAGTGGAAAGAACACTGGCTCTGAAGTCAAAGGAGCTAGGTACAAATTTGGATGCTTTTAACCTGTGGGACCCTAGCCCACTTGAATCTTAGTTTTCCCATGAGTAAAATGAGGAATTTGAACAAATGACTTCTGATGTCCCTAGCAATTCTAGATCTATGAACATAGTATCCTATTTTTCTTATCTATAGTAATGATATTGGTGGGGGGGGATGTTGTTCTTGTTAGGTACAGTAGGAACTACAAGGAATAGTGTTAGTGTTTCTCTCCCTTTGCATTCTTCTTGGGGTCTCTCTGAGTTATCCCACTCATATACAACAGGGCTCTCCAGAAGACAGTTTTGCCCAGAGTTGTCCTGCAGCAAGGAAAAGCCTTGAATACTCCTGCCTTTCCCTCTTACTAATAAACCATGGAGTAATTCTAGGATGTGAATACTTTATGATTATTTCACTAGAATCCTTTGAATGTGAATTTTTTGAGGGGGGTGAAACACTCATTTTTTACCATGATAATTTTCTTAGAGAGTAAATTGAACTAGATTACTAAATATTCAATGTACAAATTTGCATAAAATAGCAAGCCTTACCAGAGCAAAACAACTTTCTGCTTGTTGATCTTTAATCAAATTCACCTTCTATTTCCTGGTAAACTGGCTGCTTTAAGAATCATACAGGAGGGAGCTGGCTATATTAAAAGGCAACAGAAGACTCATGGACTGCTTCAGAATGAAATGAGCAGATCCAGGAAAACAAAAGTCATGAAAGTTAGAATAATTACAATGAAAATTCTTGCTCCTGGAGAAGTAATAAGGAAGAAGAAAAGCAAGATCATAACAGATAGGCACAGACAGACACAAACATACAAACACAGACAGACACACCAACACATATACACATACCCCTCCTTCCTAACATATGTTTGTGAAAGCTAGTGAAGTGGTGGTGATGTTGCTATATTTTTGGAATGTTGCATGTATTCTCTGACACAATTGAGATGCTGGTTTTTCTGAACCTGCCTTTCAGATAAACATGTAAAGATTTAGGTAAATTGACATAAAATTAAGTATGGAGAAGAAAAACAGCATGTATAATGAGTTCAACAAAAACAAGCAAAACTGAATACTGCAAAGTGATGACAAAGCTTGGTCCCTAAAGAAGGGATAAGAAAAAACTCTTTCCCCTATTTCTTTGCAGAGGTGGGGGGGAATCATATATATTAGGCTTTTTTTTTGGATATATTGTGTAGTTTTATGCAACTTCTTATGTCTCTCTTTTCAAAAAAGCCTATAAGGGTTGGCTCTCTGGTGGGGAATATATACAGTAGGAAATGTAACTAATAGAAGCATAAGATGTACACAGAGACATCCATGATTCCCATTTATTCTGATAGTTGCTGTTCAGTCATGCAGTCAAGTCCAACTTTTTGTTACCTCATGGATCATAGCAGGCCAAGTCCTTCTACCCTCTACTATCTCCTGAAATCTGTCCAAGTTTCTTTGATTATGGAGTTCCCTCAAATGATGGAAGTTTCAACCTGCCTGCCCATCCTGAGATAAATGATTATTTCTCTCTTACATTAATAACTAATTATTAAATAAGGACCAAAGTTTTCCCCCATTTTTACTTTCTCATCCAGAAAGCAACCAGAGGGAAATATCTCTCTCAAAAATTTACCCAGACTAAAAATCTAATCAAAAACAGTGAAAGAAATTCTAAATTTAGTCTAATGGATGGATTCCTCTCATTGAATTTACTCAGACAGGTCTGGAAAAATAAGAATTCTTCTTTTTGTCAGACAAATGAAATTGATAAATCTCTTTGACTAAGACTTAGGTGATCCAAGTCACCTAAGTGACTTGGACCAAGATCTAAGACCCTCATTGTAATTTAGCCCACCTAAGTTATGATATTCATTCTCTCATTAATTGTTGATCCATCAGGGTTGACTGCCTCCCTCAGGAACACCTGCTTTTCTGAGAGTATTTAAGCTGTAAGCCCACTGACATGAGGGGGTCTTCAGTATTCAAGAGTGCCACTGACCTTTTCTTGAAACTGCTGCCAACATTAATAGAAGGACTACCCAGACACGATGTCTTTTGAACCTTTTAAATGTCACAATCCTGTGATAATCTCATTCATATCCTCCAAAAAACTTGTCACAGGGAAGTTACCCAACATGATAGAAATGGACCTTCCCTTTGTCATGACATCATGAGGATACCAGTGGAATATACTTGGCATTGCCCGCTGTTGCCACATGATGAGTTCATCTTTTGTTTCTACCATCAGTTCCTTGATGACATTTTTTCCTCCTGTTCTTCAGAACTTCTTGTAGCCAGCCTCTTTCCATCAGTCTGTGAGATGCTCATCTTCAATTCATTAATGGTGGTAGTATTCCATGTCTAGCTCATATACAACAACACAGGTAAAATGTTTATATTAAAAAGATGGGCCAACTTTGGGCCAAGATGCTGGAGTAGAAGCATGAACCTGTTGAGCTCTCCCCCCAAAGTGCTTAAAATACCTGTAAAACAAATTCTACAGGAGCAGAAGCCACAAAAATGATAGCATGAAACAGATTTCAAGCCCAAGATAATCTGAAGGCAGTAAGGAAGAGTCTATTGCACTGGGTTTGGAGCAGAGAACAGTCTAGCCACTGGGCCACTCTGGTATAGATGGGACTGGAGCAGGCCTGAGGGTGATGAATCACTGGCAGCTGTGGCAGTTTTCAAACTTCTCAACTCACAAACACCAAAGACAGCTTGAAAGGTCTTTGGGAAATTTCTCTCACTTGTATGAGGGAGGAACATGGTCTGACACCAGTCACAGCCCCAGGGTGGAGGTAACAGCTGCTTTTGAAGGTCTTGGCCTACAGATGGTGGGTAAATTAAGTGGCTGATCTGGGTTGCAGTCCTGGCGATGGTCCTGGGATGTGAGGAGGAGTGCTGGCATTGCACAGCTGGTGGTGACTATGGAGAAGGAATCCTACTCATAATTCCAGGACAGTAAAGAATGCATGTGATCACTCACAGATCAGCGTGCAGTCCAGGAAAGGAGGAAACACCTCTCTTTTGATCATACCACTTTGAAGAAACTGATAATTTGCAGGTTGTTAGAGATATCTCCCTGCATCAAACCCCTGAAACTTGGGGCAGTACCCCCTCCACTTAACAAAGAGCTCAAAATTCAAGTAATTGGGTGGGGAAATGACCATGGTGGGGTGGGACAAGATTACAGAAGATTAATTTCTTAGTGAAAATGTATTTTTTTACAATGAGGAAGATCAGAGCATACAACCAGGGGGAAGAAAACAAGGTCAAGGTTCCTGCATCCAAAACTTCCAAGAAAAATATTAAATGGTCTCAGATCACAAAGAGCTCAAAAAGGATTTTGAAAATCAAGCAAGAGAAGTAGAAGAAAAATGGGGAAGAAAAATGAAAGTGAATCAAGAAACTCATGAAAATGAGTCAGTGCTAAAGGAGACTCCAAAAAATGCTGAAGAAAATAATACCTTTAAAAATAGACTAGCCCCAATGCAAAAGAAGTTCAAAAAATCAATGAGGAGAAGAATGTCTTAAAAATAAGAATTGGGGGGGGGAGGAGCCAAGATGGCAGAGTCGAAAGATTCACATATGCTAGCTCCAAAACGACAGCCCATGAATTACCTATAAGGAGGAGCTCCCAACAACTTCTGGAGCAGTGGAAGCTGCACAGCAATGGAGTGGAGGAGATTTCTGTTCCAGAGAGCCCTGAAAGACTGATCCCAAAGGTCCATTGCACACCAGACAGGAGCGGAGCCCAGCCCTGCCCTGGCCACGCGGCACCAAGAGGAGCAGATCCGAGCAGGCTTCAGGGACAGAATCTCCAGTGGCCACGAAGGTCCCTCCATCCAAAGGCACACAGGTCAGTGAGAGAGACTTCTGGGCTGGCTGAGAGAGGAGCAGGGTGTCTCCATAACTCAGGCCCTGTTGGGAGGCAGCAGCGGAGACAGGGACAGCACCAGACCCAGGCACCCCAAGCAGGCAGGAGCTCAGATCCATTATTGAAAGTCTCTGCATAAATCCCCTGAGGAAACTGAGCCTGGGAGGCGACCCTGCCCCTACCTGAGAAACAAGA
>CM053772.1:153216834-153237897 GCA_028658325.1 Potorous gilbertii
CTCCATGCCCAGGCCATTGATCTCCTCTTTCTCTATTTTATTTATGTAGGCATTCAAAGATATAAAAATTCTCCTAAGAACTGTTTTTGCAGTATCCCATAAGATTTTGTATGTTGTCTCATTATTGTCATTCTCTTGAATGAAGTTGTTGATTGTTTCTATGATTTCTTCTTTAACCCATTCCTTCTTTAGGATTAGATTATTTAGTTTCCAATTGATTTTTGGTTTATCTTTCCATGGCCTGTTATTACATATAATTTTTATTGCATTATGATCTGAGAAGGATATATTGATTATCTCTGCCTTTCTGCACTGGATTGTGAGGTTTTTATGTCCTAGTACATGGCCAATTTTTGTAAATGTGCCATGTACTGCTGAGAAAAAGGTATATTCCTTTCTGTTTCCATTCAATTTTCTGCAGAGATCTATCATATCTACCTTATTCAGAGTTTTATTTACCTCCTTAACCTTTTTCTTGTTTAGTTTGAGGTTACATTTATCAAGGTCATAGAAGGGGAGGTTGAGGTCCCCACGTAGTATAATTTGACTGTCAGTTTCTTCCTTCTACTCCCCCAACCTCTCCTCTAAGAATTTGGATGCTACACCCCTTGGAGTACACATATTCAGTAATGATATTGCTTCATTGTCTATGGTGCCTTTTAGCAGGATACAGTTTCCATCCTTATCTCTTTTGATTAGATCTATTTCTGCTTTTGCTTTGTCTGAGGTTAGGATTGCTACTCCTGCCTTTCTTATATCAGCGGAAGCACAATATATTCTGCTCCATCCTTTGACCTTTACCCTCTGTGTATCCCATCGCTTCAAATATGTTTCTTGTAAACAACATATTGTTGGATTATGGCTTTTAATCCCTTCTGCTCTCCGTCTCCATTTCATTGGAGAGTTCATTCCATTCACATGCACAGTTATGATTACAATCTGTGTATTTCTCTCCATCCTCTTTCCCACCATTTGTGCTTTTAGCTCTCCCATTTCCCTTCCCCTCTTCAATAGCTTTCACTTTTCACCCCCACCTCCTGCAGCCTTCCCTTCCTTCTTTTAATCTCCCTCCCTTTTATTCTCCTTTACCCTTACTGTTTCTATCCTCCCTTTTAGCCTCCCCTCCCCTTTCTTCCCCCTTCTCCTCCTACTACCCATAGAGCTAATTAGAATTATATACTTAAGTTTATTGTTCCCTCCTTGAACCAAATCAGATGAGAGTACCTCTCAAACAATGCTCATCTCCCTCCCCTATTTCCCTCTACCATAATTTTGTACTTTCTCCTGTGATATAATTTACCATTTTCTGCTTCCTCCTTTTCACACCTCCTGTTACAATTCCTTTGAATGGTTAAATCATACTTTTAACATGACATCATCTACTTTATACCTGTTCCCTCTATGTGTATCCCTTTTATATTTCATAATAGATGTACAATTCTCAAGATTAACATGTATCATCTTCCCTTATAGGGAGGTAAACAGTTTGCCTAAATTGAGTAACAAGTTTTGTTCTCCGTCCCTCCCCCATGCCATTTACCTTTTTATGCTTCTCTTGAGACCTGCATTTGAAGATCGAATTTTCTGTTAAGTTCTGGCATTTTTGTCAGGAAGGTCTGGAAATCCCTTACTTCATTGAATGACCATCTCCTTGCCTGAAATGTTATGCTGAATTTTGTTTGGTAGTTGATCCTTGGTCATAGTCTCATCTCCTTTGCCTTACAGAATATCAGATTCCAATTCCTTCAATCTTTTATTGTAGAAGCTGCTATGTGATCCTGACTGTAGGTCCTCGACATTTGAATGGTTTCTTTCTGGCTGCCTGTAATACTTTTTCCTTCACTTGATAGTTCCGGGATTTGGCAATGATATTTCTTGGTGTTTTTAGTTTGGGATCCCTTTTAAGAGGTGAACAGTGGATTCTTTCGATGACTATTTTGCCCTCTGGATCTAGCACTTCTGGGCAGTTTTCCTTGATGATGTCCTGGAAGATATTTTCCAGACTCTTTTTTTCATCGTGGCTTTCTGGCAGGCCAATAATTCTTAAATTTTCCCTCCTGGATCTATTTTCCAGGTCAGTTGTTTTTCCAATTAGATATTTTACATTTTCTTCTATCTTTTCATTCTTTAGATTTTGTTTGACTGATTCTTGTTGTCTCATAGAGTCATTAGTGTCTACTTCCCCAATTCTAATTTTTATCCAATTATTTTCTTCAGTTAACTTTTGCCTCTTCTTTTCCATTTGTCCAATTTTTTTCTTTTAAGGAGTTATTTTCTCCAGTTAATTTTTTTCTTCTTTTTCCATTTGTCCAATTTTCCCAGTTAGGTTTTGTGCTTCCTTTTCCATCTGTCCAATTGTTCCTTAAAGGAGTTGTTTTCTCCAGTTAATTTTTGTGCTTCCTTTTCCATTTGTTCAATTTTCCTTTTTAAAGAGATGTTCTCATCAGTGAATTCTTTTTTTTATACTTTTAAAATCATTGGCCAGTTTTCATTCTATTTCCTTCTTCAGCTGTTCCAGGAGAGCTGTTTGTTTATGTGAGCAGTTCATAGTCCCTTCTGAAGTTTCAGATGGAAGTATGGTCTCACTACTGACCTCTTTGGTATTTGTGTTTTGGTCTTTGTCCCCATAGAAAGATTCTATGGTTTTTCGTGTTTGTTTTGCTTTTTCTTGTTCATGGTGGTGATTGTGTGTTGTGGCTTCTGATTCTTTCAGTTAAAAGCTGCAGAACTTGGTGTTGAGCTGACCTGTGTGAAAAAGCTAAGAGCAAGTGTCTTTTTATCTTTTTGTTTAGTGTTTTCCCGATCTGCCCTGGGGTTAGCTTGTTAAGTGTGGGGAAGGGGTGGTCTTGTCACAGGAGATCTCCTCAGCTGAACTGAGTCAAAGGTAAGCTCAGGGGATGGTGATCCCAGCTGCCCTATTGTCTTCTCATTTCCCCTGCAGTGCTGAGGCACACCTAGATCCTAGTGCAAGTTTCCACCCCTTCTGTGGCCCCTCTCCTGGCACTGAGGCTTGCCTGGGTCCTAGTGTGATTTTCCACCACCCTAGGTCCCCTCTCCTTCCAGTTTGCTTCCGCTGCAATAGGAGGAAGCTCCCTTAGCTATTTTCCTAGCCTCAGGTTTTATGAGCCTATTTGCCCCCTCTGCTGTCCTTGCTGATCCAGGATTTTTCTGGGGAAATATTTTATGGTTCTTTCAAGGTCATCAAGGTGGGAGGAGAGAGCATTTACTGATCACTCCACCATCCTGGTTCCCGGAAGTTCAAGGAGGTGACTTACAGACATTTAATCTGAGGGCTGAAAGTCTCAGGAGCTGCTGCGGCTGATATCTGGTGCTCAGTGGTTGGCGCTTGCTCAGTTCTGTTGATCTCTCACCCTGGGCTGCTGCTCTGCTGGTTTTGCCTGCTTCTGTCTCAGGTTTCCCCAGGGCCCTCCCGCTCTTCTGCGCTGGACGTGCTGTGTACTGTGGGCTCACTCCCATGGAACAGTTCCTTCCCATGGACCTTCCAGTCTGTCCTGGACTTTGAATCTGCCATTGTCTGTCTCCTATTGGATTCTGCACCTCCAAAATTTGGTCAGATTCTCTTTTTAGAGGTATCTGAAGGAGTTTGTCTAAGAGCTTAGGTGAGTCATTGCTCTCACTCAGCTATCTTGACTCCACCCCTATTTTCTTCTTTACTTCCAATTTGTATGTGTGTTCTTCAAATCTGAGATACAAACCAGTGATTAAGGAAATGGGTTACAAACTGATGTTGAGATTACAGTATGATAAAGTCAGACACAAGAGCTCTTAATGGGGAAACTTCTATTTAGCATTTATATTGCATTTTTTCCATATTTCTACTTAGTTACTTCTTACCTCTGACCCCATATAGAAACATGGCAATGTTTTTTTCTTCCATGGGTGAAGATAGACAATTGTACCTAGTTGTTTAGAAACTCAATTTACACTGACCAGATTTGTCTCCGGGAGAAGGACTCACTATGTACCCAATCAGTCACTTGGGTTTCTTTTGACCTACCTGAAATTTCTTCAGGAATCCTCAAACTTTAACTCACCTCTATCTCTCCACAAATTTGGGTAAGAGGGTTGTATAACTCCTATGCAAGCATTCAAGGGAACCATATATAATGGATACAGGATAGACTTGATTTTATCCCACAGTAGAAGCAAAGCACAAAGGATTGACAGTAACCTATAATTTGCACAGTAAGATTATTGGTAATTTGTCAACATTCTCCTGAATGCTATGGACCCTCCAAGAACCCATACAGGTATCCAAACTTAGGGTACTAGCCTAGCAGTTTGAATTTTCCCAAGAGGAAAACAAACTGAATTGCTAGTGAGGCAATTTCTCTTTTCATCAGACTTGAACCTAGAATGGTAGTAATGGAAGAGCAGATCTGTTCCATCACTTTGTCTTTCAGTCACTTGCAGCTCAATTGCCACATGTTCAATCTTCCTCTCTCAAAGACACCTGTATTTAAAGCTCTTGCCTTTAAACCCTGCCTCTCCTTATTACTTCCTTAGGACTCATGCATGAATGTGCATAATGTCTCTACCCCTGCCTCCCCATGCATTCTGCTACCACCATCTCTTGGGCCATATGATGTCATCTTTTCCTTTAGCCACATGGTTGAGAGGCTTAAGACATTCCCTCCAACACTAGTAGCTCTAGGAGAGGCAAAGGAGTATCTGACTCCATAGGCTTCATCTACCTGGGACCTAGAACAGTTCTTTAATTTCTCTCCTTTCTCTCTCTCTCTCTCTCTCTCTCTCTCTCTCTCTCTCTCTCTCTGTCTTTCTCTGTCTCTCTCTCTCTCTCTGTCACTCTCTGTGTTTATCTTCTTCTATATCTCTAGACAGAATTTTCCTCCTTTCTTCATACACCTAGTACAAAGGTATATCATAGGACCATAGATTCAACACTGGAAGGTACCTCAGAAGCTGTCTAGACCAACCCCCTTATTTATCAGATGAGAAACTGAGCCTTAGGGAAGTTATGAGACTTGCCCATGGTCCTATAGATAATAAGTATCAGAGGCATAACTTAAACACAGTTCCTCCACCAAACGATGAAAAGCCAACTAAAAAACCCTCAAATGTAAAACTTAATTAAGTTTGAGTGGGCCAGCAAATGCTCAGGCCCATAATAAATGTGATCACAGATATATTAGATAATTGAGAGGTCAATGTTTGGCTTAGTTCTGTTTTTCACTAGCTATATGACTGAGCAATTCATTTAACCTCTGTATTAGTCCCTTCAACTGTAAAATGGGGATAAAAACCTACTTCCCAAGTCTATTGAAAGGATCATTGGAGACAATATTTGTAAAATCCTTAGCACAGTGCCCAACACATAGTAGCTACAATAGAAAAGTTGGTTCCTCCCCTCTTTTTCCTCCTGTTTCAAAGTTTGAACTGCCCTCAAATTCCTGAAAATAAAATGAAAAGTTAAAGATCCATTTCCCCTAATCCTTTGAACCAAATAATAACAATCCTACATATTTTTGTTATCAAGTCAACATACAATTTATTCAGTGCCTACAGTACCAACCACTGTACTTCAAAAAAAATTGTTTTTTCTCTCAAGTAGCTCAGTCTACTGAAGTATCTGTTTACATTTGATTTTAGAAAGCATTTTCCCTATCTAGTAAATCATTTAGTTCTTATGATTACCCTGTGAGTAGAGAAGCAGATGATATTCCCATTGTTTAGATGAGATAACTCAATCTTGGAGACTAAATTACTTTACCAGCTGAATTACTTGACCGAGGTCACACAACCAATCTCCTGAGATGGAGGCAGGGTTGGTCTTAGATCTTCTGAGCCTTGCATCCTTCTCATCTTCCCTTCTCCTAAATAAAATCTTAAAAACCTCCTAAGTACAACTCCAACAAAAATCATAAGTGGTCTAGACTTTGTGGAGATCAGCACACAAGCATAAATCATTAGCTCTCTGGGGAAAAAAAAGCCTAAGGTATCCATTGACACTGGGAGACATTCACTGAGGATGGTGAGGAACATGTGGTTGAGCAATGAAAGTCATTGTGAGGCAGCTAGGTGGCATAATAGATAAAGCTTAGACAAACCTGAGCTGGTATTCTGTCTCAGATATTTCCTACAAGTGTGGTCCTGGGCAAATTAGAAACTTCTGTGTACCTCAGTTTCCTCATCTGTAAAATGAGATAACAATTAGCCCCTACTTCCCAGAGTTGTTATGAGAACAAGATAGGAGTAAAGACATGCAAAACATTTTGTAAACCTTAAAAATGTTAGATGACTATTAGCTGATAATTAGCACTATTGCGTTCGGCAAAAATTCTAGATTAAGGTCATATTCAAATCATATGCAAGATAGGGGAATCCCCTTTCCTATCCTTGGATCAATTTGGAAAGGCTTCCTGGAAAGCGAAGGCATTTGGGATGGAAAGGAAAGAGCTTGGTGGGTTGGAGAATTTATAAAGAAGTCTCAGGGAAAAGATTCCAGTACTGCATGAAGTAAAGTAAGTGGGGAGATGGAGTGAGCCCCGAAAGAGAAATCAGATGAACTGGGTTGGAATGCTCACTCTGTTATTAGCTACCTGTAACAATGGGCATGCCTCTGGGCTTCAATATCCTCACCTGTAAAATGACCATGTGGAACTATTTTTATTAAAGGAATTTGTTCCATGAAGCTTGGGTTCAGTCATAGGGTTGCACTTGAGGTCCTAGAAGGCTACATGTGCCCTCAAGGATGCAGGTTCCCCATCCTTGCACTAGATCATCTCAAAATTCCCTAGTAGTTTTAATTCCTATGATTTCAATGCTTTTCATCTAACTTAAGGAGATGCTCCTGGAGTTAATTTATATTTATTGGCATATGCTGGGAAGGCAAATAGAATTCACCGTACCAAAAGTTCACTCTGACCTTGTTATATGTCAGGTTCACTCAAAAAAGGGTTTCTATTCCTTGACATTTGATCTACCAAATGCTGTTCTTTCTACTGTCATTGATCATAACATGAAATTAATTTCCTAAAGAAACAGTTGGCAAGATCAGGAATTAACCTCTCAGTTTCTGGCTCATTTCTGAGGAATTCTTTTCTCAGGGGAAGTGGACAGGCAGGTATTCTCCAGGCTGCTACTCTTGGATCAGGGTCTACCTAATAGTTATCAGGACACTTCTACTGTGAAACTGTAATGCCTCTCAGACTAATAACACCTTCCACAAAAGGAGAAAATCCATCTTCTGGTATTGAGTTTCACTAGAATTAAGAAATCTTCCACATAAACATGAGTGACATGCTTCTGAACCCAGAAAACAGGATTCTAAATCTGCCTAATTTAGCCAGAAGTAGGCTTAGAAAACAGAAACAGTACAGGAGGAATTATATACTAATGAACTCAGTGTAACAAGCAATCCAATGAATTGTCCTGTTTTGGAAAATTTGATGTTTTTTCTTGTTTTAGCTTTGAAAGGAAATGTATCTGTGATTTCACTGAGATACAGAAATCTTAGAGGAGGAAACTTCTTCTCCCAATGTTGATGAGCTCCTGGTCTACATTTTACAGTCTTAGCAACTTGCTTGGGGCACTGAAAAGTTAAGAGGCATGCCCAGTGTCACACAGGCAGAGGGTATCAGAGGTAAGATTTGAAACTAGGTTTTTTTTGATTTAAGGAATGACTCTCTATGCCCTATACCAAACTACCTCTATTTGCTTTGGGGGGAAGGAAGGAATTGGATTTGCCAAGGGATGCAAAGCTGGTAAAGTCTAAAGCCAAATTTGAACTCTGGTCTTTCTGACTCCAAGGGTGGTGTTCTATCCACTGCATCACATAGCTGCCCCCTACCCTTGCTTTAACAGAAAATCTCAATTCAAGTTGACTGGTATATCAAGAGTACATTTTTCAAGTAAGTGATGCATGGTGGAATTATTAGAACTAGTAAGAGATAGAGTTGTTAAAGGAAGGAATAGAATGCTTTCTCTAAAATTTCATGTAAAGATTGTATGACCTTTATAGCTTATGTCCTTTACTTAGGCATTTTCATCTAATGTACATGTTCCATAAAGGTCATATAGTTCTTTCAGCCCAGGATGTTTCTTGGAGAAATAAGTAGTGTCAATTCTACTAGCTCATTACAAATAATGAAAGCATTACACATCCTTTCTCATCACTGAAAACATGAACTAGAGGTTCATAAAAGTATCTTTGATATTCAGAGAAGAAAGAAGTTTAATATCAGGAAATATATTTGAAATTCCACAATTTCCTTTTGCATTTCATAACGGGTGCCAACCAAGCATGTGCCATCCAAATTTTCAGGTGCTACCAACTATAATTAAAGCATAGATTTCTTGGAAACTTCCCTATTCATGTCAAAGAAGGAGTGATGTGCTTCTTACTAGAATGAAGAGCTGAGTTCTCTATGCCAGCTGAATTTATCAGTAATGTGAGGATGGTCACTCCACTGTCTAGGGACTAATCAAATGAAGGCAAGGGTTGAAGTTTCAGCAAGCTCCAGAATTTAATCTTGCTTCAAAAAGGAGATAGTGGTCTCCAACCACTTTTGATGGTTCATCCCAAGCATAAAAATTTTTAAGTACAAAACTTTCAATAAATAGACTTTTTTTGAAAATTATACAAGTGGATATGATTCTCAGTTCAGTTTATTTCAATCATTTAATAGCTATCATAGTTGAGAAAGATATTCCTCAATGAGATGTATACGATCTCATTACGAAATACGTATATGATCACTAAATCATTTGTCAATTTCATTATTTAAAGGGTTTTGAAATTCAGCAAAAATTATCATCTCTCCTGCTATTTCTTATAAACTAATTGGAAGTTATTGCTTTTTTTAAAAAATTGAAACATATTTCAATTTTAACAAATGGTTTCAAAATCTACTGAATCTTCTCGCTTGGGAAAATTTTAAAGCAGTTAAAATTGTTCCCAACTTTAAATGTGCAGATATGAGAGTTTTCATGGGTGACACACATTGTTTTCAGCAACAAAATTACAAAGTGATAGAACATTTTCAAATACCTGTTTTTAAAATGTTCTCTCCATAGTACATTTCTTGAAAAAATTATTCTTACTCATGTTTAAATGTCACTTTCTCTGATATCTAAAATAAATGTCAACTAACATAAATGCATTACACTAAAAGCCATTCCCCCATTCAATTTGAGGGTGGAGGTCAAAGTATAGGAATGGAACTTGAAGAAATTTGAACCATTAACAGACATATGAAAGATTGTTTCAAATTACTAATAATAAGAGAAATGAACATAAAATTGAAGTTTCTTCTCACACTCAGTAAAGTAGCAGATGGCAAATGATGGAAATAGTTAATTTTAGAGGGATTATGAAATGACAAGTAAGCTATACACTACTGGTGCAGTTATGAATTGGTTTAACTGTTCTTGAAAATAATTTGGCATTATGTAAGACAATGTTGACAATCTCCATACACTTTGATCCAGAGATCACAATTGTTTTCCCCAATGATCTGCTCTCTCTAATTTCATCCTTTACACAGCTGCCAAAGTTAGCTAGGTGGTACAGTGGATGGAGCACCAGTGCAGGAGTCAGGAGGACCTGAGTTCAAATCTCACCTCAGACACTTGACACTCACTAGCTGTGTGACCATGGGTAAGTTACTCAACCCCAATTGCCTCATCCTGGGTCATCTCCAGTCATCCTGATGAATATCTGGTCACTGGATTCAGATAGCTCTGGAGGAAAAGTGAGGCTGGTGACCTGCACAGCCCTCCCTCACTCAAAACAAAGTCAAATGCAAGTCATGTCATCATTTCTAATGGCATGGTCTTCTTCAGCAATGGAGGATGAACACACACAAGTTGCCAAAGTATAGCTGCTAACGTAAGGCTTGCTTCTTTACTGCCAAGTTCTAGCCTAATTTTCACTAATACTAGAGTAATCACTATACCAAATAATGAGAAATATATTTTCGCATATAAGCAATATTTAACAATTTTAATTAGACTTTAAATCACATTAAATAAAGGCAATCAAAGGAGAATGGGAATGTTTTAAGGATACAATGCATTTTAAATAGTTTCTTATCTATTCCTCAGTTTGCTGATTGATAAAACAGAGATTATAATACTCCCTCACTGTGTCATTATAAGGTGAACCTTGTGAATCATATATATGTGTGTGTGTGTGTGTGTGTGTGTGTATTGAAGAAAATATCTGATGTACATCTATCATTAATGGATAGAATTTCTAACAGCAAGAAATTCTATAGCAAGTAAAAGGAAAACTATCTCATAAAGACTCATGAATCTGAAGGTAGTGTCTAAAGACTAGCCATAATATAATGTATCTTTCTGAAAAGGTAATTAAAAATGGATACTCCAAGTCACTTTGCTATGTTTAGTAGCCTAACTTTTGAAAATAATACTCCTTGTACCTAAAGGTTAGCATTAGTGACTCCCTAGAAGATAAATGCCCTAGTTCTTGCCTTAGACACCTCCCATCATATAATTCTAACTCCCAATTTTATTTAACTATTGATTCCATAAGAGGTGGAATAGGGAACACTGAAGAAAATTTTTTTGAAAAAATAAATTAACTTTGATAGACTATGTATTTAAATAAAGCAATCCGTAATGAGAGAAATGCAAAGTCAAAGAATGTCTTTTCTTCCTGCGCTGCTGGAATGAACTTTAAGAGAGATCATGTCATAGTAATTTAGTGCTTGATAAACCTAATTATCCAAACTTTGGGGGCAAGAACTAGTCATTTGACAAAAATTACTGGGAAAACTGTAAAGTAGTTTGTCAGAAACTCGGCATAGAACAACATCTCACACCTTATACCAAGATAAGATCAAAATGGATAAATTATTTAGACATAAAGCATTATATCATAAGTAAATTAGGGGAGTATGAAAAACTACCTTTCAAATTTATGTATAAGGGAAGAGTTTATGACAAAAAAGAGAGAGGACCAAAGGAAGCAGAATGGATGATTTTGATTTCATGAAATTAAAAAGGTTTTGCACTAAGAAAATTAATGCAGCAATATTATAAAGAAAATACAACCCTAGGGAAAATAATATATTAAATATTTCTGATAAAAGCTTTGTTTCTCAAATATATAGGGAATTTAGCCAAATCTTACAAAAAAGAAAAAAAAACCATAAGCCATCCCTCAATTGATAAATGGTTAAAAGATATGAACAGGCAGTTCTCAAAAGAAGAAATAAAAATTGATAGTTACATGAAAAAATGCCTTAATTCACTATTGATTAGAAAAATGCAAATTATAATCATTCTAAGATACCACCTTATCCTTATCAGATTGGCTAACATGACAGAAAAGGAAAATGGCAAATGTAGTAGGGAATGTGAAAAAATTGAGACAGTAACACATTGTTGGTGGAGTTGTGAACTGGTTGAAACCTTCTGGAAAACAATTTGGAACTGCACCCAAAAGGTTATAAAATAGTAATAACCTTACTAGATCTATATCCCCAAGAGATCAACCAAAAGGGGAGAAGGACCTATTTGTACAAAAAGGCTTATAGCAGCTCTTTTTGTGGTGTCAAATAATTGGAAACTGAGGGGATGCCCATCAACTGAGTAATGACTGAACAAGTTGATGTGTATGATTGTGACAGAATACTTGTGTGCTACATAACAGGATGGTTTCCAAAAAACCTGGGGAGACTCATATGAACCGATGCTACGAAGTGAGCTGAATGAGTAAAACATTGTACATAGTAACAGAAATGTTGTAAAGATGAGCAACTATAAATGATAGTTACTCTAATCAATACAATAATCCAAGACAATTCCAAGGTACCCATGATGAAAAAAGCTATCTACCTCAAGAAAGAAAACCAATGAACTCTGAGTACAGATTACTTATTTATTTTCTGTATTTTTTCTTGGCAGAGGAGATGAAGAATATGTGTTTTCTTTTGTAACATGGCTATTATGGAAATATATTTTGCAAGACTTCACATATATAATTGATTTTATATTGCTTGCGTTCTCAAAGGATGATGGATATGGAAGAGGGAAGGAGAGAATTTAGAATTCATCTTTTTTTAAAGGAATGATAATTTTTAAATGTAATTGGGAAATATTTAATAAAATAATTATTTTTTTAAAAAATAGAGTCATGTATTTTATTACTTTGAAAGTTTGATATGGTGACTTTTCTGCCACCCCAAAAATTGAATCTATGTAGTCTGAACATCTCTTAATCTGTAGAGTGAATAGGATAACCATCTGGGTCTCTATGGCTTCTTTCTCTCTCCCTCAGTGTGTTATGTATATATGTGTACATGTGTGATCCCATTGATTTCGGGTTCCCACCATTAATGCAGATTGTATCCCAGCCTTCTCACTCTATGAGACTCTTCTCATAAGTTTGTCACAGAGGGGTCCACTCAATGTGCTAGAAGTCTCTGTTGCTCTTTCCTGAGCTGCCATAGAGCACTCTAGCATGCTTCTCATCCCTCATCTGTCACATGACCCATCCACGTTTTCTTTCTATCACACAATTCCTTGATGAGATCTTCTACTACTTTTCTTTAGAGGTCCTCATTGAATATGTGTGGCTGCCTCCTAATACACACAGTGCACCTCCTCATGGTCATCTACATTATATTCATTTTTAATACATTGGAAAAATGGTATTCCACGTCTCCTTGCCATACAGTAACGACTTTCACTTACATGGAAACCTTCAGGTCAATAAAGGAGCTGTTCAATTTTCTATAGACAGTCCAGTTCATTTCTCTTCTCCTGTTTACTCTAGACCCAATTCATTGTCTACCTATCCCAGATATACATATCAATGGATAAGATATATAGGTTGAATGTATGTATGTATACACACACACATAAATATATATTCACATAAACGTGTGTGTTCAAAGAAGGAAAAGAAATAATTCCTTGATGATTTAGGAGTTATTTAGGGATTTATGTTGTCAGGTTGCCACATGAGCATAAATAAGTACTTATTAGGTCCTTACTAGGAACCTGCCATTTGTTTTATGTGCCAGAAATCTACATCTAAATGTTAAAACAATCCCTATTCTCATGAGCTCATATTCCACCAGGAGGTCAATAATATGTATAAAATACACGTGTAGCATAAATATAAATATATACAAAGTAGTTAAATTAAAGATAACTTGAGGGGGTGGGCTCTAAGAGTTGGAGAGATCAGAAAAGGCTGCATGTAAAAAATAGTGCTTGAGCTGCTGTGAGTGAGAGATAAAGGACAAAGTACGTTCCAGGAAAGGGGGACATACAGTGCAAAGATCTTAGGACAAGAGATTGATTCATAACTCAAATGGAAAAATAACCATTTCCAACAAATTAATTAAACTAATAATATTTTAAACTAAATTGCATGCCTACTTTCTATATACAATCTAGGCCTATGATGGCGTTATCATTTTGGACCACTATTACCTTAAATAGCATGAGATATTATAATCAAATGATATGAGGCCTGACTGAAAGGAAGCCAAGGAGGGTTCAATTGTTTTAGAATTCTTTCTCTTTCCTCTACCTACAAAGTGGGGCATTTATTGGATCACAGCAGCTAATAGTAGGACTACCATAAATTGACATCGCTAATGACATTTTTTCAGTTTCTTTAGATTTTTTTCTGTTTAAAGAAGACTCTAATAGAACACAACTTGAACTTTCTCTTATTTTAAGTTCAAAAGGAAAGGGAAAATATATGTTTATTAAGAACAAGAAACACAAACTTCCCAAACATAAGGAATTGTGAGACTTTGCCTCAAATTAATAGGAGAAATATATTAGAAAATACTTTTCTACTCAAGAAACTTTCCATTATTATATTATGAATGTAAAGGATTTGCCAAACTTACAACAGAAGACATTCTGGGTACCATGCAATCAGATAGGAAGGAATTCAAATAGCAATCAACTGTCTGAAAATTGCTACAGTGGGGAAAACTTACAGAGATTATTTCAGGTCATTAGCTGAAATAATAATAGCTCACATCTAAGATTCACCAAGTACTAGACTAGCAATAATAACTTACAGTTATGATTCACAAAGCAATTTCCTTATCATAGTACTGCAAGGTAGGTAGTATTAACATTTTACAGATGAAGAAACCGAGGCAGAGATTCATCGAATGATTAGCTCAGGGTAAGGCAGCTTTTAAGTCCATGCAAGCTTTTAGCTAGAAGTATCAAGGCC
Organism: Potorous gilbertii; assembly: GCA_028658325.1. Taxonomy (NCBI): domain Eukaryota; kingdom Metazoa; phylum Chordata; class Mammalia; order Diprotodontia; family Potoroidae; genus Potorous; species Potorous gilbertii. The sequence continues at coordinate 153,231,050 of CM053772.1, forward strand.
TTACCTGTAGGAGGTGCTTAAAAGATATATGCTGACTAAGTGAATGAATCAGAAAAGAAATAAAGCTATAATCAACCCACTCCTGAGAAATTTAAAGGCTATATTTGCCATCTAATCACTTAATGACTTATGTTAACTTTCAGATGATTCATTTTTTCTATTATTTTGACATTAAAAAGTTTGATGGCATTTTACATTTCCAAAAGTTCAAATGATCAAATAAATTATACTTAGAAATTGGAAGATACAAAATATGGAAGAGAAAAATATGAATATACCCTACAGTGATAGACAAAATATTCTGTAAGTCTTAGCGCCTTACATTTGTATTTATGTGCTTATATGTATGTATGTATTGTGACTTCTATAGCCATATCATCATGTGTGGGACTCTATGAAATCTTTGATACATTCAATCTTTTCCTAAAAAGATACAGATTAAGTTGAAAAAGTTGATGCTTTCAACTTAACATCAATGTTTTAATCTCAAATTGTGGGAATGGAAGGAGATGTAGTAGGAGGAACACTGGATTGGGAGTTAGGAGACATTGCTGAGTTCTCTAGGCTTATGTGACCATAGCCAAATCATTTAGTCTATCTGTGACTGAGTTTCATCATATGTAAAATTAAGCTGGTAATACCAGTACCACCAAACTCATAGGGGTGTTGTGGGTATCAAATGGCTTAATTTATGTAAAGTTTTTATTTTAAAACCATAAGGAGACATGTAAATATCCATTATCACTTTAATTAAATAATAACAAATTTTGTTTTACATTTGAGAGTATACATAGTTCTTTAAAAATTCTCAAAATACAGGGGACATGGGAAGAGATTCTAAATTAAAAGAATTCAGTAAATCTGAACTTTCACAATCGCTCCAGTAAAGAGCTAGAAAGACCACAGAATAAGTGGTGATAAGGAAAAATAAAGGACATATGAAGAAAGATGCTATTTGCATCCAGAGAAAGAAATGATAAATTGAAATATACAAGTTTTACATATACACATATACATGCATACATACATAAGCAAGGAATACATACATATATACATATACATACATATATACATATGTGTGTACATATATACATGTGTGCATGTGTGTATATATATATATATATATATACACACCTATTTGTATTGAATGGTAGCTATCTCTAGAGTGGGAGGAGGAAGAAAAAAGAGACTAAAAAGAAATTTACATGATAACTTTGTTATATATTTGGGGGAAATAGTAAGTTATATATAGTAGATGTGTAGTTTGGTGTGAAATCATCTTTTTGTATCATGCTGTTTATAGAAATGCTTGTTTGGTTCCATGAATTGAGAATAAAAGAATTTTTTTTAAATAAAAGAAAAATCATAGTGGATCATTTTTCTAGTCCAAGGTAATATAGGGAGGCCTGTGGACACTGAAAAAGGGCTCTGGCAAATAAAGTCTACTTGGAACCTTCTAGGATCAGAAGTGGGTCAGAGTCTACAGTTGTACATCAAGGTGAGGAGCAGTCATGAGTCCAATCAATTTAAATAGGGCCCGAGTCTGTGTACAAAGAAGTAACACAACCAACAGAAATGAGCAAGAAATTATGTTCTGACACTAGATTGAGATTAATTTTTTCTATCATTGTAGCACCAATGTGATATACACAGCACCTAGAGCAGCCATGAATATGCTGGCACAATTCTGAATCGCAAAATACTCCAGGTTCTCCACATGGAAGACAGAACCAAAACATTCATTAAGACACCAGAAAGGCAAATCCATCATAGTAACAAAGAAATGTACATACAGTAACAATGCAGAGGGCAACACCAGCCCCAAGTTTTCTTCCTCCCACTAGGGACTTCTCACAAACAAAAACCTCACAACCAGTTGCCTGCTTCCTCTCTCCCTCAGTTCTGACTATTCTCTGAAATCAATTTTCTCTCAGCTCTGCTCCACCTATTCAGCAAACTCCTCCCACCACAGGCTCCATGGGACTCAAAATTCCACACGATCCAGGCAGGTGACATGGGCCTGTTAATGATTGGGAAAGATCTTCCCATTTAAATTACCATTACAATGATATAAAAATTATCTTTATGACTAAACTAGGAAGAGACAAACCAGAGAAAGAAATCTATAGTTCAACATCTCTAAAGAATATTTGAAGCAAATATTTTAAATAAAATGTTATCAAATAGGCTATAGTAACACATTAAAAAATTACGTAATACGACTAGGTTGCATTTATACTAGGAACACAAGTTTGGTTCAGTGTTATTCAAAATAGACTACATTTATGACAAGAACAAAAAAATACATAATTATATCTTTGTATGAAGAAGAAAGCTTTTAAAAAAATTCAACCCTTTCTAAATAAACAATTAGAAACCATAAGAATAAATGGCCCTTTCCTTAATAGGATTCATAACAGCTGCATAAAAACAAGACCTAGCATTAGATATAATGAAGAGACATTTAAAATAAAATTAAATGTAAAGGAAAGATATTTATTATTCATATCATTGTCTAATATAGTATTAGAAATGCAAGGAATAGCAATAAGAAAAGAAAGAGCAATTTTATGAACAAGAAAAGGCAAAGAGGAAACACAATGACTACTTTTCACAAAGTTGCTTGCGAATATAAATTTGCAATACATGTAGAACCAACCTCATATTCTAGATGCCAACCCTTCTATTACAGAGAGCCAGACCAGATGAAAGAGATAATTTGAAAAAAGTGAAAAAAAATGCTTATTGCCTTAGTAAAAGCCAGAGTGCTGTAGTGTGTGTGTATGTGTATATGTGTGTGTGTGTTTATGTGTGTGTGTATTTAGAGAAAGAAATGTCCACCCATTGTATTTTGGGATTAAGTTGAGTATACACATAAAAAGACAATCACTTCCCTATCTCCTTCCTGCTAAGTAATTCTAACTTTATTATCTCAGTGGATCTGCAGTTTTGTGAGCATAGGTGCAATCTTCCACTGATGGAATTTTTTTTCTTCTCATCATATGCACACCTTTTTATCTTGAGAATTTCTTGTCCATATCATTCTGCAATTCTCCTATAGAGGATCTACTCAGTATTTGTATCTTTTCCTCAGTTTAACTTTTGAAGAATTAGTAAAAAAAAAAAAATTAGCCATCAATAAAAATCTTAAATATACAAAACAAGGAAGAACATTTTACATATAGCTTTTACTTGAATAAAAGCCAAACATATTAAGTAAAAACAAACAGACTAATTTGCCCTGTGTTTCCTTTTAAGTTTACTGAAGTTGTGCTGACTTTGTCTTTGCTTTATTTTTAAAATATAATTTTAATAAATGGACATGCAGTTTTGGCTCTATTGAGTTTGTTTTGCACCACTTCATAACTGTCTGTACATATCTCCTTGTATTCTTTCTTTTTTTTCCTTTTTTAACAGTACCATTGCAACAATATCCCAGGATTCATTCAATATTTATCAAATTATTGAATGCATAAGATGTTTCCAGTTTGTGCATGAATTTTTGAACAAATGATGCTATTTTCCTATTTTATTTATTATATATTTGTATTATTTAAACTATATTTTTATAAAATATGTTATATGTGATATATGATATAGGGTATATATCATATATAGCAATAAAATATAAAACTATACAACATATAAATATTATATAACATATTTAATATAATATTTACATATTTATCTATTTTAATAATATTTTAGGAATGAGATGCTTATAGTAGACTCCTTTAGATTAAAAAGTTTGATTAGTTTTATGATACCTAGATTCTCATATTGCTCTGCAAACAATTTGCCCTATTCTGCAGTCTGACAAAAATTATATTTTATCATTTCTGTTCATTTTGTTATGTAAAATTAGATAGAAATCTTAAGGTTGTCATGATTTTAAATTCTCACTAGAAATTTAAGCATTTTTTGAATAGTTAATAATATATTTTTTCTACTTAGATCTATATGTTCAAATGGCAAATATGACAAGAAAAGGAAAATGTTGTATGTTGAAGGGTGTGTGGAAGAACTGGACCACTAATGCATTGTTGGTGTTGTGACCTGATCCTACCATTCTGGAAAACAATTTCTAACTATAACCTAAAATTGTACAAAGTTGTGCAGACCCTTTGATCCAGCAAGACTACAACTAGGTCTATATTCCAAAAGCACCTTAAAAAAGGGGTAAAGACCTCTCTGTACAAAAATATTTATAGCAGCTCTTTTGTGATGGATAAGAATTGGAAATCAAAGGAATGCCCATCAAGTAGGGAATGTCTAAACAAATTGTGGTACATGGTTATAATTAAATATTATTATGCTATAACAAAGGACAAGCAGGATAATACTGAACTTACATGAACTGATGCATAGTGAAGTGAACAGAACCAGAACAGTAACAGCAGTATTGTTTGATGAACTGTGAATGACTTAGCTATTCTCAGAAATACAACAATCCAAGACAATCCCAAAGGACTAATGATGAAACATACTATCTGCCTGTAGAGCAAGAAATGATATTGATTGAAGACAAACTGAAGCATACTATTTTTTTTACTTTCATTTTTTTCTTTTACTCGAGTATTTTTGTTCAAAATGAATAATATGGAAATGTTTTACATAATTTCAAATTAATAATCTATACCTGATTGCTTACAGGAAAGGGAAGAGAGGAGGGAAGGAGGGAAGGATAGAATTTGAAACTCAAAACATTAAATACAAACGTTTAAAAATTGAAATTCATTTCTTTGGCCATCGAGTCATTAGGGAATGTGTATTATTCTTTGAATAAACATAAGTGTGTACATATCAATTTCATATAGATTCTTCATGTCAGATCCTTATCTGATATGGTCATTGAAAATATTTTTCCTAATCTATTTCTTGTCTTTCAATTTTGAAGTTGGATTTTTTTTTGTTTTTGTTTTTTTGCTGGACAAAATCTCTTTCATCTTTCTATCACCCAGTTATTTTGTCTTCACTAATTGGTTCCATTTTATTCTCCATATTTGGGGAAAATAGGTTATTATTTTCTCATTTTAAGATAAAAAAAATACTGTATCTCACTAACACAGGTATAGTTCATTATACTTTAAGCAATTGATTCAAATCCATTTTTCACCATTTATCTTTCATGTTTTCCCACAATTAAAGTTAAATAGTGATTCAGTTACCTAGTACTTTTTAAGCATGGGTTTAATCAAGTGCTAACCTCTCATATAAATTGCTCTTCATTTTTGAAGTCTTTATACTTTTCAATCAATCTATTTCCTGTTTTTTTCCAGTACCATACAATGATTATTTCTTTACTAAACTTAAATTACATACTAAAACTTAATTGTGCGAGTTCTCTTTTGTTGGTTATCTTTTTTATATTTCTTAGTTTGTTTTCTAGATGAATTTTTGTAATTATCTAATTCTATTAAGAATCTCAATGGGATTTTGCTAGATATTACATTGTCTGCTAATTAGTTTGGAACACATTGACATTTTTACTATGTTTGTTTAACCAAAGAACATGTAAATTATATCCCTCCATCGGTTCAACTTTCTTATTTCTAGCAAAGTAACTTTGAAGTTATTTAATAGATTTCAAAAATGTCTTCATAAGTTAATTTTAATATTTTATGCAGTTGGTCATTATTTTAAAGAATATTTTGTTATTAGTCTCCTTTAATTCAGTTTGTGTATATATATATATATATATATATATATATATATATATAAAATAATGTAAGCTTTAAAACTATATTTTTGCTTTATTACTCTGATAAAGATATTACTTCAATTAGTTTTTATAGATTGTCAAGTTTCTTTACTACATGTAAAATCATATCATATGAAAATAAAGATATTTTTACTTCTTCATTGCCAATGTTTATTCATTTAAATTATTTTTCATACCTTTTTACTATTTCTAAGATTTCCAAAAAATATATCAACTAGGAACAGCAAGAATGGATGCCCTGGTTTTACATCTACTTTCAGTGGAAACACATCTAGAATTTCTTCATTATATATAATGTTAGCTTCCTGATGGCTATGTATATATTCTTAACATACTTTTGCATATATATTCATTGATGACATTGATCTACAGTTTTCACTCTCACTCTTGTCCTTTTATTCTACTTTTAGAAATCATCAACATAATTGAAAAGGATTTGTTCTATAAATGTTTGGTAAAAAAAAAAAATGTCACTTGTGAATTCGCTTGGTCTAGTATATTGATGGGAGCCATATGTGTGTGTGTGTGTGTGTGTGTGTGTGTGTGTGTGTGTGTATGGATATAGATTATCATCTTTTTTTACATTCTCAAACTTCTTATCTTAGAGAATTGTATAATGACCCGACAATTTTCTTGATTTACTTTGCCTTATTGAGATCTTTCCTTTCTCATTTCTAATTCTAATCACCACAATAAATTTACCTTTTGTATTGCTTTAGGTGCATCGTGATATATAGTATTATCTCTTTCTTCATTATCTTTGATGTAAGATGTTATGACTTTTATAATTTCCTCTTTAACCCATTTATTTTAATAAATAATTTTTAGTCTTACAATGTGCCTATTTCATTATTTACTGTTAATTTTATTGAAATTTGATGCATAATGTGGTGCATAAAACATATTTTCTCTACATGTATTTGCTTTTTGCCCAAAAATGTAACAAATTTTAGCAGAGTTACATTCCTGTAATGTGGCCCATTTAATATATGGCCCATTTAATGAGGCAAAGAAAGGAAGACATCAGGCTGGGAGGAAAACAGCAACAGTTACTATTGATAATCACTCCGAAGCCAGGAGGGTCCAGAAGAGAGCCCTGGCTACTAAGAAAACAGGCCTATTCAAT
>CM053772.1:153238397-153288054 GCA_028658325.1 Potorous gilbertii
GTGGAGTCATTGCTATTCATTTATCTACTTCTTAGAAGACTTTGAAATTTTCATTTACATCTATTAAGTAAATGTATATTTATGATCCTGATACTATTCCTTCAAATGGAATATTTTACCATTAGCTATGGTAATGTTATTAAGTAGTAGTAATGGTAATCTTATTAAGAAGTAATCTTATTAATTGTTTATAATAATGTTGACTGCAATTCAGCTTTGTGCAATGTTGTCAAACTACTAATATTTTTCATTGTTTGTTACATAAATGCAGCATGTATTTATGCATGTGTTGGCATTTTCTCCCTCTACATTCTTGGCTTCTGTAGCACTAACGTGATACTCATAGTTCCTGTAGTGGCTGTGAATATCCCAGCACAATTCTGAATCATGAAATATAACAGACTCTCCACATGGAACCAAAACATTTAATCAGACACCAGAAAGCCAAACTCATCATAGCAACAAAAATCTATACACAATAACAATACAGAGAGCAACACCATTCCCACGCCTTCCCCTTGTGAGGCTTCCCACAAACCAGCTCCATTAAACAACTCATAAGCAGGTTTCCTTAAACAAAATCACAAACAAGCTCTTTCACTTACACTAGCCAGAAGCTTGCTTGCCTACATCCTTCCTAGCTCTGACTTGATGATAAATTTCCTCTCAGTTCTGCCCTCGCTCCTCCTCTTCCTATTCTACCCTTCCGCTCCACTCATTCAGCAAACTCCTCCCACCACAGGCTCCATGTGACTCAGACAGGTCACATGGCCTATTAATGAATGGGAAAGATCTTTCCACTTAAATTTCCATTATGACTTCTTGCCCCTTTTTTGCTTGTGATGGACAATGACTAGATAAAACCTATTATTCCATCTATTTATGCTCTTTGCCCTTTTGGGAGGTTCACAATGATACCTAATACGTACTTCCCCAGAGGGTCCCCTCAAGTAATTAAACTCCTGGGATAAAAATACCATTCTTTATCTATCTTCCATCATTTCTAAGGAAGAAGAGTTAACAAATTATTGGATCTGTCACCTTAAACCACATGCCTGCTAACCTAAGCCCATAGCTGTCCCTTAGCTCAACATCTCATCCTGGCCCAAAGGGCCTATCATGGTGTCTTGGCTTATAACTGCCCCTCCTTTCTTGGTCAGAATTGAAAGGGTTCCTTAGACCCCCTCTTTTTCCCTTTAGGGGAAAAAGTCAGAATCCCCATGCCAAGACCACTCCTCTGTTTTCAGTCCTCTCTTCTTATCCGTGTTTTCCAGAGCTCAGGCCAAGCAAGCAAAGTGTGCCCTGAGCTTGACATAGCAACAATCCTTTGCACTCACCCTCTGCATGAACTCTGCTGTACAAAATCACAGAATTGTTTCACACCAGCCTCAGCTGGTCCTCAAGCTTGGACCAGAACCTGTAGGAACTACATTTCAGTCACACAGACCTGAGGTGAATCAAACTTGCCCCACTGATGCTGTTACCCCTCACTGCCACAGCTACAGCTTACTACTTATTTCTTTGTTTAGTCTTTACTATATGTATCAAGATTTAGCCTCATTGCTTTGGTTCTTCTCCTATAGGAGACCCTGGAATACATGTCTAGTTTCCCTCCTTCAATGAAATACAGAAGACTTTTTGCTTATAACTTCTGTGAACTCTGGTTTTATTTTAGTTTAGTTTTCAGAGTTAACAGTTGGTATATAACCTCTGTGAGCTCTTTGGTATTTTCAGAGTTGAAAGTTGGTGTAATAACCTCTGTGACTCTTCGATCATTTATTTTTAGAGTTTGACAGTTGTATTTGTCATTGAATTGTAAGCTCCTTGCAAATAGAGACTGCCTTTTGCCTCTTTTTATATATTTACATTTATCAAAGTTCCTAGTACATACTAGAAACTTAATAAATGTTTCTTAAATTGAACTGAATTTTACAGAAGATAAAATGGAGAACAAGAAAGTAATCTGTCCATGGTCACATAGCTGAATAAGCAGTAGCTGCTCTCTGGTAATTAAACTCAGGACCTCTGAGCCTAAAGCTTTCCAGAAGGGAGAAGAGACAACTCTTAACGAAATAGACAAGGCTCTATCAACTGACACCTTGATCCCACCTTGCCAAAATATGGAGGTCTACCTTAGCTAACATTAGCTTAAAACTATTAGAAAGACTCTTCTTTTTTTGTTCACTGAAGTTCTATAAGCCAGGGTTCAATTCATTATGTAGGTCTTTCCCCTTTTGGAGGAAGGGGTTCATTGCCTTTGTTCTGTGTGAATAGAATATATCAGAAAAGAAATGTCCACCAGCAAAACCAGTATTTAAAAGAATGTCAGAGATCTAGTCGAACACCTCATTTGATAGATGAGGAACCAGAGGCCCAGGGAAATAAGATGGTTTGCCCAAGGTCACATAGGTCCTTCTGCCAGTGCTAGTTCAACAGAAGGAATCTTTCCTATTACTTACTGTCTGTGTTTCTCTATACCTCCAAAGGCATACCTAACCCCAAAGGTGGTACATGTATGAAAAAGCTAAAGTGGTCAGAAGGTGAACTGAGATGAACTTAGAAGATTTGTAATCTCATGTCTTGGAATTGGATTCCATTCAATAGGACTATAGCCGATGTTCTGGTCAGACCACATCTGGAGCTTCAAGTTCAGTTCTAGTTGTCATATTTTAAGTAGGACAGATACATAAAGGATCCAATGTCTAAATTAGGAAAGATGACATTCACTTGAAGATTTTAAAATTGCATTAAAGTGAGGTTGAATCTATATGCATTGGATTTAAAAATGATCATGGAGGGGTAATAAATAATGACCCATGTAAGTGAGATATACCTGAATGTCACAGAACATCTTGTCTCCACACCTTGAAGTAACTTCATAGCTTATGAAGAATTGTCTTCATCATTCTCAATAACCTTTGACACTGAGTATTTTCTTCCTCCTGCTGGAAGTCTTTCTCAAGTATTCCACCATCATCACCACCCCATACCTTAACCTCTGAGCTTAACCTCCATTTTCACAGAATAATAAAAGCACAATTTACTGCATGTTGTCTCCTCTGTGAGTCCTTGAGGGCAGGGACCATGGTTTGCCTTCTTTTGTATGCCAAGCACTTAGTACAGTCATACAGTCAATGCTTAATAAAGGTATTTTGACTAACTGACTCATATCTATGTACATTTCATTACCTCCTATTGGGGGGAATTTTAGGGCAGAGGTTGTTTGCATTTTCATCTTCATATGTTAAGTGCCTAGCATATTGACTCTCAGATTGTAAATTACTAATCAATATGTGGAGAATTGAGGAAAGGAGATAATCACTGAATTTCTTCATCTTTTTTATACTTTCAACTCCATGTGCCTAAGAAGTCTTCTAGAAGACAGAATGTGTCACTAACTGGACAAATGTGAGAATCTTTTCCCTTCTTCACTCTGTGGCACAAGAGGAGGGAAGGAGAGATAAGGAGGAAAAAGGGTCAAGCTATTTCACTCAGCCTCAAAAGGATATCTATAAATCTCTGCAGGATACAGATGGATATAATGAAACATACTGAGACTAGGCCTAGAAGGAGAATCTACATTCTGGAATCCAATGGAGTTGTCTGCTGAACACATCATCCAAACTGGAACATTACACCAGACAAGAAAAAAATTCAGGCATGTGTTTTAAAAGAAGAACAATTACTTCATTGTCATGTTATATAAAACTGAATAATAATTTCCACAAAAATCATGACTAAGCCACAACTAATGCTTTGACATTAATTTGTGCTAATTAATGACTTCATTTGTACTGACAACATTTCATTTAGGCCAATAGGAAGTTAAATAATTAGCATTCAACTGAATTTGGAAACTGCTTTCCGATACTGAAAATTAGATCACTTAACTGTCGTTAGTAAAGTGTTAAGAGAATCAAGGCAATGAGAAAGAACATTCTTATTAGCAGTGTGTTTGATAGCCAAAGGATATCCATGGGAACTCACTGTCATACTATGCTTCTCACTATATGGAAACACAGTCATGGATTTGACGTTAAAATATGAATATTGGCTAATCCTATTTCCTTTTTGAAAAGCCAATCATCTAAACAATTCGGATCACAGCTTTAGTAGTAGAAGGAAACTTAATGAGGTCATCTAGTCTAATAACCTCATTTTATAGATGAGGACACTGAAGCCAAGAAAGGTGAAACAGTTTGCCTGTAAATTGCAGACCTGTGAGTCAAACACAAATCCTCTAATTCCAAATCCATTGTTAGGGTTAGGGTTAGGCTAATTACATACCTTTAATTTTTGACATCATAACAAAAAACTCCTCTGTAAGAAGCCTTAAACCTTTCCTATGTTTTCTTTCCATCTGCATAAAAAATGTCTCTATTATTGTCCTTCTTGGGATTCCAATTTATTAAAGTCAAGGACATTGAATGCAAGTAGCGTTTATTAAGTACTTACTCTATGCCAAGCACTTAGCAAACAAAACGTCCCACAAAACAGTGCCTTTTCAATAGAAAATTACATTCTATTAGACATGACCTTTGAATTTTTAGAGTAACTAGATATGGTGTGCATCTTTTCCAAACCAAAAATTAAGACATACCTTCGCTGAAAACCGTCAGGTGTCTTGGTGCTAAGTTAAGGGTATGAGCAAGTCTGTGAAAAAGAATATATTTGGCTGTGGTAGTGAAAGAGGAAGGAGTTACATCTTCTGCTACTGTAGAATCTAGGAGTTTCTTATTAGATGTTTCAGATTATCTATATCCAAAGTAACGATGATAACAGCTATTATTTAAATATTGCTTTAAGACTTGCAAAGCACTTTACAAACATTATCTCATCTGATCCTCTTCATAACTGTGAGAGGTGCGTTATTATTTTTCCCATTTTACACATGAGGAATCTGAAGCGTACAAAGGCAAACTGTATGACTCTGAGTCTAGTATTTTATCTGTTGCACAGCACAACTCCCTCCAGGAACATTCAGTGAGAGGTTTAACTTAGGAGGGTAAAGGAAATAGCATCAATTAATAAGGGAGAAAGATACTCAAATAAGAATATTCCCAGAGCCAGTCTACACAGTTGAAAGAGTGATGTGTGTTAAACGTTAAGATCTCAAGATCTCTGAAAGCCAGACTCCTAAGACTTCTGACACTTTCAAACTTGAGAGAATAAGCTCAGAAAGTGGTATAAAGAATTTAGATGTTGCTAGCCTTGTGGTACAGAATCATTCTTCCTCAAACCCTCTGAGGAGGCAGCTAAGTGGTACAGTGGGTAAAGAATCAGAAAGACCTGACTTCAAATCCTTCCTCAGGCTCTTAGTACTCGTGTGACACTTGACAATCAAATGTCCTTCTTGTATTTCTTCATCTGTAAAATGGAGATAACTATAGTACCTACCTCACAGGATTATTGTGACAATAAATACTGTGAGTAAAATGCTTTGAAGCCTTAAAGTTTTTGTTATTATTTTTCCTCTGTTTCTCCGTACCAAGTATCTTTCAGCATCATCCAGTATACAAGATTTCTCCAAAAACTCGCCAATGTAGGGAGATTACAAGATACTCAAGAAAATGCACCTTTCAGGAATCCACAACAGACTTTTGTAACCTACCCTGCTCCTCCATAAAGAGTTTCATCTACCTTCTTGTAAAATAGTCAACTCTAAACCTGAGTACCACAAACCAACTTGTAGTAAATACCATTCAAAAAGATGTGGCTCTTCCTACATTTATTTATCTGCTGCCTATTAGCAACTTCAGAGGTAGAGGAAGATTAAACAGAGATTCAGTTATTGCTTACAACTTTTGATAGGGAGGGCTTGACCGCAAGACAACTCTGGATTTCTTGTGGCAGAAATATTAATATTTACTGGGATGCATTTGCTTAGCATATTTCTAAGGCTTTCTTGGAGAACTCTGAGGTTTTGTTTTGTTTTTCTGACAAAATGCAATCAATATTTTCCAGGAGAATGGAAGAATCCACTACAAATATCTCAAGATAACATCTGGAATGGTTTTAGAACCTTATTAGAATTTCAATGCTGCCCTGACCCATAGTTTATTCAGAGGAAGTTATTTCCTGCTCTAATTCAGCCTCTCCAAGTCTTACCAGGTAACAATCCTGTCTGCATTTAGCTAAGCTCTTTCTTGGATAATAGATAGTCTTACTCTAGGCTCCTATTGCATATTTTTCCAGTTTGGTAAGATGTTTCAAAGGCAGGAGTTAGGTAGCTCAATGGTTACAGTGCTGGACCTGAAGTCAAGAAGACCTGAGTTCAAATCCACCTCCTGACACTTACTAGCTCTCTAATCCTGGGCAAGTCACTTTACCTCTATTTACCTTAATCCACTTGAGAAGGAAATGACAAACCATTCCAGTATCTTTGCCAAAAAGTAAAAACCAACCATTGACATTGTGATTCATGGGATTATGAAGAATAGGACATGACTGAAAATGAACTACAAAAGTACCTTTGAAAGATTGCATTCCACTGACATAGCTCTTAAGAACCTGAGATCTCTTCACATTATGATGGATGACTGCACAGTGGCATTAACAGAGGAAAAGCAAATTAATAAAGTTAAAGCTAGGAAGTTAAAAAAAAGTAAATTGCTTTCAATCAATATGGGAGAGGGAATGGAACCCAGCATCAGGATCTGCTCCTTTTTCTTCCACTTCAATTATTAATTTTACCCCTCTGAAATGATCATCTGCTATATACAAGGGAAATGGAAAGTAATTAAGCTCTGTAGCAATGATGGAAGTGTGGGTAGATAGAAAAAAGATTTGCTGCTATTTTCCTATGAATACTTCTAAGAAGAAGTGCTTGCTAATGTTTAGAAAATTATTTAACAAAAGGAGAGGTTGTAATAGTCCTTAAGTGAACTACTGTTGCCTTTGTGCCTCCATAATGTCACTTCTATTTCTACTTTCATTTAAAGTCAAGATAAAATGGAATATGGGTTTTCTCGTTTTCCAAAGCTCTGATGGTGATGATATATTTGAATTCACCTTCATTGCAAAGTAGATATTAAAGAAATATTTTAGATGAAGATTTAATGGTCCCAACATACTTCCTATCTCTAAAGGTAATCTTGTTAATATTTGCATTTTCCCAGTGATGCTTTCTGATTGCAAATCATGAAACATGATTTTAGAACTGCAATTTCAGATGACCCTAAAGACATTAGAGTGAAAATCTTTACAGTAGGTGGAAGGAGGTTCAAACACATTCCCATCGAAGTGATAAACACATGTGACTGGAAAAGGACTTTTCACCTAGAAAGAGTCAAGGATAGACACGCTAAATGTAACACTGTTTCTGGATAGCTTCTCCTGGGAGACACAGAGGAAGGCAATCAACGGATCTGGTAAATCCTCTAGGAAGAATTTATGGAGAAATGTGAACCAGATTTGCATATGGTGATAAGGTGTGGATGGGGTACCCCTACTTCTGGATAGAGTGACCAATCACAATTTCATGGATTTATCAAAGTATTGAAATATTTCTAATAAAAATAGGACCCCAAAATGATAAACAGATGTAATCAGCTGCTCAATATGAAGGGAAGTACACTACATTGGGGGCCCCAAAAGAATTTTAGACTCTAGTTTAGCCGTTGTTACCAAATTTAGGCAAGTTAATTTCCCTCTCTCAATTCCTCCTCTGTAAAAGGTGGGGAAGTGGAACAGTAAGAATAGTTGATTCTCTAAGAAACTTTTCAACTTAACACTACGTGAAATTTAAATTATGAGGTTAAATGTATTGTACTATGATGGCAAGAGCAAAATCTCTGTAATTAACTAGGTATGTATGAAATACTTTGAGACTCAGGTTCCAGATCTGTCCACAAAGTTACAGCATGGAAAGTCCTTTTCTTCTTTCACATTCTATGCTTCTATGAAATTGAATCATTAACAAAAGAAATAATGAAAGGCTTTGGTTGCTAATTACAAGAGAAAGGTTAGTAATCAATGGATGGAGAGATGTCCCTTTCTGAGTTGAGTAAATTTCATTGTTCCATTTATGTCTGTAAGATGTCTAAATTTATATTTCATTTCAGAGTACAAAATTATATTTCAGAGCTTAAAGCTAAGTATGGAGAAGAGACAAATTAAACATCAGGAAGCAGTTTCATGAAAAGATTTCTGAAACTTAACCTTCCTCTCTTTTTGACTTATGGTCAGTCTGTTTATTAAGCAGTGGCATATTACAGCCATCAATTGGTTAGCAAATAGAGCAGGAGAGGAGAAGGGAGAAAAGCTTTCCCATCTAGCTATATACTCCCAAACAGCTTCTTGCCTTTCGGTCTATGTGCTGCCACTTCCCCTCTTGGGACTCTAGAGGCTATGCCTCTTAACTTTGGAACTCAAACCCTGGTACCTCACTTACCCTAATTGGTGAATCTATGTATGAATGCAAACTCTGGTCACATTCTGTTAGTAGATAGCCCCAGACAAAATCAGCTTCACATCATACCCAGCTTCCTGAACCAATCAACTTCTTGTCATGTGCCCTGCCACCATGTATACCCCAGCCCTTCCCGCTTTTACTGCGGTCATCAAATCATTCCTGACATTGCTATTTGAAAGGACATATCAATCAGCTCCATTCATCATCTTTCTGACTCTCCCATCCAAAACATATCTCCCTGGATACCGTACTTCTATTTGTGTTGTCTCCCCCTATTAAAATGCAAGCTCTTTTGGGCAGGTCTTTTGTATTTCTTCAGCATGAGCTGGCACATAGTAAGTACTTACTTCTATTTATTTCTTCATTTATTTAACCTTTCATTGAATATTTCTTAAGTTTTTTTCATGTGTAAAGTACTTTGTTAAGTGCAGGGGATACAAAGACAAAAATAAAACAATAAGCCTATATTCTTCAAGTGGTTGTCACATAATGTATAAAATAAGGAAATGTAAAGTCCACAAAACTAAGACAAAGTAACTTCATAAGAAAGAGGAGGACAGAAAATTAGCAAAGGTTTCATATTGAAAGTGAGATTAAAGAAAACTAAGAATTTGACATGGGGAAAGTTCATGTTAGACTCCACAGAAGTGGGAGATGGAATGTCCTACATGCAACCTGGGAAGTAACATGGAATAAAAGTTATCCTTAGAGATGCCACATCAATACGGGAAACCTCTGGAGAGGGTTGGTATGAGTAATGTTGGGTACTTACTTAAACCACACACACACACACACACACACACACACACACTTGCACATTCACATAATCAATTAATATTTTATCAATCCTGCTCCATCTTTAGAGGATTTACATTGCTAATAGATGGATCTTTCTACAACATTTCCACAAACATTTATTCAACACCTCCTATATGCAAAGTACCATTGTATGGAATTCCATTGTGCTGTAAGAAATGATGAGCAGGTTGATTTTAGAAAACAAAATGAAAAGACTTGCATGAAATAATGAAGAATGAAGTGAGATGAATCGATAGAATATTGTATACAGCAACAGTAATATTGTTTGAAGAGTAACTGTAAATGACAAAGTCATTCTGAGTATTATAAATACTCACATCAACTACAAAGGAACTATGAAGGAAGATGTTATCCACCCCAGAGACAGAACTGATAAATAGAAGAAATATATATATGTATATATATATATATATAATACATACATATATGAATGTGTGTGCATATATATGTATGTATATATGAGAGAAATTATATTGTATATTATATATATACATATATATATGTTTCAATGATTGTTTTCTTTAGTCTTAGGGTGGGGTGAGGAGGAAAGGAGATAATATAAACTTAAAATGTAACAAAAAATAAAATTAAACAAATAAATTCGAGTACTACGATATATACTGGAGTGTGAAATTGTTTCCACAAGGATTACAGATTTAGAGCTGGTTGGGAACTTAGAGTCCAATTCCTAATTTATAAATGAGCAAACTGAGCCCCAGAGAAGTTAAATAACTAGACCAGGTTACAAAGGTAGTAAGTGATGAAGGCGTAATGTTATTGGAGTGTCTATTTCCCATTCTCCCTCATACAGTCAAACTGTGGGAAGTGATGTATCCCTAGATAAAGGCTTCTTCCAATGCCTCATCATGGCATGATTGATCCTGGGTTCCTAAAGGCTGTGCCAGTGGAATGAAAATTCTGGTGGACACTCTTCACAAATCATCCTAAGGATGGACTGCATCTCTTGTCCGATGGTATAAGCACAAGTTTAGTAGGTAAATTCCAATAGCTGATGAACTTCTTGGAATCAACAACTGAAGCCAGTGTAACAAGATCTGGAGGGGTTGTGGTCTTCATCAGTAGAATAGCCAAGTCAGGGGGAAAATGGATCTTTTGAAATACTGTGAGATTATACCACAGAGATAACCAATGAAATCTATAATCCTATGATCTTAGTTCAGTTTAGGTGCTGCTCAGATAATAGCAGGATTTTATCACTTGGAGCCCATGTATAGGTTTTAGATGCTTTATGAACTTGAATGGGGACAAATGAATCCTTAATTCTCATTTTTCTAAAGGCCATTATTAGTGCAAGGGATGAGAACAGCAGTTGCTTCACAGGGTTCTTGAGAGGATCAAATGAGATACTATTTGTGAAAGTGCTTAGCACAATACCTGACACTATACAAATGCTTCTTCCCTTGCTTTGCTTTATTTTCACTAACTTCTAAGGGAAATTTAGCATGTCCATCAATTTTTAAAAATATTATTCTGAGACTTCACCAGACTGCCCAAGGGGTTCATGACACACAGAGAAAAGTTAAAAATCTCAGCATGGAACTAGGAAATAAGGTATACAGACAGCAGAGTATAGAAATCTATCTTGTCCTACAAGAATTAGAGGGGAAGAGGATAAGAGAAGGGAGGGGTATGATAGAAGGAAGGGCAGATTGGGGGAAGAGGTAATCAGAATGCCGGCTGTCTTGGGGTGGGTGGAGGGGAGAGAGGGGGAGGAGGCAGTTGGGTCAATGTGGTAAAGTCCAAAGGGTTAAAAGCACAAGCAGAGAGGAATATAATAAATACAGTATGATATTTATATAATATGGAGGCATTTAGGAGGTACAGTGGATAGAGCACCTGACCTAGACTCAGGAAGACCTGTGTCTCTAGAGCCTCAGACACTTACTAGCTGTGTGACCCCACGCAAGTCTTACATGCTTGTTTGCCTCAGTTTCCTCATCTGTAAAATGAGCTGGAGAAGGAAATAACAAATCACTCCAGTATCTGTGCCAAAAAAAACCCCAAAAACAAAGGGATCACAGAGTCAGATACAACTAAAAATGTCTAAACAACAATGAAATTTACATAATATAGATGGTATTTATATTTTAAAATATAGTGGAAAATAATAGCTATATAATGTAGCTGATGATTTCTTGCTATGAACAGGAAAGGAAACAAAAGCTCAAGGATTGTACTCCTTTAACTATAGACATTAAAGGAGAGCTCCTCAAACCCCTGGAATACAACACTCTAAGAGATCAGCAGACTCAGAATGTCCTTTGTGGATTATCCTTTCTATTTCATGACAATAGGAACACTTATTTATGTTCCTGATTTTTTTAATAACGATTTTGTTTTTTTCCTCAATTACACGTTAAAATAATTTTTAACAATTTTTAAATTTTGTTTTGTTTTTAAATTTTGACTTCCTAAGACTCCATAGTTCTTTCTCTGGATGTGGATAGCATTTCCCACCATGAGTTGGCTGGAATTGTCTTTCATCATGATATTACCAAGAACTAAAGTCTATCAGAGCTGACTATTGCACAATGTTGCTGTTACGGTGTATGATGTTCTCCTGGTTCTGCTTACTTCACTCAGCATTGGTTCATGTAAGTCTTTCCAAGTTTTTTCTCAAATCCTCCTCCTTGTCATTTCTTATAGCACAATAATATCCCCTCATAATCATATACCACAATTTTTTCAGTCATTTCTTAATTGATGGGCACCCTTCAATTTCCACTACTTAGCCACCACAAAAAGAGCTGCTGCAAATATTTTTGTACAAGTCAGTTCTTTTTCCTTTCTTTAAAAAAAAAATCTCTTTGGCATACTGACCTAGCAACAGTATTTATGGAACAAAGGATATACACAGTTTTATAGCCCTTTGGGTGCAGTTCCAAATTGTTCTCCAGAATGGATGTATCAGTTCACAACTTCACAAACAGTGATGAGCATCCCAGTTTTCCCACATTCCCACCAACATTTATCATTTTCATTTTTTGTTATCATAGCCAATCTGATAGGTGTGAGTTGGTACCTTAGAGTTGTTGGAATTTGCATTTCTCTAATTACTAATGATTTAGAGCATTTTTTTTCATATAACTATAGATAGTTTTGATGTCTTTGTTCCTGTTTTTTTGTTTATTTGTTTGGACTTTAGATTTCATCAATGTAGGGAACTTCCTATGAAGAAATCACCCTACCACTGTAGAACAACCATTTTTCAACTTATGGATTTAGAGAGTTTCTCCGTGGTACTGAAAGGTTAAGTGATTTGCCCAAGGTCACACAGTGTATATTTCAAGGTGTCTTGAACTCATATCTTTCTTACTCTGACTCTCTATTTAGATCTGGTTCTCTATTCACTAGGACATACTGGCTCTATGCTTATGTTAAGAAAACTCCCTAAAGGCAATGTTAAAAATAATAATAGTTCATATTTATGTAACACAGTCTGCCTTGATCCTCACCACCTAGATGGCCAGGTAAACACTTAAATTTCAGCTCTCCTCTCCAGTGTTCTCTCCTATTCTTAAGGGGATTCTTAAGGGGATCTCTACCATTGGTTTCATCCTCCATCAGTGGTGCTCCTCCCAAGTGTAAGATGGCCACCTGTACCTCAGTTCTTTTTTGCCACTATCAAATTAGATTTTATGCAGAAACACTTACTTCAGAAGGTAAAATCACAAGTATACAGACTTATTCCCAACATGGGAGGCACACATAAACCTCTCTTTATACTCTCTCTCCTTTCCACAGACTACCACAACCTCAGTCTCTGCAGAAGGGAAGGGCTCTACAGTTTGGTTCCTACACAGCCCACTCCTAGCTCCAAGTCCAAAAACTTCGTTCAGACTCAAGACTCAAGCACTCTAGCTTCTCAGAGCTTCCATACAAGGCTGGCTGCACTATCCCATCTGCCATCCTGGCTCACCAGGATTCAGATTTCCTGACATTGAATAGGACTAGCAACACAGAACAGATACAAACACTCCCAGACCAATCTCTCAGAGCCAGGGTGAAAGAAGAAGGGCAGAGGAAGGAAGTCCTTCCCCTCTCACCCCTTTCACTACTGTTGTGGTACCTACACTGTGAGTAAACTGGGATCACTACCCTCTGGAAACAGCCAAAAAGACTGACTGAAAATGACACAGCAGAAAAAAAATAGAATGGCTTAGTCTACAGTTTTGAAGATGAAGGCTACCACTCAGAGATTACCCATATACAGTATCAGTACTGTCAATAGTGAGGGTTTATGGAAAATTATGTCAAAATTTGGTTGCCTGGAGAAGTTCATCAGCATTGTATGTCAGTTTCATGATAGCACACTTGCCCAGGTTCTGAATGGTGAACAATGCTTTCCCAATCACCAGTGGAGTGAAACAAGGATATATGCTTGCTCCCATACTTTTTTAAAGCATGATGCTTTCAGCCATGTTGTCAAATGCTTTCAAAGAAGATGAACACGGCACCAAAGTTGGCTACCACACTGATGATAAATACTTTAACTTGAAAAGGAGGGAGTTTTGGTGCATGATTTTCTGTTTGCTGATGATTGTGCACTCATTGCAGTCTCTGAAGCTGAGATGCAGCAAAGCTTGGATCAATTCTAAGGCTACAAGCCTAACAATCAACACCAAGAAAACACAGGTGCTCCATTAATCACCACCACACCATCCATACATGGAACCAATGGATACAGCAAATAAGAGGTTTTGGATTCTGTGGATAAGTTCACTTACCTTGGTAGTGTACTTTTCAGGGATGTACATACTGATAATGAGACTGACACATTCATTGTCAGGGCAAACTCATTGTTTGACTATTGCACTAAAGGTCTACAGAGTCACTGTGCTGATCTCATTGTTGTAAGCTTCTGAAACCTGGATAGTCTACCAACACCATGCCAAGAAAATGAGTCACTTCTATTTGAATTGTCTGAGGAAGATTCTGAAGATCACCTGACAGGATAAGGTACCATATACTGAGGTCCTTTCTTGAAGTAAACTGCCAAACATTCAAACTCTACTTTAGAGAGTGCAACTCCAATGGGCTGGCCACGTTGTTTGAATGCAAAACAATGCTTGACAAAAAGACTATTTTATGAAGAATTCACACAGGACAAGTATTCACAGAGTGACCAGAAGAAGCAATATAAGGACATTCTCAAGATCTCTCTGAAGAACTTTGGAATTGAGTGACATGGGAGACACTGGCACAGGACTGCTCAGCATGGCATACCCTCATTACAGAAGGTGTTGTCCTCTGTGAGCAAAGCAGAACTGAAACAGCTCAAAGGAAACACGGGGTATGCAAATTGAGAGGATCTACCCCAAATGTTCATACAGACTGTTGGTGTCCAACCTGTGGTAGAGTATTCCCAGCTCATATTGGTCTTATCAGTCAAAGTCAGACACACTGAAACTTGACCCAAGTGCTGTCATTTTGGTCTTCTTTGAGAATGAAGGACAACAACCAACTAATTCTTACCCATATGGTAGAAGTTAAAGTAGCCACCATGTTAAGCAATCTGGACATGCACTGTTATCTTAGGCAAACTAAGTATGCCCAGGCACTCCCGGATTTCATTATAAAGCAAAGTGATTTCCATATGGTATCTCATTTCATCCTCGGAGCAACTTTGTGTGAGGCCAAGATCTAGGCAGGTCATTCAACCTCTCAGGACCCCCAAGCAACTCTCTAGATCTTTGAATTGCAAGTTTGGAACTCAGGTCTTCCTGACATTCCACCCCCTCCGTCCCCCAAACAAACACTCTATGTACTATGTTCCAGCTGTATACTGTGATACCTGGGCATCTATTACATGAGGTTATTTTCCATTGCCTCATGGACATAGTAGGTGCTTAATAAATGCTTGTGAGCTGAATAAATGAGTTTTGATTACAAAATATCATGTCCATTCCAGTTGTAAATCCTCTATGCATTAAACTCTACCCTTTGGAGCTCAGATAAGCACAGCAGAGTTCAATAAACACTCTTTTCTGCACTGTAAATAACAGGTCTGCCTGACATTGTCCCAGTGAACCCACCTTAATAACCACAAATCCAGCCACTCTGGGGTATCCTGTGCTCCTCCTGGGGACTTGAAAGGCTCAGCTGTGAGATATGGATATCCCCAAAATTGGCAAGTGCCCAATATTTCTCAGGCTGGATCACTTCAAGGATAATTTTGATTCCTCCTCATAAGAATATAACTTTTCCATTACAAATCACATTTGCATAAAGCATTAGAGATGTACTTAAGGAATTAAGTATTGTGAGTTTGAAAAATAGGCATATTGATTCCTTTTGGGAAAGCTTTAGGAAA
Organism: Potorous gilbertii; assembly: GCA_028658325.1. Taxonomy (NCBI): domain Eukaryota; kingdom Metazoa; phylum Chordata; class Mammalia; order Diprotodontia; family Potoroidae; genus Potorous; species Potorous gilbertii. The sequence goes on from CM053772.1 coordinate 153,253,964, forward strand.
GGGACTAATTTCTATCCTGTGTGAATCTGCACAGGTCAATATATCATTAGACCCCTCTTAAGACAGAGGAGATCACTGGGAAAAAATAACATGGGAATAGTAACCTGCAGGTTGTAAGAATGGGTCTCCATAGAGATAGTGTCTTTATGAACTGCAGGCATCAAAACGCACTCTTTGAAGAAATGCCTTCTGGAATCAGGTGAAAGGGAAAATACGACTTTCAATACAAAAACAAAAAAAAAGCAAAACGGGGAAATTATTTTTAAAAGATTTTCTTTTTAACACCCACAGAATTTGATGCTCAAGGAATATGTAATAGATTTGTTCTAAAGCATTAGTAAAACTCTAATCTCTCTAAAGAAAGTCTGTGCGGTAGTTAGCAGAGGGCTGGCTTTGGAGTCAAGGACACTGTTTTTCCAGGATGCTGTGATCCAGAAACACTGGCTGCTCCTCACACAAGTCACTCCATGTCTCAACTCTCGACATTTTCAAGGGCTCTCCCTCCTCTTCTTGTCTGCCTGAATTCCCTGGTTGCCTCCCACTTCCCGGAAGAAGCCTTTCCTGATTCCTATAATGCTGGTGCTTTCATTTTGTTCATTATTTTCAGGGTATCCTGTATTTATCTAGAGTGTACAGAGTTGTTTTGTATGTCATCTCCCTCATTAGACTGTCAGCTACTTAAGATCAAGGACTGCTTTTTTTTGTTTATTTTGCCTTTCTCTATGTTCCCAGTGTCTGGCTCAATGCCACTTTGGTAAGTGTTTAATAAATGTGTTTAGTTATAGAATATATGTGTTTATATATACACACATACATACATACATACATACATATATATATATATATATATATAATATCAATGAGGATATTTATGTGACCACAGGCAAGTCACTTAATCTCCCAGTGTCCAGAAAATTCTCTAAGATTTAGTTCTGAATAATTGCCTGTCTGCACTGGTGAATGGAATTTCCACACCAGGAGTTCTCTATAAAATATAATAATTTTAAACCAAAAATGAGAGGGAGAGAAGGCAGTGGAGGCTGAGAATCTAAAGCACTCTCTGATTTACAAAGTGCTTTCCTCACAACAAACCTATGTTCATATTCTGCCCCTTTGCCACTCCCAAAAACTTTCCTATTGCTGATGAGGGCACTGTCATTCTTCTAGTTACCCCAAGTCTACAATCTAAATCATCTTTAATTCCTCCCTCTTCCTTAGTCCCACTTCCCATTAGTTTCTAAATGCTATCTAATCTACCTCAATAGTGTCAAATATTACAATAATCTAATCTCTGTCTCTATCTCTCTTTCTGTCTCTGTCTCTCTCCTTCTGTCTCTCTCCTTCTTTCTCTACCAGGATAAGCTCATCACTGGAAATCTCCATATCCTGCTGTTTATCTCAACCTTGGATACCTAACACCTTCCCAAATCCCTCTGCCTCCCCTCTTCTCTGATTGGAGGGCTGCAAGGCAGAGTACCAGACTCTTCCCAAAGCCTTCCCAACGACAGGGAAGTGACTTGGTCTTTCCAATGCACTCTCCACTTTCCCTTCCCTTCCCTTCCCTTCTCTTCCCTCCCTTCCTTTCATCTCCTGTCCTGTCATCTCCGAAAACCCTAAACCTACTGCACTCTGAAGCTGGGACACCAATGGGCTCTCTTCTGGACCCTCCTAGCTTTAGAGTGATTATCAATAGTAACTGCTGCTGTTTCCCACCCAACCTGATGTCTTTCTTTTTCTTGGCCTCATTAAAAGGCCATGCCCTGGCTACTTCTTAAACAGGCCTATTCACTGAATGGGCATTGCCTCACCCTAAGTTAGTACCTGCAAAGACCTTGGCCTAAAGGGGCTAAAGTCTCCCAGTGCATCCTGGGTCATCTCCAGTCATCCTGATAAATATCTGGTCACAGGATTCAGATGGCTCTGGAGGAGAAGTGAGGTTGGTGACCTGCACAGCCTTCCCTCACTCAAAAGAAAGTCAAATGACAGTTATGCCATCATTTCTCTGATGGCATGGTATGCTTCTGCAATGAAGGACGAACACAATCCACTTTTCATTTACATGCTGTGCTGGGTCTGAATTCCATGAACCAAGATACCCCCTGCAAAGTAACCTCATGTGTCCTTCTCCTATCCCTTTCCAGCTTCCTTTTCTGTGTTATCTCCTCCTATTACATTATAAACTCCTTGAGGGTAGGGGCTGATTTTCTTTTTATTATTTATATCCACAGCATTTAACAGAGTGTCTGGCAACATGGTAGGCTTTTAATAATGTTTATTGAATTGAATGAAAATTGAATATTCTCTCTCTATGTCTCATCTCTCTGTCTCTCTCTGTCTCTGTCTCTCCTTCCTTTTTGTCTGTCTGTCTATGTCTCTGTCTCTCTGTAGGTATCTCATTGTCTTTGTGTCTCCCTGAGTATCTCTCTGTATCTCTTTCTTCCTCCTGTGTCTCCCTCATTGCTCTCACTGTCTCCGTTTCTTTCTCTCTGCCTTTGTCTCTCCCTGCCTCTTTCTATCTGTCTCTCTTTGTCTACATGTCTCTGTGTCTCTGTCTCTCTTTCTGCCTCTGTCCCTCTCTCTTCTCCCTCTTTGTCTGCCTTTTTCTGTCTCTCTGTAGGTATATCAATGTCTTTATGTCTCCCTGAGTATCTCTCTGTATCTCTCTACATCTCATTCTTCTTCCTGTGCCTCTCTTGTTCCCCTCACTCTATTTCTTTCTCTCTGCCTGTGTCTCTGTCTCTGTCTCTCTTTTTTCTTTCCCCAAACCATCCTGAACACCATTGATGTCAGTCTTAAACAGAAACATGGGTCATCAATTCATACATAAGGATCTCACTGACTCACATATTGACTTAGTTTTAAAATTCAACATCTCCTCTGTTTTACTATATATTTTGTTCTTTTGTTATATATTTTCCAATTACATTTTAATCTGGTTGTGTCTCTTGGGGGTTTTGGCAAACATATTTGGCCCATGGGCTCTGTTTGACACATCTGTTCCATATGGCTGCCAAAATAATCCTCCTCAGGCCCGGGTCTGATCAGAAAATGTGACTCCTCTGCTCAGAAAATGTAAATGGCTCCTCATTGCCTCTTCAAAATCCTCAACCTGGAACTGACATAACTTTTCAGTTATGTTTCATTTTAATCCCTTTCATAAATTCTGTATTCTCCCATCCCCTGCACCTGGGCCTGAGCCTTAGCACAGACTATTGCCCCATCCCTGGAACACCTCCCCTCTCACCATCATCTTACAATCTCTCACTTTCCCCCCCAACCCTCAGTTCAGGTGACAACTCCAACATGAAATTTTTCCTACTCCCCACTAGGGGTTTGTACTTGTTCTTTCTCCTGATAGTACATTGTATTTACTGACCTACATGTCCTGATGCTAGCAGAATGTTAGCTACTTGAGGAAAGGGACTGTTTTGTTTTTGTACCCTCAGCACCCAGCACAGATCATAAAGAGCTTGAGAAATGTTTATTGAAAAGAACTGAATCCTAAGAGATAGGTAGTAACAAATAAGACATGATTTCACAGATGAGGGAGTTGAGTCTCATAGAAGTGAGTTTTTTGCCTGTGTTCACATAGACCCTAAAACTGAGGACTGGGATTCTAACCCACATCTCCTAACTCCGTATTTACTACAGAACCCACAGACTTCATTTGTTTCAAGAAGGCAAGCAGAAAGAAGCTGATGACATTTTCTAGCCTTAATTTAGTATCTCCCAAAATTTTGGCTAACTGAGAAGTTTCCCTGTGCAAACCTCTGACCTCAAGTTCAAGTAAAATTTCTTGGAGAGTTTTAGTTCCAATTCTCATCAGATAGGTCAGAAGAGCAGTCACATTTTAAGAACACTTGTATATTTCTACTACCAACCTTAGGAGGAATGAAAAAGAAACACACATGAAAATGAAAGGGAGGGAGAGGGGACGAGTCACTAGAGCCATCAGAGACATTTCTTAAATTCCATCTCATTTGTCATACCACTTCCTTAGGGTTATAGCTATCTGACAACAGGGCCTTAAACACATAGTGTTAGGCAAACACTCCCGGAGTGCCTCCCACTCACATGCCTTTCATCCCTCTCTGCCTTACACAGGCCATAAATGAGAGCGTGGGAATAGTCACAAAAGGTCATTTAGGGGGACCAAACAAGCCTGTCCGTTTCTTTTTCTGTCCCAGCATCAAACCTCTTACTACAGTCTCTTCAGAGCGGTCCTCATACCTCTCCTTAGTCATGCCAGGCAACCAATCCCAAGGTACCAATCTTACCCCTTCTGCCCGGGAATCACGTACTGAGGGTACAACTTTGATATGAGTACTTTAAACCTAATTTCCTGTTTGTTCAGTGTCTTTGTGGGAAAAACTCCAGCACACTGATAAGCACCATTTCAGGCAAAGTAGAGTTGACCCATGTTTGAAAACCTATTTATAAATAATGACCCAACAGGAATCATCCCCTGTGGTGAATTCTTTTGTGAATGTAAACAAATGTGCCTTGGAATATCTGTTCCCTGGCTGAGTTTTTTTCTCACATTCTTTGTTACTTTGAAGTATCTGTGATTTCGCTGATGTGGACATTCCCGGGATTGATCTAGATCACGACCCATCCACATCAAATTGAGTTGTTAGAGCATCACTTGATGGCCAATTTTCTGGTAAGGATCTCCTGATACTACATTACATCTACTGACCTACATGTTCTGCTCCCTACAGAACATAAGTTTCTTGAGGGAAAGGATTGTTTTATTCCTATCTTTGAACGATCAGACCCCAGCACAATGACTGGCACATCATAAGAAACTTAATCAATGTGTTATTTAAAATAAACAATAAATAAAATTCTTAGCTTACTTAGGTCATTCCTTGGATGCCAGACACAGAGCCATTAGTTCTTATGCAAATTATTTATAGCTTTAAAAGTTTTATCAAGACTTACTTTCATTAGCATAACCTTTGAGAACCAAGGTTATCTCTTTGTGAAGATAAAACATCAAAGTAAGACCATATATTGTATCGTGTTTTGTTTTTAAATCCAAACTATCCATATACTAGGTTCTCCTTCTAATCTTAGGGTTTCCATGGAAAAGTTATAGAAAAGTATAGAAATGATTTATAGACATAAAAGGTTCATGTAGGAATTGAGATAGGCATCCCTGGAAGAAATGACCATAGCAAGGGGATTATTTGTTTATATAGGTATCCAAATATAACTTCAGATCTTCTTATTTTTTTTGTGCCACGTTCTGTCATGGTTGCATCTGAGTATATTTTAGAGATATCTTTTGTCACCCTAGAAGATTGATTTGTTTTATAGCTTTGTTATTAATATTTCCTTGTGATACTATTCTACCAGCATGAAATTTCAATGATAACATCTCCATAAAATTTATTCATGTACATGGGGATTCTAGGACTCATTCTTTACTTGATACTCTCCATGTATTAGATGCAGTTACAGCAACAATGAAAAACAAAAGAAAATCTATTAAAAGGCCAGTGGGTTACCAGTCTTAAATAAGGAAATCTTAAGAAAGCATATTTTCCTTAATCTAAAAATCATATTGGGGGAGGGATGAGGAATGGGGAAAGTGCTATCTAATAAACATCGTTCTCCTCGTACGGAGAGCTGTGCTTGTTCGTCCTTCACGGCCGAAGACTGTGCCATCAGAGAAATGATGACACGATTAGCACTTGACTTTGTTTTGAGTGAGGCAGGGCTGTGCAGGTCACCAGCCTCACTTCTCCTCCAGAGCCATCTGCATCCAGTGACCAGGTATTCATCAGGATGACGCAATTGTGGTTAAGTGACTTGTCCAAGGTCACACAGCTAGCGAGTGTCAAGTGGCTGAGGTGAGTTTTGAACTCTGGTCCTCCTGACTCCTGCACTGGTGCTCCATACACTGCCAAATTCAGAGGGAGCTCAGTGCTTGTAGTCTTTCTATAGTATAGAACTAACAGATGCTGGCACATAGTTAACAAGGATAATTAACCAAAAAAGTAACTTCCAGAAGGCAAATGTTAGAGTGAGTTTCTCCCCTGGCCTATCCTGACATCAATCATCTGATCCCAGGAGAACCACTTATTTAGCCTTGCTTTAGGGTCCCAGAATCTCCTTATCCCTAGCAAGAGGCATTATCATTCCCAACCAGGACCACATTTCAGTCTCCTTTTCCCCAGGCACAGTTTTTGTTGCTTGACTCAGATACAAAAATTTCTAGTTACATTTTGCCTCCACCTAATACAGTGTGGGTTGAATGCATCCATCCGCAAGGCAACTAATAGTTGAGATGGCAAAAGAGTCTTTGGATAGGGGCAAAGTTTCCTGTGTTGTCAATTTTAGAAACTTCATTTCCCCCTAGTCTGTGTTTCTCTTTTGTAACAATTCTGTGACTCAATCAATCAGGTCAATATAGCTGTAACATTTTTAAAGGAATAATAAATGTTTCATATTAAGCTCCCAAGCACCCTCCCACAGCTGTCCCATATGAGTTATGCTGTGCTCTAAAAGTAAACAAGATCTCTTATGCTCCAATGTTCTTGTAAAATAGATCAGTGTCATTAGCAATCACAATTTTCTCTACTTTTCATCTGGTAAGAGTCACCATAGTAATCATCAAAAACATGGTTGGACATGGGAATTACATGACATTTTGTTCAATTGCTAGATGATGATGTTAAATGATCTCTGAGGTTCTAGTTCTAAAGAATGATTCTATTATAATGAAAATAAAATAAGGAACATTATATTTGTCCAAACTTGATTATGCATCCCTCTTTCTAAAAATTTATTTAAGTTTTCAACATTCATTCCCACAAAATTTTGAGTTCCAAATTTTCTCCCCATCTCTCCACCCCACCCCAAAATGGCAAGCATTCTGAATACCCCTTCCACCAATCTGCCCTCCCTTCTCACATCCCTCCCTTCCCTTATCCCCACCTTCTCTTTTGCCCTGTAGGGCAAGATAAATGTCTATACCACATTACCTGTATTTCTTATTTCTTAGCTGTATGCAGAAACAATACTCAACATTTATTCCTAAAACTTTGAGTTCAAACTTCTCTCCCTTCCTCCCTCCCTATCCATCCCCACTGGGAAGGCAAGCAATTTTATATAGGCTATATATGTGTAGTTTTGCAAATGACTTCCATAATAGTCATGTTGTGTAAGACTAACTACATTTTCCCCCATCCTATCCTGCCCCACATTTCTTCTATTCTCTCTTTTGACCTTGTCCCTCCTCAAGAGTGTTTACTTCTAATTGTTCCCTCCTCCCATTTGCCTTCCAACATCCCTCCCAACCTGGTTATCCCCTTCTCCCCCACTTTCCTATATTGTAAGATAGATTTTCATACCAAATTGAGTGTGCATGTTATTTATTCCTTTCTTGAGACAGATATGATGAGAGTAAGCTTTTTCTCTCTCAACTCCCCCATTTTTGCCTCCATTGAAATGGCTTTCTCTTGCCTCTTTTATCAGATAATTTGTCCCATTCCATTTCTCCCTTTCTTCTTTCAATATATTTCTCTCTTACCCCTTAATTTTATTTTTTTTAGATATGACCCCTTATTTAGCTCGCCCTATGCTCTCCTCTCTCTCTCTCTCTCTCTCTCTCTCTCTCTCTCTCTCTCTCTCTCTATATATATATATATATATATATATATATACACACATACACATATTATATATATGTGTATATATATATATATATATGTGTGTGTGTGTGTGTGTGTGTGTGTGTGTGTGTATGTGTGTATGTGTAATCCCACCAACTACCCAGATACTAAGAAAAGTTTCAAGAGTTACAAATATTATTTTTCCATGTAGGAATGTAAACAGTTCAACTTTAGTAAGTCCCTCTTGATTTTTCTTTCCTGTTCACCTTTCATGCTTCTCTTGATTCTTGTGTTTGAAAGTCAAATTTTCTTTTCAGCTCTGGTCTTTTCATCAAGAATTCTAGAAAGTCCTCTATTTCATTTTTCCACTTTTTCCCCTGAAGTATTATCTTCAGTTTTGCTGGGTAGGTGACTCTTGGTTTTAATCCTAGTTCTTTTGACTTCTGGAATATCATATTCCAAGCCCTTTGATCCTTTAATGTAAAAGATGCTAGATCTCGTGTTATCCTGATTGTACTTCTACAATACTCGAATTGTTTCTTTCTAGCTGCTTGCAGTATTTTCTTCTTGACCTGGTAACTCTGGAATTTGGCTGCAATGTTCCTAGGAGTTTCTCTTTTTGGATCTCTTTTTAGAAGGTGATCAGTGGATTCTTTCAATATTTATTTTGCCCTCTGCTTCTAGAATATCAGGGCAGGTTTCTTTGATAATTTCATGAAAGGTGATGTCTAGGCTCTTTTTTTGATCATGGCTTTCAGGTGGTCCCATAATTTTTATATTATCTCTCCTGGATCTGTTTCCAGGTCAGTTGTTTTCCAATGAGATATTTCATATTATTTTCCATTTTTTTCATTCTTTTGGTTTTGTTTTGTGATTTCTTGGTTTCTCATACAGTCATTAACTTCCATCTGTTCCATTCTAATTTTTAAAGAACTATTTTCTTCAGTGAGCTTTTGATCTTCCTTTTCCATTTGGCTAATTTTGCTTTTTAAAGCATTCTTCTCCTCATTGGCTTTTTGAAACTCTTTTGCCAATTGAGTTAGCCTATTTTTCAAGGTGTTATTTTCTTCAGCATTTTTTTGTGTCTCCTTTAGCAAGATATTGACTCACTTTTCATGATTTTCTTGCATTTTTCTCATTTCTCTTCCCAATTGTTCCTCCACCTGTCTAATTTGATTTTCAAAATCCTTTTTGAGCTCTTCCATGGCCTTAGACCACTGAATATTTATTTTGGATGTTTGGGATACAGAAGTCTTGACATTTATGTCTTTCCTTGATGGTAAGCATTGTTCTTCCTCATGTCAAAGGATGGGAGAAGATATCTGTTCACAAAGAAAGTAACCTTCTATAGTTTTATTCTTTTCTCCTTTTGGGGGCATTTTTCCAACCAGTTACTTGACTTTTGGTTTCTTTGTCAAAAGCAGGTAATTCTATGGGGACCTGTGAAATCTCCATTCCTCCCCAGTGGCACAATCAAGCCTGCACACTGGGGTGGGAGCACCCAGAAACTTTTGTTCCCAGAACCTACGAGTAGTAGTATTTCCTCTCCACAACCACCTTGCCTTCAGTTCCACCACACCAATACTAGGGGCTGAGATTCAGATCAGCTGCTTAATTCCCCCAGGAACTTTACGTGGGGGCAGGGCCAGCCACTCAGGGCTGAGGTTTAGATCAGCTGCTCAATTCCCCCAGGGTCTTTTCGAGGAGGCCTGCAACAATGAATGAGGGCTGCTGCCTGTCATGTGCCTCTAACACCACCTGCCACTGTAGCAATAGGGGGACCCTGCTCTCTTTTTGGCTAGCTAAAAAAGTCCTCTCACTGACATTTAGAGTCTGTTGGTTGAGGGATCTGCGAACCTCCACTGCTGCTGCTGGCTTGGGATTCTGCCTCTGAGGCCTGCTCTAGTCCTCCTCCCTGCACTGCATAGCCAAGGTTGTGCTGTGCTCTGTGTACAGTGTGACAGACCTTTCTCATAAATCTTCCAGGTCACCCTGGGCTGGAAGTCACCTCCACTCTGTTGTTCTGTGACTTCTGCTGCTCTAGAATTTGTTGAGAGTCATTCTTTCCAGGTATTTTATGGACTGTGGGGGAAGAGCTAGAGTATGTGCATTTTACTATTCTGCCATCTTGGCTCCATCCTGCATCCCTCTTTATTGCCAAGAAGTAGTACTATTTCTAGTGACCACAGAATGACAGAATCAGAAGAGATTTGATTAGTTATTTAGATAAACTTGTGTCTAGACAAGAATGTCTTCTATGACACAGCTAACAAGTGGGCATCCAATCTAATACTCCTGCTGAGGCCAAGTTGAGCCAGGGTCACATCCCAAATCCCAAAACCATAAAATTTTTTTCTGCTTCTTTTAACCTCAAATTGAAATTGTGACTTTGTTATCAGTCGAAGTAATCTTCAACTTCTTTCTTTCTTTGCTCTTTCTTTCTTCTTTGTCTTTTTCTTCCTCCTTTCCTCTCTTCCTTCCTTTCTTTCTTCCTTAATTTTTCTTTTGAAAATTTTCTTGAAAAATACAAGATAGAATAATAGATAAGACTGAGGGAGAAGGAATGTACCCATAGTTCTGGAAGGAAAATCCAGGGAGCATTTGTAAACTAAAGCATTTTTGCTGGACTAAGTCTCAATTTCAATCAATGAAATTCATTTTGCCAAGACTAGAACCAAAATGAGTTAGCACATAATTATATATTTCAGTTAGAAAAGAGTTTAAAACTGAGTCCAACCCTCTCTTTTTATAAGTGAGAAAACTGAGGCTCTAAGAATACAGCAGTAGAAAGGCAAGGCAATCCTTTTAAGTTATCCTTAAATTCTAGTCCTTATAATTTTTGCTCAGGGTCACATGGTTGGTGAATTTTCTGAGAAAAGTTTTAAGTCTAGTTCTTCCTGACTCCAACTTTACTATTGTATCCACTATGCTGCTGTGTCTTTCATCACATGTATCTCCCATTTAACAAAAGTTCTCCATGCTTCCCAAAGACCAACAGTACATTCCTACCCACAATGCCCATGGCTGTAGACTTCTTTCCTCTTTCCTCCACCTATTACCAAAACTTTCCTGTCCAGATTTCTCAAGACCTTGATTAGTGAATGACCACCCAAACTGAAGAAAATAACAGCGCTCATCTTCAAGCTCCTAATGTTTCAATAATCACTTAAAATATTAACCCTTCTGGATAATATTTACAATTGCTTCCACCTTCAATACTTTAAATCAAAGGAATGAATTCAAACTTTCAGGGACCAGGTAAGCCCACACAGTATTGGTAATGAGGTGAGGCGATAGTTTTCAGGGATGGGGAACCTGCAGCTTCAAGGTCGCATGTGTCCCTTTAGGTCCTTTCACTGAGTCTAAATTTTATAGAATAATTCCTTTTATTGAGGGGATTTGTTCTGTAAAATTTGGATTCACTCAAACGGCCTCACTTGAAGACATGGAGGGCCACATGTTGCCTCAAGGCTGCAAGGTTCCTCAGTCTGATAAAAAAGTCTTTCTGGGCCCCCACTGATTTCATCATCTCAGTGGCTACAGACTCTGTCAAACAGTTAAAGACTGGGCCTCCTAGAATACAAGAATCATGAAATAATAATGAAATCAATGAAATAATATAAGAATTAGGGAACAATACTCTGGTTGGCATTTTTCTCTTTAGCTAAATTTTCTCTTCTCTAATAGCAGTGGAGTTGCATATTATGCTAAGGTTAAAAATTACCCTCCTTTAAAATTATTTAAATTACTCATGAAGTACAGTGCATCATATATAAACACTTGTTTTAATTTAATATTTTATTTTCCTCCATACATATAAAAACAATTTTCAACATTCATGTTTAAAATTGAATTCCAAATTCTCTCCCCACCCCTTTATTGAGAATGCAAGCAATTTGATATAGGTTATACATGTGTAATCATGCAAAATATATTTCCATATTAGACATGTGAAAGAAAACATAGACCAAAATAAAAACTGAGAAATATAAAGAAAGTTTTTTAAAAAGTTATGTTTAGATCTGTATTCAGATTCCATCATTTCTTTCTCTGGGGATGAATAGTATTTTTCATGAAAAGCACTTCAGAGTTGTCTTGGATTATTTTACTGCTTGGAATAGCTAAGTCATTCACAGTTGATCATCTTATAATATTGTTGTTACTGTGTACAATGTAGTGCAGGTTCTACTCTTTTCATTTTACTTCAGTTCATGTAAGGTACTCCATATTTTTATGAGAATATCTAACTCATCGTTTCTTTTATCACAATTGGATTCCATCATAATCATATACCAGAAATTGTTTAACCATTCCCCAGTTGGGTGGGTATCCCATCAATTTCTAATTCTTTGCCACCAGAAAAGAACTGTTATTAGTATTTGGTATAGTTCCAAATTGTTTTACAGAATGGGTGAATCAGTTCACAACTGCACCAATGGTACATGAGTTCTCAATTTTCCCACCTCTCCTCCAATATTTGTCATTCTTCATTTCTGTCCTATTAGCCAATTTAATAGGAGGTATGAAGTAGTACCTCAGTATTGTCTCAACATGATTTACAGCATTTTTTCATATGGGTACAGATAGCTTTGATTATTTCATCTGAAAACTTATTGTTCATTTTTTTTATCATTTGTCAATTGGGAAACGGCTCTGCTTTTAATAAATTTGACTCATTTCTCTATATATCTGAGAGATGAGGTCTTTATCAGGGAAACTTCTTTCAATTTTTTTGATGATTGATATGATTGATAACTCCATTTTCCTTCATCTTATTTATCCCCTATTTATTCTATTCTCTCTCCTTTCACTCTGTCTCCCTTAAAAAGTGTTTTGCTTCTATTACCTTCCCCAATCCACTCTTTCTTATATGAACAATTCTTTCTCTTCTCTTATACACTGTATCCTTCCAACTTCCTGTAGGGCAAGAGATTTCTATATCTAATTAAATATGTCTGTTATTCCTTCTTTCTTTTTTTTGTTTTGCTTTGCTTTAAATTGCATTTTATTTTCCCCCAATTACATATCAAGAAAGTTTTTACCATTCATTTTTACAAGATTTTGAATTCTGCTTTTTTTAATCCCTCCCTCTCTCCTCTTCCCTATTCTGAAAATGGTACTCAGTTTAATATTTTATACATGTGTTATCATGTAAAACATATTTCCATATTCATCACAGTTGTGAAAAAGAAACATATCGAGAGGGAAAAACTGTAAGAAAGAATAAAGTAAAATCATTTCACTTTGCATCAGTTTATACAAGACTTTCCAGGTTTTCCTGAAACATTCCTGTTTATTATTTCTTATTGCAGAATAAATAATATTCCAATACATTCATATACCACAGCTTCTTTAGTCATTCCCCAACCACTAGGCATCCCTCTCTTTCCAATATTTTGCTACCACAAATAGGGCTGCTACAAATATTTTGCACATGTTAAGTCCTTTTTCCCTTTTTATGATCTCTTTGGGATGCAGACTTGGTAGTGATGTTGCTGGATCAAAGGGTTGCCTTTTGAGTATAGTTCTAAATTGCTTTCCAGAATGGTTGGATCAGTTCTAAACTCCACCCAGTACCTCAATTTTCTCACATCCTCTCCAACATTAGTCATTTTCCTTTTTTTTTTGTTATATTAGCCAACCTGATTGATGTGAGGTAATTCCTCAGAGTTGTTTTAATTAGCATTTCTCTAATCAAAAGTGATTTTGAGCACTTCTTATGCCTAGAAAAAGTTTTGATTTCTTCATCTGAAAACTGCCTGTTCATATATTTTGAGAATGGCTTATATTCTCATAAATTTGACTCAGTTCTCTAAATATTTGAGAAGTGAGGCTTTTATCAAAACACTGTAAAGATTATTTCCAAGATCTCTGCTTTATTTATAATATTGGTTGCAATGGTTGTGTTTGTTCAAATGCTTTTCAATTTAATATGACAAAAGTATCTATTCTATATTTCATAATGCTCTTTATCTCTTATTTGGTAATGAATTCTTTCCCTCCAACCCCCCCATAGATGTGACAGGACTTTCCTTACTCTTCTAATTTGATTACTTCAATGTCTATGGTGCCTTTTAGAAAGATATTGTTTCCTTTCTTATCTATTTTAATTAAATCTATTTTTTGCTTTTACTTTGTCTAAGATCAGGATTGGTGCCCCTGCATTTTTTTTTAATTTCAGTTGAAGCTTAATAGATTTTGCTCCAGCCCCTTATCTTTATTCTGTCAGTATCTCTCTGCTTCAAGTGTGTTTATTGTAAGCAACATACTATAGGATTCTGCTTTTTGATCCAACCTACTATCCACTTCAGTTTTATGGGTGAGTTCATCACATTTACATTCACAGTTATGATTATTTACCTGTGTATTTCCCTGAATCCTTTTCTTCCTCCTGTTTGTCCTCTCTCTTCTTTTACCCTTGCACACCTCAACAGTGTTTCACTTTTGTCTACCACTTCCCCTGATCTGCTCTCCCTTCTATCAGTTCCCACCCCACTCCCTTCACCTAATCTCCTTCCCTCATATTTTCCTATTGGGTGAGATTGATTTCTATATTCAACTGATTATTCCCTTTTTGAGCCAATACTGATGAGAACAAGGTTCAGGCAATGTCCACTGTTCACACTCCCATCTTCCCCTCCACTGTAATAGGTTTTTCTCACCTCTTCCTATTCCCATTCTACCTCTCCTTTCCTGCTCAAACCATTGTACTTCCCTTTCTCATTCCTTCGTTCCTTGTGTCATCCCTCAAATTCACCTTATACCTATACCTTCTATCTGTGTATTCCTTCAATCTGTAATCTTAGTAATAAAATTTTTAAGAGTTAGAAGTATCATCTTCCACAAAGGGATAGTTTAGTTCTATTGAATCCTTTGTGTTTTGTTCTTTTTTTAACCTGGCTGTGCTTCTCTTGGATCAGTATATTGGAAGTCAAATTTTTCATTTAGTTCTGGTCTTCTCATGAAGGCTTGAAATTCTTCTATTTCTAATTTTTCCCTTGATGTATTATACTTAATTTTGCCAGGTAAGTGATTCTTGATTGTAGTCCTAGCTCCTTTGTCCTCCAGAATATCACGTTATATGATCTCTAGTCCTTTAATGCTGCAGCTGCTAAGTCCTGTGTGATCCTGGTTGTGACTTCCCAGTATTTGAATTGTTTCTTTCTGGCCACTTGTAGTATTTCTTCTTTGATAGAATAGTTCTGAAATTTGTCTATAATGTTTCTTGGGGTTTTTATTTGGGGACCTCTTTCCTAAGGTGATCAGTGGATTCTTTCAGTGCCTATTTTGCCCTGTGGTTCTAGGACATCAGGGCAGTTTTTCTTGATAATTTCTTGAAAGATGCTGTCCAGGTCCTCCATCTGATTATGGCTTTCAGGTAGTCCAATGATTATGATATTATCCAGTGGATCTATTTTCCAGGTCAGTTACTTTTTTCATAAGGAATTTTGCATTTTCTTCCATTTTTTTCATTCCTTTGAATTTGTCTGATTGATTCTTGATGTCTCTTAGGGTCATTAGTTTCCACTTGTCCAACTCTAAATGGTAAGGTATTATTTTCCTCAATTAGCTTTCTTACTTTCTTTTCCATATGGCCAATTGTACTATTTAGGGAGTTGTTTTCTTCAGTGAGTTTTTGCATCTCCTTTTCCATTTGGCCAATATTACTTTTTAAGCAGTTTTCCAAGCCATTCAATCTTTTTTCACAATTCTTTTGCATCACTTTCATTTCTTTTCCTAATTTTTCTCCTACTTTTCTTATGTGATTTTTAAGCTCCTTTTTGATCTCTTCCATGGGTTCTTTCTGGACCTGAAACCACTTTTCATTTTTCTTTTGGGCTTTCCCATAACTGTTTTGACATTGTCTTCCTCCTCTGAGCTTGTGTCTTGATCATAAAAAGCAAGTTAACAGCTTGTTTAAGGACACACAAAAATGTTGAAGAAAATACCACCTTTAAAAATAGTCTAACTCAATTGGCAGGCAGCCAAGTGGTGCAGTGGATAGAGCACCAGTGCAGGAGTCAGAAGGACATGAGTTCAAATCTCACCTCAGACACTTGACATTCATTAGATGTATGACCTTGGGCATGTCACTTAACCCCAATTGCCTCATCCTGGGTCATCTCCAGTCATCCTAATGAATATCTGGTCATTGAATTCAGATGGCTCTGGAAGAAAAGTGAGACTTTTTACCTTCACAACCCTCCTTCACACAAAACAAAGTGAAGCGCAAGTCATGTCATTATTTCTCTGATGGCGTGGTCTTCTTCTTCAGCAACGAAGGATGAACACACAATTCAATTGGCAAAAGAGGTCCAAAAAGCCAATGAGGAGAAGAATGCTTTAAAAAGCAGAATTACTCAAATGGAAAAAGAGGTTAAAAAACTCACTGAAGAAAATAGTTCTTCAAAATTAGAATGGAGCAGATGGAAGCTAATGACTTTGTGAGAAACCAAGAAATTACAAAACAAAACCAAAAGAATGAAATAATTGAACACAATGTGAAATATCTCATTGGAAAACAACTAGCATGGAAAATAGATCTAGGAGAGACAATTTAAAAATTATGGGACTGCCTAAAAGCCATAATAAAAAAAGCCTAGACATCATCTTGCATGAAATTTTCAAGTAAAAATTCCCTGATATTCTAGAACCAAAGGGTAAAATAAATATCGAAAGAATCCACTGATCACCTCCTGAAAGAGATGTGAAAAGAAAAACTCCTACGAATATTGTAGCCAAATTCCAGCTTTCCCAGGTCAAGGAGAAATATTGCAATAGGCCAGAAAGAAATAAATTGAATATTGTGGAAACATAACCAGGATAACAAAAGATCTAGCAATTTCTACATTAAGGGATCAAAGGACTTGGAATATAATTTTCTGGAAGTCAAAGGAACTAAGATTAAAATCAAGAATCATGGACCCGGTAAAACTGAGTACAATATTTCAGGGGAAATATGGCCATTCAATGAAATAGAGTAGTTTCAAACATTCTTGATGAAAAGATCGGAGCTGAATTGAAAATCTGACTTTCAAACACAAAAATCAAGAGGAACATGAAACAGTAAACAGGAAAGAGAAATCATAAGGGACTTACTAAAGTTGAACTGTGTACATTCTTATATGGAAATATAATATTTGTAACTTTTGAGACTTTTCTCAGTGTTTGGGTAGTTGAATGGATTAAGTACATATAGACAGAGGGCACAGGGTGTGTTGCTTTAAGAAGAGATGATATCTAAAAAAATAAAATTAAGGAGTGAGAGAGTAATATAGTGGGAGGAGAATGGAAGAAATGGAATGGGGCAAATTATCTGTCACTAAAGATGCAAGAAAATCTTTTTCAATGGAGGGGAAAAGGGGGGAAGTGAAAGGGAAAAAGTGAAGCTTATTCTCATCACATTTGGATTAAGGAGGTAATAACATGCACACTCAACTTGGTATGAAAATGTATCTTACATTACAGCAAAGTAGAGGAGAAAGGAAGAAGTGGGGTGTGGGGGAATGATAGAAGGGAGAGTAAATGGGAAGAGGGAATAGAAAAAACAATTTTGGGGAGGGATAAAGTCAAAAGAGAGAATAGAGAGGGGGAAGAGACAAGATGGCGGAGTAGAAAGATTCACATATACTAGCTCTGAACCCACAGCCCATAAATTACCTGTAAAGAGGAACTCCCAACAAGTTCTGGAGCAGTGGAAGCCACACAACAACAGAGTGGAGATTTCTGTTCCAGAAAGTCCTGAAAAACTGACACCAAAGATCCATCACACACCAGACCCAGAGCAGAGCCCAGACCTGCCTTGGCCACACGGCACCAAGAAGACCAGATCTAAATTGCTTTCCAGGTCTGAGCAGGCTTCAGGGACGGAATCTCCAGTGGCCATGCAGGCTCATCCACCCACAGACATCAAAGGTTAATGAGAGAGTCTGTCTGGCTCACCAAGAGAGGAACGGGGTGTCCCCATAACTCAGGCCCCCTCAGGAAGCAGCAGCAGAGGCAGCAGTGGAGCTTTGGGAGCAGGGGCTCCCAAAGCAGACAGGAGCTCAGATCCATTGTTGAAGGTCTCTGCATAACCCCCTGAGGGATCTGAGCCCCTGGTGGCAGCCCTGGCCCCACCTGAGTACCTGAACTTAATCTCACACCGAATAGCAGTCCCACCCTCACTGAAAGCCTCAAGGCTGGGAAGCAGCATTTGAATCTTAGACCCCAAGCACTAGCTGGATGGAACTGGAATCAAGGTGGGTGTGGTGAAGAAACTCAGAAGTCAAGTAACTGGCTGGGAAAATGCCCAGAAAAGGGGAAAAAAAAATAAGACCATAGAAGATTACTTTCTTGGTGACCAGATATCTCCTCCCATCCTTTCAGATGAGTAAGAACAATGCTTACCATTAGGAAAAGACATAGAAGTCAAGGCTTCTGTATCCCAAACATCCAAAATAAATATTCAGTGGGCTCAGGCCATGAAAGAGCTCAAAAAGGATTTTGAAAATCAAGTGAGAGAGGTGGAGGAAAAACTGGAAAGATAAATGAGAGAGATGCAAGAAAAACATGAAAAGCAGGTCAATACCTTGCTAAAGGAGACCCAAAAAAAGCTGAAGAAAATAAACACCTTGAAAAATAGGCTAACTCAATTGGCAAAAGAGGTTCAAAAAGCCAATGAGGAGAAGAATGCTTCAAAAGAGAGAATAGAATAAATGAGGGGCAGGATAGGATGGAGGGAAATACAGTTAGTCTTTCACAACATGACTATTATGGAAGTCTTTTGCATGACTACACATGCATAGCTTATATTGAACTGCTTGCCTTCTCAGTGGAAATGGGAGGGGAAGAAGGAAGAGAAGTTGGAACTCAAAGTTTTAGGAATGAATGTTGAGAATTGTTTTTGTATGCAACTGGGAAACAAGATATACAGGGGTACAGAAATCTATCTTGCACTACAAGAAAATAGGGAAGATGGGGATAAGGGAAGGGAAGAGTGTGATAGAACGGAGGGCAGATTGGGGGAGGGGATAATCAGAATGCATGGTGTCTTGGGGTGGGGAAGGGGAGAGATAGGGAGAAAATTTGGAACTCAAAATCTTGTGGGAGTGAATGTTGAAAACTAAAAAAATAAATAAATAAATTTTAAAAAATAATTCTTTAAAAATTAGAATTGGGCAAGTGGAAGTGATTAACTCCATGAGACTTCAAGAAACAATAAAACAAATCAAAAGAATGAAGAAATAAAAAGAACTGTGAAATAACTCATTTGAAAAACAACTGATGTGGAAAATAGTTGTAGGAGAGATAATTTGAGAAATATTAGATTACCTGAAACTCATGATCAAAGAAAGAACCTGGATATCATATTTCCAGAAATTATCATGGGAAATTAGTCCAATATCCTAGAAACAGACAGTAAAATAGAGATTGAAAAGAATAAATCAAATATGACATGAAAGAGGTGGCAAAATGAAAACTCTCAGGAATATTATAGCCAAATTCGAGGACTCCCATGTTAAACAGAAAATTTCAAGCAACCACCAAGAAATCATTGAAATATTTGGAGCTATAGATGACAATCACACAAGATTTAGCAGCTATGATGTTAAAGGAATACAAGGCTTATAATGTGATATTCTGGAAGGAAAATGAAGTATTAAAAACAAGAATAAACTACTCGGTAAATTTGAGTATAATCCTTCATGGGAAAAATAATATCTAATGAAATAGAGGACTTTCAAGTATTCCTGATGAAATGATTAGAGCTCAAAAGTACACCTGCCACAAGTTTCTCCTCACTCCAGTCAATTCTTTACTCATCCATGAAATTAATTTTACCAAAGCAGAGAGTTGTCCATGTCTTGACAAAAAGGTGATGAAAGTGGGTGGAGTCAAAATGGTGAAGTAGAAGGATGGACCTGCTCCTGCTCTTCCCCCAAAGTCCATAAAATGCCTGTAAAAATTACAACAAATTCTAGAGCAGCAAAAGCAACAAAATTATAGAGTGAAACAGATTTCCAGTCCAAGAGAGCCTGGAAGGCCAATAGGAAGGGTCTATCGCACCGAGCTTAAAGCAGAACACAGCCCAGCCTGGGCCACAAGGCAGAAATTGGACTGATGCAGGCTTCAGAGCACAGAATTATGGGTAGCAGCTGCAGTTCCCAGATTTCTCAACTCACAAACACCAAAGAAAGCTTCAAAAGTCAGCAAAAACAACTCCTTCACCTGGGTGAGAGGGGAGTGCAGTGAGGGCCCAGCCCCGGTCCCAGGGCAGCAGCAGCCACAGCAGCAGCAATGTCCACTTTTGGAGCTCTCAGCCTAAAGATCCTGGGGAAATGCAGCAGTGTATCTGGGTCTCAGTCCTGAGTGACTGTCCTGGGGTGAACAGGAGCACTGGCATGGTGGAGCTGGTTTTGGCTGTGGAGAGGAAATCCTACTGGCAGTTCTAGGGCAGAAAAGAGTGCTTAAGGTTGCTCACAGACCAGAGTCAGGCCAGGAAAGAAGTAAACTCCTCTCCTTGATTGTGCCACCTTGTAGGAACTGAGAACCTACGAGTCCCTAGAAATAAACCTCTGAAGTCTAGGATAGTATACCTTCCACTCGACAAAGGACTAAAAAATAAAGTAATTGTCTGGGAAGATGCCCAAATAAGGGGAAAACTAAGACTATGGAAGGTGACTTTCTTGGTGAAATGGTATTTTCTTCCATCTTTCAGATGAGGAAAAATAAGGCATACCATCAGAGGAAAACATAAAAGTCAAGGCTTCTACATCCAAAACCTCCAAAAATATCCAATGGACTCAGGCCATGCAAGAGCTCAAAAAGGATTTTGAAAACCAGGTTAAAGAGGTGGAGGAAAAATTGGAAAGAGAAATGAGAGCGATGCAAGAAAATCATTAAAAGTGTGTCAACAACTTGCTAAAGGAGACCTAAAAAAATGCTGAAGAAAATAGCACCTTTAAAAATAGACCAACCCAAATGCCAAAAGAGATCCAAAAAGCCAATGAAGAGAAGAATGCTTTAAAAAGCTGAACTGGTCACATGGAAAAGGAGGTTCAAAAGCTGACTGACGAAAATAGTTATTTAAAAATTAAAATGGAGGAAACAGAAGCTAATGACCTCATGAGAAACCAAGAAATTATAAAACAAAACCCAAAGAATGAAAAATAGAAGACAATGTGAAATATCAACTGACCAGGAAAAACAACTGACCTGGAAAATACATCCAGGAGAGATAATTTTAAAGTTATTGAGCTACCTGAGACCCATGACCAAAAAAAAGGACTAGACATCATCTTCCAAGAAATTATCAAGGAAAACTGCCTTGATATTCTAGAATCAGAGGATAAAATAGAAATGGAAATAAATAGAAATGGAAATAAAATTGGAAAATGGAAATAAAAATTCTCCTGAAAAAAATCCCAAAAGGAAAACTCCTAGGAATATTGCAGCTGAATTCTAGAGTTCCCAAATCAAGGAGAAAATATTAAAAGCAGCAAAAAAGAAACAATTTGAGTATTCTGGAAATACAATCAGGATAACCCAATATTTAGCAGCTTCTACACTAAGGGATCAAAGGCCTTAGAATATGACATCCCAGGGGTCAAAGTAACTAGAATTACAACCAAAAATCACCTACTCAGCAAAACTGATGTATAATACTTCAGGGGGAAAAATGGAATTTCAATGAAATAGAGGACTTCCAAGCATTGTTGTTGAAAAGACCAGAGTTAAATTGAAAATTTGGCTTTCCTATATAAGAATCAAAGAAAGAGGCAACAGGAAAGAGAAGTCTTAAGGAACCCATTAAATTGGAACTGTTTACCTTCCTCCAAGGAAAGATGTTATTTATAGCTAATGAAATCTTTTTTCAGTATTAGGGTAGTTCTAGGGAATATATATGTAGGTATGTATGGGTACATATGTATGTATATATTAGATATGTATATGTACATGGGCATATACATGCATGTGTACACACACACAGAGGGCACAGGGTGTACTGAAAATAGAAGGAGAATATGTAAAAAAATAAAATTTATTGTTGAATGGAATGTACTAGGAGTAAGAGAAAGGAAGAGGTAGAATGTAGTAAATCATCTCACATAAAAAAAGAGAAGACAGACCTTTTACAATGGAGGGGAAGAGAGGGGAGATGAAAGGAAATAAGTCTTACTCTTGTTGCATTTGCCTTAAGGAGGGAATAACACACTCAATTGGATATGGAAATCTATTTCACCCTTCAGGAAGTTAAGAGGGAAGGCAATAAGAGAGGAAAATAGAAGGGACAGTAAATTAAGGAAAGGGATAATCAGAAGGAAACACTATTGTGGAAGGACTAGTCAAGGGAGAGAATGGAATAAATGGAGGGCAGGATAGGACAGAGGGAAATGTGGTTAGCCTTTTACAACATAACTATTATGGAAGTGATTTGCATTGTTACACATGTATGACCTATATTGAATTGTTTGTTTTCTCAATGAGGGAGGGTGGGGAGCGAGGGAGAGAATGTCGAACTCACAACTTTAAGAATGAATTTTAAAAATTGTTTTAGCATGCAACTGCAAATTAAGCTATACAGGCAATGGAGTATAGAAATCTATTTTGCCCTGCAGGAAAATAGAGGGGAAAGAGGATGGAAGAAGGATGGGTAATGGAAGGGAGACAGACTGGAGGAAGGTGTGGCTGGGGTGCATGCTCTTTGGAGTGGTGGGTGAGGAGAGACGGGGAGAAAATTTTGAATTCAAATTCTTGTGGAAATGAATGTTGAGAACTGAAAAATAAATAAAAATAAATAAAATTTTATATTTATTCAAAAAGTTGATGAACCAGAAAGAGGCAGATATTTTTGGACATAACCATTGTATGGATTTGTTTTTCTTAGCTAAGTTGATTTTTCATAAGGTTTTAAAAAATATTTTTAATGGGAGGGGATAAGAGATTTAGGAGGGAGAAAGAAGCTAGCAAAATTGATATATTTTTAAAAGGTCATTGAAATATTTGTTCTCATGCACAGAGGATACCTGATAAAGGTGCAGAAGGAAGCACAAATAAGCAGAACAGTTTTTTAAATATTTTGGTATATTCACTATCCATTAGTTTTTAAAAAAGTAAACTCTATGAGCAGATATTAATGGTTTTTATATAATTCTTTTTTATTTTCTTTGTATATGGAAATCATCTGTTTGGGAATATTTAAGTTTAGAATAAAACTATTAAATTAAATTTTAAAAAGCATATCCTTTAAAAATATTAATTTTAAAAAGCTTATCTTGAAGGAGGAACCTGGTAAAAGCTTTCTCTCCTATAGTAGCTATTTTTTTGTTAGATTAATTTATACTTTTTGTTTTCGAGGAAAAAAGTGAGGGTTATTTTTTTCATTTCTTTGTTGTTACTTATTTGGACCTTATAAATGACATTCTTCCTGGTGCTGGTGGAAGGTATCTTGATAATGGAGATGTGAGGAAATTCAGCTTTAGGTCTAGTAACTTTCTTCCTATTGGTAGCACTTTCCTTTCATTCACAACTAGATGATACTACAAGCTTACAGTTTGCTAAAATGATGATTTATCAACTACTGCCAAGAAATCCTTCTAGTGGGTTACAATGGAAATTAAATATTACTGAATAGATCCAAAATATAGAATGCTACTCCACTTGCTTAGGAAATAAGGAATCTTAATCCTCCACAGAATAGTTCAAGGCAAAAATTTCCCTTTTATATAAGGGAAGAAATGAGGGATAACTGTTTTATAAGATGATAGCTGGAAAGTTTTTCCCACCAGACACTGTCCACAATCTAAGATTATTTTTACAATTCAGATGGTACAGAGAAAAGCGTTGGTTATGTCCTGATTGCTCACTCATCATTTCCCTAAGCACTGGAAGTTATGAGTAGTTTACAAATAATTATTTTATTACTGTGATGGAGCATAGGGAATTGACCTCAAAGCCAGGAAGTCAGACTCCTTACTCTGACACATATTCATTGTGCAAATCATTTAACCTCTGGGTGATCTAAGCAACTCTCTAAGACTATAAATTGCAGAGGAGGTACCAATCCACCTTGGTAGAGGAAGTTTCCTCACCAGGGATGTCCTATACCAAAGAAATCAAAGATCTAATTCCTATCCTCTATGCCTATCTTGGTGACTAGTGGCATAAAAGGATGACATTGAATTTAGAGAGAGAAATGAATTTAGGTATCTCATTCAACCCTTTTATTTTACAAAGGAAGAAACTGATCCCATGGACATTAAGAGATATACCCAAGACCACGTAAGTAGATAATTAGAACCCACAATCAATCCTAACTCCCTAATTTAGTCAAAAGGTTCAACCTACATTCCCTTCAAACATAATCAAGCGAGTAGGCAATCATCATTTATTAAAATATTACTATATTCCTGGCATTGGAATAAGTAAGTGTGATGATGAATTTGACCTCCATCTCTGTTCCTTTGCCCCATTTTAAGTAGTGATGCTCATGAACAATGAAATAAGCACTTATAAGGAGGAGGAAAAGGGTTCCTGAAGTATGCATTGATTGCCCTTTGAATCTGGCAATTTAAGAACAAAAATATCCATCATTACTTTAAACACTCTCAATCTTTGGGAGTGTTTGAGCAGAGGAGGGAAAAGTGATTTAGAGGGAGAACTATATTTTTCATCTCTAAGAGTTATGAAAGATTGAAGCGATTGATTCTAATGATTTTGCTGAAGTACATCACCATAAATGAAAATGCAGAGAAGCAGACAAAGCAATCAGGAAAACTTCAGTAATTTTTGCTCATTGAAAGGAAAGCTAATCTAATATGGTTTAAAAAATAGTTAAAACACTAAATTTTAAAATTTCTTTAAAAAGAAACTTTTCCTCCCAAGTATATACAGAAAGTAGAATTCAATTGTCAAAAGTCTTGCCAACTAGAGTTTCTCAGAAGAAATACTTTAATGAATATGTAGCTTGATGGAGCAGGGGGTGATAGGGTGGTGAGGTTATTACACACTATGTGTTACATACTTGAATAAATTATATAGATGTGAATAGATATACCTCCATATCTAACAGTTGCCGGCTTCTTTCTTCATTGAGTATCTCTTCCACGTCTAGGGGATAGATATTTCAAAGACTACTAATATTAGAGAAATTCTCTCTTTAGTCCATTCACCCTCAACCTCAACCTGAACTGAAGAAAATTTTCCCTTCCTTTTTGGTTGTGTGACATTTATCTAAATTGCAAACCTGGCTTGGACATAGATCAGAGTAAATGGTCATATATGCTATAATTGCCACTTTATTTTCTCTTTGCTTTCCTTTGTTTTATCTATAAATTTCTTTTTTCTCTTTAATATTATTTTATATTTTCCAATTACATATAAAAATAGTGTCCAACATGCAGTTTTGTAAAATTTTGAGTTCTAAATTTTTCCTCTCTCCTTCTTTCCTCTCTCACCTTTCCCTCTCACTCAAATAGCAAGCAACCTGATATAGGTTATATATGTACAATTATGATAAACATGTTTCCACATTTTGTGAAAGAAGAATCAGAACAAAATGGAAAAGCTATGAGAAAAAAACCAAAAAAATACAAAAAAATGAAAATAGCATGCTTTAATTTGCATGACTTCATAGTTCTTTTTCTGGATGAAGTGAGAATTTTGTAATAGTCACTTAAAATAAAATATGTAGATAAACAGTTGATAAAGTAATTCTTAGTTGTTTTATGTCATGGACCCATCTGGCCGTCAGGTGAAGGCCAGAAAGTTTTTAAATTCATAAAATAAAAAACACAGGGAAAAAATTCATGAAACACACAAAAAATCCCCCAACAATATTGAAATATTTTTTTAAAGTGCCTGGGCTCCAAGTTAAGAAACCTAAGAAACCTCAACTTAATAGAACAGGATTCCATTTGTAGACCATGAGGGCTATTGACAAGGATTGAACCTTACTCCCCTTACTCCTCCAACTGATCAGGAAAGAAACAGAGAATGAGTAGTTGCATGGGGGGCAGCTTCCCAAGATAGTATTCCAATGAATGAGGGAAAAATACAATGGACTAGATTCTGGTGACCTCAACAACACTGGGCTCTTGTCCTCTCAGATCCCATATCTCTTTGACTTTATGTACCTCTACAATATCATGAGATCTGGGCTCCATTTGTCCTTCCTGCTTTATTATGTCACAGAGTCAATTACTAGTCACCCTACCCCACTGAGATGTTTCCTGCCAGCTCATCAGAAGAAATATGGGAGACTGGCAAGCTTTGTGACTCAAAGTCCTCTTCCACTAGCTTTGGAGGCAGCTAAGTGACACAGTAGATAGAACCCTGGGCCTGGAGCCAGGGAGACTCTAAATGTGTTCTCAGATATTTCTAATTTTATGATCTTGGGCAAGTCATTTAAGTTCTCTGGCTGCCTCAATTTCCTCAACTATAAAATGGAAATAATAGTGACACCTCCCTCACAGGGTTGTTGTGAGGACCAAATGAGATAATACTTATGAAGTGCTTAGTACAGTGCATGGCCAAATAATCAGTGCTATATAAACATAAAAAGAGAACCTTTTGTTCTCTTTCAGTTGGATGACTTCTCTGCATATTGAAGTACTTTCCAATGTCAAAACCCCCAGAAACATGGGGAACTCTGGGTAATGTCTGCACTAGTACTACCACTCTATCCAAACTTCCCCAAAATAGCCCTACTAGAGGGGTTACAAATAAATTAATATGATTTGTAATAGGTGAAATACTTGGGAGAACTAGAAAACAACTTGTTCTCTTAAGAGCAAAAAAGGAAACAAAACACATTCCCTGGACTGTTATATAAACTAGCATTTTAATCACCTAAACTTTTGTCCAGAAGAATACAAAAGTATATTTTGGTCTAGTAGCACAGAAAATTATTCCTAATTTGTGGTATCGAGGTTTTACTTCACATCTTGAAAGGAAGTAGAAAAGTTGATGGATGATTGCAATTCTGACCAGAGTCTGTTGTGGACAGCTCCCACATGATGATTCACTGAAACTAATGAGATAGATAGAAATAGCAGAAATAAGTAGCAAAGTCTACTTTCTACTGATTTTAACTTTGTTAATTTTTACTGGTAAGAAAAAAAGCTAATGTGATCCTACAGGCCTAATGTATAAAAATGTATAAAAAGAAAAGGCTATTTAGGTCAGACCACGCCTGAAGTATTAGGTTCAGTTGCAGGTGCCACATTTTAGGAAGGACATAAATAACCTGTAGAGCAAAAAGCAGAGAGCCACCAAGATACTGGGGGTATTAGGTCATGCAGCATGAGGACCATTTGAAGTAACTATGCTATGTAGCCTAGAGAATGGAAATGAATGAATGAATGAGTGAAAAAGCATTTATTCATTTCTTGCTATGTTCCCAGCACTGTCCTAAACACTAGGGGTAAAAATTAAATAGTAAAGCAGTCACTGTTTTCAGGGAGTTCACACTATAACTGAGGGAGAGTTCAGCTACAAGGTGACTGGAAAGACTGGAAGACCTTGTGATGTCATTGGTTCCATTGAGAAGGACCACCGTCACCATCACCACCACCAACAGCAACATGCACAAGTCCATGATCTTTTCTTGCTCTCTCTGAATCTCCATGTGCTGTGCCACTCTCTACCTTAAACATTTCTAAAAAAGCAAAATCTCCTTTAAAATTAAGCATACTAGAAAGAGAATATTTTTCTTTGTCCAAAACATGAGGCAACCACCTCTGAGAAGTATATATAAAAGCAAACTTTCCAAATAGTTAATGGGAAGGATGAAGGATTACCTCAAATTTCAGGGAGGAAAAGATGTCAAACGTAGCTTCAGACAAGAATGGTCCAGGACAATGCAGTTTGAAGGCTTCCTGGTCTATGCTTTTTATCTCTGCTGAAAGACAAAGTCATATGCCCAGCCTTGAACACCAGATAAGACTGATTTCACTAAATTTCCTCTGATGGTTGTAGTCTATGGGTCTTGTTTTGAAATGCTACCAAATGCTCCTTACTCTTTCCTGGCTTCCCTTGCCCTCTTGCTTCTAGTCTCTGTAGAGATGTTAGAGAGATATAATTGTTATTTGATTCTCATTATAGAGCCAATTACCCTTTGACACCTCTCATTTGTTTTTAGAATTTGTTCTCATCCAATCCACCTTAGGTTCACTTTCCCCAGTTTTATTTCTTCTAGCTTCATATAATATTTGACTTCTCTCTTCTTATCCACCTCCAGATGCAACACATCCATCTTTTAAAATGTTATAGGGTTGTATGTTTTAGACTTAGATAGTAAATTGAGGGGACCTTCCTCTCCTCAGGTAGAAAAGGTATCAGTTTACTCTCTGTCCATGAGCTTCCACTTTATCTTAGAATAAAAGATGAGGGAAAGGAAGTGAAAGAGGAGAAGTTTGCATTTACAGAGCTTTAAAGACTGACAAAATACTTTCTTCACAACAACTCCAAGAGGTAGCCAGAAATGAAATATATCTGATCAGATTCATTGATGTGTGGATGTAGAATAGTAGGGAACCTGAGAGATCATTCAGTCCAATCTCCTGATTTCACAGATGAGTACATTAAAGCTTAGAAAAGTTACCTGATGTACACAAGGTCACTAGCATAATTAATACATAACAAAGCTAAACTGGCCACCTCTGCCTCACTTAAATCCAGTCCACACACAAGTCAAGATATCACCCTCTTGATGTAATTTATCCTCGTCAAGAATGAAAGAACAATTACTCCCCAGAGTGCTTTCCTCAGCATTCCCTTCTTCATTAAATCTCTACCCTCTTTTTTCATTCTTATAGTTTCATCTAGCACTGTGTATAAGATGCTTGAAACTATTCCTTCAATATTACCCTCTCATACAGGCTTCATCATCACATAAGCATTGATTCACCCAATTCCCATTGTGCACTGCATCATTATCTCCAACCATGGCACCAAAGCATCCTCTCTGGAACTGTGATTTCATTGGTATAGGGAACTTGTCAGTGTGTAAACTGCCTCTACTGAAACAAATTCGCCAATCATAAGTTTAACTTGTGACTTAGGGACACTTAGAAATGAAGTGACTTATTTATCTGTAGTCACAAAGGAAGGACCTAATATGGATCAAAGCCAGGACTGGAGCTCAGGTCTTCCTAATTCCAAGGCTGGCCCTCTATATACTAGACCACACTGCCTCTCATTCACTACCTATGTGACTTTTAAATTCTGTGGTCACTTGTTTTATCCTAGGCATCTGACTACCTTGACCACCCTTAGACTTTTATATAAAAAGCCATGTATCTTGTATTTCAGATTCAGTAAAGAAATTATGTTCTTTCATCTTTCAAGCATCTCATCTCTCATTTCCTTCTTATTCACACTGTCAAGGCCTTTGTCCAGTCTTTCATCACATCATGACAATTTCAATAGCTTTTTAACTAGTTCTTCTGCTCCTGGTTTTCCCACCCCCAACCACCAAACACACAGATACACACACACACACACACACACACACACACACACCCTGAACTTCATCAGAGAAATCTTTCTAAAACATTGTTGTCATTATGTCATCCCTCTCCTCCAAAGTCTCTAGTGCCTTCCCCACTAAACTTTACAGCTTTCAAGATAACAATAGTCTTCCTATACTTGAAGGTTCTTTATAAGCTGAGCCCATCCTGCTTAACATCCTAACACACATCTTCCATTGTAGGCAGATGTTCTCTGTGTACTCCAAGCTTTTATCTGTGCTGTTTCTGTGCATAAGATGCCCTCCCTCTGATTCTCTTCTGCCCCACCTATTTCCTACACATACTTCAATATAGAGTTAATATCCCACTTCGATTTTTCTCCTTATTTCAGTCTATATTGATTATTCATTTCTCTGTTGTAGCCCTTAAATATGTCGCACTCAATAATACTGCTTCGTTCTGTGTTTAACAAATCCATATAACCCCTATTCCAAATCCTTATCACAGAATGTGGGCTACTCAGGGTCCTCAAGGTTTATATGAATGGATCTCAAGCTTTAACAGGTTCTTCCACAATGGGAAACTTTCAGATATGGTGCCAACAAGACAGACCCATACAAGATCCAGTCGAAATACAAAACGATAATTGCCAATATGTTTTCTATTAGGTGATGCTTTGACCATGACAACTAATGAAACAAATAAAAATATAAAAAGAACTTCAATCTCTCACTGGTGCCAGTTTCTTCTGCAATGACAGTTGCAGAGTAAGAAGAGGAGGCAGAGAGTGCTGAATCATACAGTTTTTTAGCCTCTGAAAGTATTATTAACTATCATTACTCTAAATGACCAAAAGCAATAAGAAATATTCCACAAGCTGTCTTGTCATTTTACCTCAAGGACACCTGATGAACACAAACAAAAACAGCACCATGAAGATAATTGCAGCTTATGTGCCAACATCTGTTCCAGAGAGTGAAAAAGGAAATGAGTCCACAAAGAAGTTGACAGGAGTCTCCAAAACAACTCAACATATGCCCGGATATTTGAGGATTTCTAAGTGAATTTGAGTACGAGGGAGGTTAGCAAATATTTGGTGTGTGTGTGTGTGTGTGTGTGTGTGTGTGTGTGTGTCTAAAAATATAAGATATATATGAAAATCAGAAGTTTACAAATTAGTCAAAGCGTCTTACACCTGTGATTAATGAAAACATACTTTTTGGTTTTGTTTTTATTATGAAATTGATCAACCTCAAAGATTTCACTATACAAAGGAGAAAAAGGGGAATGTAAAGGAAACCATGAGTTTCTGCCACATACAGTTTGTTTTTTCTTAGTACACATTAAATTTAGCAAGAACAAATATTGTCCTATTTTTGCCATTTGAATTTATTTTCCAGCTGTTATTAATGTCTTATTTGTATTTTTCCATTTGTATTACTGCCCACTATCTCTTCACCTCATCAATTTCAAATAGTAGTCCTCCTTCATAAGAAATATAATCAAGAAAAACACATCAATACATTAGCCATACCTGAAAATAAATGTCTCATTCTGTACTTCTAGTCCATTAACCTTTCTGCCAAGAGGCAGGAGGCATGCTTCCTCATCAGTCATGATTGGTCACTGCTTTTCTTAGAGTTCTGATCTTTAAAAAAATTTTTCCATTGTGTTATTGCAGTCAAAAGGAATGTACAGTTTTGTGAGTTTGGGATTATAGTTCTAGACTACATTTCAGGATGTTTGGACCAATTCTCAACTCCATGATACATCAGTCTTCCTGTCCTTCCACAGACTGTCATTCGTGCTACTTAGATGGGTATTAGGTAAAACCACAGAGTTATTTTTATTTGCACTTCTCTTATTAACAGTTTGGAACCTTATTTTTACAGGTGTTGAGAGTTTAACTTTCTTCATTTGAAAACTGACTCTTCACAGCCTAATTCCATTAGTCTATAGGAAAATGATGTGCATGTATAAATATATATGTTTGTGTGTACATATACATATATAGTGTATATATATGAATAACAATATATCTCCTATATATAAATAATTGCTATCATATTAGCAATTTTTTCTCTATCTTCATTGTCAAACTTTTAAAAGAGAATTTTATCATAAAAAATTTCCCAGTTAATTATTCTCTTCAAATTCTAACTACAAGTTTTTACTTGTGCAACCATGATAGTTGATTTCCTAGGGCTTATCACACAGTACAGTACTACCCTCAATTGCTTTTGAGTCATGTTTACCTCATCTATTACAGGAGTCATTTTTCTACTTTTTAAACAAATTAGATTTAAAAATTATTGCTCCCTAGTATAGCTTAAAATTCGGTAATGCTATGATCCCTTACTGTCTTTTTCCATTATTACCCTGGATCTTCTTTTGCTCTCTTGATGAATTGTACTATTGTTTTTGTGTATTTTGACTTTGCCCCAGTAGTCAAATTGAAGTTTGTTGATGGTTTAAAAACGATGTGATTCTTGGTATCCACTTGGTTTTTTCACCATTATGCTACCATCTCTGCAGAAAAAAAGAGGCCAACACAGTACTGAAAGCTTTTCTTTAAATGTCTCTGACTCATGAGTTGCCTTGCCTAAAATATTTTAATCATCAAGTTGCCAGTCTACTAATGATATATCTTTTTATCCTGAGCTAGTCCTGAGAAAAGAGACTCAACAACCTTTCCAGTCTGGTAAAAACTTCCAGAGCTCATGCTCCACTAGCTTATCCTTCCACACCCAGGGACATCACCATGGATCTCAAAGAAGGACTTTAGAGAGGTACATAAAAACATCATCCAGGAATTGTTTGATTGAAAAAGCAAATGAGTCAGTCATATCAAGAATGAAAACTAACAGACTGGAATTCTGAATGGGACTGGATAGATACCCACAAAATAGTAAGACACCAGGTTTAAAGGCTTCCAGCATTTTAGATTCATTCTCTAGTGACAAATTATGAAAAAAAAATGGAACACCAATCATATAGGATGAAAAGGCAAAGGAAGGGGTTAAGTACAAGGAGCTACAAGGACAAGTAGCGGTAACCACAGCAATGAGATCTTAAGCCCATTTAAATTTAAAGTTATTATTATTTTGCACATTTATATCTTGTTATACTAATCAGACTATAAGTTTCTCAAGGGTAGCAAATGAGTTAAAACTGTTCTATATCACCCATAAAAGCTAAACTAATTCTAGGCATAAAATAGATACTCAATAAACACTAGGTAAATTGAGTCAACTATCCTAATAATGCTTTTTAATTTTTAATTTTATTTGAAATTTTATATTTTTCAATTGTTAAGCAGTCATATTTTCTCCCTTCCATGTTTCTCATTCACTGAAGAGGAAGAAAGGAAAGAAGGAAGGAAGAAGGAAGGAAGGAAGGAAGGAAGGAGGGGGAAGGAAGGAGGAAAGTAAGGAATTGTTACAAAAATACTGTCAAGAAAAAATATATTCCCAAATTGGTTGATTCCAAAATGTATTTGTTGTTTTGAATATTAGTTCATCATCAAGGCATGAGGTAAACATCTTCTTTCTCAGTCTCCCAGAATCATGTTTGATCATAAAATGGATCAGAATTTATGTTTTCTAATTGTTAATCTTTATAGCATTGACATTATAGTGTAGTTGTTCTTCTGGTTCTGTTCATTTCACTGCACCACTTTATTTTTTCATAATATTTTGTGTTGGGGAAAGAGCCAAGATGGTGCAGTGGAAGTAGGGACTCACCTGAGCTCATTCACAAATTCCTTCAGATCCCCCTAAGAAGTGAATCTGAATCAATTTTAGAGTGGTAGAATCAACTAGGAGACAGAGTATGGCAGATCTGCAGTACAGGATAGCCTGAAAGTTTGATGGGAAGGATCTGTTACATAGGGATATGGGAGCACAGAGCTTTGTAGGAGGCATCAGTGCAGACATGGCCATAATGGAATGGGAATCACCAGGTAGTTCAGATACCCAAACTGCTCAGCATAGGATGAGAGTCCAGCAGAACTGGAGGAGAGAGAAGAGCAGGGCCCACAGCAACTAATCCTGGGGCTATTAGCCTACAGAAAAATGTTTGAAAGTCACCTACTTGAACTTCTAGGAGGCAAGATGGAAGAGTAAACTATAAGTGTTCTCACCCTTCCTTGTTGACCTTGAAAAAAGCAGAGATTACCCTAGGAAGAGTCCTGGAATCGTGGAACCAGCAGAAGGGGTATAGCAGTCTTTTAGCTCAGGAGGCTAGAGAGATCACAACCAGCACAGCACCAAGTAAGCTACAGCATTATATAGTGTCTACTTAAAAGAACAAGAGGCCACAACACAAAAAAAATAGTAATAAGAACCCTAGCGCCCAGCACAAGAAATGTGGAAATCAGTCTGCTGTGCCCCAGAAGCAGAGATCCACTTTAAAAGCCAGGTAAAAGGCAATCACTATGAGCAAGAAGGAAATGAGAAAAGCAAAGACCATAGAATCTTATTAGGGAGACAAAGGACAAAATACAAGTTCAGAAGAGGACAGTATTGACACTATACCCACACCTGAAACCTCAAAGGTGAACATGAACTGTACTCAAGTCCACAGAGTACTCTTGGAAGAGTTCAAGGATTTTAAAAAGCCAAATCAAAGAGTTGGAAGAAAAACTGACCAATGGTTTTAAAAATACAATCAACTTCTTGAAAGTAAAATGGGCCAAATGGATAAGGAGATACAATGCCTAATTCGAGAAAATAACACTTTAAAAATAGGAGGTACAAAAGTTAATTGAAGAAAATAATTCATTAAAAATTAGAATTGGGCAAATAGAAACAAATGACTTTATCAGTCATCGAGAATCAGACAAACAAAATCTAAAGAATGAAAAAATATTTAAAAATGTAAAATATTGACCTGGAAAACAGACCCAGGAGAGAAAATCTTTTTTTTTAATGTTCATTTATTTATTTTTCGTGTTCAACATTCATTTCCACAAAATTTTGAGTTCCAAATTTTCTCCCCATCTCTCCCCTCCCCCACC
>CM053772.1:153288554-153352675 GCA_028658325.1 Potorous gilbertii
TCCATTTCTCCCTTTCTCCTCCAAATATATTCCTCTATCACCCCTTAATTTTATTTTTTAGATATCATCCCTTAATATTCAACATATAAGTGTGTGTGTATGTGTGTATGTGTGTGTCTGTGTATAATTCCTTCAACTACCCAAATAATGAGAGAAGTTTCAAGAGTTACAAATATTATCTTTCCATGTGGGAATGTAAACAGCTCAACTTTCAAAAGTCCCTTATGATTTCTCTTTCCTGATTACCTTTTCAACCTTCTCTTGATTCTTGTGTTTAAAAGTTAAATAATCTATTCAGCTCTGGTCTTTTCATCAATAATGCTTGAAAGTCCTCTATTTCATTGACTGACAATTTTTTTCTTCTGAAGTATTATGCTCAGTTTTTCTTGGTAGGTTTTAATCTTAGTTCCTTTGACTTCTGGAATATCATATTCCAAGCCCTTCATGTAGAAGCTGCTAGATCTTGTGTTATCCTGATTGTATTTCCACAGTACTCGAATTGTTCCTTTCTGGCTGCTTGTAATATTTTATCCTTGACCTAGGAACTCTGGAATTTGACAACAATATTCCTAGGAGTTTCTCTTTTCAAATCCCTTTCAGGAGATGATTGGTGGATTCTTTCAATATTCATTTTGCCCTCTGCTTATATAATATCAGGACAGTTTTCCTTGATAATTTCATAAAAGATGATGTTTAGGCTCTTTTTTTTGATTGTAGCTTTCAAGTAGCCCCATAATTTTTAAATTGTCTCTCCTGGTTCTTTTTTTCAGGTTAGTTGTTTTTCCAATGTGGTATTTCACATTATCTTCTATTTTTTCATTCTTCTGTTTTTGTTTCGTTATTTCTTTGTTTCTCTTAAAGTCATTAGCTTCCAACTTCTCCATTCTAATTTTTAAAGAACTATTTTCTTCAGTGAGCTTTTGAACCTCCTTTTCCATTTGGTTAATTCTTTTTTTTAAAGCATTCTTCTCCCCATTGGCTTTTTGGACCTCTTTTGCCAATTGAGTTAGCCTCTTTTTAAAGG
Source organism: Potorous gilbertii (assembly GCA_028658325.1). Classification (NCBI taxonomy): domain Eukaryota; kingdom Metazoa; phylum Chordata; class Mammalia; order Diprotodontia; family Potoroidae; genus Potorous; species Potorous gilbertii. The sequence goes on from CM053772.1 coordinate 153,289,579, forward strand.
TGTTATTTTCCTCAGCATTTTTTTGAGGCTCCTTTAGCAAGCTACTGACTCGCTTTTCAAGCTCTTCCATGGCCTGGGACCATTGTATATTCATTTTGGAAATACTGGATGCAGAAGCCTTAACTTCCTCTGACTGTATATTTTGTTCTTCCTCATCAGAAAGGATGGAAGGAAATACCTGTTCACTAAGGACGTAACCTTCTATAGTCTTATTTTTTTCCCTTTCTTGGGCATTTTCCCAGCCAGTTACTTGACTTCTGAATCCTTTGTCAAGAGGAGAGTCTTAGGGCTCCTTCTCACCCCAGGGCTGAGATTCAGATCAGCTGCTCAGTTTCCCCAGGGGCTTTATGCTCAGTATTCCAACAGTGGAGGCTGTTGCTGTCCACCTGCTGTGGCCATAAGTCTCACTGCCCAGCCACTGCCTTGAGCTGCAGTCAGGGGAGGACTCTGCTCCCTTCTCACTCAGGTTGAAAAAGCCATCTCATTGACCTTTAGTGCCTGTGAACCACTGCTGCTTCCAGGGATTTCATTCCTGAAGCCTGCTCCAGTCCTGCTCCTCTCAGTCACATGACTGAGGCTGGCTGGGGCTCTGCTCTGAATCTGGCATGACAGACTTTTACCATCGGCCTTCTAGGCTACCTTGGGTTGGAAATCTCCTCCACTACGTCTTCTTTCTTTACAGGTGTTTTATGGGCTGTGGGGGAAGAGCTAAAGTATACACATCTTTCTACTCCACCCCACCCCCCTTTGTAGGATCTCTTTTGGATACAGACCTAGCAATGGTATTGCTGGATCAAAGGGTATGCACTGGTTGTCCTTTGGGCATAGTTTTAAATCATTCTCCAGAATGTTTGGATCAGTTCAAAACTCCACCAACAGTTTCTTAGTGTCCCAATTTTCCCACATCTTCTCCAGTATTTATCATTTTCCTCTTTTGTTATATTAGCCAATCTTACAGGTGTGGCATATTACCTCAGAGTTGTTTTAGTTTGCATTTCTTTAATAAACATTATTTAGAGTATTTCTTTATATGCCTAAAGATAGCTTTGAATTCATCTGAAAAGTGCCTGCTCTATCCTTTGATCATTTATCTTATTTTTAAAATTTATTTATTTTTAGTTTTCAGCATTCACTTTCATATAAATTTGACTCAGTTCCCCAGAGAACTTATTTCTCTGAGAAATGAGGCATGTAATATGACCCTTGCTTGTAAACATTGTTTTCCAGCTTTCTGCTTTTCTTCTCATCTTGTTTGCATTGGTTTTGCTTGTGCAAAAGTATTTTAATTTAATATAATCAAAATTTTCTATTTTACATTTTGTAATGTTCTCTATATGTTATCTGGTCATGAATTCTCCCCTTCTCCATAAATCTGACATATGACTATTCTTTGGTCTTCTAATTTGCTTATGGTGTCACTTTTTACATCTAAATCATGTACCCATTTTGCCTGTATATTGGTACACAGTGTAAGATGTTGCTTTACACCTAGTTTGTGCTCTATTGTTTTCCAGTTTTCCCATCAGTTTTTGTCAGATAGTGAATTCTTATCCCAAAGGCTTGGGTCTTTGGGTTTATCAGTCACTATAGTCATTGACTACTGTGTCTTATGTACCTAATGTATTCCACTGATCCACCACACTGTTTCTTAGCCTGTATCAATGGTTTTGATTATTACTGCATTATAGTATAGTTTGAAATTGGGGATTGCTAGGCACCTCCCTTTGCATTTTTTTCACCTTTGATATTCTTGACCTTTTGTTCTTCCCTATGAATTTTATTATTTTTTTCTATCTCAAATAATTTGGATAGTTTGGTACTTTATTATATTGGTTCAGCCTACCCATGAACAATTGATATTTTTCCAATTGTTTAGATCTGACTTTGTGTGAAAAATGCTTTTTAATTATGTTCATATAGTTCCTGAGTTTTTCTTGACAGATAGACTCCCATGTATCTCATATTTTTGCAGTTATTTTAAGTGAAATTTCTCATTCTTTTGTTGCTGTTGATCTTATCATATAAAGAAAATGCTGATGATTTATGTCGGTTAATCTCATATCTTGTAATTTTGCTAAAGTTGTTAATTATTTCAAGTAATTCTTTTAGTTGATGCTGTAAGGTTCCCTAAGTACATCATTATATCATCTGCAAAGAATAATAGTTTTGTTGCTGCCTATTCTAATTCCTTCTTTTTATTCTCTTACTGTTGTAGCTATCATTGCTAGGACTATATTGAATAACAGTGATAATGAAAATCTTTGATTCACCTCTGATCTTACTGGAAAGGGTTCTCACTTATTCCCATATAGATAATGCTTGCTAATAGTTCTGAGACCATTTATGATTGGGGAAATGGCTGTTATTTTTATAAATTATAATCAGTTACATATATATCTTGAAAAGCAGAATTCATCAAATATAAACTAGCTACAATAATTTCCCCTGGTTAATTGTTTCCCTTCTAATCTTAGCAGTATTGTGTTTGTGCAAAAAAAACCCCAAATTTTATGTAACCAAAATGATCTTATTCATCTTCTATAATTTTATCCCTGATTTGGACATTAATTCTTCCCTGACCTATAGATGTGATAGGTAGTTTTTCCTTGTTTCTCTAATTTATTTATTATGTTACCTTTTATATTTAGGTCATGTAGCTATTGGAGTTTATCTTAGAATAAGGAATGAATTCTAAACCTAATTTCTTCCCATACTGCTGTCCAATTTTCCTATCAGTATTTATCAACTAGTAGATGGGATCTTGATGTTTTTGTAGTACTAGGCTTATTTATTAATTTGCTTCTATATGTTGAGTACCTAATCTCTTCCACTGATTGTCGAAGTTCATTTGCTTCATATGTTGTGTACCTAAACTCTTGCATTGATTGATGTCTACTTTTTTTTACCAGTACCAAACTGTTTTGAGAATTACTACTTTTTAGTATATTCTGAGATCTAGTAGTCTACCTCCCCTTTTTTCCTTTTTTCATTATATTACATAAATTAATTTGGTTACTCTTTCCACTTATGGAAGCCAAAACTTTATACATACAAAACAAACAAAAAATTCATGAACTGTTGACAGCCTACTATTGATAAGCTTCTCTGAACTTCAGCTGGTTCTTTGATTCTTTGGCTCTCCTGACTCTTACTTTGGTGGCAAGAAGCCATAGCATGCACCATAGCCACACCCTGGTAAACTGTCTCAGTAGATGGGTTTGTTGAGGATAACTGGCAGGCCTCAAACTCATCAATGATGTCTATTTCAAGCATGTGAAGACTTCCCTGGTGGAATGGGTGGATCAGAACAATTTGTTCAATGTTTATGAATGTGACTGAAACAGGTGCTGTGTAGTGCTTAGAGTTTGGTCAGATATTGAAGATGCCAATGTATCTACTCATCCCAGGCCGTCAGACATCATTCTTATTTTTATCTTGCCTTGGACTTTGATGACTGTGGAAGAAAGAGTGAGACCAGAGACTTTATGCAATTCTGCTTCATTTAATCCAATTCAAACAAGTGTTTGATATTTCCTTGTCATGTCATTGGTCCTCTTCAGAATGAAGGACAAATAACAACGGTTCATTCCTGGTACTCACTCAGAGCCTTTCCAACCTAATAAGTCCCCCCAGAGCTTTTATTCTATACCATAATTTTCAATTAAATAAGAATTACCTCTATGCTTCAATGAGGCATCAGTGTAGGTGTTGGCAATTATTGAATTTAAATTCTCTCTGTCTTAAGACTGAGTCATCCTAATTCCTTTAGATTTTCTTTCCAGGTTCATTTTTCAGTCTCTCATAATGATTTTTTCATAATCCTTTTTAGTTTTGAAGTCTAGATTTAGACACAGTAGTTCCAAGGCATCCAAGTATATATAGCAGCCCAACAGTAGGTCCCCAGTTCCATGACTGCTACTGCTCAGATTACCGACTCCTCTCATTTTTCAAGGTTCTCTTTGATGGCTCATTAACCTGTGTTTTTTTAATTTTGTTTTTAGTTTATGGAATAAAACAAGCATTTTCATGATGAAAAGGATGATTGTATATGAAACTGCAAATCTGCTCACTATTCTTTTCAGATATACGATAAAATTATCATACAATATTTTTCCTTTCCCTTCAAGGAGAGGATTTGGGAGGGATGAATAAAATAAGGAATAAGAGGGTAAGAGAAAAAGACAAGTTAACAGGGATAGGATAGAAAGAGAGGCTGAAAGGAAAACAGTGAGTAAAAATAAGATGGAGGGAAATTCAAAAGTAGTAATTAGAACACTCTAAAACTGTATGTTTGCCTTAGATTCCTTCCACCTTCAAGGGAGTGACTTACTGAGATTCTAGTATAGCACATTTTCACCACAAAAATGCAGTACAGGTACAGTAAAAAATAATGAATCACTGGCTTAGGAAACAACACAATAACAACTGTCCCCACCAACATTTCCTCTAATGGAAGAAAAGGATAGACATAAAACAAACATCTATTTCCTGGTAATCATTTTAAAAAAAAAACATGATTATGCACCAGAGGCAGCACAGTCTGATAGAAAGAGAATCTAAGATGAGTCATAGTCCCAAGTCCTTCATTTACTACCCATGAGACTTCAGGCAAAACATCGCTCCTCTTTGGGCCTCAATTTCACATCCAGAAAATTGGGTAAGAGCTTTTATCAATGATTTCTAAAACCCCTCTGAGTTTTAAATTCTGTAATACACAGTTCTTTCAGGGCCTACACTTGTGGTCCCATGTTAATTTAAGTGGCTAGAGAATAGTATTTTTGCCATTTAGTTAGCAGCCAGAATAATCTGTTTAAAAGTAGGTCATGATCCAAGCATTTACCTGTATGTTCCTTTGTGATCATTTGTTAGACTCCTAGATATAGTGCACATTTTTATATTTGAACTTTCCAAATACCCCAAGTATTGAACTGCAAAGGCATATATTTTATAAGTATTTCTTGAAATGCTCCTCAAGACAGAATAAATTTGAACTTCTGTACAACAAGGTCTCAATTTCAAGTGTAATTTGAAACTTTCTAGTTACTTCACAAAGACTACATGGTATAGAGAGAAAAGAGCACTGAATTTACTCAGATCTGGATTCAAGTAGCAGCTCCAATACTTTGCTGTTACAAATCATTAAAGCTTTTTTACCCTCAATTGTCTCATCTATAAAATTGGGGTAATGTTTTCACTAGCTACCTGAGAGTTCTTTGGGGGAAATGTAAGTCAGAAAACGCTACATAAACACAAGTTATTATCGGACTATGCTGCTTCCTGTTTCAGTAAATTGCAGTAACTCCCTCATAACCTTAGAATCAAATATGCGCTTCTCTGTTTAGCCTTTGAAAGTCCTTCACAACTAAATCCACCATGCTCTTAAAGGGTTATTGGATATTGCTTCCCTTCACATACAGTCTAACCCAGAAAACTGGCCTTCCTGCTGTTCATATGCAAATACAAACACACACGCGTGCACGCACACACACATATATCATTCCATTTCCTATCTCTTTCTCATTTCACTGATCTGTACTTGTGTCTGAAATGTAGTTCTTCATCACCTCTGTCTTTTAGAATTCTTGCCTTCTTCAAAGCTCAGTTCAAATGTTAATTCCTATATGAGAATTTTCCTGATTCCTCAGATGCTAGCAACCTTCTCCCAAAATATCATTGTGTGTATTTTGTATATAGCTACACATGTATTTGTTTTCTGTATTACTACATATGTATATTTTTCTATAGAGCTACATATGTAATGATTTTCAATAGAGATATATATTGATTTTCTCTAGAGATACATATGTCCTCATTTCCTCCTGGTCCTTGAGGGTAGGGACTTTCTTCTATGTCTTTGTATCAGCACCCAGGGCCTTGCAAATAGTAAGCACTTAATAAGTTCTTGCTGATCAATTTTTTTCCAGCTCAATTGTTAATTCTTTAAGAAAGGAGATCATCAAATGTTGTCTAATTGACCCAATTCATTTTACAGATAAGGAAACTGAAGCCCAAAGAGATTGTAAACATGACCAAAGTCATATAGCAAGGCAAAATCAAAGTTAGTCTAAGGCTTTTTATTCTGCTTACTTTGTAACCCTCATATATATTAAACCTTTCACACAGTATTATTTTTGCACAAAATACTCAATACCAACTGAATAAAAGGAGTGAATGAAGGGATGGAGCAAGGGAGATTTTAACAGAAAAGCTAAATTGGCTCTAGGAACCTCTCTAGAGGCCTTCAAGCAGGAGTGAATTTAATCATAGAAAACATATTGCTAATAAACACATTAAGGGGATAGGTTTACAACTGTGCCAAATATCTATGCTGTTATATTTCTTGTACTTTCAAAACCAAATGCAAAGTCTATTAAAAAATCAATGATTATTCAAAGATTTCAAAGCAAAGTTTAATGCTCTGAGCAAGTAACATGCTTTAGAAATGTGACAGAGCTGAGACGCTGTAGTGAAAAAATGGCCATAATATTTACTTTATGTTTCTTTTAGCCAATTTATCAACACTTATGTTAAATCTTTCTCCTGTTATAGCAGTCACTAGTGCCCATAATTATTAGTCAAGCACAGCTTATGGGCTTCCAGCAGGAAGCTTCTTGGAAACCACAGGATCCTTCAAATATATGTGAAAACACTGAGCTACTGATTAAATCAGCATTCATCCAATAGCTATCTTTCTCCTGAGGGGGAACAAATCTATCTGTTGGCCTCAGTTTTAGCAAGATTCAGTCAGAATGGTGAGTTGGAAGTATCCCACATTGTGCCCACTATGTAATAATACCCAAAAAAGAGTCAGACACTGTTGCCAAGGAGACAAGTGAGGAGACAAAAAGGAGACTATGGTGGTAGTAGTCAAAACAGTGGTTTATCTTGCTTCTACATAAATGCTCCCCACATTTCTCCCCTCTTTCTATTCTTTTGGTGCTCAATGAAACAGAGGGCCTGAATGTCAGCTAAGCACCTACCTAGCTAAGTTTGGTGACATGTTTCAGCAGGCTGACCACAGATAATTTCAGAGCTGAAAATCACCTCAAAGGACATTTAGTCCATCCTGTACCTTTATGAGAACCTGAAGGAAAGCCCATAAAATACCTGTAAAAAATGACCCTAAACAAATGCCAGAGCAGCAGAAGCCACAAAACGACAGAGGGAAAGGGATTTTCCACCTAAGACAGCCTGAAAGGCTGACAGAAAAGGGCACAGAACACAACCCAGAATGGGCCACACAGCACATCATCATGGACAGGATCCAGAACAGGCTTCAGGGCATCACTAGCAGGAGCAATTTCCAGATTGCTCAACCCACAAATGCCAAAAACAGCTTCATAGGTCAGTGAGAAAGCTCTTTTACTTAGGTGAGAAGGGAAGACAGTCTGAACCCACCAGCAGTAGTCACTGCAGTGGCAGCACCCATTTTTGGAGCCCTCTACCTAAAGCCCCTTGGGGAATTGAGCAGCTGATCTAAATCTAAGTCCTGAGTGGCGATTCTGGGTTGAGGAAGAGTGCTGATGGGGGAGCTGGTGGAGGCCCTGGAGAAGGAACCCTGCAGGCAGATCCTGGGCAGAACAGAGTGCCTGTAGTTGCTCCCAGAGCAGAGTGCAGCCAAGGAGAGGGGTAAACTCCTGTCACCTGATTGTGCCACATTGGAGAAACTGAGAACTGACAGGCCCTGAGAGTACACCCTCCTCTTGACAAAGGATTCAAAAGTCAAGTAACTGACAGGGAAAATGTCCAAAAAAGGGGAAAAAAAAGACTATGGAAGGCTATTTTCTTGGTGAACAGGTATTTTCTTCCATTCCTTCAGATGAGGAAAAACAATACATACCATCAGAGGAAGACCTAAAGGTCAAGGCTTCTGCATCCAAAACTTCCAAAATAAATATGCAATGCCCTCAATCCATGGAAGAAGTCAGAAACAATTTTGAAAATCAAGCAAAAGAGGTGGAGGAAAATTTGGGAAGAGAAATGAGAATGATGCAAGGAAAACATGAAAAATGAGTCAATACCTTGCTAAAGGAGACCTAAAGAAATGCTGAAGAAAACAATTTAAAAATAGGCTAATTTAATTGGCAAAAGAGGTCCAAAAAGTCAATGAGGAGAAGAATGTTTTAAAAAGCAGAATTAGCCAAATGGAAAAGGAGGTTCAAAAGCTTACTGAAGAAAATAGTTCTTCAAAAATTAGAATGGAGCAGGTGAAAGCTAATAACTTTATGAGAAACCAAGAAATTACAAAACAAAACCAAAAGAATGAAAAAATGGAAAACAATGTGAAGTATCTCATTGGAGAAACAACTGATATGGAAAATAGATCAAGGAGAGACAATTTAAAAATTGTGGGACTACCTGAAAGTCATGATCAAAAAAAAGAGCTTAGATATCATCTTTTACGAAATTATCAAGAAAAACTGCCCTGATATTCTAAAAGCAGAGGGCAAAATAAATATTGAAAGAATCCATCGATCACCTCCTGAAAGAGGCCTGAAAAGAGAAACTCCTAGGAATATTGTAGTCAAATTCCAGAGTTCCCAGGTCAAGAAGAAAATATTGCAAGCAGCTAGAAAGGAACAATTCGAGTACTGTGGAAATACAATCAGGATAACACATGATCTAGTAGCTCAAAGGGCTTGGAACGAGGAAGTCAAAGGAACAAGGATTAAAACCAAGAATCACCTACCCGTCAAAACTGAGTATGGCGCTTCAAGGGAAAAATGGTCATTCAATGAAGTAAAGGACTTTCAAACATTCCTGATGAAAAGACTAGAGTTGAATAGAAAATTTGACTTTCAAAAATGAGAATCAAGAGAAACATGAAAAGGTAAACAGGAAAGAGAAATCATAAGGGATTTTCCAAAGTTGAACTGTTTACATTCCAAGATGGAAAGATAATATTCGTAACTCTTGAAAGTTTTCTCAGTTGGAAGGATTACACACACACACACACACACACACACACACAAACACACATATACATACATATATAGACAGAGATCACACGGTGAGATGAATAGGAAAGGATGATATCTAAAAAATAAAATTAAGGGGTGATAGAGGAATATATTGGGAAGAGAAAGGGAGATATGGAATAGGGCAAGTTATCTCTCAAAAAGAGGAAAGAAAAAGCTCTTTCAATAGAAGAGAAAAGGGAGGAGGTGAGAGGGAAAATGAGGCTTACTCTCATCACATTTGGCTTAAGGTGGGAATAATATGCTCACTCAATTTGGTAAGGAAATCTATCTTACACTAGAGGAAAGTAGAAGAGAAAGGGATAAGTGGGGTGGGGGAATGATCAAAAAGAGGAGAAATGGTAGGAGGGAGTAGTTAGAAGTAAACACTTTTGGGGAGGGACAAGATCAAAAGAGAGGATAGAATAAATGGAGGGTAGGATAGCATGGAGGGAAATGTAGTTAGTCTTACACTACATGACTATTATGGTAGTCTTTTGTAAAACTACACATATATAGCCTATATTGAATTGCTTGCCTTCTCAGTGGGGATGGGTGGGGGGAGAGGAAGGGAGAGAACTTGGAATTCAAAGTTTTAAGAATGAATGTTGAGAATTATTTTTGCATACAACTGGGAAGTAAAAAATACAGGGATAGAAATCTATCTTGCCCTACAAGAAAAGGGAGAAGATGGGTATGAGGATAAGGAGGGGTGTGATTGAAGGGAGGGCAGAATGCAGGAAGGGATAGTCGGAATGTATGGTGTTTTGGCATGAGGGGAAGGGAGAGATGGGGAGAAAATTTGGAACTCAAAATTTTGAAGAAATGAATGTTGAAAACTAAAATAAATAAATAATCATAAAAAATTAAAAGTGAAATTCTTAAAGTAGGAGGAAGCTGAGACAATTTTCAGGTCCAGCCCCAGGAGTAAACCCAACATCAAAGTCAAAGAAGTCAGAAATTAAATGACAGAAAACATAAAATGGAAAGATTAAAATCATTAAAGATCTAAGGAGAAATAAAATTCCATTAAAACCTTAAATGCATAAGCAAATAAATCAATAGGAAATATGCTCAAATTAAACACACGTAACAAGACATCTAAAAGATTCAAAATGTTACCAAAGAAAATTAAATGAATTTTTGTTGATCATAGAACTCTGTGTACATATAAGAGCATGAAAACACAGACATATGTTCCAGAATAATACAGGAGAGAAATCAGAATATTAAGAGAATAATTTAGATAAGAACAAATGACAAAATTTATGACCTGCACAGAAACGTAATAACAGAATAGAAAGAAAGATTCATAGTGATAATCTTTCCAAAGAAGCAAAAGAGAAAATAACAAATTAGGAACACACAAAAAATTTTTGTGAAGTTTCTTAATCACAAGCACAGAATGAGATCAGTTTCAAACAAGGTCAGTGTATTTTTCTTGATGATTTATCCTTTTCAAAGAAAGACAAACTCAACTAGTGGGTAGTAGTAATTGATGAAAAAGTGAGAGACAGAGACATAGAGATGAAGATGGAGAGTCAGAGACAGAGACAGAGATACAGAGGCAGAGAGATGAAGATGGAGAGTCAGAGACAGAGATACAGAGGCAGAGAGACAGAGACAGATGAAGATGGAGAGTCAGAGACAGAGACAGAGAGACAGAGGCAGAGAGACAGAGACAGATGAAGATGGAGAGTCAGAGACAGAGACAGACAGCATCACATAGACACTAGTTCCTTACAACATTTTCTCTTTCATTATTTGCTTCCTAAAGATTTGATAAAATAACCCTTTAAAATAGAGATACCTTATTGATTCTTTCCAATCATTTTCATCAGCAAGAAGTTAAACTTTCTAATTCAGCTATATAACAGTAGTGTACTATGTATCAGAGTTGGCAAACTAAACTGTAAGGAAGAATTATTGCCAAGATCAGTGCTGGGTCCTGAATGCCAGCTTGAATTTTCCTTTTCCTGAGAGAAGATATTATATGTAAAGGCATAAACTTTCAAAGCGTGTTCTTCTAGTATACAAATTACCTTCTGATTAAGCCCATCATTAAGTTCTCAAACTCTACCACTAACAATATATTTCTTCCTGTGGGAGTTCTTTACAGTGGAATATCCTACCCTGTTGCACACAGCCTTCTCTTTTTCATTTCCTCTAGTTTTAATCCCATATACTCCTGCAATTCTCCTGCAAGTCTTCTTCTTGCTGAAAAACTCTGAATGATCATTTCTTTTGCTGTTCACCCATGGACTCGATGTAGGAGTATCATACATTCCCATTTATTCTCCACTGTCTTTCTCTACATTTATGCAATCTCCCAAGTCATGTTTTGGTCCTACCAAATACATTGATTCACTGTAAGGGTCAGTGGATTTATTTCATGTTGCTTCAGTTCTACACTTCTACCTTCCCTTCTTCTTTAAATTCTGCTTAGGTCTTAATCCCCTTGTGTATTTTTTTCATCTCTGCAAAGTGCCTCTTTTAAGTGTGTGTGTAATTCTCTTTTTTTGTTTGCTTAGAGTAATTTCTAGTCATGGTGTAATTCATTTCCATCGTAATTGTACTCGTACCTTCCTACATTTTTAGTTTAATGTGTGTGCAAATTGTATATTCTTGCCATTTATTTACCTGGTGTTTTTTTGCAGGAATTCATGAAGTGTCTGTTTTAACAGAATGATCTTCTTTCTCATTAATGATTAGGCTTTGCTGGTTTGTAGGTTTGTTTTTGGTTTTTAAGCATTATTTTCTACTTCTTTTTTGCCAGTTTTCCTTCTAATTCAGTATTTTTGTATTTCAAGTTTGCTATTTTATCTTTCACTTCTTTATAGAAACATTGCAATGGATTCAATTTTTTTCTAATATTCCATATTTCTGATGTGAAAGCTATGAATTCTGACTTTTATTCAATTCTAATTTATTCTCATGTAGATTTCATTTCCCTTTTAAACCATTATGAAATTTCTTATTTTTGTTGCATCCTTTCTTGGGAATCCAAAGAATTCTGTGTTTTATCATCTATTATTTTCTTTGTCTTTTCATACTAGTTAAGAGAATTTATACTCTTTCAGGACACTATTGGTCCTTTTATTCTAATTTTAAAATATTCTCTGTAGATTTATCTGTTTGTGTTTTATGTTTTAATGGATTTTTTCTCTTGAAATCTGTTTTTTCGGTCTTTACTTTCCCCTTTTATGTTCCCCCATAATCCCCATATTGGCCTTGTGCAACGATATGTCTCTTTTTGCATTTGCTCTGACGGAAATTAGCAAAAATCATAATAACTATTTTAATAATAGTTAACATTGACAATAGCTGACACTCACTCTCTACCAGGAACTGTGCTAAGCATTTTGCAATTATAATCTTATTATTTATTTTCACATACAAAATATGTGTTAATAAATCAAATAAATAAATATTGAGATTATTTATCTCAATTATTAGCCTCTTTTACAGATGAAGAAACTGAGGTGACTATAGGCTAAATAACTTGCTAAAACAAGAAGCACCCCAACATACACAGGGGCCTGCTATCACAGGTTCTTAGATCTGCATTCATAAAAGGAAAGACAATTTTTGAGGGGTTAACAATCACTTTAGTCAAGCACATGTATCATTCCTTTAACCAAGCACATATATCCTTCACCTCATTCAGGGGAATCAGCATCCTGAGCTTCAAAGAAAATACAGAGAAATCAAAAGATCAACAGATATCGCTTCATCTGTCTGAATTCAACTGACAGTTCCAACTGTCAGACCTTTGTTACCAGAGAGGGAAGCACAACATCTGAGTTCTCAAGGCCAGGGGTCTCCTAAAGCAGCTTCCCAGAGTCCTCATATGGCCAAATAAACACTTCCAGTCTGTAAGCCCCCAAATCAATAGACATGGCTTCCTCTGCCTAACCATAATTCAACAGAGAGGTACAGCTGTCTGACCATAGTTACCAGAGAAGGAAGCGCTGACATCTGGACTTTCAAAGCTGGGAGGTGGGGGGAGGATGGCATTCCTTAAAGCAGCTTCCCAGAGTCCTCTGTGGCACTCAAACCTTCTTACAAAAACTAAACCCCAAAGTAAAAACATCATCATCAGAGTATTGATACTTTTTAGAGTCAGAAGTCATAACCAGTGCCTCAACAGAAAAACAGAAGGTGCTTGGGACCCTCCTACAAAACAACTCCCCTAATCAAGCTTCCCTCAATGGGCAGGCCCATCAATGGGTGGCAAGGATGTTCTTTAATCACATTATTCAACCAGTCACTTTTAGTAAAACAAAAACAGCAAAAGATCCTAATTTGATTGACATCACACTTGCCCAGGGGCATGCAGCTAACAAGTACCTGAAGACAGATTTGAACTTAGGTCTTCCTGATTCCAGGCTTAGAACTCCATATACAAAAGGAAATAGATATTGTATTGGATCTTCATTATTTTGGAATCGTCATTTATCATTACATTAAGCATAATTCTAAAATCTTTCAAAGTTGTTTTTCTTTGCAATATTATCATTGTATAAAGTATACTCTTGGCTCTGCTCACTTAACTACATGTGTTCATTGAGATCTCCTAAGTTTCTTCTGAAACTGTTCATTTCATTGTTTCTCATGATACAGTGCTATTCTATTATATTCATAAAGGCCAAGGTCTTCCATCACATCCTGGGCCATCTCCAGTCATCCCAATGAATATCTGGTCACTGAATCCAGATGGCTCAGGAGGAGAAAGTGAAGGTGATGACTTTGCACAGCCCTCACTGAAAACAAATGTCATGGTCATCTTTGAAAACAAAGGACAAACACAACCAACAATTACATTTATATATCACAATTTGTTCCACCATTCTCCAGTAGGAAGATAGATCCTTAGTTTCTAGGTCTTTACCACTACACACAAAAAAAAAGCTGCTGTAAACATATGCACATATAGGTCCTTTTACTTTCTCTGTGATTTTCTTTGTGGCATAAGCCTAGTAATGATGGTTACTGCATTAATGTATAGCATAGTTAAAAATTATTCTCCATGATGGCTGTTCCACATCACAGCTCTGCCACCAAAGCACAGAACTGTTTTTCTGTAGTTCCTCTGACAGCTAGCATTTTCTTCTTTTATCATCTTTTCTAATCTAATAAGTGTAAGGTGGGACCTCAAAGTGGCTTTCATTTATACTTCTCTAATTAGTAGTGATTTATAACATTTTTTTCCAAATCATCCTTATCGCTTGAAAGCAATTTTTCCTCATTTCCACCTTATAGAATCTCTTGTTTCCTTCAAATAGCATATCATATTCTACTTTCTATATTAAACCTTTCTAAATTTCCTCCCAATCAGATTCTAGAGTCTCATCCTGCCCCAAATCTTTTTGTAAAAATTTTGTATATAAGTATATGTGATGAGGCTTTTACTCTGTTAGAAAATAAGCTTCCTGAGGGTATAAACTATTTCATTCTTTAAATCAGTCATGACTAGAAAAGTCCCTGACCAATATTAGGCTTGTAACAAGTTCTTATTATTTTTTCATTCCCCTTCCAAACACACACATTTGTAAGCTTCTTCAGGACAGGATCTATATATTCAATTTCTTTTGCATCTTTTATAGTGCCTTGCACAATCTTTGGCAACTAGCAGATGCTCAATTAATACTACTAATTAATTAATTAGGTAATTTTCTTGCATAATTTGGGGCTTGTTCTATGTATCCTGACCTAGTTTGTAAGTTTCTAATGACACAGGTCATAACTTCATTTTCTTTTGTAGCTTTCCAACATACCCAAGGCAGTTCCTTGGACACAAAGGACACTTGACATGGTTCTTAAATTATAACATGCAGGATTTTGGTATGACATAAGGAAAAAAGAGGTGTGACCTATTGAGTCAGAAATCCCTGGAGTCGTCATGGATATATTAGATATGTAATCATAGAGCTATCACTTATATTATCTAACATATATTAGCTATGTAACCATAGGAAAAACAGTTAAGCCATGATGATAGTGATTACAATATAATAGAGAAGTTCAACACTTGAATTAGTAACTATCTAAGATATGGAATTTCTTCCCAAAATCTCTTAGAATACTTAGGTTTTTCAATGGATCCATGACTTAAAACTATGAAAACTCTCTCCATTAATAAAGACAAGAACCCATCTATAACCTCTGATCTTGTGCAATTCTTGTTCATAACCAATCACAAATGCTTCATTAAAGAACTATTCAGTATGTTAATAACCTCTCAAGATTTTACAACATTACTTAAAGCATCAATCTGTGTTATCTATTAAGCCTGGCTCTCTCCACAAGACCAATCTGTCACCTTTTCAACTAAGCATGACCTTAATGATATCTTCCTTGTTATTTCTTGTATGACATCATAGCTAATATCACATCCCTTATATTTCTTTTTCCATTGCTTTTTGGGTAGTATGAAGTCTTGATTCATTTATGATTGCATTATTTGGTGGTTCAGAGCCATATAACACCAGCAGGAGATTATTCATGTTGAAAAGATGAGCTTTGGCAGCAGGGAGCAGCTTCTGATCATTGGATGTGCCATGCAATTTCCCAACTGCTATACAGTCCAATTATTTCCTACTCTTCGTCTCAGATCTCAAATCATTGTCAAAAAGTGGTGCCTGTCCAAGATCAATGTACAGATAGATTAACTCAGTTAGCTAACAATCCAACTTCATTTCAAAATGTGATCCCTGTGCATTCTTCATTCACTTGGTTCTTTCTGTGTGGATTAGTTGTGCAATCACTTTTAAATGACTATCTCCTGAAGAAACATGAATAATAGCCTGGGGATTGATGCCATCAGCGAAACATCCATTGAAAATAGGACCATCTGTCGAACTTGATGGTTCACAGATAATTCCTTTCCATGTGAACTTTGCATCAGGCAGTCTCTAAGACACTGGCAAATACCTTTGGACAACAGTTCCCTCCCCATTGTTTGCCTCTCTTGAAATTAATAATCAGAGGAATTTTTGAACAAAGCTACCACTGCACTTTTTTATGTCAAGTCCTTATTTTTTTTATTTAACTTTATTTTCTTAATTAACAAAAAAAATTTTTTCTCTGTCTTCTCCTTCCTCTTCCCCCAAGAGGGAGAGGGGGGGAACCAGACCCTTATTAGAAATAAGCATGGTGGAGTAAAATAAATTCCCACACTGGCCACATTAAAAAAAAATATTCCATTATGTTCACACTCAGTCCATCACCTATCTAATGGGAGGGAGATAAGAAACTTCATTATGGATGCCCTGAAATTGTGGTTGGCCATGGCACTGATTAGAGGTCTTAAAAAGAGGTCTTTTCAATGCTATTTCTCTTTGCAATGTTATTTAAATTGGACTAATGGTTTTGCTCACTTAATTTTCCAACATTTTATATATCTCAGGTTTCTCCAAAACTATTTTTTATAACACAATGCTATTATATTATATTCATATGTCATAATTTGCTCAACCTTTCCCATCTCACCACTTCCCAGTTTCCAATTCTTTGTCAACACAAAAAGAACTGCTATCAATATTTATATGTGTGTGTGTGTGTACGTGTATATGCTTTATTTTCCCACCATCCCTCCATTGTTTGTCATTTTTCTTTTTTCCACCTGTGTCAATCTGATAGGGGTGAGGTAGAACCTCAAAGTTGCTTAAATTTGTATGCTCTTATTTTTCATGATTTAGGTAATATTTCCCATATGATTGATGATAGTTTAGATTTTTTTCTCTTAGAAAACTGTTTATATCCTTTAATCATTTAGAAGTTGGCTCTGATTATTATAAATTTGAATCAATTTCCTAGGTGTCTTGGGCATGAGAGCTTTATCAGATAAATGTGCTACAAATATTTTCTCCCATTTACACTCTTCCCTTCAAATTTTAGCTGCGTTAGTTTTATTTCTGTGAAAACTTATATATGCAATTTTGTCTTGTGTGATCTCCATATTTATCCTTTGTTTGTCATGGTTTCAAGTCAGGAAAACCTAAGTTCACATCTGGCTTCAGACATTTACTGCCTGTGTAACCATGGACAAATCACTTAATTTCTGTCTGACTCAGTTTCTTCAACTGTGAAAGGGGGACAATAGTATCATCTACTACACAGGGTTATTATAAGACTTAAAGGAGATAATGTTTATAAAACACCTAGCACAGAGTCTGACCCATAGTAAGTGATTAGTAACTGGGGTTTTATTCTTCTACTTTGTTTACACGGTCCCCCCTTTATATCTAAGTCATGTACCTGTTTGGAGTTTGCCTAGGTATATGATATGAGATATTGGTCTCTGGTTTCTGCCAAACTACTTTCTCATTTTCTCAGTAGATTTTGGTGAATAATGAATCCATACCCCAGTAGCTGGGGTCACTGGGTTTATGGAATACTAGTCTACTCTGCCTTTGTTGCTCCTGTATATTGTTTATTTAAGCTGTTCAACTGATGGAACTTTCTTAAACAAAACCAAATAATTTTGATTGCTATTGTATTGTAGTATAGTTTGAGATATGGGACTGCTAGCACCCATTCCTTCTCACTTCCTTTTATTATTTATTTATTTATTTATTTATTTATTATTTTCTTTGAGCTCTTTGACTTCTTGTTTCTCTAGGCAACTTTATTATTTTCCCTAGTTTTGTAAAGCAATTGCTTGGTAGTTTGGTTACTATGGCATTGAATGAGTAAATTAATTTAGGTAGTATGGTCATTTTTATGATATTGGTTCATTGTAATCATGAATATCTAATATATTGCTAATTATTTGTTGGGTTATTTTATTTCGGTAAAGCATTTTTTATTATTTTATTTAGATAGTTCCTATGCATATCTTAATAAGTAGACTCTGGAGTACTTTATATTATTTCAAATGAAATTTCTCATTCTATCTCTTCCTCCTATGTTCTCTCAGTAGTATATAGAAATATTGATAATTTATGTGAATTTGTTTCATATTTTGCAGATTTGTTGTAGTTCTTAATCGTTTTAATTAATCTTTAGTTGACTCAGTAGGGTTCTCTAAATAAATTGTATTTTCATCTGCAAAAAATGATGCATGTTTTTTACTTTGTTTATGCTTATTCTCTGAATTTCATTTTCTTTTGTTAATGCTTTTTTTGAACACTCTGTCAAATAATAATGGCCATAATGGACATCTTTGCTTTACCCCTAATGTCATGGGAAAGTTCTTTACTTATTCTTATTGTCTGTAATGCCTGCTGTTGGTTTTAGACAGATGTTACTTGTCATATTAGAGAAATGTTCATTTTGATATTGTATATTATCAAAAGTTATTTCTGCATCTGTTAATGTGAGATTTTATTGGTTGTTCTTATTAATTTGATCTGTTAGACTAACAGTTTTCCTGATAATGAACCAACACTGCATCCCTGGTATAATTCCAATCTGGTTATAGTTTATAATCTTTGTGATATGTTGCTAGAGTCTTATTAATAATAATTTCTTTAAAAATTTTGCATTAATATTCATTAGTGAAGTTAGTCTGTGGATTATGTGGTTTGACATTATGTGGCTTGGGTATCAAGACCTTATTGCTATTAAAGGAAGGATTTGGCTTACACTTTTTCTTATTTTTCAAACAGCTTAACAAATAACAATTGCTTTTTGAATATTCAAAAAAAGTTACTATAAATCTATCAGGTCTAATTATTTTACCCTTCTTTGGGAGCTAATTTATATTCCATTTTTTATTGCTCAATTTCTTTTCCTAAGATTGAGTTGAGTCCTCTTTTGTTCTGTTAAGTTGGGCATTTTATATTACTTTTAATAATCATGTTTCATTTAAGTTGTCAGTATAATTGGTATATGAGTGGACAAAATGATTTTTAATAATTTCTTCATCATTTGTTGCAAATTCCCCCTTTTATTTTTGATGCTGCTAATATTCTATTTTTCTTTCTTTTTTTAGATCAAACTAGCTCATGTCTTGCCTATTTTATTGTTTTTCTCACAAAATGTTTCTAATCGTATTTATTAATTCAATGGGCTTTTTACTTTCAATTTTTTGCATCACTTCATTGATTTTTAATGATCTCTATTTTGGCATATAATTGGAATTTTTAAGTTGTTGGTTTTCCAAGTTTTTTTTAATTACATGCCCAATTTATTGATTGACCTTTTCTCTTGTTGATAAAAATGTTTAAAGATAAATTTTCCTCCAAATTTGGCTTTTTGACAAAGAATCTGATATGTTGTTTCATTGTTGCCACTTTCTAAAGAAACTATCTCTGTTTCTATGATTTGTTCTTGAACTATGAATTCTTTAGAATTAAGCCCACCACAATTATATGTTGTATTCTATTGGGTGAATTGGTTTTTTCATTATCAACAAATGGATCAGGATATTATATACCACATATAAATCAATGAATATCTGTGTAGATATTTTTGAGATTTTAGGTTTATGTGTCAAATGATAAGGAAATGCATCTTGCTCCTATGTTAGGAATGAGGTATCAATGACAGTGAACTCTGTTAAGCTTTACTGTGTATACAGTTAGACTCTATTAAGGCTACATTGATTATTTTTTAAAGAAAAAAGTTATAGATATAACCAATAGGAAATTGTTCATTTATATAGATACACATATGTACACATAGATATAGATATCAATAAATTACTAACTATGTGAGTTTGTTGCTGAGAAGTTATTCTGCCAATGCAAGCTTCCTGTAAATTTTATGGTCAGTTCTAGGTGTTCTGTTTAGTTTCAGTTATGCATTCAACTAGGCAATTAGCAATTATTCTTGTCTTAAAGAATTTTTCTTTCATCCTTGCTTCAGTTTATCTGTATTTTTTTATATTAGGTCTCCCTATCACTCCCATGTGTGTGTGTGTGTGTGTGTGTGTATGTGTGTGTGTGCACAATTACAGACACACACACACAGACACACATATATCATGATAGTTTCAAGGCAAGATATGGTTTACTGGAATTTTAGTCGAACAGTATATAAGGCAGAATACAAACTCAAAAAAAGTCATATAAAACTACAGCACAGACAAATACATTGATTACTACTCCAACAAGAGACTGTTACCAGCTACTTAAACTTGGGAACCAAAGGGTCAAGGGAGGGGAACCAATCAGTAGGTTTGAACTTGGACTGCTTAAATATTTCTTTTTTGCTTTCTGCACAGTAGTAGCATGTTCTTCAATTTCTTCCCTGTAGTCAGATCTAGGTGCAGAATCTGCCATTCATTAGACTAGAGCATAAATCCTCCCCCTCAAACCCACCCCCACTGGCCAGAATAGTATCTGTTTGTGTGATAAATTCATCGATGAATTTTTTCCAAAGCTTTGCTTAGGGCATTTGTTCCATGAATAGCCTCATCAGAGCTATACCTAGTGAAAGTAGTTCCCAGTCATCCATGGAAATAATGAATATATGACAACTCTTAGAGTGAGGAAGCAGTCTTTCTGTTTTGGACTCGGTCAATAAGCAGTGCTACAATACTTTGGGGATGCCATTTGTAGGCATTTTCCCTACCTATTAGATAGGAGTTGCCTTTTATCAACTCCTTTCCTCCCCACAGAGAATTGTTTTTTATTAAATTCAGAAAAAAACTATATTGACTAAGAAGTCCTGTGACCCACTGCAAAGGGAGCCCTATGGGATGATGGATGCCATCAATGATTGCATCCTTGAGGCAGTTAATGGTATAATCGTACTACTGTAACCAACTTTTAGGCCTGTTATACTGTTTTCACAACAAAGAAGACATCCATTGATACATGAGAGCTTCAGTGTTGGTGCAGGGTAAGGTCACATTGATGGAAAATCCCCAGTATTCCCCATAAATTAATATTTAGATTTCCCAAGCATCACAGGTTTTATAACAGAAGACATTGCTCCTAACCTAGCATGGGCCCAGTAGAAGTTTGGAATCTGCCAGGCTATCACAACCTTCCACTATCCCTTCAGCTTATGTTACAGGATTTGGGGTATGGACCTAATTCTTGGAGAGGTTATATTATTTCTCATCAAACCCCTAAGGAAGCTGAGTCCAAATTAGAAACACCCTAAAATGTATAGAGAAACTAAGAGTTCCAATGAATAATTAATGAAGAAAAGCATCAGACAGGTCTAGACCAATAAAAGCAAGGATGGTTGAGTTCGATGGCCAGGTTTAGAACTTTTCATGTGTTTATGAATGACAAAATTCCTAAGAGCACGTAAAGTCTTGGACAAATCTAGCAACAAGAGAATAGTCATGATGAGATTTACCTGTTTTCAATACAAGCAGAATAGAAGTATTCAGGGAGAATTGTTACAAAAACAGTTTGGGACCTAAAATCATTGATAACCACGCTGAATCCTTCCATTTCCTGTTGTGAATGAGAAAATAGAGGAAGGGGACTTCCAAGGCTTTACTTTGAAAATAACAGGGCTTGCATTGTTCAGAAAAATCTGAACCCACAGGTCCTTTCTACCAAAATTATTTTCTACCAAAATGACTTCACTCATTTGTCCCTGTTGCAATAGGGGGAGACTGCCATCAGGGTATAGTGGGAAGAATACGTCCATAAAGCTAAGAGCATTAGAATTAGGTAAGCCTAGGTAGATTGCATTAGAACTACATGCTATTGTTGCATTCAATTTGCACCAGAAATTCTGTCCTAGTAAATTGAGACCAAGCTTGGCAGAGAAGAGGAAAGCACCTTCAGTCATAAAGGGACATCATTCTGAGATAGAAGAGAAAGGAAAGTGTAGGCTCACAGCCTACACTTTGTCTACTGGTGCAAAGCCTAGGAACTAGATATTGCAGGAAAAGATAGATTTTGTTTCTCCCATCAGTTGCTGTCCTAATCAGGAAAATATTCCAGTATTTCCAACATGCCTCTAGGTATACTGCTCTCAGAGACAAATGCTGAAAGGAGAGCTAAAAAGTCAAGAGGGTCCCAGGATCTTACCATTGTTGCATACTCAGTTTAAAGAGACAAAAAGACACTCACCAGAATGGCTAGAATATTTTTTTATTTGCACAGTTACAGATAATACATTTATAGAGAGTTGTTGGTCTTTTATAATTACGGCCATGTTTGGGGAGATCCTATGTGCAAGTCTTTTCACTTTTAATTTGCAATGCCCTAAGTCTGGCCTGGATAGGAATTGATTTTCTGCCACTTTCTTGCTGTCAAAATACCCTGGTGCTGCAGTGACCTCAGTAATGGGCTTTGCTTCCCCCCCCATAATAGAATTCTGAACATCCTGGGAACAGTCTCTTGGAAACCAGGGATGAAATTGTGAAAGGGCATTGATCGTAATGAGGTCTCTGGGTCCTAGCTGCTGGGATGTTATTTTGTTTTGTTTTGTTTTTAAATGGCAAACAGTCTACTGAAATAGTCAGATGGATATATTACCAGGCTTTTCCATCTACCCCATTATCTGACGCCAGACACTTAGGGGATAAAGGGGATGGCATATCCACAAGACTTCATCAAAGAAACATTGACATGCATCTTGGAGGCCCTGATCAGGGTGGATGCAGTATCTGGTCAATTTGCTCTGGTACAGAGGGCTAAAAGATGTTCTCTGAAAAGCAAGGATAATTTTTTACGCAGTCAGTTTTCAGTCATGTAAGATTCTTCATGACCTCATTTGTGGTTTTCTTTGCAGAGATACTGGAGTGATTTACTATTTCCTTCTCTGAATCTTTTTTCAGATGAAGAAACTGAGGAAAACAGGGTTAACTGACTTGTCCAGGTTCCTGAGGCCAGATTTGAACTCAAGAAGAGGAGTCTTCCTGATTCCAGGGCCAGCACCCTACCCACTGCACCACTTAGCTGCCCAGTAAGGATGATAGGTTTATGCTTGCTCAAGTAAGTTAGTATGATACAAAAACTTTTTTAGTCTGTTTCTAAATTCTAATTTTCACAGAATTTTGGAAAGGAATTCGACCAAGTGATATCGTCTGAAGAGGGCCAGGACCATAAACTAGAGGGATACCTCCCCTTCTCTTTTTAGGGTTTGGATACATGTGCTAGAGGGGAACCTAGATCTTGTCAGAATAATCTTTGGGAGCACCTAGAGGCCTTGGTCTATGGGTCCACTTGTTTTCTGAAGGTGAAGTTCAGTGGAGTCCTCTGCGGGGACCATAGTCACAGTCAACTGAATCCTTGTTTGGTACCTCCTCTGCAATCTGACTCATCAGTTGGACCCTGGAGCTACAAACTGTCATGTTTGCCTCACTTTCTCCAACTTTATGGGACATACTAGCACCTACTTCACAGGATTGTTGTGAGGGCCACATGAGATAATGGTTAGAATTTTTTTTAATGGGAGCTTCTCTGTATGATGGTAATGATACCTGGCAGAAGAAACTTGAGAATCATATCTGTTTCTCCACAGTAACAATCCAGATTTACTTTTAGCCAACATTCCCTTTCCACTGCATAATTAGAGGAAATAGTCATGTTGATGAGATCATAAATTTATATTCCAATTAGAAGCCCATCATAGCAGAGATCCTTAGAGTGGGTTTGTAGCCTGTGGTGCCTTTAGGGCCAATATATAGAAAAGGTACCACTCTATACCTATGAGAGGAGATTGCTATGGAAATTTATGTATCATTCCTACAACTTCATTTTAATTTGGCCGGTAGCTTCAAATTCTTCCTTGTCTTTTGCTATGGATAACAAGCTGCCAAAATGACTGATTTAAATTGTTTTTTGTTGTTGGATAAACCAGACTCAATATTCAATCCCTAAATCTATGGGCCTCGTCTGGGATTTCTTGTAATAGCCAAAGCCTGCTTATCTGAAGTGGAGGCATGGAGCAGTGTGGGAGGCTACCAGAGGCAAATGACCCTCACCATTGGCATGCCATTAGCATTGGCATTGGGCACATGCAGCAGCTCCAAGAACTGCTCAAATGATGGATGTCAGTGTGGTAGCCCAGATATCAATGGGCAAAACATATATTGTCTCACTCTCAGTACAGCATTTCATACAGAGAGAAAATGATGCTTCACACATTACACCAAGGATGAAAGACATAAGGTAAGAATACATATCTATTGCTTCCCAGACCTGTGTCCAAATGCACGTGAACACAATGTCTCAAAGAATTCAAGATATTTTCCTCAGTTTACTTTAAGAGTCTGAGCCCTTAATGGAGGTGAGATGGGAGGAAAAGGATAAGTACTGAAAGGAATCCCCAGATATATTCCAAGGCATTTTGTATCTCAGTCTTCAGTATAGATTTCTAATCAATAATCCTGCTCCTTTAGGAAACAGTAAGAAGGGCACTAGATCTATACTCAGAAGACCCAGGTTCAAACCCTGGTTCTGCCATTTCCTAGGCAAGTCATTTCTTATCTCTGTTTCCGTTTACCAATTTGCAAAAGGAAGGATAACACTTGTGCTCTCTCCTTCAGCACTGATATGAAGAATACCTTTATAACTGTAGAAATATGATATGTATGATGTGCATAATATAATATTAATTTATATATTATATTAATATTCATCTATATATGAATATATACTACATGTATATAAACATCACATTTGTGCATGTAGATAATATTCATATTATGTTATATATGATCTATATATTATATATAAATATCACATATATATGATCTATCTATGAAGAGCTATTGTTTTCTTTCAGGTTTTATGAAACAGAGTTGTTTTCTTTTTTTCTTATGAAAGTATATGTTTCCACTAAACTCCTTCACTAAAATCTCAGTGTGGCAGGGAAGTGACCTTTGATGCCACAGCTCAGGTAGAGTTTCACCTTAGAACTTCCTTTATCACCTGGGGCCTCCTCACACCCTGACTGTTGCTGTCTTCTTACCCTCAAACATCCCTGCTTCAGTGAGGGTCCCCTTATCCAATGGTGAGCTCCTCCTAAAGTTTGTATTCTGACAAAAGGTCCAGATCTGCTGGCCCTCATTCCTTTCTCAGCCCTGCTTCTGACTTTCTGGACTTCATTCTCATCATTTCATCTCCTCTCTCTCTTCTTTTCAACTTCGTGTGTGTGTGTGTGTGTGTGTGTGTTGTCTTCCCTCATTAGAACATATGTTCCTTAAAAGCAGGAACAGGCTCTCCTTTTACTTCTGTTTGGATCACAAATACTTAGTATACCAATTGGTATCAGGTAAGTACTTTCTACGTGTTTGTAGCCTTGTCTTTCAGACAAAAAATGCTCCCTGTTTTAAGGAGAATACATTCTAATGAATGAGATACCATATAAACAAGTAGGAAGGTCGATAGATATGGTGTGGTATAATATGGTGTGGTATGGTCCAGTAGGGTATGGTACAGTATGACCTGATACAATATGATATGGTATTTATGAGAGAATACAGAGAGATGATAGATATGATAGATATGATGTGATAGATTGACACATAGATAAACAGACAGATAGATGGTGTCACACAATCATAAAATCCTGCATGTGAAATCTTTCTCAGTTTCTTCCCAACTGCTAGTACCCTTTCCCAAACTACCTTGTACACACTTTTAGTTTTTCAATCATGTCTGACTCCTCATGACCCTATGCATCATAGCCTACCAGACCCTTCTATCCTCCACTATCTCTCAAAGGGTGTCCAAGTTTGTGCTTGTCATTTCCATGACACTATCTAATCTTCTATTATCCACTTTACCTCTTTCCTTCAATCTTTTCCAGTATCCCAACAAGAGCATTTGATAAATGCTTATTAATTTATTAGTTATGGAGATAATCATAAATCTTTTTACACCAGCTTCCAACTAAATCTGTCTCAAATACAATAAAAGAATCATTTATTCAGTGGTAGTACTTTTGTCATGTTTCTAGAGCAATACAAATTTGATACAACAATCCATGAAGTGTCCTTAGGCAGCACAGATCAGCTATGCAATTTCTTTACCTATATTAGACAGCACTAGGAAACTTATTTTCATCTTCATGCCAATGACTCATTGAACAATGGAGCTACAGATATGCACATTTCAATTAAGATCCCTGGTTTCCTATGTTTCTATTCAATTATAGAAGGATACTTTCCTCAATGGATCCCAGAAATGCAAAGGTAACAGAAATGTTCCAATGATAATTTATATGTAAGGACAAGGAAATGTAATTGCTAAAAAGAGGTGACCACAAAGAGGCACTCAGGACCACATATAGTAAATAAAACATTTGGAAATGGAATTTCTAATTGAACACTTCAGTGAAGAAGGGCCATTTTTAATGTATTTCAAATCTCTGAAATTTCAGATTGCTTGTACTTGAAGATATGTGTGTGCATGTAGATATATCTATATACATCTATTTGTACATACATTTGTAGATACATATGTCTCTGAGATTCCTTCTAGCTCTAAATCTATAATTCCATAATAATCATACCTAGATCTGTATATGTGTATGAATTTATATGTATATACACATATGAATATTAATAAACATATACTTATTTAAATAAGTCACATATCTTTAATTTTAGATGTTACAGGATAGAGGGCCAGACCTGGAGTTAGGAAGACCTCAGTTCAAATCTGGTATCAGACAATCATAACTGTGCGACCCTGGGCAAGTCACTGAACCCTGTTTGCCTCAGTTTCCCCATCTGTAAAGTCAGCTGGAGGAGAGAGAGCAAACCACTCTAGTATCTTTGCTAAGAAAACTCAAAAAAGGGTCACAAAGAGTTGGACATGACTGAAAAATTATTAAACAACAGAAAATATCAATTATATAATTTTGCATTTATATAACATTTGTGATATCTAACATATGTGCTCCATATACATTTGATATACACATATAATAAATTACCTAGAAGGTCATCTTCTCCCAAGTGACACACTTAGGGCAAATATAATCTATTTCTAGGGACATCTTTCTTGCACACTGTGATTCCAAATCAAATACTGTTTATATTATTCAAATGTATTTGGGGGTACTATTTAGTCAGGTAATAAGGATCTTTGCTTTTGTTTTCAAAGTACTTTCTTCAGCTAAGAACAGATTTCCTAACAGTTTGTTTTTGATAGGTTTTTGTCAAGAAGTAGCTTGTGAACACTGAAAGCAATGCACATTTTCCCCCACTGCAATCCAAGCTGTGTTCTGCCTCCTGTTAATTCAGAGTTTATCTTACAGCACTTTAACCTGGATGGGCTAATTCATGCTCCCAGGCCTGTCAGTTTTTCTCTCTGTGGGTTGTTTGGTTGATTTCTTTTGGTTTCAAAGGATTGATGACATTTACTGAGAAAGCTGTGTATCATCCTGGAGCTTGATGAATTGAGTACAATATCATCCACAGCATCAAGTTGCTCCCAGGCAGAAAAGTCTATACTTTAAATTTAATAAAGATGAAAAAGTAGGGCATTGGAATTGGAATCAGGAAGACATGGGTCCCTTCTTCAAACATTCACTAGTTTTATCACTCTGGGGAAGTGGTTTTACTTGTGACTCACTTTCCTCATCTGTAAAATGAGGATGATTAGACCCCTAAGGTCCCTTCTAGCTCTAAATCTATGATCCTATAGATCATGAGCAATTCTCAATAATCTGAGCCACAGGAGACCTAAACACGCATTTTGTTAGCATATAATATGTGTTAGGTGTCACAGATGGAGAGAGAAAGATAGAGACAGAGACAGACAGAGAGACAGAGAGAAATGAATCAGTCCCTATCTTCAAGAAGCTTATGGGGGAAGCACCTATCATTATGTTGTTGCTTAATTATGTTCAACTCTTCATGACCCTATTTGGAATGTTCTTGGCAAAAATACTGGAGTGGGTTGTCATTTCCTTCTCCAGTTCATTTTACAATGAGGACACGGAGGCAAAGAGGGTTAAGTGACATTCCAGTGTCAGACAACTAGTTAAACGTCTGAGGTCTCATTGGAACTCTTATCTTCCTGACTTCAGACCTAGTGCTCTATCCACTGGAAGAGGTCAGGAAATGGCTTTGTGGATAAGGTGGCACTTCAGCTCAGTTTGGAAGGAAGTTGGAGAGTCTAAAAGCCAGAGACAAGAGGAAAGATGATTCTAGGTTTGGGGTAGGGAACACAATGTATGCAAAGGCAGAGAGATAGAGATGAAATCTCTCTCTCTCTCTCACACACACACACACACACACATTTGAGGTTTGGATGGCTGAATAGTGTATCCATGGAAATAATATATAATAAACATGGTGATGTAGGCTACAACTATAAGGTGAAAGGCTTTAAAGACCAGAGAAATTTGTATTTGATTTTAGGAGTAGCATAAAACCATTATCTAAGTTTTCCCCTTTGGGAAGCAGTCACAATGAACACATTTTATCTTCAAAGAGATGAAAGTATACTTTTAAAAATTGATAAGAAAAAAAGCAGTTTAAGGAGAGTTTATGAATCTTTCATAATTCCCAGCCTGGAGCCCTTGTATCTAATTCTACACGTAAGCAATCTGATTAAACTCTAGTGAAAATTGCTCACACAGAATTCTTCCCAGACCTGTTTACACTCCAGGACTAATACATACTGGCTGTGTGATCTGCAGCAATGGTGTTAAATTCAAATAGAAATGGGAGGCACTTATCCATACATAAGGATCCATGACGAGGCATATTGATTTAGACAAGCACATATTAACATTTTTCATTTTGTTAAGGATTTTCCAATTACATTTTAATCTGGTTTACGCCCACTTGGGAATGTTGTCAGGGACTGTATGAAGTCATGTGTTTGACCCCTCTGATCTAGAGTGATCCTAAGGTTACTTGAAACATTAAATATGATAAAACCCTGGCCTATGGAGCTCCTCTGGTGCAGGAGTCCTAGAAAACTAATTTGTGTAATTTCTTGACCTCATCATATAAGGATGAACAACTATTTTTCCACTGCATGTTTATTAATACCTTCTGGTTATGGCACAGAAATTGGCAGCAGTCTTGCCTAGGGATCTGGAATTCTGTCAGTCTGACTTCTGAGTATAGCTTTACCACAAACTCTATGGTCCTTGACAAATGAGAACTGGCCTAGATGATCTTGAAAGTTTCTTCTAGCTTCTACTTCTATGGTTTTGTTTAATTAAGTCAATAGCATCCCTAGAAAATCAAATACAGACTTGAAACTGGATTTTGTAATTGTTATATTTAAGGCTCTCAATCATGTTCTGGAAGAGATAAGAGTCTCGGATCATTGCCTTAACAAAGGTATAGCCTGGGATCTTTCAGAATCAATTTCTTGCTACTGGGGAAGGTAGCAAGTCAATCAGTAAGTCACAAGCATTTTCATTAAGCACTTGCTACGTGTCAGGTACCATGCTAGGTTTAGAAAAAAGGGGGAAAAGCAATCCCAAGGAGTTTATATTCCAATGAGGAATGTCATGTATTAAAGAAAAAAATTAATACATGAAATTTTGGCACGTCTTCCAGAAATAATTTTATGCAATTTAACATTAATCTAATGTCTAAACGATTTGTGTCTTAGAGAGAGATGTCCAAACCAACATAATCCCCTTATGCTCTTTAGTATTTCTCTCCAACAAAAGACAATTAGAGCTAACATTTATAGGAGTCTTAAACAATGAAAATATATTAATATATGAAAATACAGCTTGAGGTTAGCATTCCAGAAAAATATTCATTTAATCTTACATCAAATCTACTCAAACTATTGGATTTCTCCCTTGACCACTGCCCTCAAGACTTACAAGTGCATCCTATATGTTATCAATATCTTAATACTTAAATGGGGGAGGGGGAAGGACACTACCCCTAGGTAAAAGATGATATTCATCATTTACAGGAAGGGGCACAGTTAGGCAATGTCTTATTTGGACAAGAGTTAATTTTGGTTTTCCATCCTTGAACCATTTCTCGGGAACTTGGCTTTTGTTCCTAATTTTGTTCTTTTGTATGTTTTTAGCTTTCCTAAGGTGGAAAATCTGAAATGAGTGTTAGGCTGGAAAACATTATCTTTAATAATTTCCATTGAAATTAAAGGAGGTTTTTAATAGGCTCCCATTCATGTCACATAAGATGACCAGTGGGGGAGCCAGATAAAGAAAAATCCAGAGAATACTGGAAGAAAAAAATAAAAATACCTGTATCTAAGAAACTCTGAGAACTCCAGGTAATAGAAATATAGCCATACCTTTCCAGAAGCTTACCTAAGTTTTGATATCTGGTTCTACAAAACATCAAACCTGCCCAAGTGCAATATAGTTATGGCTGGTCTAATTATCTAAGTGGCAGTAATCACTATTCTTTCTCTTTTCTATACATCATGAGTGCATAACATCTCACACATACAAACATACACACAAACATACACACAATAATAGCAGCTTTGTGTCCCTTAGCTAAATGCCAGCTCATTTGCCCAACTTAAAGTTAACAGTTAACAGTAATGTTGCAAGTAATATTTCAAGAGACCATGTAAGTGAATATAAGCACTATTCATTTGTTTCCTAATAATAGTTCACATTTCTGTACTTTGTGATTTAAAAATTACTGAACTACAGACAGATGGAAACAACAAAGGAGTAAAGAAATCAGAATTCAAATGCTGATAAATTAGTCCATATGACATTGTGAAAGTACCTTCTTCTCCCTAGGCTTCAGTTTCCGTCACCTTTACAATGAGGAGATTGGACTAGTCATCTAGTATCCTTCTTCCTGTAAAGCCTATGAAACACTATGAGATAATGAATACAAATAAGGTTTTTTCTGGCTATAAATTTATATTTCTATAGAACTGAGGTTCTAAGTCTTGTACTATATCTGCTGCCTCTTCTTATTGATATGACAAGCCCACATTAGGTTAAATAATAACAGAACCTAAAAAAAGTCATGTTTCCTCATTAAAATGAACCAAATACTGCAAACCAAATGAGGTCCCCTATTTATTGGTAATGGTGTCTCAAGTCTTGGAATGCTGAAGAGCCTCCTAAATCAGGCTCTAAAAATATTCAACAATAGTACGCACATATGAAAACCAAGCAGATGGTTTCTTGGATAGATAATGATATAAAGGTGAAGGAAAGTCCATAGTGCCTCTAGCCAGTAGACAGATATAAGGGCAAATTGTTCAGATATAAATTGGAAAGGAATAAAGAACTGCTTGATAGGACGAGTAAGAAATAAAAACACCTAAGAACTCGAATATAAATTGGCATCTCAACTAGCAGAATTAAGGATCTCACTGAACTTTTTACCATCACTTTTTAATTCTTTAAGTGTCTTATATGTAGGAAATGCTTCATCATTACTGAATCATTTATTGGAAATTGTATCAATCAATATATTTAAGAAGCAGTGATGATATCTGTGATTTGGAAAAACAAAACATATTGTAGGAATACCAATAATTGCCAAGTCATATGCCTACTTTCTTATATTCTACAAAATCTTTGAGATTTGTGTTTTTAGTTTTCTTGGGAACTTAACACAAATTCATTTATAGTCATATCCAAAAGCACCCTTGATGAAAACAAGGCAACAGGTAGACTTTTGCAAGTGACACTCTACACTGGACCATATCTTTAATGCTATGATTGGATGAAAGTTATAGAGAATCTGAGATCTTACCAAACTTATTACTTTTAAAAATGCACCTGATTTAATAGAATAAAATTTAAGGACTTTCCTACAACAAAATATCTCCTAGCCACATGCTAAGATCTCATAAAGTTCTTTGATAAAGCAGAGAACACAGAGATATGCTTGCCAAAGCCACTTACCACTGTTATGGAGGATGTCTAGGAAAAAGTTCAAATTGAAGAGAAATTTCCTTTTAATTTTTCTAGTCCTCCAGATGCTCATTCCAGAATGTTGAGAGCTCACTGGGCATCTACTCCAACCCACACACAATTGTGTACTATAACACACCCAATAAGTGGCTATGCAGCCTCTGTTCAAAAACATCTAACAAGAGAAAAACCACCACTGGGGAAGAGCTTCCTTACATCACAACGAAGTTTGCCTCCTGCTACTGCTCTTTTTTCTTTTTTCCAGGGCCAATCAGAGGCTTAATGCCTCTTCTTTGCGACAGTTCTTCAAATATTTGAAGGCAGCTATCATATCTCACCCCATCTTCACCACCAAGTCTCATCCTTTTAAGTCCTCTTTCTTCTTTAGAATTTTGCATAAATTTTTATATTTGAAATTAAAAATAAATTAATTATCAACTATTTATTTTGCTCCCTCCCAGTTCCCTCCACTCATTGAATGTAGGGAAGGAGGGAGGAATAGAGGGGGAAAGAGAGACAGAGAGAGATAGAACACAATGAACATGAGATTATCATATAAATTTAAGAGTCAAAAAAACTCTCACATTAGCCATGTCAAAAAATATTTCTTATTCTACATAGCAATACATCATCTCTATGTCATGAGGTAGACAGCATTCCACCAGTGAACTTAATAGCCTAGTGTTCAATAAACCCCCAAACCTCAGCTACTTGTATAGATGCTTTTTCAGTTGACCTCCATATAGCACAGACTCAAGATTCTTTACCACCCTGATGGCTGTGCCCTGGATGCTCTCAAGCTGATCTGTGTCCTTCCTAAATTGTAATGCCCATTATCAAACACTGCAAATCGTATTAGGTCTCTTGTTTTGTTAATGATTCTGAATTAACTGCATATTGAAAAGTCTCTTAAATCAGATTGATGGGCATTAAAAATTTCAATGTTAATATCCAAATGGATAAAACAAGTAGATTAAGAGTACTTATTGAATAGACTATAAAATTCAGCTGAATGGATTACCTACTCAGCTCCTCTAGAAATACATAGGATTTGGTCAAATTTTGCAAATGAACAATGAATTCATTGGACACAGAATTGAGTAAGAGGAACAGCTCAGGCTGTATCCACTTGGAAAATGTTATACTACTTTCAATAATACAAAGGATCTCCTTGAAATAAGAATCTCATCTTTTTTTAAAAAGTTAGGAGTCTTCTTATGATTTAATACAGCCACAATTCATGTAATAATACATTGTGTAAGGAAGAAAACTTGTGGTTCAGTTAAGTGCAGCAGTGCGCTGGAGCCACCTTGTAATGGTTCAAGAAAACTGATTGCTTATAAATTTTCAACGTGAACAATTACACCTTGGAGACTGAAAAGATTGAAAAGAAAGTGATGGAGAAAAATGTCAATAATCAAGATTAAACAAAATGATATTGTGCTTACATTTTTTTCTGGAAAGCTGGTTATTAAACATTAATCAAGGCACCCTAAAATGTTTGCTGCTTAACTGAGAAACACAGAGGAAATAAAGCATATATTATGAATATTGAATTATACACACATAGAGCAATACAAGAAACTGCATGTACACATATGTGTGTGCACACATATACTATATACATTGATATATACACATGGGTGTATAAACACATACATACCTATATAAAAGTTGGGGCTTATCATATAGCAAGAGTGAAGGTTACAGACACACTAATGCATTGTTGGTGGAGTTGTTCATTGCTCCATTCATTCTGAAAACCAGTTTGGAACTATGCAAAGAAAGTGACTAACCCAACTGATACAATGGTCAAAAGATATGAAAGACAATTTTCAGAGGAAGAAATTAAAGCTATCTATATTCATGTGAAAAAATTCTCTAAGTCACTATTGATTCAAGAAATGCAAATTAAAACAAGTCTGAGATAATACATCACACCTATCAGATTGGCTAATATGACAGAAAATTCAAATGATAAATGTTGGAAAAGGTGTAGGAAATTTGGAAAGCTAATGCATTGATGGTGGAGTTGTGAACTGATCCAACCATTCTGGAGAGCAATTGGAACTATGCCCAAAAGGCAACCAAACTTTGCGTACCCTTTAATCCACCAATACCACTACTAGGTCTGTATCCCAAAGAGATCATAAAAAAGGGAAAGGATGCAAATGTACAAAAATATTTAAGAAGCTCATTTTGTGGTGACCAAGAATTGGAAATTGAGGGGATGCCCATTAACTGGGGGATAACTGAACTAGTTATGGCATATGAATGTAATGGAATTCTATTATAAAAATGATGAGAAGGGAGGCAGAACCCAAGATGGTGGAGAGAAGCTAGGAAGTTGCCTGACCTCTCCCCAGTTTCCCTCAGAAACAACAATAAATTGAGCCTATAAATGAATTCTGGAGCAACAAAGAAGAAGTAAATTTTCCAACTTAAGATGTTGGGAAGATGAAGGGCCTCAGGAAAGGTCTATGTGACTTGGATAAAAAGGGGCACAGCCTACAGAGTGTTGGGGCAAGCCAGTGGGAGGCTCAATCACAGCACAGATCAGTAATGGAGACCCCACAGCCCTGGATAGGCAGGCCAGTGGCACAGCAGGCCAGCTGTGAGGCATCTAGGCTCAGAGCAGAAGACAAGGTGCCAGTCCCAGAAACCAGGCAACAACAGGTATGGTGAGGCCATGCCACCCCAATTCAGTGAGAAAGTCTCCAGAACCCGAGGCCTGAGCACACAAAGTTAGTGGGCAAGACCCTGACCCCCAGCATAAGAAACTTTTGACAGTGCCCCTGTGCCATAGGAGGAGAGCTCAATTTTAAAAGTCACAAAACAAATTTTAAAAAAAGAGCAAGAAGCAAAAATGAACATTAACCATAGAAAGTTACTATGGTGACAAAGATAAAAACACGAACTCAGAAGAGGACAACATTGTCAAAACCTCAAAGGGGAATATAAATTAGTCTAAAATCCAAAAAGCTTTCTTGGAAGAGTTCAAAAAAGAATTTTAAAAGTCAAATAAGAGAGGTAGAAGAAAAACTGGGAAAAGAAGTGAGAAGTATGCAAGAGAAAGTCAACAGCTTTGAAAAGGAAGGGAAAAAATTGAAGAAAATGATTCCTTAAAAAATATAATTGACCAGCTAGGGGAAAAGATCCAGTGAAGAAAGCAACTCCTCATGAGAAAGTTAGCATGAAAGTTAACTGAAGAAAATAATTCCTTGAAAAATGGAAGCTCATGACTTTATGTGACACAAGAATCAGTCAAAGTCCAAGTCAAAAGAATGAAAAAAATAGAAAAAAATTATGAAATAACTGCATTGGGAAAACAGCTGATCTGGCTAACAGATTCAGGAAAGAAAATTTAATAATTATTGGTCTACCTGAAGACCATGATCAAAAAAAGGACAGTGTCTTTCAAGAAATTATCAAGGAAAACTGCCCTGATATCCTAGAACCAGAGACTAAAATAGTCATTGAAAGAATCCACTGACTACTTCCTGAAAGAGATGCCAAAATGAAAACTACAATGAATCTTGTAACCAAATTCCAGAATTGTCAGGTAAAGGAGAAAATACTGCAAGTGCCAGAAAGAAACAATTTAAATATCATGCAGTCATAGTCAGCATGACATAGGATTTAGCAGCTTCTACATCAAAGGACTGAAGGGCTTAGAATACAACATTCCAGAAGGCAAAGGATCTTGGAAATCAAGCAAGAATCAATTACCCAGCAAAACTGAACTTTCTCTCTCTCTGTATAAATATGGATATAATAGATAAATATATATACATATTTATTATAAATGATTATATTATGTATAAATTATGTATATTATGCATATATATGTCTGTGTGTACATATACATATATATATACACACACACACACACACATACACACACACACAGAATCTATATCCTATATCAGATTGCTTGTCATCTTGGGGAGGGGAAAGGGGAGAGAGGGAGAAAAAAATGGAACTCAAAATCTTATAAAAGTGAATGCTGAAAACTATCTTTACATGTAATTAGAAAAAATACTATTAAGTGCAAAGAGAAAAGAAATAATGAGCAGGTTGATATCAGAAAAACTTTGGAAAAACTTACATGGACTGATGCTGAGTGAAGTGAGCAGAACCAAGAGAACACTTTACACAGCAATGGCAACATTTTGCAGTGATTAATTATCATAGGCTTAGCTCTTCTCAGCAATATAATGGTCCAAACAGTTTAAAAAGGCTCATAATGGTAAATGCTAACCACGCCCAAAGAAAGAACTCTGAAGTCTGAGTGCAGAACAAAGCATTCTATTTTCACTATTTTTGTTTTTTCTTTCTCATGGTTTTTCCCTCGTGTTCTAATTATTCTTTCACAAAATGACTATGTTTAACATGATGGTACATGTATTTCCTATACCAGATTTTTTGCTGTCTTATGGAGAGAAATTAGGGAGGGAGAAAAGTTTGAAATTCAAAATTTTACAAAAATGAATACTGAAAACTATTTTTACATGTGATTGGAAAAATAAAATACTACTAAGAAAAAACGATGATGAGCAGAATGTTCTCAGAAAAAAAACCATGGAAAAACTTACATGAACTGATGCAAATGAAACGAGCAGAACCAGGAGGACAGCATATATAGTAACAGCAATTTTGTATGACGATCTATTTAGCTATTTTCAGCAATATAATAATCCAAGACAATTCTGTAGGATTTATGATGAAAGGTGCTGTCCATCTCCGGAGAAAGAACTGGTAGAACCAGACTGCAGATTAAAGATACTTTTTTAACTTCATTTTTCTTGGGAGTTTTTTTATCTATGAGTTCTTTCACAGAATGACTTACATGGAAATGAGTTTTGCATGACTGCACAGGTATAAGCTGTGTCAAGTTGCTTACCTTCTCAGTTTGAGGGGGGTTGATGCAGAGGAGGAGAGGAGAGAATTTGG
This sequence comes from Potorous gilbertii, assembly GCA_028658325.1. Lineage (NCBI taxonomy): Eukaryota > Metazoa > Chordata > Mammalia > Diprotodontia > Potoroidae > Potorous > Potorous gilbertii. The sequence continues at coordinate 153,326,202 of CM053772.1, forward strand.
AACTGAAAATCTGAAGCAATAAAGGAATGTTAAAATTGTTTTTATATGTAATTGGGGAAAAAAACCAAAACATTAAGTAAAATTGGGTGAAAATCTTTTTGAAAGTGACTGAAATGTCCCTATGCTTGACTCAGAGATTTTACTGCAAGGCTTATACCCCAAGGAGGTCAATATATTAAAACAAAGGCTTTATAAATGTCAGAATATGTATAGTAACACTTTTCTTCTGGCTAAGGACTGGAAACAAAATTTATGCTCATTAATTGGAAGATGAATAAACAAATTAAATTATATTAATGTAAAGCAATACTACTATTCTATAAGAAACAATGAATATTATATATTCAGAGAAGCATGAAAATACATATATGAACTGATGTCAAGTAAAGAAAATATAGTGTAAAAGTAAAGAATGAAAATTGACTACAATGCAAGTATAAAAAAGAACAATAAAAAAAAATCTAACTGAATTTTACACAATCTTAGTACCCAGGCTTGGCTACAAGGAAACAGAAAAAGAAATCCTCCTCATTGTCTTTGCTCATGCAACAAATAGTGCCAAACTTTCTATTTAACTATTAAACCGAGCTAGTCCTATACCACATACATCTCTCAAACACTGTCATAGTCTATTACAAAATTATCAACTAAAAGGCAGTCTGCTGTAGGGACAGGAGAACGGCTTAGTCATGAGGGATCAAATATATTGCTCTGATACCAAATCATCAGCAGACAAATCCTAACTGGATGTACTCTGTCTAGACTCCTGGTCAGTGAAGGATTCAGTCATGAACTTCTCAGATCACAGCTACCAATCTTTAAAAATGCACCACAATCAGGACCACACACACACACACACACACACACACACACACACACACACACGTATGTACAAATCATAATAATTTGAAAGATCTGTGATGTCATCAATGTCTATGCTCCATACAATAGCATATATTGTACAACTTATTCAAGGAATCTTTTCCCATGCCCATATCCTTTCATGTATCTTCCACCCAACATGCTATGGGCTTTCTCCTACATTTCTTGATGTTTTGTGGATACCAATGGAACATGCTGTCTGAGTTCATCAGTTCCACTCTTGTTCCTGCTATATGGCTGATAGACCTCCTTTTTTGATCATTGATCACAGAGATATGTAATAATAACTGCCATTTACACAGTATTTCAGGATTTGTGAAATGCTTTACATGCATCGTCTAATTTAGTTCTTAACACCCTAGGTATTACTATCAGTCCCATTTTGTGGATGAGGAAAACAAAACTCAGAGAAAAATAAGTTGCCTAGCTTATACAACTTATTAGGCAGCAGGTAATTAATTATGTGAGGTAGAATCCAAACATAGATCTTCATGAATGTGGGTCTAGTGTGTAATCTACTACCAAATATTGTGTTTATCAGTGTTCATGGTATATACGTATATACAACATATGTAAGTTCACATATTTTTAAAGATACATATAATGAAAAGTAGGGATTTTGAACTAACAAAATAAGAATAGGAAAAGGAGCCTTCTGAAACACAGCATGATTACACTTCACTGGATAAATCTACTTCAGTTTCAAAGTTAAAAATGGTTAAGAGCTACAGAAAACAAGGATCTTAATGCCTGCCTACCATTCCTGGTTGCTGTTAGCTTGAGTAATTGACAAGGGGCTACTTTCTGGTTGTTTGCCTTTCTATGCCCTTGAAAAAGCTGTCTTTTTGAAATGTGCTTCACATTTTTTGTAAAAACCTTTACCATCCTTTCCACACAGGATGATTCAAAAAACAAACCCAAATCAACTATTAAGCTAAATCTTTCCAATTCAGTAAACCATTTGAAAGCAATTTAAACACAATTACAGTTAACTCTAGTTAATTCAAAATTCAGGGGACCCGCAAAAAGCAAGTTTCAAATTTATGCCCTATCTAATCTTAGCAGTAAATGAGCAGGGGGCAGATTTTGTCAAATTGACTTCTTCAAGTTCAACCTGACTGGCCTTGATTACTTGATAACAAGGGCGAAGCAAATCATTAGGAGTTTCATTTATCGGTGGATTTTTCTTCAGACAGAAGATTGGGAAGATTCTGTGTTGATATAGGCAATGACGTTGCGGATGCCGAGTGGGCTTTGTCCAGACCGTTTCCCAGTCAAAAGCGTGAAATTTGTTGGCAGTTGTTTCAGTCATGTCTGACTCTTTGTGACCCTGTTTGAGTTTTTCTTGGTAAAAATACTGGAGTGGCCATTTCTATCTCTCACTCATTTTTCAGATGAGGAAACTGAGGCAAACAGAAGTCAGTGATTTGCCCAGGGGCAAATAACTAGTAAGTGTCAGAGGCTGAATTTGACATCAGGTCTCCCTGACTCCAGGCCCAGAGCTCTAGCGACTGTTCCATCATGAATTAGATCCAGTTTTATTGAACTAATTTCAATCAGCCTTTGGTTGGGGTTATAGCAAAGGAACCTGGAATACAGGATTAGAATATTCTTATAGTTCTCTGAGAAGCTTCCTTCTTGGTGTTGATGCATTTTGCTCTGATGGCTAAGTCATTTCCCAGTAAACAATTTAGTTTCCACTTCCCCCTCTGAAAATACCTTCCCATGTACATACAAAAAATAATTAAGCAAAATGGTTTAATATGGAGACTGTAGCTGAAATCATTTGCATGTTTCCACTATAGTAACTTGCCATTTTCTAAGAGAAAGGCTATATATTTTTGCTTCCTTTTTCCAGAACCGATATTTTCCCTTGTATATCACCTGAGTTGTGTTACCTTTCAGCATTGTCTTTGTTTAGTTTATTATAGTTATTAGAGGAAGGAAAGAATTAGTATTTATTAAGGGCTTATTATATAGCAGACACCATGCTAACTGCTATGCAAATATTATGTCATTTTATCTTCACAACAACTCTGTGAGGTGAATGTTACTATCTGCATTTTACAGTTCAGGAAACTGAGGGGGATAGAAGTTACATAACTTGCTCAGGATCATACAGCTAGAAATGTCAGATTTGAACTTGGGGTTTTTTGACTCCACTGCAAGTCCTCTGTTCACTGTACCACCTGGCCACCTCCATGACATTTTCCTGTTGCTACTTTCTTTTTCCTGGGCCAGTGCATGTCTTTCTCTGGGAACTTTCCAGTTCAACACAGTATCACCCTCTCTTTCTCCTGTCAATAAAGAATAAGAATGTTTCCAAAATTATTTTTCTCCCTCTGGGAAACTTCACTGTACAATCATTAGGTCACAATATTGTAGATTTAGAGATGGACAGGACCTTAAAAGTCATCAAGTCCAATTCCCTCATTTTAAAGAATGAGGAAACTGAAGGCCATATAGATTAAGTGCCTCACGTAGAATCCCTAGTCCTTCCGACTTCAGGTCCCACCCTCTCTCCACTATACCATGCTCTTTCTCTCTCAATGATCCTTACATCAGTAGAGGTGGAAAGTTTTGGTATTTTGTTTTCATACTCTCCAAACTTTACCAGGCCCTATACTCTCAAGATTTCCTCCACTACCATTATCCAGTTTGACTGACTTCCCAGAACCTAGCTGAGATACTAAGTTGTCTCCCGGTACATTTAATTGCTACTTACATACCCTTATATACACCACATATGCACAATTAAGGATATGGAAGTGAAGAGGTGGGCACCAAGGCCAGTGGTTATGGCAAACAGCAGCAGATGCACCACGGGTGGGCTGCCCAGCATCATCACTTTAGGGGAGAATGTGGCTAATGCTGCTGAGGATATTTAAGGATGAAGAAGCCTTGCTACCAGTGCTGGTGGGTTTAAGTAAGCTTTGCAACTTTTGTACCACAAGGCTGCTTAAATGACTCAACAAGTTAAACCAAGACCCAGGAGAGCCTATGAAACATGACAGGAGAGCACCAGACTTCTCTAGGTCTCTTGAGAAACTTCCCTAATGTGGGAACGTCTTTTATGTCTTCCCAAACATATTAACCAGAATGTAAATGGCTACATCAGAGTATTATGTAATTGCCTCCCTTACCAAGTATCTGTTGTCTTGTACCAGTTTTGGATACTGTCCAAATGTAGCAAGGGGTCAGTGTTTAGGTAAGTGATAGGTCTCTGCTGAGAAAACATTTCATTTGACTTTCTGATACAAGACTGCATTCCATCACCCTAACAGTGTTTTGAGAGTGCAGAAGTAATACAATATACATATATATGTGTATGTACATGTCTGTGTGTGTGTGTATATATATATAAATGTGTATACATGTATATACATGTGCATACCTATACACATACATACATGTATAATGTGTATATAAACTCATTGGTGTGAGTTTTCTTTCACTCAGGAGGTGAGTATCACACCCCAGATCTCCTAACTCCCTGTTTCATACTGTCTCTCCTGTAGCACACTGATCCTGGTGGTGTTCAAATTTTCTGAGCTTCCTCCATCACATTTCATTCTTAAATGGAATCTTGGGCCTTGAAGTCCTACTTGACATAAGTAGGAGACTTTTTGAAAAGCTGCAGAACTCACTTAAGGCATCTCTAAAAGACAAGAAAGAGCTCCAGAACAGTGACCGCTCCCATATATACTGATGCTTACGTATTTAAACTTTTGTAGAAGACCACATTGGGTTTTTTTACTCACATATCATAATGTTGGTTCATTTTTTGAGCTTGCAATATTTAAAACTCATTTTTTTCAGATAAACTGCTACATAGCAACATCTTTTCCATCTTATGCTTCTCAAATAGATATTTAAAACTTCATTGAAGATTTTACATGTGTTCCTATTGATAAGCCTACCAAACACCAACCTCAAAAGTATAAGATGAGGAGGGCATTGTTAAACAACAACTTGTCCAAAAAACACATGTGAAGGTTTTGCTATTGACTTCAAACTCAATGTGAGTCAGCAGAATGATATGGCAAGCAAAAAAACACCCTTGGGATTCATTAAGAGAGATGGCGTTTCTAGGAAGAAGGAGGTAATAGTTCCACTGTATTCTGTCCTCATCAGACCGCATCTGGAATATTGTATGTTGAGTTCTGAGTACAATCTTTTAAGGAATGAGGAAACCAGGATGGTAAATGACCTTGAGTCAATGGAGTATAAGGAATGATTGAAGGGGCTGCGGATGATTAACTTGGACAAGGGAAGATTTGTTGGGGGCCTAGACATGGAAAGAGAGTGACATAAAACCAGTATTCAATTATTTCAGAATTGCCCTGATCAATTAGTCTAGGAAATTAGGTTAGACTGGCATTACCTGTTCTTGATGAAGTTAGGTTGCTCTTTTTTTTTAACCATCACTATTTTCTTTTTCAGATATTTATTAACATCCTTTTAAAACTGATTCTTGAATTTTGTTAGGAATAGAAAACAAATTTACTGGCATATAACCTTTCTGAATATTAAGATATTTTCCATCATCCATACCTGTATTACCTTTCAAGTTTTCCATGAGCTTTCAGAGATTGTTGGCAATGGTTCAGCAATGATATGCTAATTTGAGATGAAAGATATCTGAGTTAACTGAACAGGACTCATCAAAGGCAGGGAGGGATGTGCCCTCTCCAGGGGTATACTGGTAAATGTTTAACAACCAGCTTTCTGGAGGGGGGTGGATTATGAGTTTAATACACTTCCAAAATTTAATCTGCATTGTTAAGATTTACTCAATTACTTTCTTGAGTCTCAACATCGACAAGACAATAGATCAAGCACTGATTTACAGTGTTTGCCACTTGCTAAGTTATAAATACACTGAAAATTTAACAATTGGTTCTGAGCCAGGTTGAGCTGGCTACAACATAGTCGTCTTTTTACTCTCTGTTTACTTTTCTTTGAATCCAGAGGAAGATTAAAACCCAGGCATTTTGGCACTGAAACTCATGTATTTTTTTTAGAACATGCTATCAAAACCAAACTTGCCCAAATTATACAATAAAGAAGAACTAGTAGCTCTCACATGCCTCTTTTTTACCTATAGTTAAATTTGACTTTCAGACTCCTGCCCTGTGTTTCCAGAGAGGGCTGTCTGAGCCAGATTTGAGTCAGCTTCTCTCCCATCTGTGGTTACCCAATCTCCATCTCTAATGCTGAGATTCATCTTAAAAAAAAAAACAAAACAAAAACCCTCCCCCTTACTCACTACCACACAGGCCTTCTGAATGAATTCTCCTTCCTGAACTTCTTTCAGCAATGGCCCAGATTAAGTCATTTATGGAAGCTTCTTTTTAATTATGTCATTCACAGAAGCATTAGGCTCTTTTCAGAGGGAAACATGAAGAGCTTTTCCAAACATGGAGGCCCATATTATGTCAAAAGGCTCTAAAATGATCTGCTTTCTTTTTCACCAACAAGCTGCCTAAAAAAGTAGTTGGCTTCTGAATATGGAGAAACCTGTTTAACAATAGTTTCCTCCTACTTACCCCCATTTTTCATTTTATGTCAGGAAATGTTTTTGGTTCTGCATCCACAGAATCAGCTTTTCTTCCACAGCTAGTTTGCAATCTGTTGTTTTTTTTAATGGGGCAAAGAAGTACAAGAATATAGGGGGGAAAAAAACAAGGCTAAAGGAGAAGAAATTTGCTCAAGGTCATGCAATATATCAGTGAGGAAGAGAGCTCAGGTCTTCTGGCTTCCATTCCAGTGTTCTTCCCAATACACCCCTTAGAAATGCATGTGATTCTCCATATCCTACATAGTTATTGACATGCTATAACTCTTAAATGAAATAAATGCAAGACAGTTTATACAAGTTTCCAAATTGCACACTAGGATCGGAATATTCTGTAAATAGGATGCAATGTTTTTTCATTGCCTGAACTAGGAATAAAATGACCTCTAAATGAATGAAATCAACCTCTAATGAATCCTTAAAATTATTCTAATGTTATAGACTCATGGAAGTGAAGAAAGCATTGAAAGATGTTCTGGGACATTGATTCATCTTCAGGCAACATCATATAGGTGCAATAACCTTGCTCAATTGGGTAGCAGAATGTTAGGATATCAATATTCTATTTATGAATTTTTTAAAATTATAACAACACATCCTTCAGGGTATAGTCCCTATGGAAAAGAGTATCAATCACATTCATGATTCATTACCCTGGTAATAGAAAAGGGATTGAACAAGTAAGAGATGTCCAACAAGAAGTTTCTGTTGGCCCATAGAGTGTGTCTTTTAGGTGGGTGGGACAATAGTAGAAAACCAGAGTGGCTTCCACCTAGAAGAAATTCAGAACTAAAAAGTTAGACAGACAGTCTAGGAGAAGAAAAAAATGTAGTGAGAAATTTCATTTATCAGTCTATTTATTAATCTGTCACAAACTTAAGTAACACATAGAACACCTTAATGTCTACAAACCATTTTCTTTCCAACAAAACAATGTAGGAACCACAAGCATTATTTTCCTCATTTCACAGCTGAGGAAACTGAGGCAAAGAGTTTTGGGGGAGGGGTGACTTGCCCAGGATTACACAGCTAGTAGATGTTAGAACTGGAATTCAAATCCAAGTCATTTTATGATACCAAACCCAATGTACTTTTTCACTATTTCATGAGACTTATATGAAGACAATTGTTAAATACATATTCACCCTTTTCTTCTCTAGATTTAAATCAAAATTCCTTTAACTTTGCCTCAGGAGGTCTAATTTCAATCCTTTAATTATATGTACCTAGCTACTTTTTAAAAACTCTCATCAGTCTCTCCACTTCCCCACTTAAGTGATGGATCATGAACTAGGTTCTTCTTTGAAAATGCAATTTGAGTAGATCATCATATTTCCAGGTCTCAGTCCTGAGGATATTCATTTATAGTCCTTCAGAGAGGGCTATAATGCTCTTGACCCACCGTAAGTATAGCTAACACGCTTCAGAACAAGGCTCTGGGCTACTACAGCCAATGTGCTTTCACTCCAAAAGTTTTGTCTGTGAGCGTGGAATAGAGCCAAGTCCCACACAGGAAGCCACATGGGCCTTAAGCCTCAGATTTCAGAAACTCAGACTCATTTCCAGTGGATTTTTACCAGCTAAGCAGTACCTTAGGGCAGAGTCCATCATGATGACCCTATTTCCTTATGCGCAAAACAATGTGGAATCAAAAAGTCCTTGAACTGGAAGGGACTTTAAAGATCATCTAGTCTGGATGAAGAAAAGAGACCGAATTGGAAATATGTCTTATTCAAGGTCACATAACTTGGCAGAGGGTCATCCTGCTTGGTATGACAATGAGTAAACTTATAGAGAGAGACCTCAGAGATCAGGGAATCTAATATCTACCTAAACATGAATCTTTGATTCAATATTCCTGGACAAACACTCATCCAACCTTCAGATTAAGACCTTTTCTAGAACTGAAGAACAAATACTGCTTCTTTAGGCAGACTATTTCACTTTTAGACACCTTAAATTTTAGAAAATTTTTTGCTTTTTAGAAATTGAAAACTACCATCAACAAAAACAAAAAATGTGTCCTAGCTAGCAGTAGCTAGCATAATAGCCCTGGAGTCAGAAAAACCTGCATTTCAGTCCAGCCTCACAAATTTGCTAGCTGTGTGACTCTAAGTAAATCACTTAATCTCTGCCTCAGTTAATTGTATTTAAAATGGGGCTGCTAATAGCACCTATTTCTCAGGGTCATTACAAACAAGATATTGGTAAGATGCTTTGCAAAGCTTAAAGAGCTACTACTGTTTTTGGTTGTTATCCTTATTTTTATAAATTCAATCTCCTGATTCTGCCTTCTGGAGCCAAACACAGCAAGCCAAGGCTCTCTCCCATGTGCCAGACTTTCAAAGGTCTGAAGACAATTTTCATGTCCCTTCCCAGAGAGACTTCTCTTCCCAGGTCTTTAAACTGAACTTGTGACCTGGCGCGAAATGTTCTCCAAGCCCCTGAACACATTTCCTGAGGAGTCTCCCAAGTTGTCAGTAACCTTCCTAAAACATGACTCTACAATCATCTTGCCTCTGATTCATTTTGTATTCAATCAGAAATTGCTTTGTTTTGTACCATTGGTTTTGGGGGAGTTTTGAGGGTTTGTTTTGCTTTGCATATATCCTAGCTTCCCAGCTTCTTTTAAAGTCAGGGACCAAATAATATACTTCTTTGGATCCCTCTCACATAACAGGTATTCAAAAAATACTTTTAAAAAATCAAAAGACATTCAAGCAAAAAGAATCTTTAGAAATTACCAACCCTCCCCCTCCAAAAGAAAAAAGAAATTACCAATCCCCTCATTTTCTAGATCCTTCCAAATCTAAAGGTATGATCCTGTGACTTCATTGGGATCACTGAGATAATTAGTGGCAGAATTTATTCCAAGCCCAGTGAAGTCCTTTCATTATACCACAATAGCTGTGAAGGAATGAATGACTAAAATTAGTAAACTCTTTTTACTTATCATTCATTTTAGTCAGTGGTTCAATTAAGGAGGATTTTTTCTCTCCCTCTCACCTTAAATTTTGTATTAAATATCCATAGTCAAACAAAACAAATTCCAGTATCATCTGTATTTAACTCTCACATTAATAAAATTATTTTAAAGTTAAAACCTGAGATTTCATGTGTTAACTTCCAATGTGGAAAGTCTCTCCACTAATGTAGATCATCAACTCAGCTAGAACTTTTGGTCTTAAAGAGGTGTTTTGGGCCCTGTGAAGGTAAGTAATTCACCAGTCAGGTCACATAGCCAATATGTGTCACAGGCAGCATTTGAACTATTGTCATGATCTCCCTAACTCCAAGGCTAGCCTTCTGAACTATACCATACTCTTTTCCACGTAAACTATCTACAAATAAGTAAGATCTGGCCTTTGTGGCTTTGTTTTTGCTCTGTTGAGCTGTTAGCCCATTTGGAATTTTCTCAGCAAAGATCCTGAAGTGGTTTGCCATTTCCTTCTCCAGCTCACTTTGCAGATGAAGAAACTGAGGCTAACAGGGTTAAGTGACTTGCTTAGGGTCACACAGCTGGAAAATATCTGAGGCCAGATTTTACTCAGGAAAGTACGTCTTCCTGACCTCAGGGCTAGCACTCCATCCACTGTGCCACCCAACCTAGGACCAAAATGAACAAGCCACACAGGGAGGTAGCAGAATTATGCTTTTTTCCCCTCTTCAAACATCTAAAGGTTAAAATAAGTTATTTAGTCTAGAAGTTTGACGCTATATCTTAAAAGCAATTCTCCAAAATTATTTTGAGAATCTTCATTTCTTTCTCCCATCAAAATAGAAGCTAAATAGCTAACAAGTTAAAGCTCCTAAAGGTAAACAAATGTTTCATTAGTGCTTTTAGTACCTTAATTCCACAGCTAAGAAAGTTTTCTTGAGCACTTTCTCTAAGTCTTCAAAATTTCACTTCAGATGTTGACTTGAAGATAACTGCCAAATACTTAAAGTGACGCAATGGAAAATACCACCGCTCCCACCCCCTACACTGTCATTTCAACTTAGAAGCAAAACTAAATCCTTTTTTCCTTTTACTATTTCAAGAAGTACATCCCATATTGTCAAGGGATGAAACTTTCTTTCCATAAAAAGTATGCTTCTTTCAGTCCCCTGTCCTGCTATAATTTGAAGGAAGCCATCAAGATAAATGAATTTCTCTGAACCCTTTCACCCAAACAGCTGCTACTGACAAGCTCACTGAATTGGAAGACTAGAGAGGATAATTGACACTTCTATAAGTGATCTGCCCTCTAGGTTAAAACTTGAACTCATTAATTTGTACTAAGATGATATCTCTAAGATGTCATTATTCAAATAACCTATAGACTGACAAGCACAAATTAGGTAAACCGCAATTTGGTCATTATATGACAGGTTTTTTAAACTCTTTTTTAAATTAACTTGTCACTGATAAAATAAATCTATATTTTCTACTGTTGTTTAGTATATAAATATCTAAAATAGAAGGGAAGATATAATAATACTGAAATAATTAGAGAAAATGGGTCTAGGACATAAGCAAAGATGACATGCAAATTTGGGAAACATTGCATTTTTTTCTGACAGTAGGGTTGAAATAAGGTAAACTATTACTTGACAAATAGCCTTATAGATATGTTAGCTATAGAATTTGGAGGGGGAAGTTTCTGGACTTGTGACATCATTAGCATAGACAACTGTCTGTGAAGAAACTCAACCTACAAATAGAAATAAATTGAGGAAAAGAAATTAAGGGAATAATTATAGGTGAAATAGGGTAAATGTACCTCTATATGTAGATGACATGATGGCTTACTTAGAAAACACCAGAGAATTTGCAAACAAGCTGAGACTACAGATTCATTAAAGTAGAAGAAACAAAATAGATCCACAAAAAACCTATGTGTATTTTTAACAAAACTAGAAGGAAGAAATAGAAAGAAAATATCTGAAAGTCAAACTACAAGACTTGCAAAATATTATACAAATACAGCTATAAACAATTATGTATAATATATGCTATGTAATATATTATAAATTTAAATATTTTATATTTTATAATATGATACATAATATGATACAATAATGATACAATATGATATATGACACAATATATTACATAAATGTTTTGTGTTTTTCATATATGTGTATTCTGTGTATATGTATATTTCCAGCCAAAGAAGTTCATATATGTTTGAAGGTAGGCAGATAGATATTAAAGATAGAATCTCTGCAAGCATGGAGAGACTCTGAGACCTAGTTGTAGGAATTCTGGGAAATATAGTCCCAAGAAGATGTGCTATATCTTCTCATTGGAAGAGAAATTATTTAGAGACAGAGGGAGAGAAAGATGATTGATTGAAAGCAACTTGGCAGGATCAGAGCTGATAGAGGAGTGGGTAATGAAAGAGGCAGTTTGAGGTGCACATTTTGAATAAGAACTAAAACTGGGGTATTAGGGCATTGGCAAAAGACTCCATTTGCCTTCATTCCTGAGAAGGAATTCACATCCCTGAGAAGGAGTATGACTAGAACAGAGTGAAGGCTGCTAAAGTGTTTGTGATTCCAGATTGGCTGAGGGCTGCATTTCCTTCTGCCTGTCTAAGAGGTTTTATACAAGATTTATCTATTTTTTTAAGTTGCTCATAATTTCTGATTAAGCAGTACGTTTTAATGTTATAATGTAAGAACAACCGAAATCAATGAGATTTTATTTGTTAAAAAAAGGTCTTTTTTTATGTTGATTTAAACATTTATGCCTTGTACTTCTTTCTTGTTCTACCCAGAATGTGTCAACCTTTCATAAGCTAGCTCTTGGAACATTTAAATGCATTTGATGTTCCTTCTTCCTCTTCTTATTGCCAGGCTAAATACACTAGGTCCTTCATCAATTTTTCAAATGGATTAGGTTCCAGATCCCTCATCTTGTTCATGTTCTTCCTAATGTATTTCATTTTGTCAGTGTTACTTTTAAAATATGGAAACAAGAATTGAGCTTAATACTCCAGATGTGATCTGACTAGAAAATAGTACAATAAGACCATTAGCTTTTTTGTTATGTTCTCCCATATACTTCTATTACTTTAGCCCAGGTTTGGTCTTGGAACACTCTATGTTGAACAGCAAAAGAACTTGGGCTCTGGTCAAAAATATACCCAGCAAAGTTAAGCATAATCCTGAATGAAAAGACATGGATATTTGAGCAACTCTCAGACATTCAAGACTTTGTTAAAAAAAAAAAAAAGCCTGAACTTAATAGATTTGACATGAGTCAAGAGAAATATAAGGTACATACCTTAAATAGACTGATTATAAGAGATTTATAAGGACAGATTGTTTACTTTTTATATACGTAAAAAATATGTATAAAATTGGGGTAAACATGCGTATGATATGAATTTAAAAAGCAAAATCATTTAAGAACAGCTAAAAAGAATAATTATTTTATTCAAATGAGATGCAAGAGGAAGAATCAATACAGAGGAATTAGATGGGGGAGGAAGGCTGGTTGTTGTGGTAACCTACTTTCATCGGGAATGGGTTTAAGAGGGAACAACACACCTATATTTAAGTCTTCTAAATTCAGAAGAAATAAAATGGAAGGGACATGGGGAGGGAGGAGAAGATGAGGGAAGGAGCTTTAGAGGCAGGGTGAAGAAATATGTAAAAGGGGGTATAGAAGGGTACTTAGATTTATCTCCACTTTGGAGAGTGGGTAGGGAAGTAATAGGAGGGCAAGGGAGTGAGTAGAAGTAAGGTAGAGGAGGCAGGAAGGATAGAAAACAAGAGATATGCACAAACAGAAAAGCAAGGATCAGGAGTAGAATTTGTTTGGGAAAGTATATGTCTATGTATGTATATATGTATATGTGCATGTATATATCAATAGCTATAGCAAAACATATCCAAACTTAGTAGCCTGGGAGGGAGGGAGAACAAGTAAAAAAGTGCACAGTAGAAAACAAGAATACTTACAAGGAAGCAAAGAAGAGATGCTTTTCAACACAACATATATTATTTATCATACAGGCTTTCTTGAAATGAAAATTTACTATTAAAATTTTGAAACTTCTCATGTTCTGCTATGCACATGACATGCTTTTTTTCTTTCTTACTTTGTATTTAAGTTCCAATACTTAAGTTTATGATATGTTTTTGTTTCTTTTCTCTATTCTGTATTTGTGTTCTGGTCTTTGAGTCCAAAACAAAATTTAAAAAAAATTAGACCAGGTTTGTATTTGCTCTTTGTGCTGCTACCTTATCTGGTATCCTCTGCTAAGTTTTCAATGAGTCAATGGTACACCAACTCCCATGTCCACTTCATAAAAACTGATGTCAAGTCACTGCCTTCACCTCCATTTTGTACTTGTTCAGTTGATTTGTTTTGAACCTGAACATAAATTTCTCTATAAAATTATAAAATATTGTAAATTTTGGTTCCATCTTTCCAGTCTGTGTAGACTTTTTAAAAATTTTATTCTATTATTCTACCTCATAGCTCTCCCTCCAGCTTGTGTTATGAGCATTAGATGGCAAATTGGATAAAGTCCTGGACCTGGAATCAGGAAAACCTGAGTTCAAATCCTGCCTCAGACACTTACCACCTGTGTCCTTAGGCAAGTCACTTAACCTCAAAGATCAAGCCTCAAAACCAATTCACTCTAGAGCTCTTAGATTGGACAACAAGTCCCCATCCACCTAGCACAGAGTGGATTTGAATACTAAATAGTAATTGTTTCTCTTTTACCCAGGAACCCTGAGGATCTTCTCCACCCAGTTTGATTTTTTTTTTTTTTTTACTAAAGAGGACATCCCTTGAACAACTACTTAAAGAAGCCTATTCATTGAATGGGTGTATCTCACTCAAAGTGAGAATGCTATAGGACCTTAGGCTGAAAGGGCCAGGTTCTCACACTGCATCCTGGGTCATCTCCAGTCATCCTGATGAATATCAGGCCACTGGACCCAGATGGCTTAGGAGAAGACAGTGAGGCTAATGACCTTGCACAGCCTCCCTCACTCAAATCAAAGTCAACTGCAAGTCATGTCACCATCTTGATGTCATGGTCCTCTTCAAGAACGAAGAACAAACACAAAATGGGAATAATCATAGCACAAAAATCTTAAAGGGTTGTTATGAGGATAAAATGAGATATTTGAAAAGACCTTGTAAACCTTAAAGCACTATATAACTGCTATCCATTATTATATCTTCATGATAGGTTTTTATTTTATTTTTAATTTGAGGCTAGATACAAGCATAGAACCCTTTAACAAATCATGACAGATCTCCCCTCCATTTTACAATCATTTTAGAAATTTGTTCAACCAACTATTTATTCACCTAAATATATTATGATTCAGAACACATTTCCCTCTTGAACACAAGAATATCTTGTGACAGTTTGTCAATTACATTGCTGAATTAAAGAAATATTACATGTGTCTGATATATCAAACAAGTAGCTGTCCAAAAAATACATTTAGTATGTCATGGTTTCTTCTCTTTTCCATCTTTTCTTCATGTTCTTTCAAAATATGAATTTATCTGGGAGGCTTTTGTGAAGCTTTGGATGATTCCTCCATTTAATTTTTTTTCTTTAAATGGTATTTTATTTTTCCCCACAATTACATATTGAGAAAATTTTTAGCATTCATATTTACAAGATTTTGAGTTATAAATTTTTCTCCCTCTCCCCCTTCTGAAAATAGTAGGTAGTTTGATATAGTTTATACATATGTTATCATGTGAAATAAGTTGCCATATTTATCCAAGTTATGAAAGAAGAAACAGATCACTAAAAAAAAGTAAGAAAAAAACCATTCGGAGTCCATCAGTTCTTTATCTAGAAATGGATAGCATTTTCCATCACGAGTCCTTTGTATTTGTCTTGGATCATTGTGCTGCTGATTAGAGCTAAGTATCATCTTCCTGTGCAGAGATATAAAACATTTAGCTCTATTGAATCTCTTACGTTTTCTTTTCCCTTTTTGCCTGTTTATGTTTCTCTTGGGTCTTGATGCTAGAGGTCAAATTTTTGGTTTAGTTTTGGTCTTCTTATGAAGGCTTGAAATCCTTCTATTTCATTAAATGACCACTTTTCTTTGATGTATAATGCTTAATTTTTGCCAAGTGATTCTTTGTTTTAGGCCTAGTTCCTTTGCCCTCCATGTTCCATGACCTCCAATTCTTTAATGTTGCAGCTGCCAAGTTCTGTGTGATACTGATTGTGACTCCCTGGTATTTGAATTGTTTCTTTCTGGCCACTTATAGTATTTTTTCTTTGACCAGATAGTTCTCAAATGTGGAAATAATGTTTCTTGGTCTTTTATCCTTTTCCTGAAGTGGATTCTTTCAGTGTCTATTTAGCTCACTGGTTCCAGGGACATCAAAGCAGTTTTCCTTGGTAATTTCTTGAAAAATGCTGTCCAGGTCCTCCTTTTGATTATGACTTTCAGGTATTCCAATGACTATTATATTGTCTCTCCTGAATCTGTTTTTCAGGTCAGTTTTTTTTCCATTAGAAAAATTATTTTCTTCCATTTTTTCATTCTTTTGAATTTATTGATTCATGAAGTCCCATAGAAACATAAGTTTCCACTTGCCTGATTTTAACTTTGAAGGTGTCATTTTCCTCAATTAGCTTTTGTTACTTTTTTCCCCATTTGACCAATCCTACTCTTTAAGGAGTTGTTTTCTTTAGAAATTTTTGTATCATCTTATCCCTTTGGCCAATATTACTTTTTAAGCAGTTTTCCAAGCTGTTGACTCTTCCTTGTAATTCTCTTGCATCACTCTCATTTCCTTTCCCATTTTTTCTTCTACTTCTCTTATATGAATTTTAATTTCCTTTTTGAGCTCTTCTATGAGTTCTTTCTGGGCTTGAGACCATATCCCATTTTTCTTTGGGGTTTTGCCTACAGCCGTTTTGACACTCCTCTCCTGAGTTTATGTCTTGGTCTTCCCTGTTGCCATAATAACTTTCTATGATCACAGTCTTCGTGGTTGTTTTTTTGCTCATCTTTTTTGGGGAAGGGTGCCTTTTTACTTTCTTTGAAATTTGATTTCTGTTCCCAGGGATTGAAGGGGTTCTGTCTTGGGCTTCTTGTGGCAGAGTCTGCAGGTCCTGGTGCTATGCTGATGTTGCCCTGAGGCCTCTGGGGAACTCATGTCTGGTGCTGTGTTGAGGGGTGCAATGTGTTTGGCTGGCAATGCTGGATATCATAATGGTCTGGCAGATTACCTGGTGCTGAGCTGGAGTCCTAGTGGTAGTGTCTGGTATGTCCTCCATTTTTTAATCAAAATAATATGTTCCTTTTAAATTATAATTTTATTATGAGACTGTTCCTCTTCAGCCATGTAACAAGGTCATACTAACCTACTTTTAAAATTAAGCTTTTATTTTTTTTAATGTAACCATAATTTCCCGCTGTAACCCTCTGCCTACCTCTCCCAGAGAGCCTTCCTATGTAACAAATAGCATATTTAAAGGAAAAAGAAAAGAGAAAAATCAGGAGAACTGATTAATACATTGAAAATGTGTGAAAATATATTCAATGAACAATACTTGTGGATTTTCCATCTCTGTGAAAGTGTGGAGTGGGGCTTTCTTCTCAGATTTCCTTTTTAAAAAGAAAACAAACTTGTTCTCTGTAATTTTTAAAGTTTCCTTTTTTTGTAGTTATTCTTTCCATTTACTTTGTTATATTTGTTGTGTATATTGTTGGCTTTCCTACGCTTACTTCATTCTACATCAGCTCATGTAGGTTTGTCTATGCTTCTCTCAGTTCATCACATTAGCTATTTCTTAAAACACAGTAATATTCAGTTACATTCACTAACAACCATTTCTTTAGCCATTTCTCAATCAATGGTATCTACTCTCTGCCCAATCCTTCGTGGTTACAAAAAATCCTGCTATAAATATTTTGTTATAAATGGGGATTGTCTTTTTATTGGTCATTTCTTTGAAGTCTAAGTCTAGTGGTAGAAGCAATGGGTCAAAGGATACGGGCATTTTAACCAATTGATTTGCACGGTGTAAAGTTTCTTTACAAAATGATCATAATGGTTCATAGCCTTAACAATGTGCTCATAAGTTTGTTTTCTCCAAACCTTTCCAGCGCTGATCGATCCCATCTTTTGCATCCTTGACAACTTTCAGAGTGTGATGTGAAACTTCAGGATTATTTTGATTTGCATTTCTCTTTTAGTGATTTCAAGCATTTTTATATGGTTGTTACTAGTTTGTAATTCTTAAGAGCTACTTGTTTATATTATTTAACCACATATCTATTGAGGAATGTGTGTGTGTATATATGTCTGCATGTATGTGTGTGCAAATGCACATATATACATACATATATGGATGGATGGATATGTATATATACACATGTGTATATATGTGTTTATGTATGTATATATAAATATATATGAGTGTGCACATATACCCACAATACATATATGTGTATACATATATACTAAATGAGCACATACATATATATTAATTTTTTATAAGTCATGGATACCAAACACTTTTCTGATCAATCTGATACAAAGATTCCCCCATCCCCACACAGCCACTTTCCTTCTTCAAGGTACATGATTATTTTTAATAAACCACAAGTTTTATTGCAATGTGACCAACTTTGTGTGGGAGCAGAGTTTGATCTCAAAAACAATGATCCACATAAGGCTCTATGTTATACAGAAACTGCTATTATAACTAGATCATTCAAAATAACTTTAATGTTGCAAGATTCATATGTTAAACACATAACTCCTACTCCTGTTCTGTAGAGTACATTCAATGGAAAATATAATGAAATTAACAACTACTTCATTTAGGAAGATCTGTAGATAAGGAATGAACACTGAAGTAATACAATAATTTGATGACACTCATGACAACTTAATTGGCATACCTTTTTTGATGGGGACAACGTTATTGTAGAAAAGTGCTTTTAATGAACAGTAAGCATATATATATATATATATATATATATATATATATATATATACATAAATGTGGGGGGTATGCTAAATGTGTGTGTGCAGAAGCTTTTGAGTTTCATGTAATGAAAGCTATCTTTCCCAATTGCTTCTATGCCTTGTTCAGTTAAGAATACCTCTCCTTCTGGGGGTCAAAATGGTGGAGTAGACAGAAAAGCATCACAACTCTCCTATGTTCACCTCCAAGCAACCACAAAATAGCACTACAAAACAAATTTTGGAACAACAGAAGCAGCAAAAAAACAGGGTGAAATAATCTTTGAGCCCAAGAAACTTGGAAGATTAAAAGAAAAGTTTGTTTCCCTCAGGTAAAAAGGGAACACAATCCAGGACAGGAAGTATCCCAGAAAATCTATTATAGACACTGAGGCCCACCGCAGTGGAATAGGCAAACACCAACAACAGCCACAACCCCCAACACACACACACACACACACACACACACACACACACACACACACACCTGGGGAATGGGCAGGCTCCATACCTGAGAACTACCATGTGCTTCAGCACAGCCCTGGGCAAACAGGCAGTGACCAGCTGCCAGACAGTCATGTCTTTCAGTGTAGCCCTGAGGTCAATACACACCATACACCAACACTAGGACCCCAGCACAGTACTAGGTAAGCTTCCAGACCCCTATGCCCTATGGCATTCAGCAGCACCAGCTACCCTACATGCCACCCCCTCAACACATCAATAGACACGATGGTCCCCCAGGTGGTTCAGGGTAATATTAGTGCACCACTAGGTAAACAACCAGGGCCTACAGACTCTGACACAAGACACCTGAGACAGAGCCCCTTTCATCCTGGGCATAGAGCTTAGATTTAAAAGAAAGGGAAAAGCCCCCCCCCCACAAAAAACTGTGTGAGTAAAAAGCAATTTTAAATATCTGACCATAGAAAGTAAGGCAGAAGATGGCACAAACTCAGAAGAGGACAATAAG
The DNA here is from genome assembly GCA_028658325.1 of Potorous gilbertii. Taxonomy (NCBI): domain Eukaryota; kingdom Metazoa; phylum Chordata; class Mammalia; order Diprotodontia; family Potoroidae; genus Potorous; species Potorous gilbertii. The sequence continues at coordinate 153,345,600 of CM053772.1, forward strand.
GTACAAACACCCATGGGCAAAACTCCAAAGAAAAATAGGAAGTGGTCTCAGGTCCAGAAAGAACTCATGGAAGAGTTCATAAAGGAGATTAAAATTCATGAGAAAGGTAGAAGAAAAAATCATAAAAGAAATGAGAGTTTTGTAAGAGATTATGAAAAAAGAGTCAACAGCTTGGAAAACTGCTTAAAAAGTAGAATTTGACAAATGGAACAGGAAGCTCAAAAGCTAAGGAAAACAAACACCTTCAAAGAGAATTGGGCAACTGGAAGTCAAAGACTTCACGAGACATTAAGAATCAATCAAATGTGGAACAAAGATAAAGTAAGACAGGGACTCACTTGAGCTCTCCCCCAAAACCCTCCAAATACCTTTAAAAATGATTCTAAACAAATTCTAGGACCCACAAAAAGATAGAGTGAAGCAAATTTCCAGACCAAGACAACTAGGAAGGTCAACAGGAAAGGTCTGTTGCTGGTACTGGGGTGAGAGGGAAATGCAGTCCAGCAAACGCCATTCCAGGGCACACTGGGCCCCAGCAAACCCAGAGAAGACTTCAGGGTAACTGAGTCACTTGCAGCAATGGTAGTTTTCAGAACTCTCAGCCTACAGATGCCAAAGAAAACTTAGAAGGTCATCAAGAAAGGTCTGTCATTTCTGGGTGAGAGTAGAGCTGCAGTCCAGCACAGGTTATATTAGCATAGCCTCAGCCCCAACAAACCAGGAGCAGGCCTTGGGAATGACTGAATCAGCAATGACAGCAGCTGCTTCCAGAACTCTCATCCCACAGATAATATGGGGGTCAGCCAGCAGGTCAGGAGATTACAGATATATTTTGGTAGCACAGCACTGAGGGGGGACTCTGTCACTTTGCTTATATTTAGATCCAGGTCACAGTCCAGGGTAAAGGATTACTAACATAGCAGAGCTTGTGACTACAGTGGAGGGGGAATCTTCCTCATAGAAAAGAGTACTTGTGGTCGCTCACAGACCACAAGTCTATCAAGTGATAGACTAAGAAAATCAGCCAAAAAAAAAAAAAAAGAAAACTCTGACTATGGAAAGTTATTATGATGACAAGGAACATCAAACCACATACCCAGAAGACAACAAAGTCAAAACATCTACATCCAAAGGCTCCAAGAAAAATATGAATTGGTCTCAGGACATGGAAGAACTCAAAAAGGATTTTGAAAATCAAGTAAGAGAGGTAGAGGAAAAATTGAAAAAAGAAATGAGAGTGACACCGGAAAATCATGAAAAATGAGTCAATAGTTTGGTAAATGAGATACACAACAAAATACTGAAGAAAATAACACTTTAAAAAATAGACTAGACCAAATGTTTCAAAAAGCCAATGAGAAGAAGAATGCCTTAAAAAAGAGAATTAACCAAATGGAAAAGAAGGTACAGAGACTCACTGAAGAAAATAATTCCTTTAAAAATTAGAATGGAATGAGTGGAAGCTAATAACTTTATGAGAAATCAAGAAACAATAAAACAAAACCAAAAGAATAAAAGAAGTGGAAGACACTGTGAAATATCTTCATGGAAAAAGAATTGACCTGAAAAATAGATTCAGGACAGACAATTTTAAAATTATTGGTCTAGTTGAAAGCCATGATCAAAAAATATCCTAGGCATCATCTTTCAAGAAATTATCAAAGAAAATTGCCCCAATGTTCTAGAACCAGAGAACAAAACAGAAATCAAAAGACTCCACCAATCATCTCCTGAAAGAGATCCCAAAATGAAAGCTTCCAAGAATATTATAGTCAAATTCCATAATTCCCAGGTGTAGCAGCAAGCACCCTGATACAATGAGGGTGGCCTGCTGGCACAGTTTCTTAGATCTGCTTTTCTAAAAGAAAAGCAACTTTTGAGGTGCCAACAATTTTCTTTAATTACATTTACCAACAGAGAAAATAAAAGCAAAGAAATAAAGATCAACAGACAGGTCTTCTAACCATCTGACTAACCATAAGCAACAAATATATCACAGGTCAACAGACATATCCAATTTTCTGACCATTACATACATACCATTACAGAGTCTCATTTGACACATGACCCTTCTTCCAAAGAGTAGGCCCCGAAAGTAAAACCTCACCTCAGAATATATATACACTTTTCAGAGCCAGAGGGCATCATGACCTTTGTGACCCAGTGCCTCATTATAAATTAAGAAAAGGTGTGGGCCTTCCTACAAAGCAAGCCTCCTCTAATCAAGTTTCCCTTAATGGGTTTCACATAAGGCCAATTAATGGGGGGGAAGATCTTTAACTTTCATTACATTAGATCAAGGAGAAAATATTACAAGCAGCCAGAAAGAAACAATTCAATTTTCATGGAGCCCCAGTCAAGATAACAGAAAATTTAGCAGCTTCTATTTTAAAGGATCAGAGGTCTTGGAATATGATATTCTAAAGGGCAAAGGAGCTAGGATCACCTACCCAGCAAAATAAGTATAGTCCTTCAGGGGAAAAAATGGACATTCAATGAGATAGAGGACTTTCAAGCATTTTTGATGAAAAGACCAGAGTTAAATGGAAAATTTGACTTTTAAATATAAAACTCAAGAGAAACATAGAAAGTTAAACAGGAAAGAGAAATCATAAGGGACTTGATAAAGTTAAACTGTTTACATTCTTACATGAGAAGATGATATTTGTAACACATCAGTCCTTTCTCATTACTAGGGAAGTTAAAAGGATACAGGTGTGAGTTGAATATGAAGGGATGATGTCTAAAAAAATAAAATTGAGGGTGAGAGAGGAATGCAATTGGAGAAAGAGAAAGGGAGAAGCAGAATGTGATAAACTATCTCACATAAAATAGTCAAGAAGAAGCTTTTACAACGGAATGGAAGGGGGGAAGTGAGAGACAGTGGGTGATTCTTACTCTCATCAAAACTGGTAAAAAGAGGGAATAATATATTCAATTAGTTACAGAAATATCTTACAAGAAAGTAGAAAGGGAAGAAGATAAGAAAAGGGAGGGAGGGGTGATAGAAGCAAAGGCATTTGAGGGGAGAGGGTAGTCGGAAGCAAAACATTTTTGAGAAGGGACAGGGTGAAAGGAGAGAGAGAATAAAATAAATGGGGCAGTGGGATAGGATGGCAGGAAATACTAGAAATAGTAACTGTGAAAATAAATTGAAGCAACTTTGTCTGATAAAGGCTTTATTTCTCAAACATGCAAAGAACTGAGTCAAATTTATAAAAGTAAGAGCCATTCTCCAATTGATAAATGCTCAAATGATATGATCAGGTTTTAGGTGAAGTAACCAAAGCTAACTATAGCCATATTTGAAAATAAGTCACTATTGATTGGAGAAATACAAATTAAAATGATTCTGAGGTACTACCTCATACCTACTAAAAGTCATTAATGCATATTGGCAGAGTTGTGAACTGATTCAACTATTCCATAGGGCAATTTGGAACTATGCCCAAAGAGCTATAAAACAATGCATATGCTTTGATCTAGCAATGCCACTACTATGTCTGTATCCCAAAATAAATTTTTTAAAAAAGGAAAAGGACCTAAATATACAAAAATATCTATAGCATGTCATTTCTGGGGCAATGAATTAGAAATTGAGGAGATGTCCATCAATTGGGAAATGGCTGAACGAGTTATGGTCTGTAATTATGATGGAATACTGTTGTGCTATAAGAAAGGATGAACAGGATGGTCCCAGAAAAACCTGAATATACTTGCAAGAACTGATGCAAAGTGAAATGAGCAGCACCAGGAAAACATTGTACACAGTACAAGCATCATTGTGTGATGATCACCTCTGAAGTACTAAGCTCTTCTCAACACAATGATCCAAGATAAGTACAAAAGATTCACAAAATATTATTCACCTTCAGATAAAGAAGTGATGGATTCTGAATACATATTGAAATACAATTTTTTCACTTTATTCTTTTTTGTTTTATTCCTTGTGATCTCTCTTCTTTCATAACTGTTAATAATACTGAAATATGTTTTACATTATAGCACATGTATAACCTATATCAAATTGCCTGTCATTTTAAAAATAGAAGGGAGGGAGAAAAATCTGGATCTCAAAATCTTGTAAAGATGAATGCTAAAAATTCTCTTGAGAACTAATTGGGAAAAAATAAAATATTATAAAAAAAGAATACCTCTTGTAAAGCAATTTGGAGCTATGCCCCCCAAAGCTATAAACTTTATATGCCCTTTGATCCACAGATACCACAACTAGATCAAAGAAAGAGGGAAAGGACCCATATGTATACTCAAACTTCAAACCAGTATACCAAGAAGCACAAACTTAACTATGAATTTCTCATTTGGAATTCAAGACAATATAACTGCATCAAGAGGTCTTATGTCCTTTAGTCTTGTTTCTTAGCAAACAAAAGAAACAAACTAAATGTAGAAAAATGCAACGACCTAGTTGAATCTAGGGTCAATGATTAATAACCCTTTCTATTCCTTAAACAATGAGGTAGAGTAGGAAGTCAAGAAAAGCTGGAATAAAGTCCCACATCTGACACATACTGGTTGTGTGACCATGAATAAGTTACCAAACTCCTCCATCAATTCCCTAAGACTGTAAGTTGCAGAGAAGGCATTGTTCTGTATTGGTAGAGGAAGTTTCTTCATTGAATATTTCCTAATACCACTGAAATTATAGGTTCCAATCTCCTGTTCACACAGTATTGGAACAGTGTAACTATTGATCCTGTAAACTACTCAAGGCCAGATGATATTGTCAAGCCTTAAAAGTAATCAATCTAGTTGCTACCTTTAGTCATGGTACTGATCTCTTTTCTAATAACAGTTCTAAACATTACATTTTCTAATAGGCTTATCATTTCTGTCTGTTTTCTCCTCTGATTGAGTCTTGGGAGATCTTAGATAATAGTCATTTTATTCCCAAGAGGAGCTGGTTTCAAGACATGGATAAAGAGAAAAATGACAGCTAACTGAACCAGACAGCTACACAACTGCCAATATATGTCAGTAGTTATCATCAGTCTATGACCCTGTCAAACAAAGGGCACAAAGATTCTCACCAAACAGATGTATGTGACGTGGCAATAGAAGGGAAAGTCTTAAGACTGTCAATGTTAAGTAAATTACCATATATTGCCTCCTTAGCAATCTCATTGTAATATTAACTTGGAATTTTCTCCTGTGTTCTTTGTGTATAGGTCAGTTGTTAACGTTTGCCTATTTCTTTGATGAGTTAAATTCTTGCTATGAAATATTTACAGCCCTTTTGAGCAAACGTGTTATGGTATCATATTTGTATTTATCCCAAGCAGCAAAAAATAGGGAAATATCTTCCAATATAGTAATCTATCATTTAAGAGAACTTCTTCCCCAATAAAAAACAAACACAACTTCCATCCTGGCAAAGGCAGGGTGCATCTGAATGTTTTTAAAGGGCAGAATTACATGCACTACTTTTTCTTTAAAGATTGGTATTCTCCCAAAGGACACAAGAAAATATTTTATAATAATCTTTCTTTTATTCTCTTAAAAAAGAGTTTCAAAACATCCTCAGCTGCATAGTTAATAATTAAGGGACTGCCCAGTCTCCATTTTTGTAAGTTATCTTTTGGGCCTGGAAGACTTTTAGAAGTGTTATAAGCAAAAAAAAATTGTTAACAATAAAAATTCACATTTATAAAGTGCACTATGAGGTAAGTAGTATATAATCATTCCCACTTTGCAGATGGTGAAACTGAGGCTCTTAGGTAGCAACTTAGGTAGAAGTTGTTATAGCTAGGATTTGAATCAAGATCATCATGTCTCTAGATTCAAGGAAATTTCTACTATATTAATCTACTTCCCTATGAAATATTGAGTTTCAGGGGGCAGAGCCAAGATGGTGGAATAACAGCCTGGAATTTCTAGAGCTTTCCCCCCCAAACCCAGGAAAACGCCTGTAAAAATGTCTCTAAACAAATTCTGGAGCTACAGAACCCACAAAATGACAGAATGAACCAAATCTCCAGCCCAAGACAGTTTGGAAGGTTGATAGAAAGTGTCTATTGCACCGTGCTAGTACCTGAGCACATCACAGCATGAGCTGTGCCAAAACAGACAGCATCTGAGGAGTCCTTGTGGGGACTTAATCTCATGCCTGCAATGGTTTCCAGACTTCACAACCCCAAAACACTGAGGATAAATTGGAAGATCAGTGGAAAAAACCTGTGGGACTTGTGTGAGAGAGGAGAGTGATCAGGCTCCAGCCCCAGGGCAGAAGAGAGGGTGGGGGAGGAGGAACCTGAGGCAGCCACAGCAGCAGCAGGGGCAGCTGCAGTCACTGTTTCTGGAACACTAGATCCACAGATTGTGGAGGGGAGAATGAACATATGAGAGTATATCCCCACCCCCACTTGAAGCAGAAGACTACCCTGACAAAGAGCTCAAAAGTCAAGAAAATGACCAGGGAAATCAGCAAAAACCAGAAAAAGAGTCAGAATACAGAATCTTTCTTTGGTGACAAGGAAAAGCAAAACATGCAAACAGATGATAACAAAGTCAAAGCTCCTCCATCCAAAGCTTCCAAGAAAAATATGAATTGGTCTCAGGCTGTGGAAGAACTCAAAAAGGATTTTGAAAATCAAGTAAGAGAAGTAGAGCAAAATTTGGGAAAAGAAATGAGAATGAAGCAAGAAAATAATGAAAAACAAGTCAAAAATGCTGAAGAAAATAATACTTTAAAAAACAGACTAATCCAAATGACAAGAGATCCAAAAAGTCAATTAGGAAAAGAATATCCTAAAAATCTGAATTGGCCAGATAAGAAAGGAGATCCAAAAGCTCACTGAAAAAAACTCCTTAAAGATTAGAATTGAGCAGATGGAAGTTAATGACACTAGAAAAAATAAAGAAATTATAAAACAAAACCAAAGAAATGAAAAAATTGTGACTGAGGAAATCAAGGAATGCTTTGCAAATAAAGTAATTTTTTAACCTTGAAGGAGTAGGATTTCAGCAAGCCCGAATGGGAGAAGGGAATTTCAGATGTCGAAAGTGTAAAGTGGGGGGATGGAGCCAAGATGGTAGAGTAGAAAGATGCATATACT
>CM053772.1:153353175-153456816 GCA_028658325.1 Potorous gilbertii
ATGAAAAACTGTCTTTTTCATATTATGGACAGATCAATATGGTAACCAAATTAGGGTGACCAAACTCGCTATTGCAATTGGAATAAGGGCTTCATGAGTTTGAGGAATTTAAAAATCAGGAGACATGACAATGTTTCTTTTCCTTTTCATTTCATTTAGCAGTAAATGTGTCTTTAAATGCATGGGGCAGCCGGGTGGTGCAATGGATAGAGATCTGGGTTGGAATCAGGAAGATCTTAGTTCAAATCCTGCATTGGTCACTACTAGCTAACTCTAAGGGGACACTCAAATGCTTTATAATGAATCTTAGTGTATCTAGCACTCAACTGTGAGTTAAGCCTGCAGTGCTAGGAATGTAGATTTGAAAAGTTATTTTGAGAACCAGACTTCCCCATTCTCAACCCCAGATTAATGTATGTATAAAGTTTAAGTGATTCCATGGGCTATCACATGGTGTTGTGAGCTGATGGCAAAGTAGTGAGCTCTTGTTTGTGAACCAGTAATGTAGACCCCAAAAGCCCTACTGTGATTCTGTTTTGTGCCAAGCATTCAATAATCCCTGAATTTAACACTTTGCAAAGGTTGCAGGGAAAAAACAAGTCAGGGTCGGTGAAACTTACAATTACGCAAAGCTTTCCACAATATCTGATTTCTGTCTTCCAAGCTATTTTCTTATTTTAAGGAGGAAGATATAATATGGTTTTGTTTCTTAGAATTGTGTAACTACAAAATATTATCCCTTTCACATTGAAAAATGCAGATGAATTAGTATTGCTTGCTACAGAACATATAGGTGCAAACACACATATACGCATATATTCATTGTGCTTTTTTCATGTATGGGAAGGTTATTTCTCTTCCCCTATGCAATATGAATTAACATTTCACATCTTGAGCTCCAAGAGAAAGACCATAAAAAACATGAGGCCTTTGCTTATCATCTGAGAGAATAACCCAAGGTCATTCTCTAAGAAACTGTAATTATTGTAATATACCTTGTAAGTGTTCATTGTCTTTAGCCTTTTGCCCTCATCTTTAAACGGAGCCAAGAAGTGCATCCTTTTGCCCAACAACTTCATCGAGAAGATGCCCATCTGGGCACAGATGGACAGATATGGCAGTGTGGCCAAAAAAAGGATAATAAACTTCCTAGGTCTTCTAGGCCCTTAGAACCTGACCACCCCTGGATGGTGGGAGACCCTACTTCACTACTATTAGGGAACTAAGGAGTTAGTACTGCCAGCCAAAGAGGGAAAGAAAAGGAAAGAAAAGTGTGCATTATTGCTAGACTGCGGGTGTGCCTTGGTGTGACATCTAGCCATTACTTCTCAGAGTCGCAAGCATAATACGTTCTATTCTATGGACCTGAGTATTAGGCAGTGCATGCTATTGTGCAGGACACAAGAAAAGTGCTAATTCATTATCACAGACAGGCATTGACACTGGTGCTAATAACTTCTTTCATAACCAGTCTGCAGCTGCTAGGCAGCTCAATAGATAAAGCTCAGGAAAAGTTGAGTTCAAATACCATCCCAAACATTCACTAGTTCTGTGACTCTGGGCAAGTCACCTAAGCTTTTTCTGCCTCAATTTCTTCATCTGCAAAATGAGATTGTAACAGCACCTATTCCTAGATTTATTGTGAGAATTAAAATGAGATAGTGTGTAAAGCATTCTATAAACCTTAAAATACTATATAAATGTTAGAAATTAATTAATGCTGTATTTTGATTACATTCCAAATACTCCTAGTTCATATGAATTGGGTTACTTTCAAGTCACGCTTTATATATCTTCATACATTTGTTTAGGAGACATAAAAGTAAGCACTGCCAAGTTAATTGGGAGTAAAAACTGTTGGTAAAAAGTTTAAATGAATTTGGGATCAACTCACCCCTTAATAAACTGGTACAAAATTACTGTCATCCCATTTGGCAGAGAGGTTTATGGGTGGAAGAGGGATATAATACCCACATGTAGGGAAATGGTTTAAATAGCTCAACTCATAATCTATTGTAAAAGTACACAAAATTCAGGCAGGCTTTTAATCATGGTTAACCTGAGTCTTTTTAAATCCAAAAGCCAGTTTTCTAATTATCATATTAAGAGGACTGCTAAAGTGTGCAGTCAAATGTGAGAACATGCCTGATTTATTAAATTATATTGTCTGAAAATTAATAAAGTCCCTACCTGCTCTCACAGAAATTTCTCCATAGAATTCGCTCAGAACTCCCAAGACCTTTTGTACTTTGGCCAAAACCAATTAAACTTATGACACATCAGACTGGGAATATTAGACTATCATTTGCCTGAGGGAGGGGACACCACGATCCTCCTCTTTTCCCCTTCACTGATGTTCCTACTGTTCAGTGTCTCCATTGGAGGACTTAGCATTACATCATCTACGAGATTAATCACCACAATCATTAAGTTTTGCCAAATCTCTGGGACCTTTCCCTGGCTGGGTAGGTAAGAATAACTTTCAGTAAGAGCTGTCTGGTACTCAAAACCACAGCTCTTGACAATAACAGTTGCAGAAAACAAAACCAAGGAGCAAAGAGAAAAAATATGCCTCAGACTAGGTACTTTATAAGCATAACATACAAATCATAAGTTAGAATAATGGAAAATTAACCCAAACAGATGGTTGCCAGCATGCAAGAATTAACTTAAATTGGTTCTAAACATAAAATAGACCAAAATATAATTTTGCTCTGAAATACAATAACTTGTCACAATCTGGGGCATGGCTCACAAAAGGAGAGACATACTGATATATTTCTGCATTCTACAAATTCTATCCCTGTCATGATAAGTGCTTCTGAGACAGGTTAGAAGGGAGAGTGCAGCAGGAGAACCCCATGGTTTTGTATTTGGCTACATCTGCTCATAAATAGCACAATACTCCCAAGTTAACCATGGGGGAGGCAAAGAGTGAAAGAAATCCCACCAGAATATTCAGCATATAATAAGCACTTATTAAGTCTTTACTATGTGCCAGGCACTAAACTGGGTGCTGGAGATATAAAGAAAGGCAAAAACCAGTCCTTGTTCTCAAGGAGCTCACAGTCTCCTGGGTAAGACAACATGCAAAGCATCATGTACATACAAGATATAGACAGTGTGGATGGGAGACAATCTCTCAGAGCACGCACTGACCTCACATTCTTGCACTCTGATCCAGCTGGACTGGCCTCTCTTTTCCTCATACACAACAGTCTATCTCCTGCCCCTGTGTCTTTGCACTGACCATTCTCCATGCCTAGAATGCACTCTCTCCTCACCTTTCCACTTCAGTCTTCATGACTTTTGTCTTCCCACTGGATTCTGATGACTCTAGAAGACAGAATGAGGCTGATGGCTTGGTGCAGCTCTGCCTTACTTAAATCCAAGTCACTTGAAAGTCAGGACATCATGTCTGTGATGTCAACAAAGGACAAACAAAATCGATTGAGTAATTCAATAAACATTTATTAATCTCCTACACGTCAGGCACTGTACTAAGTGCTGGGGACACAATTAATAAAAAAAGACTAAAGAAGGAAATCATACACCAAAGGAAGTAGGAAAGGATAGGGTGGGGAGACTGAAGGAGAGATGGAGGGTGGAACACCGGGGGAATCAGTGGGGGGGGGGGCGCATCTTGTTCTATGATGCTTACACCAAGGAGGGCAGCAGACATAAAGTGAAGCCTTGCCTCCTAGAATCCCTACTTTGCTTCAAGAGATAGTCTAAGTGCCATCTTCTACATGTAAACTTTCCTTATCCCCACACTGTTTGTATCCTCTTTCTCAAGCTAGTTCTTATTTTATGGCTTTGTATTTATCCTCCTTGTACTGTGTACATATATATTTGTTTTCCTATTATAATGTAAAATTCTTGAAAGTAAAGATTGTTTCATTATTTGTATCCCAGTGTCTGGTATGGTGCACATAGTAGGCACTTAATAAATGAATGTTGATTGATTTTTATCATCATTACTCATATTTTATTTGAGATTTTGAGATATTTATTTGAGATTTATGAAGCCCTGTCTCACAACAGTGAAAGGTGAGTAGTACCAGAATTATTACAGCCACTTTATAGATAAGGAAACAAGGCAATGGTTAATAATTGCTACTAGAAATAAATCTAAGGAGACATGAAAATGACCTGAAGGACTCGATTAGCAGACTATATAAGCATGCATGCAGGATGGGTACGATGAGAACAGGCAGACAGGGAAAAGCACTCCAGACAGACACATGAAGGAACTTAAAAGTGGGCGGTAATCAGAAAAGAGACGCTACTGAGGAATGAGATCAAGTTGAATAGGTAAGGTGGGACCAAACTGTCAAAGACCTAGAATATCAGAAAGAGATTATATATAATATACACATACATATATAAAAATAAATGAATAAAGACTAATTCTTTCAAATAACCTGAATAGGCTAGTAAAGTCAAATAGACAGGAGTTATTCTTGAAGTTGATGTTGAACTACAAATTTTCTACAATTATTTTCTTCATTCTATAATCAATAAACATTTATCAAATGCCCATTTAATGATAACTACTGTACTCACCATCATAGGAACTCTTCACCATGAAATACAGTATTCTTCTTCCTTTCTCCATGTAAAAATAATGTAATTATAACAGAATGATGTGAGGAGCTTAATGAATCACAGTATGAAAAGTCACAAAACACATCTCCTCACCAAGAAATCACTTCCCTTCCCTTCCAAAACATATGTTGGTCATAGACACGTTTCTAAAAATTGTACCCTCCCCAGCAAGGGATCCCCCTTTCATCTCAGGAACAGGGAAAGTTCTGGTCATGGAATAAAGAAGAAAGAGACAACCCTCTCAAAATGAGAAGAAGCTAGCATGCCTGTGTAATTAGTAGGTAAAAGGATGTGTGCATCTTCAAACATGTCTTGGGTATGAAATTCATCTAGTTCTATAGTGTAGCCCCCATAGCTGTGGGGAAGTTGAGTTTGAAGGGAGTGTTTGAAAATACTGCTTTTGAAATGCCTCATTTTGGATTTCGCTGCTTAAAATTATATTTCCATATAAATGGAAGCATCAGCAGGATGTTCTTTCCTATTTTTGTTTCCATGGAAATGAGTGTTTGATTAGGAGGAAAAGAGCTGAGGTCAAAGATTTAAGAACAGGTCCTGTGTAAACAAAGATGCTTTTTAAAACACCAATCTATTTTCATCCTAAATCCAAATTTTCCATACTATAAAATTAGTCAAAGGTGACAGATATCAAAATACACGTATCCTTCTTGGTCCATCTGTCATTTGACATCACAAGTTTTCTTGACTTGGGAGAATCATAAGTTCACTAGACTGGAAAGGACTTTCAGAATTCCTTCTATCATTCACATTACTTTACGGACGAAGGAACGAAGGGCCAGAGAAATTGAGTGACTTGCCTGAAGTCACATAGGTAGTAAAGAAAGGAAACTTCCATTCATTTTCACTGGAAGAAGAAGGGTAAATGGGGAAGACCTCAATTCATACAGTCGTCACCGAGTGCCTCATTGGCCCTTGTCTTTAAAGGGTTCTTTTATACATTCCTCAGATGGTAATAATCCCTTTCTTGAGGCATATTTTTCAATCAGTTCATCTGTCTTAGGAATAAAGGAAAACTTGGCCGCATTTTGAGGGAATTCAATATATACAGAAATAAAAGGAGGAGAAACAATGAACCTAAATCTTAATGACTGAATCCGATTTTATACTCTTTAGATTTTGTACATGACACATTTTCGAAATAATGGGTCCTCAGTTATGTGGCACTTTTTTATCCCCATACATCACCTACAACTAAACAATTTCTATAAAACACCAGGGTATTAGTCGATGACTAACTCTGTGTTGTCTTGACTCTGCCAAGGCCAGAACTTTTGCCATCAATTTTCATATATTTTGCCTCATAATGGGATTTTTCATGCAAAGGCACAAATTACAGTTCCATTATTTTTTGTTACCATTTCAATTCTGGTAAAAAAAAAATCTCCCAATTTCTATTCATGAAGCCAATCTAGGAAAAAAAATCATAGTTCCACTTGATGCCCACACATTTGTAAAACGTAATGAATGAAAACTCAATCACAAATGCTGCATCAAACAAGAATGACAGTGTTTATTGTTATTAGACATGAACAAATATTCTTCTCCCAATGACTTTTCTTTAATGATAGATGTGTGCAAAACTTAATATGGGGAAGAGAATTGGAAACAGAGCCAGAAGGTGTAGGTTCAAATTCCAATTCTATTATAGAGTTGTATGACTTTCCCAAGATCATTCTCCTTTCTGGGGTTCCTCTGTAAAATGGGAAGGTGAGGGCAGGGTTGAGTAAGACAGGTCTCTAAATTCTCTTCTAATTTATATGAACTGATACAGAGAAAAGGATGCAGAACTACAGGACCAACAAACAAGAATACAATCACATGAATGAAGAGAACACTAAAAGAAATCCAAATTCTGAGTAACTGCATGACCAACTGTGGTCCCAGAAACATAATGAAATATACTTCCTTCCTCTTAGCAAAGGTATGGAGGAATATAAAGACAGAATGCTGCTTGTCTTTGGTGTCAAAGATGGACTGTCCACCTTTATCAGTTATTTTTGCTAAACTATAGATGGTGCAGTAGATAGAACACCTGGAGTCAGGAAGATCTGAGTTCAAATCTGACTTTAGTCACTTATTAGCTGTGTGACCCTGGGCATGTCACTTTACTCTGTTTCCCTTGGTAAAATGAGCTGGAAAGGGAAATGGCAAACGTCTCTAATATTTTTGCCAAGAAAACCCTAAATGGAGTCACAAGGAGCGGGACACAATTGAAATGACTGAACAACAAAAAAACTAATATTTTTCCTTATTACAAGGGAAATTTGGATTTTGGATATTTGATAATAATAAATATTTCATTATTTATGGAAATGACTATGAGGCAAAAAACAAAAGGCATCAACAAAACCGACAAAGGCCTTTCTTTCTATCCTATAATCTTATCATACTAAAATTTTTTGGCTTGCTTCAAGCATGAGCTTGGATCTTTCTAAATTTTGTATAGTTTTCACAAGGGTTTCCTGTAGCCAACTAGAATCAGCTCTTAAGTTTATGATTAAACTTCCACTGTGAGCATTTATACCTCAGAAACTGGCAAACACTAAAAAAAATGCAGATATATATATATACATACATACATACATATATGTATATTCAGAGAGAGAGAGAGACAGAGACATAGAGAGCAGTTATTAAAACATTTACTGACACATACTTTGGCTTTTCCAAACCAATCACCCTAGAATAAATCAGTATGAAAGCAATTGTTAAGAAGTCTATCCATACCTCCTCCATCTCTTTTCAAAGGTAGAAAAATAGGGATGTGGGAAACTGAGCATAGTGTCAATTTTGAGGTGCTTCTTGGGGTTTTAAAAAACATTTCCCCTCCTCTCCTTTATTCTTTGTTATATAAGATGAAGTCCTGGAAAAGTAGAAAGGAGGGATACATTGGGAAATGTAGGTGATATTAAGAAAACAAAAGATATCAATAAATTTTTATTTTAAAATATTTTTATGCATGACTGGATGGAAAAAGTATTTCAAGGTTAGTAAATTCTATTAGCAAAATTAATCAGCCAGTAATAAAGCACTTGGTTTAGGGTTTTGTGTGTCTTTTTTTAAAAGTCTCTTTCTAATGTAATAGAAATAAGTGACAGGGGAGATCAAGAAAGAAGAGAACAGGAGAACAGGAGGAGATAGTGATTAAACAACTAAGGAAGCTCCTATTGGTCACTAATAAACTGACATTCCACCTAGGGTCTGGAAAACATCTGGTATGTAAGGACAGAAAGCAAAAAGATGAGGAATGTCACTGATTCTCCAACAAGAGCTGGTTATGTGTAATTCTTAGAAACAAAGCAAATACATACCAGATCAAGCTCTGACTTGGGAACTAATCACAGAAAAAGGTGATGTCATGAAGGGACATGAAAAGTATGCATGAGCTCATGGATGTGATTTTCTGCCACAACAAAGCATCAGTACAACTAATTTTATGACCTTTGGGGAATTTAAGCTCCTTCAAAGTTAAAAAAAAGTTTTCATTTATGGTCAGTCCATAACAGGCATCATATACTACGCTGAAAGGTCTTAGGTGCCAGCACCCACTTTGGAGAGTACTTCCAAGATTATTCCTAATCGTCTTCCTCATAATAGCTCACATTCATGTAGCCCTTTAAAATTTGAAAATACTTCGCACCCTTCTCATTTGATCCTCACATCACCTCTATGAGATAGGAGCTATTATTATTCACATTTTACAGTGGAGGAAACGGAGGCCCAGAGAAATTAAGTAATTTGCTCCTTATCACAATACTCATATATATCAGAGAATGGATTCAAACCTGGTTCGACCTACTGTGAAGTCCAGAACTCTATTACACTATGCTGCTTCTCATTTTATTCCTTCTTGTCTTCCAAAGAAACACCAGAACTTTTATCTTATGACTCTCCTACCTCAAATTCTCCATTGAAAAATCTCTTACCTGATACCTTAAGCTACTAGTAGGATGTGCTCTTTCAACAAATGATGGATCTCCAAAGGAAATCCCTAAGCATTTAAGAGCAATAAGTAAAGGTAAGCAGGATAAACATTTAGCTGCCCGGAGGAAAGTTAGATGGCATCACCTTCTCAGAAAAGGGCTCCAAGCTTTCTTCATCCCCACTGAAGGAATAGTGATGCCCTCTAGCACAGCATTTTACATACCCTCTTTCATTCCTTCCCCAAGACACAGACTGTTCAGCTTTTCCTAGGAGCACAGATTTAGCCTTCAAAAGGACCTCAGTGACCACTGTGTTCCTAGCTGGGAACAAAAGATGCCTAAACCGAAATAATTTAGAAAGATGTTTAAGTCATCCATCGGAGGGGAGAGTGAAAATAAGTGGCTTGTTCCCCCACCCAGAACCTCTAAAAGTTATACATTATGTAGAGTTCAGACAAGGGAGGAAAGAAACAGCAGCTGATTGGTTCATACATAGTAAGTTTTCTAAATAAGGTGCCTAGATTAATTAAACCTTACATTGATTAATTAAAATGTACCTCTCAGAAATCTAGAAATTACCTAGCACTTCCAAATGTAAATCTTTGGGTTCCCTGAAATTTTCTGCTGACAGAATGACCCAGTGTCCCAAAATAAGCATTAAACTAGTCCGGTGTCTAAACAACACTTGGCTAATTCTTTGTCATGCAAGGCTAGCTTCAAACTATGAAATAATAATATTTTCTACAATTTAGTATTTACTTATTTTACCTAAAAATCAATAATTAATAACCTTACCCACCAGGTCCAAAATCTTCACTTTATGGACGAAGACACTGAAGCTGAGATTTAAGCACCTAAGTAAATAAATGTCTTCCTGAGTTGAAATACAGTGCCCTTAGTCACCATTTCTAATAAATCTGCCAGGACTCTGATAAGTTGAAACATAAAGGCAAATTGATCAGAGGACCCCTGTTATTGACTGAATGAGCTTACCCAAATAACCTGATGTGATAATTGGCTGATTCAGGTTCCAAGACACTATTCTTAAAGGGACTGCCCCTTTCTTAAACTATAAAAGTGAGCTAACAGAAGAATTCATACTCCCTCTCTCTTGGACCTTGAGAAAGCGGTTAATGGGATTGTGTGGGACTCTGTAGGAAAATAAAGGATTCACTGAAATATTCAAGGATTGGCTTTATGACAACCCCAAATTAAAATCCCTTCCCAGGGAGCTAATGGGTTGTTTATGTTGCTTTAGGTGTTTCCATCTGTTTATTGAACTCTTTTATACTTTATGCATTTTCCATGAGCTTACATAAAGGTTGACCTGCGCCGAATATATATTTGTATCTTAAATTTCATACAGAATCTGGGATTCCCTTTACCCTCATCTGGGATTATCTAGATGTGAATTTTACCCTGAGTTTATTATATTTCCCTAGAACTACTTAAGGTGGAAACAGTGAGCTAAAAAGAATAAATGACCTTTAAGGACAGTATGGATAGGATCTCATCTACGTGAGCCCCCAGTCTTGGAGGAGACCTTAGCCATGGAGAACACAAAGGAGACCTTTGTGTGTTAGAACATGCTGGTGTCTTCAGTCACCTTTGTTAGTTTCTGACTTGGAAGACAGGTGGTGGCTGAGTGTGTGTGTGTGTGTGTGTGTGTGTGTGTGTGCGCGTGCATGTGTGTGTGTATGTGCATGTGCTTGTGTGTGTGTGTGTGCATGCATATGCACTTAATGATTGTGTAGTGGGCTGGCTGGACAGATGGTGAAGTGGGGGTATGGGCGCAGGAATGTCCCCAGCTGTGCTTCACCAAGTTCACATCTGTGTCACAGCCTGGAAAGGATTGAGTCACACTGCCTTTGGCTACCGTGAGTTGACAAATTAAAGGACTCCAGATCCCATTATACTGAGTTGGTACAGAGCCTTAGCCACCAAAGGGAAATGAGAAGCAGACTACAACGGAAAAGAGTTGGCTCTAATTAAATAGCACTTTGAAACTGCAAAAATGAAGGAGGCAGGAAAGGATGAAAGATAACACAAAAAAAATGTGGTGCTGGTTACTTTTGCTAAGAAGACGTGTTAAAAGGTTGTGTGCAGTTCAGATGATTGAACTTAATGGAATCATTGAAAAGTGAGGTCCAAAGCCTCTCATTATTTATATCAAATTCATTATTTGGGGGCCTCTTCTACCCTCAGGACCCAAACGTAGTGCTCTGTATTCACTGGAATCACCTTAACAAATGACAGAGGGCAGGGTCTGCAACATTAAGGAACACAACAAAGGGAAGATATATATTTCTTAATTTGGCAAAGCTTTGAACTCCAAGTGAGAGATGGGAAACAGTCTAGACTGAACTACTTACTAATGAGTGCAGCGAGTCTTTGAACCCATTTCTACTAATCAAAAAGAAGGAGGAATATGGAGGCCAGGGTAGGGAAACTTGCTCCAGGAATTGTCATTAAGGATCTAATGCCCAGTCTAACCGTAATTCCACAGGTGTCTGGCATGCTGGAAAAACAGTAGCTTTAATTCTAAGGAAATGCATTGTAGTGAATTTTAGCCCAGCAGAAATGATAAACTGGTGCATGAACACAACAGTACCTGATACCTTGAGCTTAAGAAATTGCTAGAATACAGCAGAATTTACTCCTAAATTCAATTGCAGAAAAATACAAGTAGACATCAGAAATGATAACCAGATAGGCATCAGAGCACAGTCTGAAGATCTGAAGGTTCTTGCTGAGAACCCAGGCCTACGACCATTCTTGTGATTCAGGAATACGGAAGCAGAGGGATTGATAATGGCAAAGAAAAGCTGCTGAATTATTAGGAAGGACAAGTGGGCTAAGGGAGGCCCACAGCTCCCAGACTAAACCAAGCTATTATTACACGGCAGAACACAGTGTGTCCCAGGGCTCAATTTCACCTTAACCAACAAAAATGTTTTCAGTTTTAAGTTATCCTATCTTGTTTCTGTAGCCAGATAATGAACCACTTGTCCCCAGCCTCAGCAGAGAAATGGAAGAATCCCTATGTAATCAGGCAGGTTCCTGTCTAGCAGGCCACTGTCACTTTGTCTGGTTAATTTTGCTAAATCATTTCTACAAGAGCAGAACTCCAAAGAGTCTTCAAAACATCTGGGGGCCATTTTTGCTCAATAAAATTAACTCTTAAAGAATGTTACAATGTGCGTTTCTTGAAACCTGGAATAAAATATAAAGGACAAAGCAAATGGAAAGAACAGCCATCACAAAACAAATGAAAATGAATGCTGCAAAATGACAAGGAATGATAAGACACCTCCCTGTATACTCCTTTGCAGAGGTGGGTGGGTGGAGGTTTAGGAAGCAAAGAGACTTTGTAGATAATGTCAGAGTTCTAAAATATTTTGATGGATGACTGAATTTTTTCTCTTCTCTACTTTAAAAATTTGCTATAAGGGATGACTGGGAGAGGGAGGTAAGGGACAATACATGGAAATCTAAATTACATTAAAAAACCTGAAACATTATATATTTTTAAAAAGAATGGAAACTTCCTGAAAGTGGAAATTGTTTCAGTTTTGTCTCGGTCTCTCCAGGGCCTAGCCTAGTGTCTGGCACATAGTAGGCCTTTCATAGATACATGTTGATACATTGTTTCCCTTGCTCATTTTTGGTGGGGTACATAAGAGGCAATGACCAATAAAGAAAAACCAAATGGTTTCAATAAAACATTTTTTAAAATAGAATAAAACAGTGTTTATCCTCATCCCCAATCATCACTTTCACATTTGTTATCAAACCTCCAAGAAATTATAAACATTCTTTATCCACAAACTGTGCCATGGCTCTGACTCAAAATATCTTTAATTTAGGGATGGGAAGATGCCAGGGAGTTCAGCCTACTTACTAAGAGCCACAGAGCTGTTTATCCTCCATTCTCAAAGAACAAATGACATCGGGAGGGTGATGTCCTGACTTGCAAGTGAATTGGATTTAAGTGAGACAGAACTGCGCAGTCATCAGCCTCCCTCTCTCCTCCTCAGTCACTGGAGTCCAGGGGCAAGGCATAGGTCAAGCAAGGCAACTGGAAATGGCCCCGGATGCAGGGGGACATCATGGACTTTTTAAACTAAGGTCATTTCCAGGTCTCAGTTTGTCTTCAGCAACACCCATTCAGCGATGAGGGGGGAGGTAAGAATTCATCAGCCACACTAGTAGTAGCAGGATGTTTCCATTAGTAAGAAGTCCGACAGCTCTGTGGTCATTGGACGCAGAAGGGTGGAAGGGTGATTTCTGCTGTTCCTGGCATAGAGAGCAGCTGCAGCAATGATAGTTTCTGAAGCTACATCCTTTTATTAGCTCAAAAAACGCACACTCCTCCTTGTTCCTTCATTTTTTCAGATGCTAAGTATTACAAGAAAAGAATTGCTACAAAAATTCCTCTCTCCCCTCCAAATCCTACCCATCCTTCAGGTACTGTCTTAATTCACTTATCTAAAGAAAAATAAATATAATACATAGAATGAAATAAGTGATCATGTCCTGGTCCATGTTCTGTGCTGATTAGACCATCACTGGCATAATGTGCCAAATTTTGGATACTGTATTTTAAAAGGGACACGGGCAACCTGGAGCACATCCAAAGAATGATGGTGTGGATAGTGAGAGGACTCTGGAACATTCCATTGAGGACTGATTGGAGAAATGAAGAGAAGAGAAGACTTTGGGGGAAGAGAGCAGATAGGATAGCTGCTATCAAATATTTGAAAGTTGTTGATGAGATTTAACATTGTCTGCTTAAGCTCAGAGGGCAAAACTAAGATGAATGGTGGGAAATTATAGGGAAGGAGAAATCAGCATTGCTTAAGGAAATTTCCCTAACAATAATACTGATCCCAGAATGGAATGGGCTTCCTAGCCAAGGAGAGAGGAATATTTGCATAAAGAGTTCCTATAACTAGAAATCTTTAGCAGAAACTTGCTTTGGGGGGATGTTGTGAAGAGGATTCATAATTTGGTTTGGATGAGATTAGGGGAAGGGGAATAAACATTTCTAAAGCACCTATGGTATGCCAGGCACTTTAAAAATATCATCTCATTTGATGTTCACAACAACCCTGAGAGATAGATGTTAGTATCACCCCCATTTAACAGTTGAGGAAAAGTTACCACTGAGATCTCTTTTGTCTCACTCCGCTCAAATCTAAAAGGGAGACGGTAATAACAGAGCCTCTGTGGCTGTTGTAAAGGTTACTAATGAAGCCCAGGGAAGTCAGCAAGGGCCAGAATCAGGATCCGAATCCAGAGCTAGTGACGTTTCCTCTCCACCACATGACAGTCAAGCTAACTGGTCTACCATGGAAGGCATGTAGTAGGCTCTATTTAAATGCTTATTTTCCTCCTTTCCCTTCCCCATTCAATTCTACGATCTCACCCAGCTTCCTGGATTCCCCTAAGCCAACCTAGTCCTTTCTTTTCTCTGACTTCCTACAGTTTCTTATCTACATTTCCCTTTTAACAGTTGGTCACAGACTTTTTTTTGTATTGTTCCTTAATTGTTTCACCACAACTGTTTTCTTTCTCCAAAGGAGCCACATGTGCCTTAAGTGCCAAAACTGTTTTGTTCTTTTGCTTTCCTTGGGTCTCCCAGGGCACTTGTCACACCTGTATTGGAAACACAGTAAATGTTACACACAGTATTTGTAGAGATGAATTAACTTCACATAAATCCTATTCCTGGCTCTGTAGCTTCAGTAACAATACCCAGAGCTACAAAGTTTCCTTCCAAGATGCAAAGGCATTTTGCCAACGTCATCTCCTTTACTCTCATTAGTCTCCTGTGCCAGCTTTGTCATCTCCACCTTATATTTATAGAAATTGGGTCAGGGGAAAATGAACTGTCTTGGCCATATTTCAATTTTTTATAATTTATAAGCATATTTTAGAGTTGTCAAATAGTCAAGGAAGAATGGAACAGTCCCATTGTGGTTGAGAGGAAATATCAATGGCTCTAGAATCTATAGACCTGGGTTCCGGTCCTGCCTCTCACCCTGATTAACTTCTCTGAACCTCATTTTCCTCATCTGTAAAATGAAAGGGTTTTCCTGGATGGCCACTGAGGTCCCTTCCAGCACTAGATGGATGATCTAGGGTCATTTTTCTTTATTTAGATTGTATTTTAAGGAATTTTTAAAGTTTTAAAAAGAACATGCCAAAATCACGCTTAATTCAAATTAATCTCATTGATTTGAGTTCCCTCCAATGATACACACCACAATCCATCCATACCTGCCCATGTGGTGTGACTCTAGTTTGTGTTTTCCCAAGTTTGCCACAGGTGACCCACCCAACATGGCTGAGCATTCCTTCCTTTCTCTCAATGTCAGGAGGATACCACTGATGCATCATGGCTGTCTACCTGTTATTTCTCCCTCTCATCACATGAACAGCCCATCTTCTCTTCCAAGCATATAATTCCTTAATGACATCTTTCATTCCTGTTTTCCTGTAAGGTTCCTGACTGGTTATGTGCTGTAGCCTGTTCACACTTACCATGTCTTGTCTGTCACCTGCTATGTGGTTCAGTCCTTCATGTTCCATGCCATATTGCCACATAGAAAAAACAATAAAATGCAGCATCAAAACCAAACCATAATATTTTATAAATGAAACATTTGGATATATGACTATTGATAAAGATACAGTGCAAGCAAGCTGCCAGCAACTCCAGGTTCTGGCACTCTAAGGCAATGTCCTACCTGGAAAACCTTTATGAATAGGATGATGAGATAATAAATGTAAAGTACAAACCTTAAAATGGGGTGGTCTTTTCTCTGTGACCCCATTGAGATTTTCTTGGCAAATTTACTGGAAGAGGAAACTGAGATAAAGAAAGTTAAGTGACTTGCCCGGGGTCATGTTGCTAATAAGTATCTGAGACCGGATTTCTTCCTAGCTTGAAGTCCAGTACTTTATCCACTGTGTTACCTAGTCACCCAAAACTGGTAGTGCCACTTGAAGCTCTAATACATAAAATAGCAAGGCACCCCGGGGGTGGGGGGAGGGGGAAGTAGGAGAATGCAACCACAGCTACTCAACATCCAGAAAGAAAAATTCTGGCTGCCAAAATCCTTGGCATTGTCAAATGGCTCAACATCAGAAGCTGCTATGATTTTATCAGTGGAAATGACAATTTAAAAAGCGGCATTAACATTTAATTTGCTGTACCACCCTAAGGATGATGAGGCTTTTCTGACTTGTAGCTGAAATCTACCATATGTGCTGTCTCCCCCACCAGAATGTGACTTTCTTGGGAGCAGGGACTGTTTTACTACTGTTTTTATCCTTAATGTTTAACACAGTGCTCTGTACACTTTGCAGTTCAACAGCTTGAAAACTGCACTAAAATTTTTGGGACCCCTATACCAATGCTAACTGTCACTGCTGTTTTTATTGTGTTATTCAAAGACCATCATGGTCACCTACTCTGTGAAGCCTTCTTGAGATGGGAATCAGATAACCTATGTTTTTTTTTAATTAATTTGTTTTCAGTTTTCTACAATCACTTCCACAAGTCTTGGATTTTCTCCCCCTCCTTCCCTGAAACTGTACGCAATCTTATATGGGTTTTACATATACATTCTTATTAACCATATTTTCACATTAGTCATGTTGCTTAGAAAAATTAAAATGAATGGGAGAAGCCATGAGAACAAACAAAACAAAACATAACATAACACAAGAGAAAAGAACTTTATTCTGCGTTCTGATTTCATAGTTCTTTCTAGGGATGTGGATGGCATTTTGCCTCAAAATTCCTTTGGGAATGTTTTAGGCCCGTGCATTGCTGTGAAGGGCTAGGTCTACTAGAAACAATCCTCACACACTGTGGCTGTTACTGTGTACAATATTCTCCTGGTTCTCATTTCACTCAGCATCAGGCCATCATGGTCACCTCCTCTGTGAAGCCTTCTTGAGATGGGAATTAGATAACCGAGGTTCTATTCCTAACTCTGCCATTAAATTATTAGTCAATGACTTAGTCAAGTCATTGATTTCTCATGTCCTCAGATGCCTCATTTGTACAAAGAAAGGGTTCAGCCTAGAGGAATTCTAAGGTCTCTTCCAGATCACTTTTCTGTCTTCTCTTTGTAAAGAAATAAGCCTGGTTGACGGCTGTCTTGTTAGGGAATTAGCACATGCCAGAAGAGGCGGTCAGACAATTTGTTCTTTGTGCCTCTAGCAAATGTGTTGCAATGTGGACTCTCAAAGAAATTAGTCACCTGGTGTGAAGGGTCTGGGAGTCTGTTCAATAATTCAGCAAACACTCCTCAGAACTCTGAAATGCCACTAGGTAATTACTCACCCCAGTAGAGCCTCCTGAGGAGCGTGATTTTCCAGAGCACACTGACATCATTCTTGCTACCATTGCCCCAGGAGATAACTCTCAAGCAGACCTACTGACACAAGCCACGTCGCTCCATCATTTCAGTGTGTCTCTGTTTATCTGTCTTTCTACAACTGCAGGTAAAATCTTTCTCAAATCTTTCTCTTCTAGTTTTTTTTTCTTCCCTGAAATAAATTCTGATTGACATTCACCACAGCATCCCATGCCAGATCTGCCTGACCCTTCCACTGTGCCCTCTGGAACAAGCTGTCATCTTACACTCTTTCTTTTTCTCATCCCTTTCATCCTTCAGCATCCACTGGGTCCTCCTAATAACCCCTTTCTTTCTGGTACTGGTTGTAATTTCTTTCCTACCTTGACTCATTTATTGTCATACTAGAGTCAGAATTCTACTGGCTCTCCATGGACACTTCCTGACACCTCTTTCCACCATCATTCAACAACCTCTACTCCTTTCAAGTTCATTCAATCCAAATTTATCACTGCTCCAGATTCTGGTACCTCTTATCTACTGATGCTCAGGATGTTTTCCCTCCTTTCCCTGTGAGTTTAAAGATTAACTCACATTTTTCTCTCCACCCCAACTTCTTCCCCTAGGACATCACAACATACATGTTGATATTCCTTCAAACACCTCAAATCCCCTGTTCTTAACAATGTAGCTCAATCTATTAACTCTTCTTCCCCTACCCCCAATCTACATTCCAGAAAGCAGTGATACCTTAACCTTGTCATGAACCACAAGTTTTGCGCCTCCATGTCTAAATTTTCTTTATGTGATTGTAAGTTTGTTCTTCTATCTCTCTCTATGAACTGTGAAATTCTCTGCCAATAGATCAACTGAGTGTGAGGTTTTATTTCCATATCTTGAAACCTGTTCCTCATTTGGCACACAGTAAGCACTTAACAAGTGTTTAACTAACAAGCAGGTCTTTCACCTCTCTCTTCATCTGTAATGGGGGGGATCCTATCATACCTGTCACACCTACCTCCAGGGGTTACTCTAAGGGTCAAAGATTACATGTGTGTAGTGCTTCACAGAGCTTAAAATGTTATATAACTGACATTTATGTAACACTAACTACTTGGCCAGACACTGTGCCAAGTACAAACCTAAGAGGTAGTGCTATACTTATCCCCATTTTAGAGATGAGGTAACTGAGGCAAACAGAGGTTAAGTGACTTGACCAGAGTCACACAGCTAGTATCTATCTAAGTCTGGGTTTGAACTCAGGTCTTCCCAATTCCAGATCCAGTGCTCTAGTCATCTAGCTCCCCCTAACATAGTGTCTTTTTTTTTTAGCTAAGTATAAGCCCTCAGGAAGCATCCTCTACCCATGCAGATCAATACATACTCTGCAGCTTATAACCTTAGAGGATTGCTCAGATCACTGAGGAGTTAAGTGACTTTCCCAAGGTAACCCTGGTTGCCCTGAGTCCTGGGGTGCCTCTCCATTCCCTGAGCCAACCGTGTCCCTTCTCTAGCTGTCCTTGTTGTTCATGTTTTTCTTATTCTTGTACATGTTGAACTAGACAGTCTCTGGGGTCCCTCCCAAAGTCTGATATTCTATGAAATAGCTTCTCCAAGCTTCAAAAACTAAGACAGTAACACTCAGATTCCTCATCAGGCAGAGTTGTCATAATATGCAATAAAAAAATAGTAAGTGATTATTCTCCTTATTACCTGTTGCTGTGTAACCAGGGACCAGGGAAGCACATTCTCAGTTGTGTCCATTGTTTCAAAGGCACACCCTTGTGCCATTTTCCCATATCATGCCCAATAACACTCAGTGATTAGACTTTAGAAAAGCAATGTTTTGGGAGATCTCTGGAGAGAATTTAGATAATAGAGTCATTTATTTATATTTATGTCAAATGTTCAATTGCTTATCATTCCACACCTGATTGCATAAAACTCATACCAACTAAAATCTTTGCAAAATATATCTTTAAGCATATCTTGAATTTTTTAAAAATATGTTTAGTAAAACCCAAAAGACCTACGAGGGAACATGTAGTGCATATTTTAGACATTGGCATTTTAATAACTAAACTGTGGCATTCAACGGAATTTCATTTGGATTTCTACCTACTTAAATGATTGGGAAATTCCAGTAGGATTTCTTCTTGTGCTGCAATTTGGAAGGGGAAGTGTTACCAAGTGGCTACTTCTCCCCTTCCAAATGCTTCTCATGAGTCAACAATGCATATGTCCAAGTAGACTTCCACTCAAACCTATATACTAGGGGCATCTAGGTGGTATAGCAGATAGGGTGTCAAGGCTGGAGTCAAGAAGACTCATCTTCCCGTCTTTAGATCCAGCCTCAGATACTTACTATCTGTGTGACCTTGAACACATCCCTTAGCCAAATTTGCCTCAGTTTCCTCATCTGGAAAATGAGAAGGAAATGGCAAACCACTCCAAAATCTTTGCCAAGAAAACCTCAAATGAAGTCATAGAGTTGGACACCACTGAAAGCAACAATAACAAACATTTACTTCACCTATGATCTCCTTGACAGACTACTGACTACAGATAATATGAGATTTTATAATGGACTCTCTCTACTCCACATATCCCTCCAACTTGTCCTATCTGTGGTAACCATCAGCTTCTGGGGATAATTGGCATCTATTTGCCTGTGACATCAAATGTGGAAACCAGTCATATGTGCTTCTCCCCATCTGCTAGTCTTCTGGCACCTTATGGAATAAACAATTCTCTTATAAGGAAGGAAAGGAAAGCATTTATTTCATAAATACGATGTGCCAGGCACTGTGTTATGAGCTTTTTTGCAAATATTATATCAGTTGATCTTCTTAATAATACTGAAAGGTAGGTGATCATCCCCATTTGACAGCGGTTGACTTGCTCAGGGTTATACAGATAGGAAATATCTGAAGTCAGATCTGACCTCAGGACTTTCTGACTCCAGGCCCAGCACCACTTTCACTGAGTCATCTAGCTTTTTCTGTTTTGTGAGACAACTCAAAGGGATGTGCCCTGATCTGAAAGGAAGGGCACACAAATGATATGCCCTGGGTGCAGGGCCCATGGGAAGCCTTTGTTCCTCCTCTTACCCAAGGCCAGCTGACCCCCATCAGCTACATGGCAGATTTCCATTTGTCTCCTGAGTAACTGCCATCCTGAGGTGCCCTGAACCCCTCCTTCCTCCCATCTAGCCTCTATTGAGGATCTTTAGTCAAATGCCTTCCCTTATGGGAGGTAAAATGCCTCTGTGGCTAGCCTTCTTGGCCTTGCCTGACCCTTTTACAGAAATTTCTAAGTCTTTCCCTGAAATCAGTGGCAACAGAATGGAACATCAGCCTATAGTAGCTTATCTTTTTTAATGGCATTGCTTCTAAAATTATACTTATCAGTCAAATCCTCTGACTCTGTGAATTCTGTCATAATATCAGTCTAAAAACCAAAACCAAAAATAATAAATCTACAGCTTTTTTTGTAGAGGCAGGGAACTCTGGGTATAGAACTATTGACCTATTGTTTTTAAACTTTTTTCAAAAAAATCTTTGTTATAAGAGCTTGCTCTCTAGTAAAAGGAAAAGGATAAATTGAAAAATGAGGGTGACATAATAAAAGATATTTTCTTTAAAAACCACATGGTGTGGAAGGGCTTCCCAGTATAAGAATACATACACTCATAGGAATGTGAACTGACATATTATGGGGAGGGCGGTGGCATGAGAACAGAGGACCTGGAAGGGAGTAAACTAGATTGCCTTTAAGAAACTGCCAAGTTTTTTTAATGACTCCAAGTTTTCCAGGAAAATAAAGGCCTATTTTTTTTTAATATCAACTTTAAAAGAAAAATTTCTGCAAAGGGAAATTTACTTCAAAGATAAGAACAGAAGTACCAACATTTACCCTCAACGCCTGGGAGGAATACCTCTCCTATATTAGTAGATGGTGCAGGCAATAGAGCTCTGAGCCTGGGCCGGAAGACCTGAGTTCAAATCCTACCTCAGATACTTACTAGTTGTGTGACTCTGGGAAAGCCCCTTCACCAGTGGCTGCCTCAGTTTCTTTATCTGAAAACTGGGGGTAATAATAGCACCATCTCCCAAGGTTCTGAGGCCAAAATGAGATATTTATAAATATATAAATTATATTTATATTATGATATTTATTATATTATATTTATATTCTTATATTTATTATATATATTATATTTATATTATTATATATTATATTTATATTCTTATATTTATTATATATTATATTTATATTATTATATTTATTATATATTATATTTATATTATTATATATATTTACATAAATATATAAATAAATGAAAACCTTAAAACTCTATACAAAGATGCTATAATAAATTAAAAGCTCTATGTAAATATCTATAAAACTGGGTTAATAATAGCCCCTATATCCTAGTGTTGTGGAGAAGATAAAAGGAGATCATATTTAAAAAGCTCCTTGAAGGACAGCTAGGGGGAGCAGCGGATAGAACAATGGGCCTGGAGTCAGGAAGATTCATTTTTGTGAGTTCAAATCCAGCCTCAGACACTAGCTGTGTGACCCTGGGCAGGTCACTTACCCCGTTTAGATCAGTTTCTTCATCTGTAAAATGAGCTGGAGAAGAAAATGGCAAACTGCTCCATTGTCTTTACCAAAAAAACCCCAAAAGGGTCATGAAGAATCAGACACAACTGAAATGGCCAATAACAATGAGAAATGTGTCAGGCACTGTGCTATGCTCTAGAGAGACTAAAAGAGGAGCTCACTAGCTAATGTCACAAAATAATTGGGGTTTCCATCCCCCACCACAACATTCCTTATTTCCCCTGAATTGCAAGGAACAGGAACAGGTGGACTCCTCAAGGTCTTCTGGCAATCCTATCACACCCTTAATGGCATACCTGTGATTATAATTATGTATAAACTTATTTTCCTCCTTACCAAATTGTTAGCTATGTGAGAACAAGAACTATCTTTTTTACCCTGGAGCTCCCTTGGCACTGAAATGGTGCTTTGGAATATCGGTTAGACTCTTCATTTTCACTAGCTTTCTCTGATGCATGGAACTCTCTCCTCATCTCTGCCTCCCAGCCTTCCAACCCAGCTAAAATCCCCTTCCTACACGGGGCCTTTCCTCATTCCCCTCAGTGCTAGTGCCTGCCCTCTTTTGATTTTTCCCAACT
Organism: Potorous gilbertii; assembly: GCA_028658325.1. Lineage (NCBI taxonomy): Eukaryota > Metazoa > Chordata > Mammalia > Diprotodontia > Potoroidae > Potorous > Potorous gilbertii. The sequence continues at coordinate 153,375,301 of CM053772.1, forward strand.
TCTTCTGTATGTATTGCTTGTACACAATTGTTTGCATGTTGTCTTGCATTCTGCTGTAAGTTCTTTGAGAGTATGGACTAATTTTTGTTGTTGTTGGAGGTGGTGGTGGTTTGGGTTTGTTTGCCTTTCTTTATATCCAAAGAACTTAACACAATAATTGCACTTAGTAGGTGTTCCATGAATGCTTGTTGACTGACTAAACAAATTAATAAATGATGAGAGGAACACAATATCTGTGATAATAGAACAATCTTAGGGTTTAGGGTTCTTAACCTTTTTTGCATTATGGACCCAGAGGTTAACATGGCCCCAGATCAATTGCATCAGAAAGAAACTTAGCGGTTGATTACTTTATATTGAATCAGTACAAGTTGCACATTAAGGAAATTTTCATTTGAGAGCAAACAAACTTCAAGGTAAGCTGTTCTTGCAGTCAACCATATGGTCAGAAATGGCAGCCAAATAGCTAGTAGCAGAACCTTAGCTAGGAATTATTTCCCCTGGGACAATTTCATTTGAGATGAATGTCAGGATACAAGCTTTTTTTCTCCTAAAACATTTTGCTAATGGAAAGCACAGTATTATTCTTTGTTTTGAGGTATCATAGCATAGTACTGGAGGTATGAAATGCCCTCATGCACAAACTGTTCCAGGTATAAAGTTCCATAGAATCCGGGGCACATCTATCAGACACTCTCTGCATCCACTTTCAGAACCACTTGCCTAAGAAAATGACTTTTTTTTATTATACTATTACGGAAATGCTTGTTTTATCCCACAAATTAAAAATAAAATTAAAAACTTTAATTATATAAGGTTGGATTTAAACATTATAACATTTTTCTCTGAACAATGTAATAAATCATTTCCTACCAAATAATGTCTCTATTGAATAATGGTGGCAGAGCAGCTTCTGAGAGTGGGGAGTAAGGAATATGTCATCTTCTTATCTTGGTTCTCTATGCCAAAGCATGTGAGAAGGGGAACAGCCTGGCTTGGAGAAGGTGCAAGAAGATACAATCACAGGGGAAAATGAGATTTCAATGAACACCAGGAAGAAGGAAGGAATGTAGGGGGGAATTATTTAGAATGAGAGGGAGTCAATTACCAATGGAAAGGTGTTCCACTGGGCCAAGTGGAAGGCAAAGGGAAGACAGAGACTGGGATAACCAGAGCTGAGTTTCCCATGGAGGAAGGAAAGGATGAGTACTGGTGCCTGAGACAAAGCTCTTGCTTCCCCTGTGCTAGTTCTCAATCAAAATGGTAAACAACTGCTCATGATATGAAGATGAATATCACACGCAGTTATGCTTTCTTTCATAAAACACAAAAGCATCAAACATGCACCAAGACTATAAATAGAAACGACCTTTAATATCAGTATTTTGGCAGTACAGGATTTGGCTTTATAAATTGTCTTTCTAAACAGGTTTTAAACGTCTAAGACCTTGGCACATCTCCTGTTTCCCACTGAATATGATTCCATTGCCAGTAAATGAAAACATATTATCTGTAAACTTTCTCTATCTCTAGTCCAAATTTAATTTTTTACCTCTGTAAATTTGCAGTCAAGAAAAATTGTCATCAGGATACTTTAAAAGTTTTGCATTTTAGAAAGCATTTTCCTCTCAACTATTCCACAGGGTGGCTTCAGAAAACATAACAAATACTTAACAAATTGGTTTTGATTGATTGGTTATTGTGAACATTTTAGAGAAGGGGAAATTGAAGTCCCAAGAAAGAAAATGACTTGGCCAAGGTCTCACAGTTTGTGAGTTTCAGATGGAGGATTTGGTCCTGTGTTCTAATTCCACATCTAGACTTCCTTTCAGATCACCATGTAGTGGTGCACTATACTCTGAACATTAGATTATAGGATCATAGATTTAAATCTGGAATGGCCCTTAGAAGTCATCTTGTCCAATCCTCTCACTTTATAGATAAGGAAACTGAGTTCCTGATATGTTAAATAATTTTTCTCAAGATTACATAGGTAGTAAAAGGAGGGGAGGAAGTAGGATTTAAACTCAAGATCTCTAACTCATTCTTCATCTACTCTTCATCAGGGACCCACTCTCTCTGAGGCTTACCCTATGTGTTTACTTCTTAGCAGCTTCTGACAATCCAAAGGTCACCCTTGAGTGGCTATGTGCCCCCTCATAAAGTGGCACAGCACTCCCCTTCCTTTGGAGACTTCTGGGCTATGGCGGACCCAGCAGCAAGTGACCTTGACTATTGGTTTCATGAATAGAAGCATAGTGTCCAGATTGAAAGAGGTAATAATGCCCTATTAGACTCCATTGTGTACAAGAGTCAGTGATGAATTTTACACAAAGCATTTTACATTATCCAGAATAGGCCAATCACATTGCCAAGGGGATTCAAATCTATGCTTAGATGACTTGGTGGTTACAGGAACATTGGAAATCATCTCATCTTACCCCCTCATTTTTACGAAAGAAAAAACTAAAACTCATAGAGTTGAAGGGACCTGACTAAAATCTTACAGATAATATGTAGCAGAGTTAGGATTTAAACTAAGGTTTTCTCTCTCCAAATCAAGCATCTTTCCCACCATAAAAGGGATTAAGATGTTTCACCTAAAGAAAAGACTTTAAAGTAATATGATATCCATTTTTCATCAGTTTTCATGTTTGCCATATCGAAGAAGAATTTAAACTAATTGGGTTCCTGGGATACAACTAGAAGCAATTAATGGAAATTCCTGAAAGTCAGATTTCAGTTCAGCAAAAAGAAAAACAATTAAAGCTGTCCCCAAATGAAGTGTCTAAGGGTGCCCATCACTGTATGTCTTCAAGAGAAGGTTTGATGACCACTGCTCAGGGATGCTGTAGATAAAAGCTGATTTGGATTGGAATTGGAGTGGGTGGCCTCTGAGATTCCTTCCAACCCTTCATACGCTGATTCTATGACTTTAAGACTGAGAGGAGCTGAAGTATCACAGCCCAGGCCCAGTGGCCTTCTTGATCAGTGATATGTTAGGTATCCCTTCCTCAAGGTCCCATTCTCCCTATATGTCCCAAAGTTTACAAGGCACTCTTCTAGTTATCTCCCAACCAATTCTCATTAATACTTGAGCAGAATTTGTGAATTACCCAGGGATCTCAGTGCAGGACACTGCCTATCTTCATGCTAGGGGCAGATGTGTTCTCAGAAGCTCCTAATATTACTAGTCAAAAAGATCAAAACTATATTGTATTTGAAAGCTTATTCTTGGTGTCATGTCTCTCTCTAAGGGACAAAGGCTGATCATTTAAAAGTTAACAACTGTGAAAGACTTAAGAACTCTGATCAAGGCAATAACCAACCACAGTTGCAGAGGATCCATAATGAAGCCCACTAATGAGAGAGTGAGAGAAAGAGAGGAAGAAGAAGAAGAAGAAGAAGAAGAAGAAAAAGAGGAAGAGGAGAAGGAAAAGAATGAACAGAAGAAGGAGAAGATGATGATGATGATGATGATGATGATGATGACGATGATGGACTAACTCTGGAAAATTAGACACATTTTTAGGCAAGGCTAATGTAGAAATTTCCTTTGTTTAACTAGGCATACCTGCTACAAGCTTCTAATTTCTCTTTCTCTTCACCTCCTCTCCACCTCCGGCTACTGGGATACAGGGGCAGGAGAAAGAGAAAAAATGTTTGTTAATTGAAAAAAATTAAACCAAAGGGGACAAAAACAAATTACCATAATCAAAGAATCCCTATAAAAGACCAAATAATTATTCTTTCTTTAACATTGGATAATAGCAACGATGGATTCCAAATTGTGGCATTTCTAGTGGCTTGACCTTTATTCTGCAACATTAACAAGAGGACATATTCATCCTTAGCAACTCTCACCTCATCTTTGTGTGCTGCTTTGTCCTTGGGAGAAGTAGAATAAGTTTTCTTAAATTAATCACAAGTAGTTAACAGATCCCCAATTCAATGAAAAAGAATTTCTTGCACCTTATTTACTCAACTATCTAATGAATCATATTCTTATAAAATTTCAAATGCACATAGCAAGGTTATTGGGTTGTCTTTCTGCTACACAGATACATTTAATTCAATCAAAATGCTGCATTTAAAAATTTAGAAGCAACAGTTCAGACTTACTTATGAAATCTAAATAATAATATTCATCGTGGAAAGAGCATTGAACTTAGAGTTGGGAACAGGGGCTCAAACCCTAGTCTACCATTTATCAACTGGATGACCCTGCACAAATAATTTCTTCTTTCTGAGTTTTCAGATCTGGAAAATGAAGGAATTGTGTTTAATCAGCTTTTAAGATCCCTTCCAGTTCCAGTGTTCTAGAAATTGCTCATCCTTAGCTTGAACTTGGAATAAATTTTATCAAGCTTCAGTTTTCCCCTAAAAAAAAGAACCAACGTTTCCTGAAAATAAATTTAAACTAGTTCCTGATTGTGACACTAACCAGCCTTTATTGATTTGAGAAAAAAAGCCATAAAGCAACATTTTGGCTTTTAATTTCTGGAATGCTTCAATTGCTGGGCACATGTTTCTTTATGAAATTACTGTCAACTTTGACTTCTGACTAGGTTCCCTCTTTATAGTTAAACTTAGAATTTGACTAAGAGTTGTACAAAAACCTGACTGGCAGAAATTCACTGACCTGTGCTGACTGACTCATCAAACCTACTTTCTAGGCATGCAGTCTAGACATTTCTTGAAATCCTTTTTACCCATAGTGGGCATCCAAGTTTGCAAAATATTTATAAATATTTTTCTGGGTCATGAGCCACAATCCTATGGATAAGATGGCTTTTTTTCTCCTCCTAGAGTTGTGTATAGCCTCATTGACTCACAGGAGGTAGGAGAAAGTTTCAGAGTAGAGCTGAAGGGATCCAGGAAATGATTGTTGGAAAGACTGAGTAGATTGACAGATTATTGATCCAAGGTATTTGCCTCCAAGTTGAGTCCCCATTCCAGTTTTTCCCAATAAGCCTTATCTGTGATGAAATCATACCTGATGAGGAAAATACCTCTGCTAAAGCTGATTTCCACCTTCCCAGACTTGATATTCCTTCTTTCTCCCTTTGGTTGAACTTCTAACCTTCAAAGCCCAACTCAAATACCATCTCTGTCAAGAAGCTTTTGTGGATCCCCTTCAGTTAAATTTCTGATGAGATCTCACATACCACTTTGTTCTATAACTGAAAAAGCACTTACCATGAGTACCTGTAACATTGAGAGGCAGTATGGTAGAATGGGAAGAGTAACAGCTGTGATATGAGAATACTTGGGTTTCAATCTCGGCTCTAGTACTTACCATGGGACTCTGGGTGAGTAACCTCACATCTCTCAGAATTTGTTTTTTTCTCATTTGTAAATTGAGAGCTATGATAGAGAAAATTACTAAGCCCAAAATAGGAAAAGAACAGATGAATGAGTTTTTAAAAAGCATTTGTTAGGCTCTATGCACAAAGGATCAAGAAAACAAACAGAAAATTTAGGACAGGTCCTGCTCTCAAGAAGCTTACATTCAGAAAGATAGATGATAGATAGATAGATTGATAGATTGATAGATAAGTAGATAGATGGATAGATGGATGGAAATAGATGATAGATATATTAATAGACACAGACAGATTGACATAGACAGAGATAGAAGATAGACATGAGATAAATGCAAGATGGAAAGAAACTGTTTAGATGGATAGATAGATAGATAGATGAGATAGAGACAAAGAGACAGAAATAGAGAGGGTTAGAGAACATTTATCAGTCACTTTACTATTTTCCCCAAACTGTAATAAGTGCTGGGGATACAAATGCAAAGACATCATCTACTTTTAAGGAACTTACTTTCTAATGGAAGAATCAGATATATAAAGGGAAGAGAGGTATAGTGCTATATTCATACATACCATGGCCATGAATATCCTGGCACAATCCTGAATCATGAAATACCACAGACTCTCCACATAGAAGGCAGAACCAAAACATTTATTCAGACACCAGAAAGTCAAATCCATCATAGCAACAGAAATCTATACACAATAACAATGCAGAGAGCAACACCATTCCCAAGCCTTCCCCCTGCTAGATTTCTCACAAACCAGCTCCCTTAAACAAAATCACAAACAAGTTCCCACTCACTCTAGCCAACTGCCTGAATCCTTCCTAGCTCTGCAGTTCTGTCACTAACTTCCTCTCAATTTTGCTCTAGCTCTGCCTCTTCCTATTCTACTCATTCAGCAAACTCCTCCCACCATGGAACTCAGGCTTCCATGTGACCCAGAGAGGTCACATAACCCTATTAATGAATATGAAAGATGTCCCCATTTTAAATTACCATTACCTGCAGCTCCAAGATCTTTCTTATTCATCACCGAGGTCAGGTTTGGTGGGGCAACTGGTATCAACAGAACTTTAGCACTGATAACAGAAAATAAGCATATAAAACCTTATCTTAGGCAACTGATGTCCACAGAGCTTTACAAAATTAGCAGATAAAACAATATTTAGGGTGGGACTTGAGAACAAGCATCTCATCATTCCCCTTGAATGAATGGGGTCCAAAATCTTGGAGTAAGGGTCAAAGGTCTCTTCTATAGCTACTTCCTGTTTGACCATTTGACCATTTGAGGGGTTATTTCTTTAACTGGATATCAGTTCCAGGGGTGACACATCACAGTCAAGGACAAGGAGTATCATCTGGCTTAAGTGATCTGGTATCTGCAGGTGGATGGTATTAAACCTTCAGAAAACAAATCTGACAAAGAAGGAGAGCAAACAAAAAAGCCAAAAAGAAACAAGGAGAAAATAACCAGAAGCAGGGTAGATATAGGGTCAGCTGTGAAGCCACCATCACAGCCTCATTCACTGCTGTTTACTGTTTTCCAATTTGCAGTTTTGGGGTCATTCTGTCTAGAAGTATACTTTGTTTAATCTGAGCTGGGGCTGGCTAACCTCCCATTTTCCCTGTAGGTGTTAAGAACTTGGATACAATGTCAGGAAGATCTGCCAAGGCAGCTCCTACCTTCCTTCTCAATCTAAAATCAAGCCTATTTCCTGGATACATTTTATATAAATCATTAGGTGGAATGCCATCTATCCTTCCAAAATCTACCCCTGCTCTCAACAGAGCAGTAACAACTTTTTTCTTGGGGGTGGAGCCAAGGTGGCAGAATAGAAAGATGCACATACCCTATCTCTTCCCCCACAATCTGTAAAATACCTATAAAAAATGGCTCTAAACAAATTGTAGAGCAGCAGAAGCCACAAAACGACTGAATGAAAGAGATTTACAGCCCAAGGTAGCCTAGAAGACCGACAGGAAAGGTCTTTTATGCAGGGCACAGAGCAGAGTGCAACCCATGGAGCCCAGCCCAGCCCTGGCCTCTGGGCATCAGCAGGAATAGGCCTGGAACAGGCCTCAGGGGTGGAATCCCCAGCAGCAGCTGTGGTTCTCAAATCCCTCAACCCACAAATGCCAAATAAAGGTTCAAAGGTCAGTGAGAAAGCCTTTTCTTCTGGGTGATAAGGGAACTCAGACTGGCCCTGCTGGGCAGCAGCCACTGAAGCGGCAGCTTCCATTTCTGGAGTCCTCTGCTTTAAGTGCCTGGGGAAGTTAAGACACTGGCCTGAGTGTCAGTCCTGAGAGGCAGCCCTGTCCTCCACCTAAAACCCCTGGGGAAATTGAGCAGCTGATCAGAATTTTGGCCTTGAGCCTGGCCCTAGGGTGAGGAGGAGGAGTGCTGGTGGAGCTCTGGGCAGCTATGGAGAGGGAATTCTCCTACTCTACTACTTAAGATTCTGGGCAGAAATGTTTTTGGTTGCTCCCAGACCAGTGTGCAGGCCAGGAGAAGAGTAAACACCTCTCCCATGATTGTGCCACCTTGGAGGAACTGAGAACTTACAGGTCCCCAGAGTAAACCCTCCTCTTGACAAAGGACTCAAAAGTCAAGTAACTGGCTGGAAAAATGCCCAAAAAGGGAAAAAATTAGACTATAGAAGGTTACTTTCTTGGCGAACAGGTATTTCCTTCTACCCTTTCAGATGAGGAAGAACAATGCATACTGTCAGAGGAAGTCAAGGCTTTTGTATCCAATGCAAAATAAATATGCAATGGTCCCAGGCCATGGAAGAGCTCAAAAAGGATTTTGAAAATCAAGTAAGAGAGGTGGAGGAAAAATAGGGAAGAGAAATGAGAGCCAGGCAAGAATATCATGAAAAGTGAGTCAACAGTGTGCTAAAAGAGACCCAAAAAGATGCTGAAAAAATAACACCTTTAAAAATAAGCTAACTCAATTGGCAAAAGAGATCCAAAAAGCCAATGAAGAGAAGAATGCTTTAAGAAGCAGAATTAGCCAAATGGAAAAGAAGTTTCAAAAACTCACTGAAGAAAATAGTTCTTCAAAAATTAGAATGGAGCAGATGGAAGCCTTTATGAGACACCAAGAAATTACAAAACAAAACCCAAAGAATAAAAATAGAAGATAATGTGAAATATCTCATTGTAAAAACAACTGACCTGGAAAATGGATCCAGGAGAGATAATTTAAAAATTATGGGACTACTGAAAGCCATAATTAAAAAAAAGAGCCTAGACATCATCCTTTATGAAATTTTCAAGAAAAATCATTTCCTATTACAAGGTAATCATAGGTCTGGATCAAAATAAGGCAAAAACAAACACAAAACCATTTTATGGATGAGGAAATTGAGGCTCAGAAATGTCAGGCTACGTATCCACAGTTAGTGTCAAAGAAAGAATTTTAACCCAGATCTCTCCTGACTTCATGTCTAGAAGTCTTTCTTCTCTTCTACACTCTCTCTGCATCTAGGGAGCATTGAGATTTATTAAGTGCTTTCCTCAAACAACTCTAGGAAGTTGATAGTACAAGTCTTATTATCCTAATTTTACAAATAAGGAAACTGAGATTCAGAGTAGTGGATTGACTTGCCCAAAGTCCTACTCCCAATAAGCATGGGATCCAGGATTTAAAAAATTAGTAACCTGTACCCCATTTTTCCCACTTGGTACTGGAAGTATAAAGATGAAAAATAATGTCACAGTATTGGCCCTCATGGAATTTACTTCTTAACAGAGATCATGAGATATATACAAAAGTAGCTGCAATTCAGTTTAGAAAATTATTAAGCATAGACTAGTGGTCACATAAAGTGGCTTGGGATATTCAAGAAGGGAAGGATTATTTCAGAGGGGGATCAGGCAAGGTTTCATAGAACAGGTGACTCTTTGTTCAGTACCTCATGTTACACAGGATGCTTTGTATTTATAAGATGGCTTAGCAGACTAGTCCTAAGGCTGGAACAGACCTCAGAAAAGGAGGTAAATTTCATGCTGAGTTGGAGGTGACATACAGATAGAGATGTCTGGTAGGTAATTCAAAAACGTGAAACTATAAAGATTGGAGCTGGATACGGAAAGCTTGTGGAATTAATTTGATAATAAGAACTGAATAATGGAATATTAGAATATTAGAGTTTGAAGGAACCCCATAGGCCTTCAAGTCCATCCCTCTCAAGTGACCTATGAGTCCCAGAAAGATGGAGTGGTTTTATTCTGGTCTCCTAGCGAATCAACAGCAGAGCTTAGACCAAATCCCAAGTCTCCTGACTGCCAGCCTAATGCTGTTGTACCACAATGTGTTGTCTGTCCTTGAGCAAAATCTCTCGAAAAGTTTGATTGATTTATAATATATAATAATCAATTTATGATTGATTTATAATTTATTAATTATAATTTAATGATTTAATTTTTATCAGATTTATAACTGATATAAAATCAATTTTAACTGATTTATAATTTATTACATGATTTATAATTAAATAGTACATAACTTCTTCCCTTAATTCTCTCATTCTGGTACAATGCTTTGATTTCCTTGAGCTCCTTGAGTTCTGCATTCCTACACTGAAAATGTATTTTCATCAATTGAAATAGCAATTTTCCAACCCTACATTTAAATTTTTTATAAATATCTCATCACATACATCTGGCTTTTAAACAAAATTGCTCTCATGAGTTCATCATTAATATTAATATTTTCTGAGATTAGAACAAAAGTGTGACTAAGCAATCTATGCTATTTTGTTACTACTGCATTTTTTTTAGAACCACTTTCTTTTTCAATGGAAAAGAATGAATCTTCCCTCCTAATGCCCTCCAAAAACATTTAATTTTACTTTTATCTAATCTCCCAATATTCAGTGAGCCATCCATTATTTCAAAATGGCAGCTATTCTCCTGACCCATTGGTTTATTAAAATGTCATTCTTTATGCTGGGATACTAAATGGGTCTCCATCAACCATTTTCCACATATACCAAGTTCACATTCCAACATTTATTCCTTTGTTCATGCCCTCTCTGTTGTCTGCTCAACCTATCTTTTAGGTTCTATCTCTTCTTCAATGAATCCTTCTTCATTCTCTCTAATCCACATGAATCTCCCCTAGTTTTGAATATTTATGAAACTTAACATCTGTTCCATACATTTTGGTGCTGAATCATATTCTGCCTGGCATTTTTACTGAATTATTTTATATGACTACATATTTTCTCCCCACCTGAATTTTAAGTTCTTCTTAAGGCAAGACTTGTCTCTGACATAAATTTTGTATGTTCCCATTCCCATCCCCTGAACAGACCCTAACACAGTACTGGGCAAACAGCAGAAACTCTAGAAATAAAAGACAGCTTGAATTTGAATTTTTAATTGACGTTTGAATGGCATTTCATTTCATTTAGTCACAGGAGTTAGTATTAAGACAGATCTAGTAGTGATGGCATTTTTGCTATCTGCAACACTAGCATGAATTTTTCATAGTATCTTTAAAATTGTTCAACTTGTTTTTCCTACAAAGACTGGAGTAGCAGGGAAAGCATAGTAATGTTCCTAGTTGTATGACCCTGGGGAAGTCACTTTGCCTCTGGGCCTCAGTTTCTCATCTCTAAAATGAGAAAACTCGACCAGATAGATGACCTCTGGGCTCCTTTACAGCTCTAAATCAATGATCCTGAGTTGGTAAGTTGTTTTGAAAATGCTCGAGTCCCTTCAAATATAGCACCATTTATCATCAATCAATGATCAAATGAGAATATATGTAAAGCACTAAACTATATGGTTCACACTCAGTACTTGGTCAATGCTTGTTCCCTTCCTTTTCCTCTTCCCCTCTCCTCTCATCACATGAGAGGCAGCATGGAATAGTGGATCATGAGCCAATCTCAGAGTCAGGGAGATCTTACTCTAAGATTTTCCCTCTTCTCTTCCATAGTTGCAGCTTCTTTCTTTGCAGGCATATGGTAGGAATAAAATCATAATTGCTGCCCTCCTACAAGTTATACTAGTTTTTTCTTCCAAGGCATTAAAACCATTCTCATTGGCTTAGAGGACTAAAGGCTTAATCTGTTAATATTACTTCCTGATTACATAAATACAAAACAGCCACAAGGTACTCCAGGATTGCACTGATCCTTGGCTGGCAGATCACAGTGGTTCTTGGGCAACTCACCAATAAAAGGTAGAATGCTTTATATAATAAAATATTTTTAAAATATACTAAAAGGTATATATACTATATATATATATATATACATATATATATATATATAGTGTACATATATTATATATAATATACTAAAAGGTAACATAAAGAGTTCAGGGTTTTAAACTGATAAGGCCTACATCTGAAGAATTCCTTAAAAAGTAGAATGAGAAAAATGGAAAAAGAGGTCCTAAAGCAAAATGAAGAAAATAATTATTTAAAAATTAGAATGGAGCAAAGGGAAGCTAATGATTAACAAAACCAAAAGAATGAAAAAATAGAAGACAATGTGAAATATCACACTGGAAAAACAACTGACCTGGAAAATGGATCCAGGAGAAATAATTTAAAAATTATTGAACTACTTAAGCACCATGAAAAGAAAGAGCATAGACATCATCTTTCAAGGAATTATCAAGGAAAACTGCCCTAATATTCTAAAACCATAGGGTAAAATAGAAATGGGAAGAATCAACTGATCATCTCCTGAAAGAGATCCCAAAAGGAAAACCCCAAGAAATATTATAGCCAAATTACAGAGTTCCCAGGTCAAGGAGAAAATGTTACAAGTAATCAGAAAGAAACAATTCAAGTGTTATGGAAACACAGTCAGGACAAGACAGGACTTAGCAGCTTCTACGCTAAGGGATCAGAGGGCTTAGAATATGATATTCCAATGGTCAAAGGAGATAGGATTAAAACCAAGAATCACCTTCCCTGTAAAACAGAGTATAATACTTCAGGAGAAAAAAAAATGGAATTTCAATGAAATACTTCCAAGCATTCTTGTTGAAAAGACCAAAGCTGAATAGAAAATCTGACTTTCAAATACAAGAATCAAGAGAAGCATGAAAAGGTAAACAGGAAAGAAAAACCATTAGAGATTTATTAAAGTTGAACTGTTTACATTACTACATGGAAAGATAATATATATAACTCATGAGACTTTTCTCAGTATTTGGATAGTTAGAGGGAATATGAGTATATATATATATATATATATATATATATATATATATGTATACACATACACATACGCACATATATAATAGATAGATGGATCGATAAATAGATAGACAGATATAGATATGGAGAGAAGGAAAGAGGGCACAGGGTGAGCTGAATATGAAGGGATGATCTCTAAAAAAGAAAATTAAGAGTTGAGAGGAGAAATAGAAATGTGGAAGTAGAATGTAGTAAATCATCTCACATAAAAGAGGCAAGAAAAAGAAGGGGAAGGTGAGAGGGAATAAGTGAGCATTCCTTTCATCAGATTTTACTTCAGAAGGGGAGAACATGTACCTTCAATTGGGTATGGGAATTTATCTTACCCTACAGGAAAGCAGGGGGGAAGGGCATAAGGGAGGGGTGATAATAGAAGGGAAGGTAGATTAGGGGAAGAGTTAATCAGAAGCAAACGCTTTGGTAGAGTGACAGGTCAAAGGAGAGAATTGAATAAATGGAGGGCAGGACAAGATAGAGGGAAATATAGTTAGTTTTTCAAATATAGTTAGTTATGGAGATGTTTTGCATGACCACACATGTATAACCTTTATTGAATTGCTTGCCTTCTCAATGAGGGTGGGTGGGGAAGGGAGAAGGGAGAGAATGTAGAACTCAAAACTTTCAAAATGAATGTTAGAGGTTGTTTTTACATGCTACTAGGAAATAAAGTATGTAATCAACGAGGTATAGATATCTATCTTACCCTACAGGGGATTGGCGGGGAGGAGGGGGGGTTGATAGAAGAGAAGGCAATCAGAATACATGCTCTCCTGGCATGGGAGGAAGAAGGAGATAGGGAGAAAATGTCTTGGAAGTGACTGTTGAAACCTGAAAATAAATAAATTTATGTGAAGAAAAGAAATTACAAGTTCAGTAATAATTACATATATACACAGAGACTGAGAGAGACCAAGACCTGCTATAACGTGGTGTACTACATACCTTTCTGCATTTTAGTGCTAAACTGTTTTGCAAGCATCCTTGAGATGCTTGATCTTTGTTTCATTTCCTCACCTAGGATAGAAGTTCCTCAGGAAGAATTCCTATATTCTATTGTATGTGTATTCCCAGCCCTCCTAGTACAATGCAGAAGATACTCAGCAAATATCTATGGATTGACTTCTGGTTCATCCTTTGTTCAAAGAAAATGAATGACATCAGGAGGGTAATGTCTTGACTTGCAAGTAAATTGAATTTAAGTGGGGCAGAGCTTTGCAAAGTCATCAGACTCATTCTCTCTACCAGAGTCATCTGTGTCCAGTGGCATGACATAGGTCAGGATGACTGGTGATGGCCCCAGATACAGTGAGATTAAGTTTGTTAAGCTACATTTGTCCGAGGCAACACTCATTCAGTAATTAAAGGCGAGGTAAGGACTGGAGCAATAGATATTCTAACTGGTTTTCACAAAAAAGTCAATCTGGGAGGGGAAGACTCTCAGATTTTCTGAACAAAACAGAAACAAATGCTATTTACGTTCACTTTGAGTCACAAAAATCTGAACAATGACCAAGTGAGGCTTGACCTGAAACCTATTATTGGCCAATCTGTGAAAGCCAGAGTGATTTGGGTTTAGAAGCATAGTCAAAGAGTTCCATTTGAATCTCAATGGGCTTTATCAAAGCCTGGCTTTCCAGAGCCATATTTCAAGAAATCATAAGTGATGTATGAGACAAGAGAGTTAACTGTGGCAGTTTTCAGGGAAAAAATGATAGAATAAATAAGTAGGGAAGAAAAAAAGTCTAGGCCCCAAACCCCAAGATACCTTGCAAAGTATAAGTAACAAAATTTATATTCCTTTAGACAGACCATCTATATGTAAGGATATGACTTGAAATGAATTACCACAAGGGAAAGAAATCACCATCTTTTCATCAGGCACATGTTTAACATGGAAATGATTCCGCCTGAGAATTGGCTTTGAACTAACATGTCCCAGGGGAATTAGAAACTACAATATATTTAGATATCATCTGCTGCCATTACTCTGACCTAGATGAGGTTACTCATGCCGAGCTATTGAGTGGCATGGTAGTGGCATCTAATAAGCTTATGCCAAAAAATGATAATATTTCAGCAGGCAATGTGGGCTTATCTACTCCCTTTACTTGAAGAAGTTAGATATATCACCCAGTCTGTCACTCCTTTGCTGCCATTCAGCAACTGGGAGAGAAGGATTCCTACTCTCCCAGATGTGTCAGAAAGAGCACAACATGAAGTATTCAAGCAGCCTCTTTCATGTGACTGTTAAAACCTCGCTGATGCCACCAGAGCAAAAATAAAACAAAGGACAAAAAGCGTTCATCCCTGTTTTGAAGAGTTGGAGATAAACAGTAATTTTTGAAGAAGAAAAGAAAATCTGACTTCTGAGGATGAGAAGAAAACAGGCTTTCGAATGGCCCCACAATTAAGTGGTTTGTTTGCTGGAGATAAATGCACGTGTTTTGCATCATAGTACTGTATTTTCACGATATTGATGGCACTGAGCTTGGCAAGAAGGCATCTTTAGCTTCACATATGAATAACTTGCCTCCAGTCCCGGTTGTAGCTGATACAAATCAACCAAAAGAGAACAGTTTGCACATTTTAAACAAAATTAAGAAAATATTCTTCTTAATGAAACTTTTACCATAGAATCACAAAATTTCAGTCAGATGGGTCCTCAGTAGGTAATTTGTCCAACTGATAGCTGGAAAAGAATCCTCTCTAAAATGTTAGTTTGTCATCCTATAAGCATTATTTACTCACGCTTACAAATGCTTACCATGTGCCAAGCACCATGCTAAGTTCTGGAGTCAAAAATTCAAAAGTTAGACGGTCACTGTTCTCAAGGAGCTTACATGCCACTGACATATATACTGACTGTTGACCTGAAAATATTTCATTAAAAGAGGCAAACAGGCAAATATATATTTGTATTATTTATTCCCTTAAAGCTAGCAGTTACATCATCATGTGTGTGTTCATCCTTTGTTGCCAAAGAAGACCATGCCATCAGAGAAATAATGACATGACTTGCATTTGACTTTGTTTTGAGTGAGGGAGGACTGTGCAGGTCACCAGCTTCACTTCTCTTCCAGAGCCATCTGAATCCAATGACCAGATACTCATCAGGATAACTGGAGATGGCCTAGGATGAGGCAATTGGGGTTATGTGACACAGGAAAGGGCATTTTTGGAGCAAAATAAAGCAATCTGATAGATTAGTTCAGGCTTTGGCCCTTATTAAGAGTCCAAAAATGATATTAAATGTTATCACGACATATGTTCATTGAGTCTTTCTTTGAAAAATCCACTGCCTCCCTTACTAGTTCATTTCATTTTTAGATCACTCCATCAGGAATTTCTTCCTTGACATCAAACTAAAATTTTCCCCTTTCCACTTATCACTCCTGGTTTTGACATGTAGAGACAAGCAGAAGAAGTCAGGAAGATGTGAGTTCGAATCCTCTCCTAAGACACTTTTTTGGCATTGTCCTGGACAATTCACTTAACCTTTTTGGGTTTAACCACAAATCTACAATCCTATATATAAAGTCTAACCTTCAGGTAATGGCTTTAAAATACTTAAAAAGAAGTATTATCCCCTCCCTTAAATCTTCTCTTCAGCAGGCTAACCATTCCTAAGTCCATATTACTTGCCCTCCTTGGAACACTCTTCAACTTATAAGTGTGATTCCTAAAACTTGGAGTCCAGAATGGAACACAATACCCCAGCTGTGGTCTGAGAGAATACAGCGCAGAGTGCAATGGGACCATCACCCCCTTGTTCCTAGAGTTTACAGAAGAGGAAACGCAAATATCCTGGTCACATCCATGGTAGAGAACAGAGTCAGGTTCTGAATACAGGTCCTTTGGCTCAAAATAGAAACGCTGCTCAAGGAGGGGAGAGTCAGGTAAAAGGAAAAGATAGCCAGAGTGCAATGGGACCATTGCCCTGCCTAGAGTTCCCTTCCTTTTTATATCCATTACATTGGCTTCCAAGTTTGTTTCAAATCTTACTTTCATCAGCGCGTTCTTCCTCTGAGTTCCAGTAGCTCTGATGGTCTTTACAACTTAGTTGTTGATCACTATATACAGCTCATATCATAGGCACTTCTTGGTATGTTTTTTTGAGTGTGTGAGCATGTCTTATCTCCTCAACTAGACTCTATTAATTGTTTCTAATACTAATATATATATGTATATATATATATATATATATATATATATATACATACATACATATTTATTTAAAATTAGGCCTCTAATTATATCAACAAAGTGAAGTCCTGATAAGGAACTTTTCTCAACTAATTAAGATTACCCCCTTCTTTGCAATTTATAGCTTTAGAAAGTTGCCTGAACACTGAAAGGGGAGATGACTCACCCAGGATTACAGTCATTATGTGTTGGAAGTCATGCTGTAAATTTGACTCCAAGGCTAGTCCTCCATGATGCCATGAATGCCTCTCAAATTACATTTATATAGTATTTTAAGTTTTATAAAGCAATTTCCTCAAAATAACCCTGTGAGGTAGACAGTACACAAATTTTAATCCCATATTTTAGATGAGAAACCTGAGGCTAGAGAAGTTTTGTGATTAGAAAATTGCACCCTTAGCCATCGCTGGCAAAATGACGAGTGCCTACTTACACTTAGTTACCTTGACCTATTTGAAATATTTTTCCCTTCTCTCACTCAGCTCTATCCAGAACAAAAGATATCAGAAAAAAAGGGGGTAGCCCTGAGGGTGGAATTTAAGTGGAATATTATTGTGTCATGAGAAATGATGAAATATTTGGAAAGACTTGTGTGAACTAATGAAAAGTGGAGAAAGCAAAACCAAAAAAAATAGAGTATACACATTGATGACAACAGCAAAGGAAAACAGCAAAATAGTCAGTTTTGCTTAATTATTTGTATTTGTCAAAAGGGCAGGTTCAAAGTGGGTATTCTGGTAACTGTGGAATAGAAACACTTTTTAAAGAAACAAATCAATAATGTATTCAAATATGATGGATTCTTTCCATTTCAGATTTTGCCCTTCAACTTTTTGGTCATTCTTTCTGTGGCCTAATTTTCAGCACGGCATTGATTTTTCATTTGACTTGAATGGATTCAGAAATCGAAGAAATTTAGTGCAACTCATCTTTCAAAGGGATCTAGATTCTAAAATAACATATGAATTTAGCAGTTAACTTTATAGCAAGCCTTACTGTTTAATTAAATCCTCAGGCAGTAGGCAGGTGTAGAATTGTAGATCCTTAGGGTTAGATGTGACTTTAATGGCCATCAAGTATAAGCTTCCATCACTTGCAGACAATCATCCAGCTTCTGTAATTTTCTAATAATGTTGAAATCTCTAAGTTTCAAATGAGTTCATTTAATTTGGAGAGAGTCCAACTGTTAGGAAAATCTTCCTCCAACTGCCCTGAAAACTTCCTCCCTGTGACTGTGGTCCCCGCTTCTGGAGCATCACAAAAAATGTCAGATCCTTTTTCTACAAGAAAACCCTTTAAATATTTAAAGATAGGGACCTACCCCTCCCTATCCCTATGGTATTTTTGGTGAGCCAAAGACACTTAGTTGTTTCAAGTGTTCTCTATAGAACAAGATGATTTCCAAACACCTTGGCATGCTGGTTGCTATCATCTATGTGTACTCAAATTTGCTGATGCCCTCCTTAAAAATCAATGCCACCAGACATGGTGCATTTAACCAAATGAAACATGAAAGAAAGAAGGGAAAATCATTTCCAGGAGAAATGAAATCATGTTAGCAAAGATGTTAGATGAGAGTCATCAAAAATGAGGAAGGTATACTTTGTAAAGGAGAAATGGAAGAGATTAGAAGACTTGGATTGTTGACCAAAAGTTCCCCTCCATTTCTGGGATTCTGGGACCATAAGCAGCCATCCAGTACGAGACTATAACTTGTAGGACAAAGTTTTGCTGGTATTCTTCCTGTGTTACTATCACCGATGAGATATGTGGGTATGTATGTGAGAATGTGCTACTCTATAGACCTTTCTAATACTAGTAGACACACACCTCTTGGCTGGTACTTTATTTAAAAGTAGGTTTCTTAGTTGTTATGATTTTACTTTGTGAACATACTCTTTCCTCTTCTGCCCTCTCCTTTGTGACCATATCACTAGAGTGGAGTCAGTAGAAGTTACAGGAAACTTTGTTTTTTTATCCCACCTCATTGCTCCTTTATAGTCCTTTGGACAAATTTCATAATCTTTTTCAGAAACTTGGCTGCTTTAAAATGAGAGAACACACTTCAGTGGAGTGACAAGAAGATTATGAAGTTAATACTGAAATGTTTTGAAATTTTTTTTCCCTCCTTCTGTTTTGAGTACTTGATGTAGCTTTGATTCTCTCCTACAGCTAGAGAACCACTTTTCGAGTTTTCATGACCTGCTTGGCCTGTGAATTGGAGCACTGCACTCAATTCCAGCAGGACAACATGTACTAGGCAGTCATTATATGCCTGAAAGCATAAGAACATAGTAGATGGATGAAAAAGTATCATTTCTTATATTCTTAACTTCATAAAACTCCAAATTGTAACTCTAATGGAGATAACATATGGAAGGAAATTCACAAATTCCCCAGAAAATCATTTTTACATAAAATCTAATTTCAACCCAAGTGCATTCCAGTAGCTTGGCTCTTAACTATGGCACTTTTCATCCTTTTTATTTTGTCTTCTTTTGTTTTGTTTAGTGAAATTCACATGCATAAAAGTGTCAGATTATAAACCATGATGGTTTAAATGCAGGAAGTATCATCTAATATCTCTTGGAACTGAACTTTCCCACATAAATGAATTTTTCCCAGAAACTCTAGCTTGGTCCTAAAGCATCAAATATTGTTTTATTTTAGCCATTTTATAATAGGTTTATTTTCTAAAAATTTTCTAAAATTACTTTATAATGTGTGTGCACATATATATGTGTGTATAAGTGTGTATGTATATATGTAGATACAGCTATCTACAAAGGCATATATATATACATATATACACACATAGATATAACTTGATGGGTATATGTGTATATATATGCATATAGACATATATTCATACACATATCTCTTTTGTTTAAGAAAGGAGGAAAGTCTACAATGCATTTTAGAAAAATTATATGTATGCATATATATGTATATAAACATACATATTAATCTGACATTCCAATGATGTGGCTACTCCCTCCTTGGTGTAGATTGCAACCCTATCACATTTTAGGATAGTACACTATTCTTGTCAGTGTCTTACCATAATGAATGAAAAGTAATATTAAAAGTTTACTGTTCCAAACACTGTTCTAAGTTCTAGGGATACAAATAGAAAAAGTGCAACAGCTGCTGCACTCAAGGTGCTCACCCACAAACATTCAGCTTTTGGTCCAGTGAAAAAGCTTAAAGTTCTTAAGGTGCAGAAATGGGGCCCAGAGCACTTTAGAGCATAGAGCTTGAAGGATCTCAGAAAGTAGTGGCAGGAAGATGATAAAGTCTCATGGTTCTCCATTGCATCAGAAAGAATGGTGTTGTGGATTGCCATAGAACCTCCACATACACCAACCCAATATAGGAGAGGCCTTCCTCTTGTCCTTTCATGGATACCAACGTAAGATACAGGCTGGCCACCACTTAGCCTTCCCCCTCATAATCAACAATTCAGGTCTTCTGACCCAAATGGCATCTTTAACATCATTTGGTGTGCACAAATCACAACTGGTAAGGCAATACAGAGAACACTGAACACAATTTAACTTTTTCTGGTTAATTCAGGGGTTTCAATGTAAATGACCTCTATTTTCACTCTGCAGCCACATAACGGTGTACCTAATTTTTAGCTATTCTCTCTTATCCAGTGTCACATGGTTACCAATCACTTTACTTACTAGATTCACATCCGCCTCCTTAACTCCCTTCTGGTTTGCTACTTCTAATCTTCTGTATACTGAAATTTAAATAACTAAATGTGTATAGAATTACATGCTCAAAATAAACAAAAACCTCAAAAAGCAAGGAGAACTTTTCAATATGAATAACCAAGAAGTGTATGGAGAGGGAGAGAGAGAAAGAGAAAGACAGAGAGAGAGACAGAGAGAAAGAACAGTATCCATCCCATTCCCCACCCTAAGAAGTGGTAGCTGGAGTTATGAAATGTTACTCATATAGATCATTTTCCACATTCTGATGGAGTCTGACCCATTTAAATCATATTACATCCACTTTGTTCATCTGTACGAAAACTACATCACACCTTTTACCTAGTCCAGACCTTTGAACACTTTTGCAACAATATAAAATTCACCATAAAGTGAATCTTCCTTAAATCTGCCTTCAACTCAATTCTCATTGGATCCAAGGGAGAATTTAGTTAGTTAAGGTTATAAAATAGTTTCATCCAAAACAAATAAGAACCTGATGAATAATAAAGTTATAGCCCTAATGCAAACATATATCAGATCCCAAGGATTCACCTACCAGAAGATCCCTGTGTTTGATATGGTAATTAGGATGCCTGACACATAAGAACTGAATCCACATCAGGCAAGGATATGAGCCTTATGCTATCCTGTTGGGCTCATAAAGAGATCTTCCCTGGTATCTCCAGTTGTCTTCCTAGAACTACAAAACAGATTAAAGTTAACAACCTGCTGACAGTCAACCCAGAAACTTTTGTTTTCCATTACATATCACCCTGAGTTTGACCTCTTTTGAGTAGTGTCATTGCAGCCTTGGAGAATTACTCTTTCCCTGGAAATGCTCTTTCCTCTGAGAGAGTGGAATTACTTCATATGATTCTGTCTTTTGTTCCCTTCAAGACCAAATGCATTTTCCTCCGTCTCCATCATTTTCAAAGTGCCTCTTTATTGTGTCCAGGAGACTATGCAAGTGACTCTTCTGTGGAGCAGAATCATTTTCTACCGCACTCAGAGCAGAAAGAACGATTGAAAACAAAAAAGTTTTTCTCTAAGGGATTTAATCAAAACAAAGTACAGCTAGGACGGAAATCCAACTCAACCTCCTATACCTCCTATGTCAACATCTATACAGTAGTATATCTTGCTCTCAGTTGGTTGTGAGACACTGCAAGATCTCATTTGACACTCATTAAGCACCTAAGAGGTGCTTAGCCCATGTTGGTTTGATTGATTGATTGATACTACAAATGTTCCCATTTGGCTTGGCCTGGGTGAATTTTGAGTTTACTTTTCTAATATTATCTGGTCCTATGATAGTACAGCAACCCTGTGAGGTAAGAGATGCTTATCTTCCCATTTTACAGAGGAGAGAACTCCAGCCTAATAAGGCAAAGTAACTGAGCCATGGTCCTATAAGTAATAGTGGTAAAATTGGCATTGGAACTCAGATCTTCTAGCTCCAAGCTCAGCTCTCTTTGCTACTGGTTGTCTCTCCCTGGCCATGTTCTGCACATCCAGATACTAAGCTCTCAAGAATTCAAAGTTATTTTATAATATTTAAATTGAAAGAGTTCCTTAGAAAGGCTAGCTTATTATTATGCATGCTCATTTGTAATGAAAAAGCAAAAATGTGCGCTCATAAACAGACAAATTAGCACAGCAGTAGGATTGCTGTTTATAGGATTAATCAATGATGCAATCAGTCTGCATTTCAAAATTGACTTTTGTTAATATCCTGAATAATTCATAGCACTTTCATGGCACCAGGTGGAATATAAATGGGCAATTCCTTTACAATATTGGGTTATGATAGTTTTATGAATGGTCCCCTTGCACTTAACCTTTATAGTTTTACAGTGCTTAGTATGAAAATACAAGAACAAGTATATAAAATATACTTACATATGTAGTTTATATATAGTATAAGTACATAAATATATATTATATAGAATGTTCTTATAGAATAAATATATAAAATACAAAAAAAAATGCTTAGAAAATACAAACTGTTATCCCTTGCACATTATGGGGATTAGAGATGTAGTACCCCTATCTGGAAAATCCATGTGAAAGTTTTTGGCCCCCTTTTCATACCAGAGAAGAAGTCTGTATTATTATGGTATTGAAAGATAAAATATGTTGATATTATATAATTTGTGTGTGTGTGAGATGCATTTTAGTTTCTAAACATTTTCTATATGGTCTACTGGCCTTCATGTGTTGTCCATGACTTCCACAACACTCCCCCCAAATTTCCATTTAATTTCTTATATTGACCTTCAATATATCAAAGCCAAGATGGAGAAAGTCATGATGTGGAAGGGATATCAATAAAGATAAAAGTATGTCAAAATAATGGTTTGCTACAGTGAATATATTTCTTCGATTTGTCATAAATTCATTCATTAAAGAAAATCCTGATAACCTGAGGCTAAAACTGTTTTAGTCACTTTTTAGAATATTTATGAAGTCTAAAGAGGCATCGTGAATTACATAGGTGATAGTTAATAGTTCCCTAAAAAACATTTGGACTATCTCACCATGTATTCTTGCTCTCACTCCATTGATACAGTGCTGGTTTCCATTAGGAAACTTCTAATCAAAGAAAGGAAAAAACAATCCTAGAATCATATCTGAGCGGTGAGACATTGTTGCCAGAGATAAAGGCCACAAGATGATGCTGCGTGATTATCACTCGTAGGTAAACCTTTGTGTTGTGTTTGTTCTTTGTTTTTGAAGAAGACCATGACATCAGAGAGATGATGACGTGACTTGAAGTCGACTTTGTATTGAGTGAGGGAGGGCTGTGCAGGTCACCAGCCTCACTTTCTCCTCCAAAGTCATCTGGGTCCAGTGGAAAGATATTCATCAGGATGACTGGAGATGGCCCAGGATGCAATTTCTGGTTCTTACTTTGACTGAGGTAACATCCATTCAGTGAATAGATCTCTTTAACAAGTGAGTCAAGGGATAGTCCCTTTAATTAAAAAAAAAGTCAAACTGGGAGGGGAAGATCCTCAGGGTTGGTTGGCCAAAGAGAAATCGTTACTATTTAAATTCACTCTGAGCCAGGAGGTCCCAAAATCTAGCCATTAAGTGGCACTTGGGTAAGGACCTGTTGTTGTCCAATCTATGAGCTCCAGAGTGAAATGGGTTTAAGGTTTGGTCAAGGAAGGAAGGAAGGAAGGGAGGGAGGAAGAAAATGAAAGAAAGAAATCTCACCAGTAAACCCTAAGCTGGGCAGCTTTCAAAATTTACCTTCCTTTGGAGAGGGAAGGGCTCTGTCTGGATCCTCATTGAGGCAGCTCAGACTAAGCAGGTTGTTTTTTCCCTTTAGTTTCAAAGAGGATCATGACACCAGGGGATTAGAGGGTTAGCATGTTGAAGTGACAAATGTCTAGTCTTGCAATCAGGAAGACCTAGGTTCAACTTTTGTTTCTGACACATATAAATTAAGTGAGCATAGACAAGTGTAGACAAGTCACTCAACCACTTAGTTCCTCAGGTATCTAATTAAATTTATGATGTACAGACAAGATGTTGATTTATACCAGTGAAGGGAGAGGGAGTTTCTATACTGATGAAATCATATGTCCAAATGAAAAAAACAATAACAAAAACCATACAAACAACCCTTAAACATACACACACATACACACACACACACACACACACACACACACACTCACACGCACAACTACAGGATTATCTGGCCTCTCAGAAGAGTGCTCTTTAAATTTAAGATTAGAAATACCTTTACAGAGTTTATCCTTGAAGAGTTCCTAAGCAATGTTATATAAGTAGTCAATGCATAGGATAAACAAAATTAATGCAACAAGTATTGACTTACTATTTTCCAGGTATAGTATTATATTCAGTTAGGTGGCTCAATAGATAAAGCTCCAGACCTGGGGTCAGGAAGACCTGGGTTCAAATTCAACCTCAGGCTCTTACTAGCTGTGTGACCTAGTGAAGTCACTTGTCGGAGTTTCTCAAACCCCTCTCTGTCTCAGTTTCCCAATCTGCAAAATGAGGGATAAAAATAGCCCCCAGATTCCTAGGATGCATAAAAATTGTAAAGTGTTTAGCACAATGCCTAGCACACAGTATTTGCAATACAATTTTAGCGATCATTCAATAAGATATGATCACTTCTCTCAGGAAGCTTATCATCTAGTAATAAATGTATATTCAGGTTATTCAGGTTACTGATAGTGATGTGGTCGGCCATCACTAAACATTCATCCCAATTTCATATTAGAAAAGAAAATAAGAAGGAAAAGAAAAAAGACAAGAGAGAAATATATCCATAGTTCCTTAATAGTTTAAAAGATCTGTGAATTCATTTGGTAAAGGCTTCCTTCTCAAGCCTTCTATGCCTTTGTATGTCAATAATTCCCTAAGTCACCATAACAAAAAAATTTAACACCTGATGGCCAAATATCTGGTAATTAATTTTTCACTCAAAAACTGCTTAATAAGTACCTACCAAGTGCCATGCTTTGTGGGAGGCCCTGAGACTGTGAAGAAAGAAACAATATAGTCCCTGCCCTCCATACCCCTCTCTGAACATATTTAGGTTGTCTCCCACTTTCATCAGACATACCCAATTTGGCAGAATTTTAGAGAGCCTGGCCATGTTAATGTAATCTTCAAGAACACAGGGTTATCATGATGAGGGACCAGAGCAGGGCTTTAGTAAAGGAAAAAAATAACCAATCATTGTAAGAGCATAGTGCCTTTTGGCTTATCGTGTTCTTACCACAAAGCTACGCAGTGGGTTATCTAAGTATTATTGCTGTTGTTTTCTACAGATGAGGAAACTGAAGCTTAGAGAGTTGAAGGGAACTGCTTAAGGTTAAATGGCAAGGAAATGACATACACAGAACTTCTGATTCCAAGTCTAGCCCATATTACTTGAAGAGACAACACTTCATTCACGTGATCGATCTGTTGACCTAAGAGTAATCTCTAAACCTAATAAACTCTGTTTCACTTGGATGAATTTTTTGTAAGAGATTCTTTGAGATAATTCTACAGTATTTCAGCAACTCCCAAAGTAATACCATGCATAAACCCAGTCTACACAGATATTCTGATTCACCCAAACTGCTATTTAAATTTCTCAAAAATGAGGAATCTTTAAGAAAGGGATTAAAATTTTATGTAAAAATATGGTCTCTTTGCTTCACTTTAATGAATCTAATCAAAGAACACTGAGCTTGACAAGAGATCTGAACTGTAGTCTTCATTCTAGACCTTGGGTAAATCTCTTAATGCTTCTAGATCTCAATTTTCATCATAAAACAAACTGATTAATTAGGTAGCCCCTACGGTCTCTTCCATCTTAAATATAGTAGCATTAGATTAGACCTTAAACATGATATTATATAATAAAGACCACCACCATATAAAAAAAGTGTTTTAACTGGGATGTATAATTTTGGAAAAGGGAAAAGTAACTTGCATTTTTTTATTATTTTTCAAATGTAAAGTCATGAGTCAGAATGTGTGCTCCATTTCAATAGTTCAAGAGAATTCAATCCCTTTCCATATATAAGATTGAGCTTCAGTATGGCACACAAGAAAGAAGAGATGCTTGAATCACAGTTTACTTAACACAGCATTAAAAACAGAACAGCTGGCAATTGTATACAAAATAACAAGCATTGCTATTGTTCAGTCGGCCCAGTCATGGCCTTACTCTTCGTGGGAAAAACAGTGATTCCTTAAAAGATGCCACTGCTATATCACTATATGGTAACCATTGATCTATTTTTTCCAAAACATTGAGACAAAACTTTAATTAATATACAAAAAGCAAATATACTGCCTTAGAATATTTAGTAGTAAAAAGAAGTATAGGGTAGTTTTTTTTAAACATCATAATTTGCAGTTTCAAAATTTCCAGGGGTCCATCTCCTAGGAAAAGCTTTTCCTGATTCCCTGCCTTGCCCCTAGTTGTTAATGATTCCTCCTTATTCAAATGATCTTGTAATCAAGTGCTAGATTGTGCAATACAGGATGATTGCCATCATCATTCTTGCAATTTATGTTAATCAGTGTTAAATAAATTCATTATACTGTTATACTGAAATACACACACACGTATATTGTACTGGATATTGTTCTAAATAAGTGACTCATAGGATTGGATTTGGAAATCCCATCTTTATATAAAACCTTCTCATAGTAATTCTTTCTGACCATAATTAATAACAGTAAGGAAAAGCAGCAAGGCTGTTGTGTAGACAGCCTGCCTTCAAACTGGAAAGACCTGAGCCCAAGTTGCTCTTTGAAGAAACATGTCTTGAATGTATTACTATTGGTGAGTCATTGGAATCCCTAGCCTCCCCAGGCAACTCTAAGACAATAAGGTGCAGGTAAAGGACTGATCTGCATCTATGAAGGGAATTCTGCTCCTGCGCCCTCCCAGTTCCCCACATTCATAAATTCATAAGTCCCACATTTATAAATTAATAAGTCCAGATTCCTCCAAAATATCTTATTTAAAAATAAGTGGTGTCTTCTGTTTCTTATATCACCATAGTTGTCCCGTGCATCTCTCTCCCTTTTCCTACACAGAGCTATCTCATATAACAAAATTTAATTTTTAAGAGGAAAAAACTATTTGATTATATCCTTCTACCACTTTTCTACTGGGGAATGGCTATTACTTTTGCAAAGACAGGGAGAGAGAGAATTATTTCTATATCTTGGGTGCCAAATCTTATCAGAGAAATTTGATGCAAATTTTTTCCCTTTTACCATTTCTCTTCTTATCCTAGATGCATTATATTTTTTTTTACTATGAAGATTTAAAATGTTACTTAATCAGTTATCTATTTTATCTTTTATAATCCCTCTTTCTCTGGTTTGATTAAAAATACATTATCTACCCATAGCTATAAGAGGTATCTGATCAATTTCTTTTCTAATTTTTATATGATTTTTAACGTTAAGATCAGGACTCATTTAGAATGTATTATAGAATAAGGTGCAAAGTGTTGATCTAAATTAAGTATCTGTCAGACCACTTCCTGAGAAGTTTTTATCAAATAAGTTTTCATCCCTACATAATGTGTTTTCCATTTATCAAACATGGCTTATTGCTTCTAATTCCCCCTTATGCAGTCTATTCCATTGATCGTCATCTACCTCTCTATTTTTTTAACCAGTACTAGATGGTTTCTGTAACTAGCGCTTTATAATGTAGTTGGAGGTCTGGAAGTATTATTCCCCTTTGAGCCTTATTTGTTTTCATCATTTCCCTTAATATTCTAGATATTTCATTTTTTCCAGATGAATTCTTTAGTATTTTATATTGTGCTACAAATATTGGTATTCATGATTCAATTGGTATAACACCGAAATGAATGTTAATTAATTTTCATAATAATTAATTTAATTTAATAATAATTAAATGAATTTTGATATTATTGTTATTTTTTATATTGGCCCAGCGTAGCTGTGAGCACTGTCTGTTCCTCCAGCTTTTTAAATACCAAACCTTAAATACAAAATAAGAAAAAAAGAAACATTATAAACTTAAATAATGAAATAAATACAAAATAAGAAAAGAAAAAAAGCATTTTCATGTGCACAGCAGAATGTAAGAGGATTCAAATTATACAGATATAAAATTCTTCTTCAAAAAAGCCTATATTATAAATACTACGCACTGTGTTGAGAACTGTCCATCTTTTCTTTGCTTCCTAGTAAGTTTTCTTTTGTGCTCTGCTATGCACTTTTTATTTTGTTCTTTTTTTCACTTTGTTCTTTTTCTCCCTTCCTCCACAGCCCCCCAGAAGGCTACAGTTAAGTGCAGATATATTTAGATATACACATTAATATATACATATATACACATATACATATATAAACATATAAACACAAAGATATATACATATATATATAAATGCATATACTACATATATATACTTACACACATGTACATATACTTAGGTATCTATAATATTACAAATATATAGATAAATCCATTCATATGCATCAATGAAACACCAAATTTACTTATTTGTCCTCTGTTTCTCTGAGGTTGGATAATCTCTTCCTTCATAATTTCAAGTCTTTCCATATTATTCCAAGTCCACCGACTTGTCATTTCCTAAACCACAGCAATATTCCAACTTTATATTATCTAGTTATTTTAAATAGTGCAAAACAACATTGGTGGATATGGCTGACACATAGTGTAGTTTCCCTATTTTTCCATTTGATTAAATCTATTTTAGCCTTGACTTTGTCTAAGATCCTGATTACCAGACCTGCTCCTTTTTCCCTAACAAATTCTACTCCTGATTTTTATTATATATTTAGGCGTATCTCTTATTTCCTATTCCTCCTGACTTCTCTACTTTAGTTCTACCTACTACCTTGCCCTCCTATTACTTAAACTACACCCCTCCCAAGGATCCCTCTCATCCTCCCATTCCCATTAATCTAAACACCCTTCCACATCCCTCTTTATCCTATTCTCTCACCCACCCGTCTAAAGATCCCTCACTTATACTCTCACCCATTCTATCCCTTTAGCATTTTATTTCATTCTGAATTTAGAAGACTTTTGTATATATCTAGATATATATGTATTGTTCCCTCTTAAATCTATTCTTGATAAAAGTAGCTTTCCAGAACTACTTGCCCTCCTTCACCATCTAATTCCTCTATGGAAGTTCCTCTCACATCTCATATGCATAAAATAATTACTCTTTTTATCTTTTCCTAAACAGTTTGACTTTTTAAAATCATAACATACTCATTTTTCTTATGAACTACTCAATACCTAATAACAATCTTAGACATACAATTCACATTGCCTCATATAAAAGGTAAATGAGTCTCTCCTTATTGAGTCCCTTGGAATTAGTCTTTGATTTGTATCTTATATTTCTCTTGGCTCTTCTATGTCAAATCTTCTATTAAGTTCAAGTTTCTTGGTTGTTTTTCTCACAAAATCCTAAAAGTTTAACAATTCATTGAATGTTCTTTTGTTCTACTCAGGTTTGTGCTTAGTATGATATTATGCTGATTATAACAACTCTACTTCTTTTGCTCTTCAATTATATATAGTGTTATTGATGCTAGGTCTTCAGTGAGTCTAATTGAAGCACTGCCATATTTAAGTGTTTTTCTCTTATTACTCATAATATTATATCCTTGAGCTAGAGGTTTCAGAATTTAACTATGACTATAACATCTATAACTATAAACATATTCCTATGACTTTCCTCATAAGACCTCTTTCAGGTGGCGATCAGTGAATTTTTTTTCTATTTCTATTTTCTCCACTTGTTATAATGCTTGAAGACAATTTTCATTAATTATTTCCTATATTATTGTATCAAGATTCTTTTTTAGATCATAGCTTTCAGATAGTCTGATAATTCTCATTTTTATCTTCTCGATTTGTTCTCCAGATAAATTGTTTTTCTTATGATCTGTTTCACATTCTCTTTTATTATGATTTTTCTGTATTTTGTTTCATTTTTTTCTTGGTCTCTTATGGACTTGCTGACTTTACCTTCCCCAGTTTTGATTTTCAAGGAGTCATTTTCTTCCTTAAGATTCTGGATCTCCTTTTCTAATTGATTGATTTTCTTTTCTTAATCTTATTTTTTTTGTATTCCTTTTTTGGGGGGGTTTCCTCAATCTCTCTCATGTTATTTTTAGACTTTTTAAAATTCTATAACTACTTTAATGAAATTATCAAGGAAAACTGCCCTGATATTCTTGAACCAGAGGATAAAATAAATATTGAAAGAATTCACCGATCTCCTCCTGAAAGAGATCCGAAAAGAAAAACTTCTAGTAATATTACAGCCAAATTGCAGAGTTCCCAGGTCAAGGAGGAAATATTGAAAGTATCCAGAAAGAAACAATCCCAGTATTTTGGAAATACAATCAGGACAATCAGGATAAAACAGGATCTGGCAGCTTCTACATGAAGGGATCAAAGGGCTTGGAATATGATATTCCAGAATTCAAAGGAACTAGGATTAAAATCAAGAATCACTTACAGAGCAAAACTGAGTATAATACTTCATGGGAAAAAATAGTCATTCAATGAAATAGAGAAGAAGACTTTCAAACATTCTTGAGAAAAAGACCAGAGCTGAATAGAAAATTTGACTTCAAAAACAAGAATTAAGAGAAGCATGAAAAGGTAAACAGGAAAGAGAAATCATAAGGGACTTACTAAAGTTGAACTTTTTACATTCCTACATTTGTAACACTGGAAACTTTTCTCAGTATTTGGGTAATTGGATAGACCACACACACACACACACACACACACACACACACACACACACACACACATATAGACAGAGGTCACAGAGTGAGTTTAAGAGGAAGGAATGATATCTAAAAAATAAAATTATGGGGTGAGAGAGGACTATAAGGGGAGGAGAAAGGGAGAAATGGAATGGGGCACATTATCTCTCATAAAAGAGGCAAGAAAAAGCTTTTTCAATGGATGGGGAAAAGGAGAGATGAGAGGGAAAAAGTGAAGCTTACTCTCATCACATCTGACTTAAGGAAGGAATAACAGGCACATTCAGTTTGGTATGAAAATCTATCTTACACTTCAGGAAAGTAGTGGAGAAGGGGAGTGTGGGGAGGATAATAGAAGGGAGAGCAAATGAGAAGAGGGGGATAATTAGAAGTAAATACTTTTGGGGAGGGATAAAGTCAAAAGAGAGAATAGAATAAATGGGGGGGCAGGATAGGATATAGGGAAATACAGTTAGTCTTCCACAACATGACTATTATGGAAGTCTTTAGCAAAACTTCACATATGTAGCCTGTACTGAATTGCCTGCCTTCTCGGTGGGGATGGGTGGGGAGGGAGGAAGGGAGCAAAGTTGGAAGTCGAGTTTGTAAGAACAAATGTTGAGAATTGTTTTTGCATGTAACTGAGAAATAAATACAAATAATGAGGTATAGGAATCTATCTTGCCCTACAAGAAAAGAGAGAAGATGGGAATAAGGGAGAGGAGGGGTGTGATACAAGGAAGCATAGATTGGGGGAAGGGGTGATCACAATGCAAGGTGTTTTGGGATGGGGAGAGGGGAGAGATAGGGAGAAAATTTGAAACTCAAAATCTTGTGGAAATGAATGTTGAAAATTAAAAATAAATAAATCAATTGAAAAAAAGAAGGAAATTGAAGTCTCCTGTCACTATCTCATTGCTGACTGTCTTCTTGTAGCTGTTAATGTTTCTTTTATCAATTTGGATGCCAAGACATCTGGAGCATATGTTTATCACTGATATTGATTTGCTGTCTGTAGTTCCTTTCAGCATAATGTAGTTTATTTGTTCATCCCTTTCATATTTTTTGAAAGCTCTTGCTTTGTCATATAGCATGACTGTAACTTCTGCTTTTTTGGATTCACTTTCTATATAGTGATTTTTTTCCCATCTTCTTAGTTTTATTTGGCACATGTTTTTTTTTAATGTATTTCTTTTTTTAAAATGTATCTATTTATTGATTTATTTTAGTTTTCAACATTCATTTTCACAAGTTTTTGAGTTCCAAATTTTCTCCCCATCTCTCCCCTGCCCCCACTCCAAGAAACTGTGCATTTTGATTACCTTTCCCCCCAATCTGCCCTCCCTTCTGGCATCCTCTTCCCCTTCCTTAGCCCCCATCTTCTCTCTTTTCTTGTAGGGCAGGATAGATTTCTATACCCCATTACCTGTATTTCTTATTTCCCAGTTGCATGCAAAAACAATTCTCAACATTCATTCCTAACACTCTGAGTTCCAACTTCTCTCCCTTCCTCCCTCATCATTCATCCCCATTGAGAAGGCAGGCAATTCAATATAGGCTATACATATGTTACTATGCAAAGACTTCCACAATAGTTATGTTGTGAAAGACTAACTATATTTCCCTCCATCCTATCCTGCACCTATTTATTCTATTCTCTCTTTTGACATTGTCCCTCCCCAAAAGTGTTTACTTCGAATTACTCCCTCCTTCCATTTGCCCTTCCTTCTATCATCCTCCTACCTCACTTGTCCCCTTCTCCCCTACTTTCCTGAAGTTAAAGATAGATTTTCATAACAAACTGAGTGTCATGTTATTTCCTCCTTAAGCCAAATGTGATAAGAGTAAGCTTCACTTTTTCCCTCTCACCTCCCCCCTTTTCCCTTCCATTGAAAAAGTTTTTTCTTGCCTCTTTTATGAGAGATAATTTGCCCAATTCCATTTTTCACTTTCTCCTCCCAATATATTTTAAAATGTGTTTCTTATGAGCAACAGATTGTTGGGGTTTTTTCCTTATCTAATTGTTCACTCTTTTTTCATTTAAATGGACTGTTTAATCTATTCACATTTAAAATTATGAAAATTAGGTTTATATTTCTCCCCATTTATCTCTAATTTTTTTCGAGTTATGTTTTTTCTTCCTTCTGTTATAAACACACTACTATGTTCTTTCAATTACTTTAGCGTAATCTTTTTTAAAGATGTCCCTGTTCTTACTCACTCTCCTCCCCTACCCACAGTCCCTACTCCCTATTTCCCTTTGTGTTAGGCTTATTAGCTCCTTTTCCTTCCTCTATTTTATCTAATTAGTCAATTCCTCACCCCCTTTTTTCTTTCTCTCAGTCATATAGATTATCCCTTCATCTTCTTCCCTTTAACTCATCTTGTTCACTAAGTATTTTTTAGTTCATTTTTGCACCACTTTCCAGAGAGAAAGTTACACACACTCTCTTTATTATCCACCCCCTCTGTCTACTCTAGACCTTCATTTTCTGATTAATTAACCCTATATTTATCTAGTTTCTACCTCTGTACTCCTCATATAATCAAAAATGAGGGGTTCAGTCTAGACTCTCTTCTCTAGGCAGTTCAGTCACTGCCTTGACAATGTCCTTTCCCTATATCCTGTTCCATTCCCTTTGTTCCTCAGTTCTCTGGTCTAACAGTGGCAGTTTAGAGAACTGTCCCACTGGCATTATGGTGCTAATTTCTACAGTTTGGATCTTCAAGGAGAGGGAAGGGGATGAGGTATGACATTAAGCTCTACGTTCAAGTCCAAACACATATTCCTGCCCCTTTCCTCTGTTCCTTGCTCTCTTGTGGAGATCTTTAGAAGCAGAGGATGGTACTACTGCAACAGTGATGATCTGTCTTGACCTGAGCAAATGTCATCATCCTGGAGCCCAGATCTTTGTGGCACTGAAAAGAGGGAGGGGGACAAGGGCATGGAGTCAAGTCTTTGGTTTAATTAGTACAGTCTTCTTGTCAGTAACATGATTGGAGTTGGGGGAGCAGAGCTGTTGAGTAACCTCAAGGTAGGTGTAAGTTGATGTTTGTTTACTTTTTTTAACCTTCTCTTGGAATCCAGGTGTCCTAAACCTTGGAGACAGCTGGATTTGCTTTATCTTTGGCACATAATTTCTGTTTTGGAGAGGTCTGAGAGGTCATGGGGATCAGAGAAAATGTTCATTCTTCAATCTTTTGGGTCATGTGACCCAGAAGTACTCCAAAAATATCAATACTAATGAAGTTCACTAATATTTGTACACACTTTTATTTTGATTTTATTTTAAAAATTAAGGGAAGATCTTACAATGGCAAATATTTGTTTCCAAAAAATCTTTCAGAAGAAACATCTTGCTTCTATCAACTGAGCTTTTGACAAAATTATATTTCTTCAAGAACAAATCAGTCATGGTCAGCAGGTTGTCACAACATGACAGGCTATTCTTCAATAATTCTTCTCTCACGGTATTAAAGACACAGCTATCACAGTAAACTTTTATTATCCTATCTCTCTCTAATCTCTTGTCAGAAGGTAGTCGCAAGAGCAGGAAGGACAAAGTGTTAAGAAGAACCAATTCTTAAAATGCACAATAAATTTTCCAGTCTGACTTGTCATGAGGACAAATTGCATATGTGAAAAAATCTAATTAATTTCTTCTGTATTCAAGAAAGCTTTTTAACTAGACACAAGAGCTTTTAGAGGACCACGTGCTTGGAATTTTGTAGCTCATTCAATTTGAATGGAAAGAATGGTTTTTTTAATCAACTATTTTAAGAGACTCTTTAACTGGAAGAACTTTAGACAGAATGAGAAAGCGGATAAGGAGAGATACAGGGGAGATATGTGTGTATGTATACATACATAAATATACATATAAAAATACAAAAATACACATACACATTCACACACACATACACACACACACACACACACACACACACACACACACACACATATATATGTGGGAGATATCAGGGATGGGAAGGGCTTTCTAATACATCTTAAATGACATAAGGTGAAATTATTCCTTTCAACAAGTCCATTCAAAAGATCTTTATTTAGTGCCTGTTACATACTTTGGTAGGCCAATGGGTTTCCAAGGATGAAAAACAACTAAATTCCTGTTTTCAAAGAGCTAATTATATATATATACATATATATATATATATATATATATGTGTGTGAATATATATATACATATGTATATATGTGTGTGAATATATATATATATATAATATATATAATAATATATAACATATATATGTATATGTTAAGTGAGATTCTACTACTGGCAGCCAAGATGGTGGAATAAACAGTAAGCTGCTCTCACTCTTCATTTTTTGCCTCTAAAAACCCAGAAAACATCACCCCAGAAAATACCCTGAGCAGAGTGGATTAAAAACCAGAATCTTACTATATGTTGTTTAGAAGAAAAACATTTGAAACAAAGAGATACACACAGAGTAAGGGTAAAAGGTTGGTGTAGAATATGTATTATACTTCAGCTGAAGTAAGAAAAGCAGAAGTAGAAATCCTGATCTCAGACAAAGCAAAAGCAAAATTTGATCTAATTAAAAGACAGAAGGAAGGAAAATACATCCTGTTGAAATGTACCATACACAAGAAATAATGTCATTAGTAAATCTATATGCACCAAATAGTACAGTATTCACATTCTTAGAGGAGAAGTTAAGAGGGTTACAGAAAAAAATAGATAGCAAAACCATATTAGTGGAGAACCTCAATCTCCTTCTCTCAGAACAAGAAAGAAGTTAAGGAGAAGAATAGAATTTTAGAAAAATTAGATATGGTTGACCTCTAGAGAAAATTGAATGAGAATAGAATGATTTATTTTTTCTCAGCAGCAAATGGCACACACACAAAAACTGACCATGTATTAAAAGTATAAAAACCTCACAATCCAATGCAGAAAGGCAGAAATACTAAATGTATCCTTTTCAGATAATGATACAACAAAAATTACATATAATAAAGAGCCATGGAAACACAAGCTAAAAATTAACAGGAAAATAAATAATTAAATCCTAAAGAAGGAGTAGGGGAAAAACAAGCCATAGAAACAATTAATAACTTCATCCAAGAGAAGAACAATAATGAGATGATATGCCAAAAATTATGGGATGCAACAAAAGTGGTTCTTAGGAGAAATTTTATATCTTTAAATGTTTACATGAATAAAATAGTGAAAGAGAAGAACAATGAATTGGGCATGCAACTAAAAAAGACAAAAGAAGAACAAATTTTAAAACCTCTAATTAAATGCCAAATTAGAAATTCTGGAAACCAAAGTAAAGATTGATAAAATTAAAAGTAAGAAGAGCTGGTTTTATGAAAAAACAATAAAATAGATAAACTTGTGGTCAATTTAATTGAATAGAAAGAAGAAAACCAAATTGCCAGTATCAAAAATGAAAAAGGTAAATTCAGCATTAATAAAGAGGAAATCCAAACAATAATTAGGAGCTATTTTACCCAACTGTATGGCAATAACTTTTGAATCTCAGTGAAATGAATGAATATTTACAAAAATATATATTGCCCAGAAGAATATTTACAAAAATATAAATTGCCCAGATTAACAGAAGAGGAAGTAAAATACTTAACCCCATTGTAGAAAAAGAAATTGAACAAGTACAATGATAATTTAAATGGTAAAATCTTTCCCGTTCATTAATAGGTCCATAGAAACTGCTTAAATCCATGGAAACCTAAGTCACATGTGGTGGGAGGAGCTTACTGAACAGGTGGAACAGGAAGGGAAGAACAAAACTGAGAGGAAGTTATTGAGAGCAGTTAGGGCAGAGAGAGAGAGGACACAAGCAAGAAGACAGGTAGGCTCCTGAGTGCTTGTCTGTGGAAAGGCCCGCGAGAGCAGAGGAAGGGGCAAGCCTGAGAATAGCTTTGTCCCCTACAGTACTAATATGCATGGATTTCTTGGCTACAACGATGACTTCTGGTGTCTGAATAAATATTTTTCCTCTGCCTTCTATATGGAGAGTCTGTTATACTTTGCAATTGAGAACTATTCCAGTATATTCATAGTCACCATTGGTGCATGAATATTACATTGGCAATACAACAAGCCATCAATGAACTCCCTAAGAAAGTATCTCCAGGGCCAGGTGGATTCACAGGTGAATTCTATCAAACATTTAAAGATCAATTCATTCCAATACTACATAAACTATTTGGGAAGATAGGCAAAGAAAGTCTTCTTGTGATACAAATATTGTTCTGAAACCTAAAACAGGAAGTGCCAAAACAGAGAAAAAAATATAGACCAATTTTGCTAATGAATACAGGTGCAAAAATTTTAAATAAAACATTAGACAAGAGATTACAGCAATTTATCACAGGGATAATATACTATGAGCAAACAGGATCCATATCAGGAATGCAGTATTGGTTCAATATTGGGAAAATTATCTGCATAATGGACCATATCAATAAGAAAACTAACAAATCATATGATTATCTGAGTAGTTGCAGAAAAAGCTTCTGACAAAAATACAACACCCATTTCTATGAAAAACCATTAGAGAGTACAGTAATAAATGGAATCTTCCTTAAAATAATAAGTAGCATCTATCTAAAACCATCAGCAAGCATTATCTGTAATGGGGATAAGCTAGAAGCATTTCCAATAATATTGGGGGTGAAACAAGGATGTCCATTATCATGAGCATTATTCAATATTTTACTAGAAGTATTAAGTTTAGCAATAAGAAAAGAAAAAGAAATTGAAGGAATAATATGCAAAGAAGAAACAAAGCTATCACTCTTTGTAGATGATATGATGGTATACTTAGAGAAGCCTAGATAATCAAATAAAAAATACCAATTGAAATAATAAAAAACTTTAGGAAAGTTGCAGGATATAAAATAAACTCATGTAAGTCATCAGTATTTCCGTATATTACTAACAAAGCCCAACAATAAGAGATAGAAAAGGAAATTACATTTAAAGTTGCTATAGACATTATAAAATATTTGAGAATTTACCTGCCAAGACAAATCCAGGAATCATGTGGATGAAATTACAAAACATTTTTCACACAAAGTCGGATATAAATAAATGAGAAAATATCAGTTGCTCATGGGTAGGCTGAGCTAATATACTAAAAATGACTATTCTACCTAAATTAAATTACTTATTCAGTGCCATGCCAATCAAACTCTCAAAAAGTATTTTATAGAGCTAGAAAAAATAATAAAATTCATCTGGAAGGACAAAAGGCCCTGAATATCAAGGAAAATAATGAAAAGAAATGTAAGGAAAGGTAACCTAGCCATACCAGATGTTAAATTGTATTATAAAGCAGAGATCAGCAAAAGTACTTGGTATTGGCTAAAAAACAGAGTGGGTAAATTAGTGGAATAGATTAGGTACACAAGACACAATAGCCAGTAGCTATAATAATCTACTGTTCGATAAATTTAGACTCTACCTTCTGGGATCAGAACTCGTTATTTAAAAAAATTGCTGGGAAAACTGGAAAATACTGCGGCAGAAAGTAGGCATAGACCAACATCTTACACCCTATACCAAGATAAAGTCAAAATGGATACCTGATTCAGATATAAAAACTGATATTATAAGCAAACTAGGAGAGTAAGGAATGGCTTATCTGTCAGATTCATGGAGTATGGAAGAATATATGACCAAACAAGAAACAGAAAAATGGTTATTTTGATTATATTAAATTGAACAGTTTTTGTACAAGCAAGAGAGAAGCAGAAAGCTAGGAAATATTTTCTACAGCTAATGTCTCTGATACAAGTTTCATCCCTAAAATATATGGAGAACTGAGTCAAATGTATCAGAATGTCATTCTCCAAATGATAATTGTGAAAAGATATGAATAGATAGTTTTCAGATGAAGAAGTTAAAACTATCCATAGTGATATGAAAAAATGCTCTAAATCAGTATAGATTAGAGAGATGCAAATCAAAACAACTCTGAGGTAGTATGTCACACCTATCAGACTAGCTAAGATATCAAAACAGGAAAATGTGAACTGATTCAACCATTCTGAAGAGCAATTTGGAACTATGTGCAAAGGACTATAAAACTGTGACCCAGCAATACCATTTCTAGATCTTTAACCCAAAGAGATACTAAAAATGGAAAAAAGACCCAATGTACAAAAATATTCATAGCAGCTCCTTCTGTGGTGTCCAAGAATTGGAAATTGAAGCAATGTCCATCAATTGGGGAATAGTTGAACAAGTTATGGCATATGAATATAACGGAATGCTATTATTCCATAAGAAATTATGAAAAGGAGAGTTCAGAAAAGCCTGGAAAGATTTACATGAACTGAATCTGAAGAGAGTGTGCTTCACACCTGTGGTATCTTCTGCAAAGGTATCTTCTCATATCTCTTCTTTGGAGCCAAACTGGTTCTTTATAATTTCACATTAAATTTTTAATATTTTGCAGTCATTCTTTCGATTTATATTATTGTGCTTATATGGCTTTACTGTTTTTGCTCACTTTATTTTTGATCAGTTCAATACTTCTCTGTATTCATGTCTGTCATGTCTTTTTTTTATTGAAACAAATTCACAGTTTTATTTCAACACAGAATTTTCAGATTTCACCAACACAACGACAAGCTGACTTGAAGATTGGCAAAAACAAAATACAAGAATGAATGGTTAAATGTGCTTAGCCAGGCTAAATCAGAAAGAGTTGCTGTAAAATTCTCATAACCAATAAGTAAAAGAAAATTTAGGAGTAGGAGGGAGAGAATGATAGATTTGCCACTGAAGAAATCAAAATTATTATTATTAAATTATTCATTTAATTTGTATATTTATTTTATTAACTTATTAAAATCAAATTATTTTATAAATTAATTTATTAAAAGAAACAAAATATTATTATTAATAACTACCAAATTATATAAGGTTTAAGAGTTTGCATAGCACTTTACAAATATCATTTCTTGATGTTATATTAATCTTCTGTATATCCCTTGGAAAATTGCTTCCCCTTTCTATATCTCAGTTTCCTCATTTGTATATGAGGCACTAGTTGGAGTAGATGCATTCTAAGATCTACTGAAAGTTTAAAATCTCTGACCCTATGATCCTCCTCAAGAAAACTGAGACAGAAATAAGCAGAAAGTTGTGAAAAGCATAAATTATAGACCAAGAATTCAATTCAGTTCAACAGACATTCACTGAGTTGTTATTATATGAGATATTGTGCTGCATGCTGTGAGGGAAAAAGAAGATTAGAAAAATTCATTTCCATTCAACAGGTCATTTGTTAGTCCAGAAAAAGGAAGAAGGAGGAGGAGATAGGGGTGGGCCAGAGAGGGGAAGAGAGAGAGAGAGAGAGAGAGAGAGAGAGAGAGAGAGAGAGAGAGCAAGAGAGAGAGAGAGAATTTTAAGTGAGGGAAGCTTGAGGAGAAGAATAAGAAAGTCTTCGTTGAACAGGGAAACATTTGAGTTGTGCCTTGAAAGAAGGGTAGAATGTTGACGTGTAAAGATGGAGCAAGATTCCAGGAGAAGACCACAGTGAAAACCAAGAAATGGTTTAGGAGAGCACATAACGTTTGGGGAAAACAGACAGTAGACCAGGCTATCAGAACAAATAGAGCACCAAGTGCAAAATGGAGAGAAAAGTCTGGAAAAATAGGTTGGACTTTGTAGAATCTTGTTATTCTAAGGATTTAGGATGATTTTTTAAGAGGGGAGCAATGGTCAGAGCTGTTATTTAAGTCTCCTCCCTTTGCTCTCTCTATCTCTGTCTCTCCATAGATAGATAGATAGATAGTGAAAAATGATTCTCAGAGCTTCTCCTCCAGTTCCCAGCCTCTCTCCTTTCTCTAAAGTTCTTTTTTTTTTTTAACAAACATGATCTGCTACATTCTGCAAATGAATTCCATAGTTCTTTCTCTGAGTATGGAAGGCATTTTGTCTTAGAAAACCATTGGAAATTATTTTTTTTAAGTTCTTGTGTTATTACGAAGTTCCAAGTCTACCAGAAAAAACTCTCGCACACTGTGGTCGTTGCTGTGCACAAAGTTCTCCTGGTTCTGCTCCTTTCACTCAGCATCAGATCATATAAGTCCTTCCAGGCCTCTCTGAAGTTTTCTTCTTCATCATTTCTTATGGAGCAATAGTATTCCATTACATTCATATATCACAATTTATTCAGCCATTCCCCAGTTGATGGGCATCCTCTTGATTATATTATTACATCTGTCATTTCTTGCAAGAAATATTCTATTATATTCATCTTCCAAAATTTGTTTAGCCGTTATGTGATCAATGGGAATCTGTTTTGTTTCCAGTTTCTCTCTCTCTCTCTCTCTCTCTCTCTCTCTCTCTCTCTCTCATACATACACCCATACACACATACACACACATATACACATACATGTGTTATTACACATCTTTGCTGTATATGAAGACTTCTTTTGATTAATGACATTACTGGGGCATATACATCACAGTGGAACATCTCAATGTGTCAAAGGGTATGGATATTTTTACAATTCTGTCTATGCTATTCCAGATTATTTTCTACATTAGTTGTATCAATTCATAGCTCCACCAAAGATGCATCAGTAGGCCTGTCTTCCAAGTGCAAGTCATGTCATCATTTCTCTGATGTCATGGACTTCTTCAGAAACAAAGGACTGATACAACAGTAACAACAACAACCATTTTAACTATTCCTGTCTTTTGTTATATTTAAGGCATCTCACTAGGAGTCTCAGGCTCTATGTTTGCAAGATAGAGATAATAATCCATATCTGTTCTAATTCCTTAGATTATTCACGAGGATGAAATATAAGGTGAAAAAAATTTAATGCTATAAAGAGAGACAGAAACATCAGATTTCTTAATGTAATGTAGTGGCCAATCCAGGTGCCACCTTAGTGTATCAGTAAAATGGTATAAATGGAAATCTTTAGGTGTGTGAAACTGTTTGGTTTCAGACTAATGAGTTTTTATTGAATTAGTTATGATTGTTTAATAAGTCAAAAGAACTGAGCCCATATGGGTACATGATCTACACATAAAAGGTAATACCACAAACAAATTAGAAGAACATGGAATAGTATATTTGTCAGATTTATGAAAAAGGGAAGAATTTAGGATCATTTAGAGAGCATTGCAAAATGTAAAATAGATAATTTTGGTGATATAAAATTTAAAAGATTTTGCCGAAACAAAATCAATGCAACCAAAATTATAATGAAAGCAGAAAATACTGGGTAGGGGAACTTTGCAATAATTATCTCTGATAAAGGCCTCATTTCTCAAATATATAGAGAGAGCTGAGTCAAGTTTACAAGAATACAAGCCATTCCTGAAGTGGTAAATGGTAAAAGGATATGTGAACAGCGAGTTTTCGGAGAAAAAAAAATCAAAGCTGTCTCTAGTCATATGAAAAAATAATATAAATCACTATTGATTAGATAAATTCAAATTAATGTAACTCTGAGGTACCACCTCACATATCAGGTTGGCTAATATGAGAAAAAAGGAAAGTGATAAATGTTGGAGGAGAGGTGGGAAAACTGGGTCACAAATGCACTGTCAATAGAGTTATGAACTAATCCAACCATTCTGGAGAGCAATTTGGAACTATACCCAAAGAACTATAAAACTGCATATCCGCTGATCCAGCAATAACACTGCTAGGTCTATGCCCCAAAGAGAAGGGAAAGCAGGGTCAGGGGGAAGGACCTGTTTGTACAAAAATATTTATCACAGCTCTTTTGGTGGTGGCTAAGAATTAGAAATCGAGGGATGCCCATCAGTTTGGGAATGGCTAAACAGGTGATGGCATATGATTGTGCTGTAAGAAGAATGATTTCAGGAAAACCTGGAAAGACTAACATGAACTGATGCAAAGTGAAATGAGAAGAACCAGGAAAAATGTTGTACATAGTAACAGTTACATTATTTGATGAAGAATGGTAAATGACTTAGCTCTTCTCAGCAATACAATCCCAAAGGACTCATGATGAAGCATGCTGTCTGCCTGCAGAGAAAAAACTGATACTATGTGAATGCAGAGTGAAGTATGCAATTTTTCACTTTCTTTTCATTCTTTTTTTTTATTCAAGTCTTCTTGTACAAAATGACTAATATCAAAATAGTTAATGATTGCACCTGTACAAACAGTATCAAATTGCTTACCATCCTAGGGAGGGGGGGAAGGACAGAATTTGGAACTCAAAACTTTTGAAAAATGTTTTAAAATTGATTTAAC
This sequence comes from Potorous gilbertii, assembly GCA_028658325.1. Classification (NCBI taxonomy): domain Eukaryota; kingdom Metazoa; phylum Chordata; class Mammalia; order Diprotodontia; family Potoroidae; genus Potorous; species Potorous gilbertii. Next base: position 153,418,340 of record CM053772.1, read on the forward strand.
ATGTAATTGGGATATATGCATATATACATACATGCATACATACATATATACGTATGCATATATATACATAATATAAATATGTATACACACACATATATATTATATATATATGTGTATGTATATATACCAAACCCAGCTGAACAGCCCAGTTAAATATTGTTGCCCCCAAAGAATCAGTGCATACAATGCATTTAGTTGCTTATAGGGTCACCTTTTTTATGGACCTCATGTTACTTGAAATCACAATAAAGCTTCCCTGATTGGGTTTCTTACCAACTTCTGTTAATAATAAATGTCTACAAATGCAGGGTCAAGTAGCAGCCAAGAAAAATGAAATTCTATTACTAAACTTAATAAGTCAAAAAGAAATGAAGTAGGAATCTAGAATTAATGAGTGATCGGTAATTAATGACTCCTGATACTCGGAACAATCTTTAGAAAGTTATTTCAAAAACTAAATCTGATACAGAAAATGAAAAGGAAGTCTCATAAACAATGTTTTGTGAGCCTAGAGAACTAGAACAGGTGTTTCTCCTCCAAATTACAAAGATTCTCTTGGTTTCCTGAATGTTCTTTTCACTGCTTATTTAGTGGGACACATTTTCATATCACACTGTAAAGGCAATAGTGAGATGAACTCCTTCTGGACTACTCCTCAAATGATGAAATTTCCCCTTCCCCCATTATGGAAGTTCCTATTTCAAAGCTGAAATAATTAATTCAAGTGTAGTGTAGATTAGGCATGATTCAGGCAGATCTAGCAGTTGAGCTTCAAGAATATTCATTTTATAAAGTTTGGGGGAAAAGCATTATGTTTGGCTTATAGCAGGCACTTAATAAATTATAGTTGACTGACTCAATGACCTCTTATTCTAATGGGTTCCAGTAGCAAAACTAAGTTTATTCAGTCTTTCAAGAAGCAGTGAGTGCCCACCAGTCTACATTTATAATTTAATAGTCTAAAGCTTACAACTATATGTATGTAGGTCAAGAAGGAAAAGTTAATGTGGACATCCACAGAGGAATTTCCAATGGGAAAATCAGATCTGAAAATAAAGATACCAGCTGTGGTATATATACATACACATATATGTATATTTTACACATATATACACATACACATACATATATACATACACATATACACACATGTATGTGTGTGTATATGTATATATATGTGTGTGTGTGTGTGTGTATAAATGTATTTGTATATAAACACATTGTAGGCTCTATCACATGGAAAAATATAAGCAGTAGAATTGAATTACCAATATAGCAATCAATGTAGTCCCCAATCTCCACCCCCTCTAATGGAACTTCTTTCTTATAAATTCCTATCTTCGAGCTGAAATAGATAATTTAGTTGTGTTGTAGATTATACACGACTCAGGTCTGGGAAATAAGATTCAAGATTGGAATGAAATAAGAAACTCTTAAAGTCATCTAATAGCTAACAAAAAAAAGAGGTTTACTTAGTCACAGCAAGGAAAGGGTATTCAGCAGGTATACAGCCTTGATACAGATGGAAATAGGCTATATTTCTCTCAAAAACTGCCTGTACATATCTTTAGACCATTTATCAATTGGGAAATGGTTCTTATTCTTATAAATTAATTAAATTTATATGGTTAAATTTCTTGAGACACTTCTGAAATCCCTCCCACTTAGGTGTTCCCATTTAAACCCTGTGATTTTGCGCCCAAGAAAACTCTTTTGGTTTGTTGATATGCAATGAAATAAAAAATTTAAGATGCTCTAATACTGACTCAAGGTACTTGTACTCTTCCCAACTTTAACATACAGCATCTATTTCTCAGAGGCTAGAATAATGCTTTCCTCAAAATCAGGAATAAAAATGAAAAATCTAGATTACAATGGGAAGTAACTGACATTGGAAAGTTTGAGGACTGTTCTGTTAGCTCAAATACTTCCTTACTCAATATAGTCTTCAGTTTTGTACAATTTTCCAGCAATATTTTACTCAACTTTTTACTATGTTCTTGGGCGTTGGCCATGTTATCAAATTAATCATTTGATATTTTGATTCCTGAGTAAAGTGGAATGTTGTAAAAAGTAATCTGAGCACAAACTTGTAACCTAACGAGGAAACTTCTCATAGCTGAACAACTTACATTCTCAGGAGATTTTCTAACAACCTAGAAAAAATAATTCCTGTGAAGTACTAAAGAGAAGTAATAATATTGAGCGCAATCTACTCTAATTATGAATCAAATGTAACATAAAATGCTAATGGGAACTTAAAAAGGAGACAAACATTAGCATCACACCACAGCACCCTCCCTATAGACATATATATGTGCATGTATATGTATATATGTATGTATATATACATATATGTATGTTTATGTGTGTATGTAGAGAGAGTCTTTAGTTAGACAACAGATTCTTTGAGAGCTGGGGCCATGTTACTTTGATACTTAGGTTTATAGATTTAAAACTGGAAGGGACCTTGGAGACCATGTAATCCAACTTCTTCCTTTCACAGATGAAGCAACTAAGGGTCAGATTGTGGTTAAGGGACTTGCCCAAGGTCACATAGGTAGTAAGCTGTCAAAAGTGCAATAGTGGAGTTAGAACTCAAGTACTCCAAATGCAGTGCTCTTTCTTCTGTTTCCCTTACACCAGAGGTGTCAAACCTCATCATTGGCCACATTATATCCTGCAATACTCCCCAGTGTTTCCACAACCAGACTAAAACTTAATTGGGAAATATTTAACAAAGTAATTAAAAATACAATAGAACATAGATAATGCTGATATGTGGTTTTCTAAGTCAATGTGCAGTCAGAAGAAATCCTTACATATGGTTCCCAATGGTTCCCTTACATAGGGGTCCCAATTCTGTTTGAGCTTGACACCATTGCCTTATACCACTTTAAACCGTATTAGGATCCTCATAGGTGTTTAGGTGTTCACAAATTTTTGTTGTTGTTGAGTCATTTCAGTTGCATCTAACTCTCTGTGACCCTATTTGGGGTTTTTTTGGCAAGGTACCAAAGTAGATTGCCATTTCCTTTTCCAGATCATTTTCCAGATGGGGAAACTGAAGCAAACTGTACTAAATGACTTGCCCAGTTAGATAACTAGTAAGTATCTGAAGTCATATTTGAATTCAGGTCCTCCTGATTCCAGGTCCACTATATCACCTCACTGCCCAGATAAATACATTTTAATTAACTAAATATTCTTGGCACTTGTTTAAGAAAGACTACTAACCTTACTCAAGCTAGGACAGGACCCTTCTCTTAGAATTCCCACCTTGAGTCAGACCATATATCCCCATGCCAAATGACTGAATTATTTGCATATTATCAGCATTTCATTATTCTCCTCCCGGCCCACATGGTTCCACCACCCCCCTCACCTTACCCTCCACTACAGTGTAATCATCAGTGATGAGAAAATCCTGAGAGATTTGGCATAGCCATAATGAACCTGCTACCCCATCCTGCCAGCACAATTCCTTTCCAAATGAATTTTCAGGGCTAACAGATAAGCAATAGCCTGTGAACTCAATATAATTCCTTTGCAAGAAACTTAAGCATCAAATTCTGTACAACAGTACTATGTTAACAGAACAAGAGCATTCATGGGGCATGCATGGTTTTAATGCTAAGATTAGTCTATTCAAAACACAGAGATGACTGCTGTCCCAGGCTTGGATTCCAGGTACAATAAATTTGTCCTGGGCAAAGCCAACTTTGAAGAGAGCTATGAGAAGTACTTGGGAAGGGCCCAGAGTTCTGGGGTCCTCTAGAACACTAAATTATTGCTACCACTATGAACAAAGAGAATTAGAAGAGTGAGTCATCTGTTAACTCTTTTATGTACCTCTGTCATCAAGTAGCACTAAGTGGGAAAGGAAAGAGAAGGGAAGAAGCATTTACATCGTGCCTACTATGTGCCGGGCACTGAGCTAAGCAAACTCTTGATCCTCACAACCACCCCTCAAGATAGGTGCTGTTATAACCTTTTATAGTTGAGGAAACTGAGGCAAACAGAGGTAAAGTGATTTATCCACAGTCACACAGCCAGTGTCTGAGGGTGGATTTGAGCTCAGGTGTCCCTGATTCTAGGCCCAGAACTTTCTCCACTGTTTAGAGATGCTTATATATCCTTAAATTTGTCACCAAATTGAATTTCTCTTGTCTCATTCACTCAGTTCTAGCCACACCATAGTAGCTAGTTTGTCTACACCACCCAATACAATACACCAATCATGTCAAGTGCTAATTGTGTTCAGAGCACTGTACTCAGATTTTGGAGGAGATATACAATCCTAAGACAGGCAAACACAGAACACAGAAGGGCTTGCTAACACAGATCAGACAGGAAAGACACTTAGAAGGGGTGAATAATCTTACTTTATTCTGGTCTCGTTTTCTCAGAAGAGGATTGCTGGTAACGGGAGTGGAAGATCCTGCAGCCTTCCATAATCACCATAACCACAGGGGCCAGTGATGGGGTCAGTGAGGAGAGACACAACTTGTACACTCCCCTAAATTCCCTCAAACCTCAATGGGAGCCCATTGAGGCAAACATGGATTCCCCCCAAGCCTTGATGGGGACTGATGGATGCACACGCAGCATTCTAGCTTGTGCACTCCAACATAAAGTTCCCCCCAAACCTCAATGGGGGCCCGTTGAGGCATATGCCTATGTTCTTTAAGAAGCATCAAAGTTAAAAAGCAATGGAAAAATTTATTTGTTGCTATTGTCAAGAGTTTACTATATGCAGCAGAAGATAAAAGCAAGTTTCCCAGCACTAACAATTAGTACAAAATCAATGTGGCTGACGGTGGACAAATTGAACACGGTAACATTAATTTCAGTTTGAAGAGGGGATGTTTCTTTAAATGGACCTCAGACAACCATGGAAACTGAAATAAACTAGGTACTTTGTCATGCTTGAGTTCAAGGTCTAGTGCCCTTGAGAGCTTCCAATAAGCCACTTGAAAATAAAAAATAAATAACTTTCTATTATGGCCAGTTCCTACCTGACCCATGAACCATAGGCCTAGCAGATGGTGAGGCTGAAGGCAGAAAGAAGGGGTAGATCCAAGGCATAGTTCTTCAGTTTTGTTTTACTTTGATTATCAGCAAGGTTGTACAGGGAGAAAAGTCCTGGATTTGGACTTTAGAATCCCACTTCACTGCACAGCATGTCAGATATTTTTGATACTGATTTTTTTTCTCTTCTCTTAAAAAAAAGTCTCTGTTATAAGGAATGGCTCTCTGGGAGGTAGAAGGGGAGGGACAGGGCAAAATGCAGGCAATGTAAAAACAATAAATAGCCCTAAAATCTATTTTTAAAAAAATCCCTATTCTGTGATGTTAAATAAATCACTTAATCTCTCTGTTAAATAAATCCCTCAATTTCCTAATCTATAACATGAGGAAGTTGGAGTAGGATGGCTTCTACGTTTTGTTGTGGCTCTCAATCTATGATCCTACTGGTAACATTCTTGCAATCTGTCCTAGTTTCTTTCCAGGATGTACACCTGCCAAAAGTACTCATCAACAGTGTTTCCAGCAGAAGTTCTTCTGAATCTGCTTTAATGAAAGATTAGCCTCACCCACAATTAACAATATCCATTTTCACACAATTAACTGCTAAAATGACAAGGGTTTTTTATTAGCAAGTTAAGAATAATCCTACCCCTATAATCTTTTTCACACTCTCACTAGCCAACATTCTCTCATAAGCAATAAAGAGTTCCTCTATAAAAATTTTACTTTAGTATCTCATCTTTGTAAGGAATTAGAGGAAAAAAGTCAGGTAGGGGAATCTGGTTTTTTACTGTAAGGAAGGGAGGATGTGATTACCCACCTACCAGGTCAATTGATATTGTTACAGGATTTGGTTTCACATGATGAAATTCACCTATATCCTAATTCTATTATGAAGTTAAAAAAAAACCATCTCTGATTAAGTCATGAAAGAAAAGATATGATTGGCTAAGAAATAAACTAGCTATACCTCTGAAGACTTTATATAGCTAAGCCCTGCGGAGATTAGGGTAGTCAGAGCTCTGAGAAGTTCAGTGAGAGATCCCTTTATGGGACAGGAGGGAATTTCTCTCTCTTCCCTATCATCCCCCTCCTGGCCCTCAATCAGTCATATAACTTTGAAAGGGACCTCTGGGACAAATAAAGGATAATGCATCAATCAGGGAGAAGCCATAATACAGACAGACATGAATACAGATAAGGCACCTGAGGGAGAAATATTTCACAGAGTATGACCCCCACCACAATCAGAAAATACAGTGCACACACTGGCACTGGGAGAAAAGTAGATCCTGAGAGCTCAGGTTGAGTGACCCAGCCAGCAGAGACACTGCAGAGAGAGAAAATGAATTATGAAGAGAGAACTTCCAGTCTCTGTAGTACCAGTGTTGTGCGTTACCTTTGCCACATGTATGTCTTATACATGTTCCTCATTCCCACTGTTTTCTAAGTTTAAGCCCGTTCTTTACATAGATGCTGTGTTTATAGGGGAAAGCACATTCCAGATTATAAACCCAACCCAGTTCGAGTTTCATTTTTTGCAGGAAAGCTTTTTCATTCCCTCTTCCCCTCTTACTGGTGCTTTTCCATAGGTAGCCAGTTATTTACATGTCACTTCCCCCATTCAAATATACAGTCCCTGAAGGTAGAGACTATTTTTTGGTCTGTGTACCTCCAGGGCTTAGCATGGTGCCTGGTGGACAGTAAGCATTTAATGAAGCCTTGCTGGCCAACAGACTAAGGCCATTTTCCTGAGGAAGGAAGAATTGTGTAGCTCTGACTTCTCTCAGTTGTAGTTACTTACTTCCAAGAAAAAGTCCTGTCCCTTCTTTCATCCTACATTTTCCCCCTCCAGCTATAGCTAAAAACAAAACAAAGCAGAAAAACAATTTTTATTGTTGTTAACTACCTAAACAGTCAACTCATTCTTAACTTCAGCGTTCTTGACACTATTTCTACAGGACCTTGTCAGTCTTTTATATTTATTCTCTAATACCTTGTTCCCATGTTCTGTACATTTCATTTTGAAAGCTAAATTGTTCAGTGAGATCCCTGTGCATACACACTGGTCTCTTCAGACAAATCCCTTTTTTCTTCCTCAATGGAACTGTTTTCTTTTTGTGTCTTCAGAATTTTTATTTTAGCAGCTCCCATACCTCTTAGGCTGACTTCCACTGAATCATTTAGTTCCACTTGATCTGACTTAATTTTCCTCTCCAGCATCTGAAATCTGTTTTCTAAAACTCTAGGGTGTATGTCAAACTATGCCCAGATGTCCTCTCTTTCTCTATCATAAACTCTAGGATGGAGCAATCACTTCCTCCTAGGTTTCCCATCATTTCCACCTTCTAGTTCTTTCACGTTACTGAGGATCAGATCCAGAATGTGATTTATCCTTATTGGTTTCTCTGTTTTGGGGGGATTCAAATAGTGTTATAATTTCTTATTTAAGTAACTTTGCTGCAAATTAACCCTATCTAATGGTTGACTATAAATGGGAAGTATACTAGTGTGGGCTTATAAGATGTAGTGTTAGGAATATAGTCCCATTAAGACAGTCTTAAAATCCAAAGCAGTAGTTATCCTCTGGGAATCCAACCCAATAATACAAGAGAAAAATAGAAATATCCCAGAGGGATATACTTAAATATAATAATCATTCTCTGCTCCAAAAGTGTTTGTGACTCCTTAATGCCTACAAATAAAATTCATACTTTGTCCGACATAAAAAACCATGACCTGACACCAACCTAGCTTTCCAGTCTTTTTTCATTTTGTCATACTTCATGTACTCTATATTCCAGCCAAATTAGGCTTTTCTTTGTCTCTCAAAAGATGTCTAGCACTCTCACACCTCTGTTCCATAGCTAATATTTTATCATATGCCTAGAATCTCCTCTATTACCCTTTGCCTACTGAATTTCTGCTAATTTTTAAAAGCCCAACTCAAATGCCACTCTAACAAATATTCCTCAATTTTCTCCTCATTCTACCTCAAACCTATCATAGCACTTTTTCTGTACTCTTTCAATATGATTATCATGGAATATTTTTGTATCAATTTTTGTCCTAACTACACCAGATTATGAGTTCCATGAGGGAAAAGACACTCTGAAAATTATATCTCCCTAAGCACTTATAGTAGTGCTCTATTCTAAAAGAACTTATGAGAATAAATGCTTATTAAAGTAATAAACAATGTATGTGAAATCACTTTTTAAATTAAAAAGAGGTAAGCACATGTAATACAAACGAATTGATCTATGAGACTTTAGTAAATATTTACTATGTTTCAGGTACTGGGCAAGGCGTTGGGGATAAAAATGCAAAAGTATGAGAGTTGATTCACTTCTTTTCAATTCAATTATTAGGTGTCAGCACTGTGCTAAGTGTTGGGGAAGCAAATAAGAAAAAGACAATTTCTGCCCTCAAGAAAAGACAACACATAAAAGGAAGTTGGAAAAGGCAAGGAGGAAGTGGGGGATGCCTGAAGTTCAAACCAAGCAGAGCTGCAAATGGAAGTGGAGAGGTAGCTGGAGAGTTCAGATGCAGCATTCTGTAAAGTCTCTTCCCTTGAAGAGAATTCAGTACTTATAGGAGAGAAATAGCCCTGAAGGGCAGTCACAGAGAATGAAGGATTATGAGTGGATCTATTGGGTAGGAGTTTGTCACACCTTCTCTAATGTCAGGGAATATGAAAATATGCCTTGGCTAGGTGGGTGGATGGTTGGATGGGATATAAAGCATGGAGTTCCAAAGCACAGTCATTGGGTGAGAGAGAGAGACAGAGACAGAGACAGACAGAGAGAGACACAGAGAGGGTATTTTTGTTGGAAGTCCAGATCAGAAAGTCTATGGATCAGTTTCCTGCGGAAAGAAGAGGGCTGGAAGTTTAAGTGGGTTAGGATATGTTAGCAGTCCTAAAAGGGATATTTTATTTCTCAGCTAAATCTTAATACATGATAACAATGCCAACATATTTAAAATCCCTAGTTTCTGAAGCTGCTTAAGGAATAGAGGTCACAAACATAGCTGGACTTAAGAAAATATAATCCAATCCTCACATAAGCTTCAGCTTCTCCATCAGACCCACAGATAGAATTTATCTGCTCTGCACATGTTACTTGGGTGCTTTTTGCATTTTAATTATTATTCTAGCCAGTACACAGAAAAACAGTTGCCCCCTTGATATTGCTGAAGGTTCTTTTTTTTTCTTTCAATTTTCTTCTTCAAATCTGCCTTGAAATGAGAAAAATCAAAGTACAGACTTTGAGGGTTTGAAGAGCAATTCCTTTTTTAGAGGTATGATTTACATAAAAATACAGTATTTACAAAAAATTTTGTAGACCTTGGTTAAATTGGTTTTTTTTCTTATACAAAAACACCAAATTGAGATAAAAAATTTTATCTATTTCTCCCTCTCCCTTTATGATTAAAAGGATATTAATGCCAAAAGATGATGAACTGATTGTTTTTCTGTTCCCTAAAAAATCAAGTGAATTTACCCTGTTTGAACTGCCCGATCTAAGTGTCGTGTGGCCATGCTGTGTCAGAGACAGCTTCCAACATCACTGTCTATCTGGGCAATTCCAGGAAATTGGGTACAGATATTGATAGAAAAAAGAAATCACACAGTAATAGCTCTTAGAGCTAGAAGGGGTTATCTAGGCCAGGCAAATCAGTTGGCTTTGTTCCAGTCTATAAGAAATATAAGACAGAAAAAAGAATCCAAGATAGATGATATTAAATATAATCTATTTACAGTATATAATTGCTTCAAATTAATTGATTGGGATTTTCATCTCAAGCCTTTTCAACTTGATGATCAGTTATAAGACATTACTAAGTGAATAGGTAATTGCTTTAGTAAAAATAACTGACATTTACTAGTATTTTGAGGGTTTCAAAGAACTTCAGATATGTTATCTCATTTGGTCCTTATCATGGTACCATAAATGAAGTACTATAGGTAGTCTTATCCCAATTTTACAGATGAGAAAAATAATGCCCAGAAGGCCTGTATTTACATAGTAGGAAGTGTCAGAGCTGAGATCTGACAAGGTCCCACTATTTCCCAGAATTCTAACCAATATCATGCTGTTTCTCAACAATGGTCCGTGCCATCTATCAAAAACTATCATTTATTTGCCTATATTTAACTAAACTGTGAATGACACCTAAAATCTTCCCCTATGTGACAAAGCACAGTAACACATCTGCCATCTACATCAAAATAACTAAATTTGCTCTATAGGGCTAAAGACATAACTTATAGGGCTCCAGACTATGTTTTATCGTGACAAACATTACCATGAATAAGTGTTTATAGTTGATAGAGGGCTAATCTTGGAGTAAAAAAGACCTGGGTTCAGTTCTCACCCATGACACCAGTTCTATAACCATCAGCAAGTAACTTAATCCCTTTGTATCTCCTAGCCTCAGTTTTCTCACCTATACAATGGGGATTATGATATTTCAGGAATATAATTCATTTTGCAAATTTTAAAGCACTTTATAAATTTTAGTTATTAATGTTTATTAGCTAGAAGGATCCACTTCTGACTTGGGATTATAAATCCCCAAATTAGATAGTGCCCCCAATGCAGTGTGTATTTGATTTACTTAATATATGCTGGTCAGTTATTTCACAGATTATATCACATTACATTCCACACAACCCTTTTCCAACGTGTGAGAAATAATTCATTTGGATCCCAACTCTATTCCTACAAGTATCAATCAATTTGACAAGATTCTATTGGGGTAGTGATTTTAACTTCTTTATATTAGGCCCCAGAACTGTGAGATGCAGGTTGTAGCAAGCTAACTATAAGCTCTCCACTCTTGCTTTTCCTTGTCACGGCATCCAAGCCCAGTTTGGCAGAGGTGACTTAATTAAATGGGAAATCCTCCAACATATTTTTGTACTTCTGGCCCTCCCTCTCTTGTTCAAGGGCAAATGACCATCTTATGACAATTTAGTCAATGGAGATGCCCCATGCTTCACCAACACCACCATCACCACTACCACCACCCGCCGGTCATTTTTGGCCTGCAAGAGCAAAATCTATTATCAACCAATGATATTCTGGACTTCACCATGCCTCTTCTGCATATTTGGGTATCAAACCCTATGAAAACAAGGTCCTAGAGGAAGAAGATATAGTGAGAAAGATCTGAGATCCAGTTCACCAGAGGAACCATGGACTCTTTAATAAAGTGACAACGGCTAAGAGCTCTGCCTCAGTCTCTTTTATTGTAGGCTGGACAATTTTAATTCACACATTAATGGCATCCTGAGATGGGGCAGTGATGTATTAGCCTCAGTCTCTTTGGGCTGTCCCCTGAAAGAGACCCAAAAAGGAAATACACATCAGGTTGAATTTTCACCAACAGCTCCCCAACAGATACTAGCCCTGGGAGGTTGGACTCCCCGTCACTGTCTGCATCTGCATTCAAATTCTCTGAACCTGAGTTAAGTCTCTCTGAGGTGAACATTGGCGAGTCTGCCTTGATTTACCCTAAATTCATTTTCTTTAAGAAGGGTCCTCAATTTGGCCAAAAGGGACTGCTTGATTAATCTGACTAAATGTATAAGTTCTGGAGCACTGAAATTCTCTTTTTATAGAAATTGTATGGCCATAACTTTAACTTTCTATCCACAGGCTACTTTTTTTCTTTTGCTCCATTTTCTTTACTTTTATTTTGTCAAGACCTGGGAGATTCAGCAGTGGAATTGCGAGTTCCTCATTTTCAGCCAGCTAGCCACCTAGCTCATTTTAAAGCTTCTTGCTGGCAGAACAAGGTTAAAATAGATTTTTTTGCCTTTATATTCTTTTAACAGGAAGTAACTAAATCATTTTGTCATTAATAGAGAAATCTTTCAAACTAATTGAGGTGGAACTCATTTCAGTGACTTACAGAAGGGTGAGAAACCCATTTAGATGACCCCATGACTGATCTACAGAACAGTTATTCTTTAATAGGACCTTTAAAATGACTAGGGATTGATTCAAAGATGTAGTTTGAATTTTAAGAAATGTTTTATTAATCATAAGATATGTTCAAGAGAGATGAAATGAAATAGGAATTCAGAGAAGTGTTAAAATGTTAAAGTGATAAAACTTAGGAAATAGTATAGGAGAAAATAAATTGAAACTCTTGTGAGTTTAAATAATCTCACAATGGAGAATATAAAAAAAACACATTTGCTAATTTAGCTTGAAGAATTTTGTTAGCCCATCTCGAAGACTGAAGTTTTGGAGTATCAATCTGCGAAACTGGTTTTCTCCTTTTAATTTTTTATTTTAATAGCATTTTCCCCCTTTCCAATAACATGTAAAGAAAGTTTTCAACATTGACTTTTATAAAATTTTGAGTTCCAAGCTTTTTTCTGCCTCCCTCCTTTTCCTCCCCTGTCTCCAAGACAGCAAACAAACTGATATACATATGCAATCATATTAAACTTATTTCCACATTAGTCATGTAGTGAAAAAAAGAATCAGAATAAAAGGTAAAAAACAAGAGGAAAAAAAAGGTGAAAGTAGGACACTTCAATCTGCATTCAGAATCCACAGTTCTTCCTCTGGATAGGAACAGTATTTTCCATCATGAGCCTTTTGGAATTGTCTTAGATCATTGCATCACTAAGATGAGCCAAGTCTATCAAAGCTGATCATTGCAAAATACTGCTGTTTCTGCGTAAAATGTTCTCCTGGTTCTACTCATTCAGCATCAGTTCATGTAAATCTTTCCAGGATTTTCTGAAATCTGCCTGCTCATCATTTCTTATAGCACAATAGTATTCCATTCCATTCATATATGAAAACTTGTTCAGCCAATCCCCAAATGATGGGCATCCCCTCAATTTCCAACTCTTTGCCACTACAAAAAGAACTGCTATAAATTTTTTGTACATGTGGGTTCTTTTCCCTTTTTTATGATCTCTTTGGGATGCAGACCTAGTAGTGGTATTGCTGGGTCAAAGGGTATGCACAATTTTATAGCTCTTTGGGTATAGTTCCAAATTATTCTCCAGAAGAGTTATGAATATCACTTGTGAAATTGGTTTTAATTTTAGTGTAGAACAAAGGTATATTTAAAAACTGTACTTAATGTGGGGATAAATTTGTTATAGGAAGGAATTTTTATTATTAGGAGACCAAATAAGGAAATTTTAGACCATCTTCAGAAAACAATAAAAGTAAATAGAATTGGAGTTCATTTACCCTCCTGATGTTTACTGTTTTTAAACAACCAACCTGATTGGAACGCCCAACTGAAAATGAATAACAAAGTGCTCCCAGAAAAAGGAAATTTGTTTTGAAATCAGAAAGCAACAGAAAGTCAGCAAAATTTAATGATACTACTGAAGTTTAAATCAATTCTTTAGGGTAATTAGAAACACAGTAAAATGTGTTGAAAATGTTTGTTTAGTGAAAATAATTTCAAATTGTATAATAAAGCTAGTAAGTTAGGGAAATAATTATTGAAGATAGAATTGAACAAGAACATTTTTTTTAAAAAGATAGTTATAGGAATAAATTAAGTGCATGCCCACTTAATAGAGGGTGCTCAGACTACAAAAGATGAAATTAAAAAGGGTATGCCCCTATATGGTTTATAAAGGCATAAGATACTGAAATTTTGAGGCGGAAAAGCAGAACTTGAAAATAATTTTTAAAACATAATAAATGGACTCAATTTTTGAGTTTTTTAAAAGGAAATAGAGACCTTCAAAAAAGTATAACATCTATCAGAGAGTTTTCCAGGGGTGAAATTTCAGTTAACTCTATATTAAATTAAAACTGTGTTTTAATAAAAATAGAAACTTTATATCAAGAAATTATTATACTACAATTAAATGATCTTTCTAAGTCAAATTACTGTCAAATCTATATTAAAGTATGAGGACACTGATGATAGTGGGTCTGAAATTTGAAATCTTGGCCTTTATGGAAATTGAAATTTTTAAATTATTATTTCAAAATTATTTATTTATTATTAATTAAAATTATATTTAAAATTATTAAATTTAAATTATTGAATTATTAAAATTTTAAATTATTGAACTATATGTATTAGGTAAATTCAAAGTTAAATTAGTATAATAAGGATTTTTGTTAACTTATAACCATTAGGAAATTAGCTCCTCTTTTCATGAGGGACAAACATAAAATTCTTAACAAGGAAAGTACAGTTTTGGAAACTATCAAAACTTTGTAAAAGATAGAAACAACTAGGAATCAGTATCATTCACAGTGAACAAACACCAAAATGGTGTTTTAAGAAAACTTTTCAGTGTTTCATTAAGAGTGAATAGTAAAGAAGACAGTATTAATAGTAACTTACTATCATGAGGATAGAGAATTTTTTGGTACAATATCTGTTATTCTTGTGCCACAGTTGGGCTTTGACCAGTCCCCTCACGCATTGTCAAAATAGTTAGATGAATGCTTTTGGAGGAGCTAGATGATTTCTTCTTCAAAGTCATCCCGCTTACTGAAATTTGTGACACCCTACAATGAGGAACTTGTTATACTGAGTTGTTTTGGAGTCTACTTGCCTATCAATTACTAAAACTACGTGATTTTCCCAACAAAAGCTCTTAAAGAAATTGGTATGAACTGTGCATTTAAAGAAACAAAAAGTGGTTTATAGAGGAATTTAGCAAGTAGAACAAAGAGTAGCATTGCATAAGGAAATTTTAAAAAATTAAAAATAAGTAGAAGGGTAAATAAAGTTGGAATATGCACTGAAACAGTATAAATTCAGGCTTTGAAAGTAAAATGCTTTGGAGTTTTGAAAAAGAGAATCCCACTAAATCCCACAATCCCACTAAAATAAAAAAGATTTGAGAGTTGCTGCATGTCTTCCTTTCCCAATCAAACTAAGACAACAAAGGAAGTTTCATAGTTTAAATAGTTATGCTAAAGGATTAGAAATTAAGAAAATGTAAAGGAATTGGTTTGGCTCTTTGAGTAACTCAAAGAAACAAAGAAGTTGTAATGGGAAGTTGGGAGCATTACCAAGAAATTTTTTAATAAAAGTCAACTAAAAATAATGGAACATTGAGCAAAATGAAGCTTAGTTATAGTTAGTCAGTATAAATCAAAATTAGTTGGGTTGAAAAATTTATTGTAATAAATTAGAAGAATGTAATCAGTTTTGATATGTACAAGGACATAAAATATTTGCACCCTTCTCCTGGGGGATGTTGGGAGAAACACATAAGGGGCAGCTAGGTGGTACAGTGAATAGAGCTTTGAGCACCACAGTTCAAATCTGACCTCAGACACCTGACACTTACTAGCTGTGTGACCCTGGCAAGTCAGTTAACCCTGATTGCCTCAACTTTCCTCTCCACCCCCAAAAAAGAGAAACATACAATTGTGAAATGCTTAACACAGAGACTGGCTTGTGTAAAGGATGAGTACTATACTATTCAGAAGTTATAGGAATACAAGTGGACAAAATATTATTCCATCATACACACACACACACACACACACACACACACACACAGACACACACACACACACATATTTGGCATGGAATGTTAACGAAATTGAGAAATTATTGACTAAGTATTTTAAAGTATTACCAAAAAGAGGCTTAAGCAATTTTCAAAACATAGAAAAAACCTGGACATCCTGGGCAATACAACATAATTAGCATGAAAATGCCAGAGGTAATGAGATAAATGACTTCGTATGAATTGATAAATTTGAAAGGTATTTAAATAAATTATTGTCACTTGGTTGCTGATGTTTTAAATACCAAAAGGCTAAAAGATGCTAAAGCAAATTTTTTCTTCTTTTTGATCTGAATACTATTACATTATAAATATGTTTGTTATATGATTATTAGAGTATTCAATTATCTAACCCTAAGTTGTCATTAGTGAAATTTTACCATTTGAAGAAGACTCTCACTGCTATTTTAAGTTCTGAATCCAGGTATAAGTGTCTGATCCTGTATAAAGCTGCTGGTTCATAATTCAAGGGAAATGCCATGTGCCCCTACAGTCTGAGGACTGCCACAAGTAGGTGTCTGTCCCTGGGAAAGTCGAGGTAGTGACCTTGCAAAGGTGAAGGTAGAATTCTCTTACTCCATCCCAGTCTTGGTAAATAAGACATTTTTGCCATTTGGTTAATTCTGAGCCTGGCTGTGAAATCCTGTCTTAAAACTGGATGTTTGATGCATACATTAAATCAAACAAAACTAATGCTGCTGTGTATGTGTATGTGTGTTTGTGTATGTATGTGCATGCTAGTACAGTAAGGGATCATTTTGAATAGCTATTTGAATCACAAATAATAGAGACCATGAAGTCTTACAATTAGTTGTTTATTTGTTTTATAAGAGGTCACCCTATAATATTCTTTCATTCTGATAATATGATTAGTAGGATATGTCAATTAGTGAAAATGTGACAATTTAAAAAATTGGATTAACATTTGGAATTGTAAGAAACAATATAAAAATTGTTTCAAACATCTCTCTAATAATTTTAAGAAAGACAGAGATTCATTTTCCAATTCAACAATTAAATTAACATTCTCTGGTGTTTTCAGATGAGTTGAGAATTTTTAATACAATGATTCTTCTTAAAGCTCTGTTTTATGTTGAGTTTGCATTATGTCTTGGATCTTGAAAATCAGATCTTGAATTAAAAAGCCCCTTCAGAGCTGATCTAAGAAGGTGGCTTGTTTTAGAAATATAAAATTGTAGACCTTGACCTTAATCCTTAACGATTGAAAACTAGGAAGCTATGATTATTGCAACTTTCTGGTAGACCTCATAGGACTATAACTGGCATTATTCTGAGTCGGATTGCAGATATGGTCATCTAGGAATCCCATTAGACCAATGATCCATGATGCCAATAATCCCATGGGGTTGACACCCATGGATGTCAGGTGGAGCTCTCATGGGAAAGGCTGGGAGAACTACTCTTGGCAAGGACTGAGGCAGGCTTTTCCTTACTTGTTTTCTCCCTGTATAATATTTCTCTTAAATAGAAAGTATCACACTTTCTAAGCAATATGTCTAGCCTGGAACTCACATGAAGTTAGGGAAGCATTTCTTCCCTTATTTTATAATGTCCCTATTTTCTTTCTATGGCAAATTTCTAAAATCATGGCAGGTTATCAGTATAAATACAATATTATATCCTCCTTCCATAGTTTAATAGAGTCTAAAATTTTAGTCTTTCCTAAAACTAATGTGAGGATAATTAGGTATTGATGGAACAGTTTATGAGACCAAACTGTTGTTCTACTAATTATGAAGCCTAAAACAAACATCTTCAGCTTTGATTTGAAGAAAATGTTAGACTATCTAGGGTTACCAAAATGGGAAATTTTATTTGGGTTTTGAGCATGTCATTAAATGTTTATTATAAATGCAAATTTATAATTTATTATTTTTTATTTATTATAATTTTATTATAATATTTATTTATATTTATTATATTATAAATTTATTTATTTATTTATTTATTATAATTTTATTATAATTATATTATATATATAATTATTATAATTTATTATAAAAGCAAATGTTTATTATAAATAACACATTCAATCTGTATTATCTTAAAATTGACTAGTCAGTATATTTATACATCCCATTCCAGAACTTTTTCAGACAATTATAATTATTTTGGCAACTTTTACATGAATTCAGTTGTGTATATCAAAGGTTATCATCATATTAAAAAATGCTCTGTTAATAATTTCCTAGCAGACGCTCATCCTCTTCAGGGAGGAAATAAAGGGAAGGATAAATAGGTAGAAAGGGAAAAAACTAGAGTGAAAATTTTTCAAATGGTTTTAATAAACACTTTTAATAAGATACCTGCCAAATATAAATTTTGGATTCAGAACTTTTAACTTTTCAGTTCTTATTTGAATTTGTTAACCTAAAAATATAAATTCTCTGGTGTAGTAATGTTCATATATGTGCTATTAAAGTTTGAGCTAGCTCTCACTGTCTGACCTGGTTATTGTAATAGAAAACTAGAATTGTAGTATGCTTTATTTTTTCAGTGACTTTATTAAAATAATTTAAAAATTAATATGCAATATTGTCCCAAAAGATCTGTGGTTTCTCAGCAGGAGCATCACAGTAAGAATGATTTTCTGTAAGAAAGTCTTTCCTAGGAACTAACTTCAAAATGTGATCTTTGTGAACGCCCTATATAATTCTGAGTATTAATTCAACATCAGAACGTATCTTGATCAACTTTCTATTTTCTCCATGAAGTCTCACTTCTATTCTTCTTGAATTTTTCATTTATCTTTTTTCCTTGCTGCTTCTAGTGCTTTGATATCATTAAAAAACAAAACAAAAACAAAAAAACCAACTTGCTGTCTAGTCCTGTGCAAGGTTTTAAAAAACCATAACACTTTGGTAGAGTCAACCATTTCTGCAGTCTAGTCTTCTGGGTGTAGCTGGACTCCCAGAACCAATAACCTCCTCACTCTAGTCTGCTCTAAGTCTCAGCAGCAGAGCTTTCTCAGATCCCATTCATACTTAGTTCATATACATTTTCTCTGCCTGGTCACAGTCCAGTAGTGGTAACCATTGGTTCCTGGTTGGGTGCTCTCTCCTCTAACCTATCTTAGTTAGCCCAAGTGAATCCATTCTTGGAGGTTCTCTCCTTGCTCTTAACCTTTCACCTACCTCTGTTTCCCTCCAAACCCATAATTCCTTTGTTCATGGAACTCAACCCATTACTTATTTTCCTCCACTCCCTATGCCACATGCATCTGGATCTATTTGTGCTGTGTGCAAGGCGATAGCCTCCTATCACCATGATGGTGTGTGGCTGTTTGCCAAAATTGCTTGAATTGTTTTTATAAACTCAGAAAAGATGTCTAGAACCTGTAAGCAGGGTAAATAACGATTGCTCTGCTGCGTTTGAACAAATGTCCTCTGGTCTTTCAATTGACATATCCTGTGGGACATGTTTTGCTAGAAAGTACTTATCCCTCATGGTTCTTGGTTAGTGAGAGTCACCTCAGACATTCATTGTAAATTTAATATTTTATGAATTAATGTTTAATCCAGTGGAACCTAATCAGCATGTTATGTTGTTCCCATTCTCCTCTTCCGTAATGTCACCTCTGCACCTCTGTAAGGTGATTGCCACCTTCAGGCTCTGCATCATAGAGGACTGCCCTCCACGCATTTGGACTGTAATGATCCAAAGAAAGACTGGGGTCTTTCTCTGGATTGAAGAGGTGGAGGAAATGTGAGAAATAGTTCATTTGGATCCCTACTCTACTCCAGTAAGTATCAGTCAATTTGATATGATTCCACAGGGGTAGTGATTATAAATTCTGTATATTAGGCCCCAGAAATCTAAGATGCATATTGTCAGAACACTTGCTTCATCATAGGAAGTTAACTAGAGGCCCTCCACTCTTGTTTTTCCTTGTGGTGACCAAGCCTAGTTTGGTGGATGTGACTCAATGACATGGAAAGTTCTCCAATTTATTTTTGTACCTCCAGACCTCTCTCTTGTCCAAGAGCAAGTGATCATCTTATGAGCTCTTAGTGGAGATTCCCCATGCTTCACCCAACCTGTGTCCCCGCAACCGGTGATTTGTTATTTTTGGACCACAAATGGAGGGTCTATCAACCAACAAGATTCTGGATGTCACCATGCCTCTTTTGAATAATTGGGTATCAAACCTTACGAAAACAAGGTCCTGGAAGAAGACATCTCAGATCATGAGGAAGATTTGAGGTCCAGTTCCTTAGAGGGGACCATGGACCCTTTAATAAAGTGAAATTGACTCTGAACTCTGCCTCAGTCTCTTATATTTATAGGTTGGACAATTTTAATTCCCACAAATGATTCATCATGACATGGAGATACCTCTGGATTCTAAGAGGCTATTTTTTACCAAATCACAAGCATGGATGGGTTGAACCAAAATGAAAATCCTCAAGCATGATCTTTGAAGAAACTTTATTTGATATCCAAGGGCCACCATAAGTGCAGAGAGTCTACCCATCATCAGGCTGGACAACAGGTAATGAATTAACGGTCCATCTTGAGACACAAAATAGATGAAAATACTAAACAACCATGCAGCCTTTTTGCTTCCCAATGTCAGTGACAGAGCAGTAAACAAAAAGGATAGGATAACAAGAGTAAGTTTTAAATCGTCCATAAGTATTTTTATAACTGTCATTACTCCAAATCTGATAACTTTGTCCAATGACCAAAGAGTTAATCTACTGCCGAAAGAAGTGAAGAATTTTGACATTTTAACTCTGACAGTAGCATGAAGAAGTTGTAGCTAAATGGAAGCAGATGACTCACAAGTTGTCTTTGGATTTGAGAATAAAAGAGCTGACATATTTGGTTTCAGTATGTGCCCAAATGCAACAAGAAACAGCATTTCACAGAACACTCAGCCATCTTCCTGAACACAAACAAAAACACAAAACAAAGATGATTACTGATTATGCACTAAAATCTGGTATAGAGGAGAAAAAGAGGAAAAAATTCTATGAAAGTAAAAAGATCCTCCAAACTAAGTCAACATATGTGTGTATGTACATATATATATATATGTACATACACATATATATATATGGATGATCAGTAACTTTGATGTGAAGATGAGTGCAAGGAAGGAGGAATATATGTAATATATATTATATATATATAATATGTGTGTATACACATATGTGTATACCTATATACATACATACACACATACACATATATTTTTACACACATAGATCTATATATGTGGATACATAGACCTATGTATGTGTGTTTATATATTTGGAAACTAACCTTCGCAAAAAATGAAATTAGTTATTTCTTTTAAAATACAAAAAACAGCTGGTTGCTGATATGGGAGTCACTTTAGAATCATCTTCCTATGTGCAATTAGTTCACTAGCCAATTAGAGCAAAGGTCAAAATTAATTCCAAATTAAAGGAAAAGATAAACATAAACATACAGTGCATGTAACTGCAATAACTTGAAACAAACCTATTTAGAAAATTAATAAAGGCACTGACTTTATTACATTTCTTAGATAAATTTAACCAATATAAAACCATCACAATACTGAGGAGACCAAAAGAATTTAGAAAAAACTTAGATAGCAAACATTTAATCAAGCAGAGAGACACAACAACCATGGAAAATATTGATTTAGAAAAGCAGTTCTCCAACGTTTTGGCCCTTTATACTCTTAAAAGTTATTAAGGATCCTTCCCTCAAAAAGCTTTTGGGTATGTGTTATCTCCATCTATATTTACTGTATTAGAAAATAAAATTTCTTAATATTATTTTGGAAATAATAATGGCCTTCTAGAGTTTCACCCCACCACTGCCACCAGGCATCCCTGGACCACACTTTGAGAACCACTGGTTGCGAGTTTAAATGCTAGCTGTACATACACATGCATACATACATACATACACACATACGTACAAATATACATAACCAACAGCCCTCAAAGACTGTTTTGTGGTTCACGATGACCAAATAATTCATTACTGTTGTTCAGCCTGAAGGTGAGTAGACTCTCTGCACTTACTTATGATGGCCCTTAGACATCAAATAGAGTTTTTTCAAAGATCATGCCTGAAGTTTTTCCATTTTGGTAGAACCCACCAATGCTGATTTGCATTCGTAAAAAGAATTCTCTACATGAGAAGAATAATTAGTCTGGATTGTCTCTTTACATGTTAACCCTTCTCATGATCCATGATTCATGTTTACCCTTTACACGTTAACCATTCTTGTGATCCAGAATTCCATTAGCTTGAGAATGCCCCCAATCAATGGAGATCACAGTCTTTAATATGCAGTTAAGGATGCCAAAAAATTCTTTACTTGGTGCTTAACTTGATAACGAACTTCTCTAAAATGAACCAGGCTTTTTCTTGGATGAGAGATGTCACTAGACCATATTCAAGGACTTTCCATCTTAAGGCTATGCTAGCATTTGTATTCAGCTGATATAGCCTTTAAGAACACAGGGTTACCTCCCTGCTTTGATTAGATATTTAAATAATACTTGAGTTAAATATTAACTATAGCTAGCTACCTATCTTTTCATCAACATAAATATATGTGTGTGTGTCTGTGTATAAATGTACACATATGTATCTGTTTTTTTTAACAGGAAATAGATGACCTTATTTTTTTCTTTCCATTTAGTATTTTATTTTTTCCCCAATTACATGTAAAAATAATTTTCAACAATTCATTTTCAAAATTTAGTTCCAAATTCTCACCCTCCATCCCTCTCATTGAGAAGGCAAGTAAATTGATATACATTATCCATATGCAGGCATGCAAAACATAGTTCCATATCAGTTACACTGTAAAAGAAAACATAATTTTTTAAATTTAAAAAAGGAAAACAGAGACCAAAATAGGAAAAAAAAAAGAAAAATAAAGTTTAAAAAGTATGCTTAAGGTGCATCTGGGCGGCACAGTGCATAGAGCACTGGCCCTAAAGTGAAGAGGATCTGACTTCAAATCCAGCCTCATATACTTGACACTTACTAGCTGTGTAACCTCTGACTGACTCACCTCCCCACTTCAAAAACTAAAAAGTATGCTTAGATCAAAATAGACAACTTTAAATACATTTATTTCTGTATCTTACCCAAATCACTATCAACATATATAATCTTATCTTGTGACAGAGAAGGCTTTAAACTAATAAACCTAATTTTTTAGGCAGATAGAGACTATAAAAGTGTGTAGTTAACCAACAAAATACATATAAAATAGTCACAGGGCACAATCCTAAATTTTTTCCCAATTATTGATCTCATTGTTTTTATTCCTTTCCTCCTCACTCCATAAAAATTTTCCTCCTTATTAAGGCTACTGTAATTGCCCCTCCTAAAGTTACTAACCCCATCTTTTTAATGGTAGAGGGTGAGAGAAAGAAACCAAAATCCAGGTCTTCGTTTTCCATGGTGTAATTAATGGCACTTGCTATAAATAAAATAAACATATCCTCGTTTGACAGAGGCACACAGCCATCCTCAGCAGTAAGCACTTGTATATGACAAGGGACATGTCAACCATTCATCACTGGTCAACAAAGCCACCATGAACAACACAAAAAATCAAAGCCATTGGAGGGAGGGCAACCACGAAGCAGTCTCAAAAGTAAGCCTTAGATCTAGAGGAATGGGATATCTCAAATGGTAGTGTATCTTATATCCCAAAGGCTAGACAACTACTTGCCAAGTTCTTACAGAAGGTTAGCATGAGCAGTATCTGAAGTCTATCCAAACTTTAAGCTTTTCATTATCTAATTAGATTCATATTTTTACTCAGTTGCCAACCAAGCCAGAATTAATTAACTAAGGGCTATTGCCCCCCTTACTAAGAATGTTGGTATTCTAATCAGCTTTCTCAGCTTGTTGAGAAAATATAAAAGAGTAGGGACTCTGAATGGATGCACACCTGGTGTACCTGGGCAGTACTTTCTATTCTGAGTAACTCCTCCAGTGCCTGGGATGCCCCCCTCAAGGGGCCATCTGTAAGAGTCTTTGTGTTTTTTCAGACAAAGAAAAGGAGACTGAACTTGATCTCATATCACATCCTTCTTTAAAAAAGAACCAGGCTTGAAGGTTATTTAGCAATATAAGACATGTTGGAAATATAATTATCTCAATCAGAACAAATGTACCATTTATAAAATTAAACTCTGAATTCTCTGTGATCTTGTATTTAATGTATTTAAAGCAAGAAAACAAACGTTTGGGGATAAAGGGGTGGAGTGAGGGAAGAGCACGGAGGGAGAGTGTTTTGAGCATTTGAGAATTACTGATTTCACTATCCTCATAAGTTTCAAATAAAGCTGAAATACTGAAAAGATATTTTGGCCTAATGTTAATTTATTTTTTAAAACTACTTTATCAAAGAGTATCACTCCACAAAATCTCTGCCCTCAAGAACAGTGTTAGCAGCTACTGCAGTCAAAAGGTGAAATGGGGACATAGTATTGGACCTGGAATCAGTAGACTTTGATTAGAATTCTGCTTCTGAGCCTTAATAGCAGTGTGCTGGGAAAATTTCTTAAAATGTAGGAGCCTCAGTTTCCTCATACGTAAATTGAGGCCAAAAAAGTCATTACCTACTTACAGGATTGAAAAAAATAAAGCTTAAATGACATACGGTAAAAGAAGAACTTTACAGACCTTAGGGAGACATGTAAATGTGAATTAATTGTTAGTGGTGCATTGTGATTTAAATATGGCCATCATTTATAGAAGCAGTATAGTGGAATAAATAGGACACTATCATGGAGCATGCTATTTGGATGCTATGACAGAGTGGATGGAATGCTATCTTGAAATACCTGGATTTAGAATGACCTGAGTTCAAATTCTCTCTCTGACACAATTAAATATGCAGCCTTGGATGAATCATTTACCTTTTAAGTGTCTCTGGCATCTTCCCTAGGATTTGCTAGTTGTCATATACATTTGGCGGAAGTTCCTTCAAATCCCAAAGTCCTCCACTACTGATGTAATTTATAGAATATTCTGAAACGTGAAGATACATATTGGAAGGAACTTGTATATGTTCGATTATTGTTGCTTTTAAGTGCTAGAGGGTGGAAATACTTAAAATTTTCATATTTTTACCAAAATTTCTCTAAAATAATATTTTCCAAGTTTCAAATTTTGGACAGAATGTATGACTCTAATTCACTCAGAAAAGAGGGATCAGTTGTGGAGGATAAATATCTTTATTTTGAAATATATGTACTTGTTTTCATAAGTGTACTGTTAATGTATTTTTGCTTAACGTGAAGATCTTTCCCATACATTAATCGGCCAAAGTGACCTGCTCATATCACATGGAAGCCTAAGATGTGGTAGGAGGAGCTTGCTAAACAGGTAGAACAGGAAAGGTGGAGCAGAGCTGGGAGGAAGTTGGTGAGAGCAGTTAGAGCTAAGAAGAGACAGGGGTCATAGACAGGCAGACAGCTAGGATTGTGAATGTTTGCTTTTGGGAAGGCCCCAGCAGGGGGTGGGGGGAAGGCTTGGGAAAGGCGGTATTCCCCACAGTGATAATGTGTATTGACTTTTTGGTTACTATGATGGATTTGGCTTTCTGTGGTTGGGATTTGGCTTTCTGGTGTCTAAATAAATGTTTTTCTTCTGCCTTCAATATGAAGTCTGTTAAATTTTGCAATTCAGAACTACGCCAGCATATTCATAGTTGCCATCAGTGCTGTGAATATTGCCTTGGCAATACAATAAGCATCAGGAGCCCATCTCAGGGATGAGGTCCTTGATCTGGGTCACAAGGAAGGATGATGGTAATGACCAGGCAAAGTAAGCATGAGTCAGGGCAAATCATCAACACAGAGGTTTACTGAAGTCAGCCTAGGCATAGATCAGGAAACTTCATATACTCATTAACTCAGAAATACTACTTTTGGGCATCATCCCAAAGATGTCAAAGACAGAAAGTTCCTGTAGGTACAAGAATATTTATAGCAGAACTTGGGTTTGCTAGGTTCTCATTAATTGGTAAATGGCTAAATGAGGTGTAGTATATTGAAATAGGGAATTTTTTTGTGATATAAGAAATGGTGAATATGATAGATTCAGAGAAATATGGAAAAATCTATATAAACATATGCAAAGTGAATGAGTCAAACAGAAAGAATAATTTGTGCAATGACTGCAGTAACAATGTGTAAGGAGATAGTATTGAAAGACCTCGGAACTCTGACCAAAGCAGTAACCAATCATGACTTTAAATGACTGATGATGAAACATAGGTACAGAATGAAACACTTATACTCAGATATGATCATTGTCTTGATTTATTTTGCTTGACTATATATTTGTTACAAGGAACAATATCTAGTAAGGGAGACAAATAAAAAAATTAAAGCACAGGACAAAACAAACACAAAAGGAAATATAGGCTAATTTTATTGTGAACTAGTTAAAGATTATCACAAGGTCACAAATTTAGAGCTAGAAGAGATCCTAGATGCCACTGAGTCCACTCTCCTCATTGCACAAGCAAGGAAACTGAAGTATGGAACAGCTAAGTGATTGTAAAGCCAGGTTTTCTTCACTCCAAGTCCATAGCTTTCTTTACTATCGTATGCTTTCTTTTCCACTACTGCAAGCTGCCCCAAATGAAAACGACAACCCAAAGAAGTTCATAGTTTCTTATATAATCCTCGCCTATTCTTCATTGGATTTTGAAATATTTGATGTGTTGTTCATAATAAAGAAAACATTTTTAAAGGAAAAAAATGCAACTCATCTGAGCATAACTTCCTTTAGACAAAAGATCTATCTCTGAATTTAGTGAAAAACAGAGTTTTAGAAAATAGAATCATATTTTAAATGCAGTAGGGGTATTTCATCCATGTTTTCATTTATTACATAGCGAAACATTTTATAAAGATAAGACTCATTCCCATTCTCTCATCTTCTCCTTTGATAATTTTTTGTTCTGTGCCTATATTTTCACATAATGAATTTGCTTAAACAGGATACCTCTGTAGTTAGCAAATCTCACTAATGTTTTTAATATGCAGTTAATTCTAAATGAAATATAACTGTGAACTGAGTACCTTTAGATATATACATCTAAATGCATACATACACATATGTATTCTATAGAAAAAAGACTCAACAGAAGTAAGAAGTTAGTTTCATGTTGACAGAATTATTTTCTGAACATGTTGACAGAAACATTTCCTCAACAGGAAATCTTACTGACGATTTAGAACTTGAAAGCACCTCAGAGGCCCTTTTGCACTTCCAAGGCCCTGATTTTACAGATGAGGAAACGGTAGCCCCTGGAGGCTGTGATTTATCCAAGATGATACAGGTTAGGGATTCTTGGATTCAAACCTAGGTTCTCTAAGAAGGAATCCAGACCTTTGACACCGTCTCTAACTTTGTAATGTCTGTGAAGTCCAAGAAAAACTGTGCCTTACCTAAACAACTAAAGCATTGTATTAGGCAAGGAACTCAGAAACTGAGTGATTGTTTGATGAATGAATTCTGTATCAGGCTTTTCGTGCTTAAAATAGCATTGAAAGTTGGGTTTGTCTAATAGCTGGTGCCTAATGCACAGCAAAGTGTTAATGTCTCTGACCTATCCAATCACCCTTAAGGCAACAATAAATGTAGCAGATATATACTCAAATAAAGACTTTCTGTGGAAAAAAATAATAATATATAATCACTTCATAGAACACTCATTCTCTCCCAAATCATAAATACATCATGCCATTCTTGAGTAATAAAGCAATTCCAGCCATTGTGCTTTACTGTGCAGCTCATTCTGGAGAACTCTTAGAGAAATTATAGGTTACCTCATTATTCCTCTTATCTGACTGTAATGTACCATAATGACAAGCAAATCATTGGGCACACTGAGGTTGACTCCTCCTTTTAAAGACACCTAAATCAAAAGCAGATAAAGCGGAGGATGTGGGGAAAATTGTGACTATCAGTAGGGTAAGGCAAATCAGGACAGTCCCCCAGAACGGAGGTTTGAGGAGCACATGCTGCCTTCCCAAGTTCTCAAGGATAATGACTATGCTTTATAACATTCTGTGTTCCTAGTAGCACAGTGCAATATGCCTACTAATCATGACTGAGAATGATCAAGATGACGATAATGTTAACAGCTGGCATTTATGTAATTCTTGAAGGTTGGCAAAGCATTTACATAGCTTATTTTATTTGATCCTGACAAATAACCCTGCAGGACAGATGCAAATGTTACCATCTCTATTTTACTGATGAGAAACAGAGGCTGAGAGAGGTCAGGAGATTTGCCCCAAATTACATAGATAATGGGTGAATGAGGCAAGACTCTCATTCGGGCCTTTCTGAATTCCAGTTCAGGGCTTTCTACCATCTAGCTACCCTCTAGATGATGGACATGGCGATAACGAGGATAATGACGATGATGTTGACAATCACGCATCTGGAACCACACCAGAACCTGAAGAGCCTATAGGCTAGACAGGAGGATGTGGGACTGCCAGTTGATGCTTTTTACAAAGACACTTGAGGTTTCTATAACTCCCAACTATCACTTTCATTACCAAGGCAATGTAAGTGAGGTTGGGGCTGCTTAATTGGCAACTACAACCCCCTGACACACCAAACACACACACACACACACACACACACACACACACACACACCGTTCAGGTTGTGGGTTTGCCCCTCTTAATATTTCTTTTCAACTTTTAAGGATTCCCTGAATAGGGAAGGGAAAGAAGAAGCATTTATATAGTGCCTACTACATGTCACTTATTAAGCTAAGGATTATTATATTAATCTACAATTGGAAAAACTGACATAGAGGTTAAATGATTTACCCAGAATCACACAGTTAGTAAGTATCTGAGGCAGGATTTGAACTCATGTGTTCCTGACTCTGGGCTCAGTGCACTCATTCACTGCATCACCAGCTACGTTAATTACAATGCTTATTTTAATCAAATTTTACCTTCAGATAAGTTTTATTTGGAGGAATAAGGGCAGCTAGGTG
Source organism: Potorous gilbertii (assembly GCA_028658325.1). NCBI lineage: Eukaryota > Metazoa > Chordata > Mammalia > Diprotodontia > Potoroidae > Potorous > Potorous gilbertii. Next base: position 153,446,935 of record CM053772.1, read on the forward strand.
GTGCAATGGATAAAGCACCAGTGCAGGAGTCAGGAGGACCTGAGTTCAAATCTCACCTCAGACACTTGACACTCACTAGCTGTATGACGTTGGGCAAGTCACTTAACCCCAATTGCCTCATCCTGGGTCATCTCCAGTCATCCTGATGAATATCTGGTCACTGGATCCAGATAGTTCTGGAGGAGAAGTGAGGCTGGTGACCTGCACAGCCCTCCTTCACGCAAAACAAAGTCAAGTGTAAGTCATGTCATCATTTCTCTGGTGGCATAGTCTTCTTCGGCAGCGAACAAATACACATTTGGAAGAATAAAAGCACAAATTAGTTTGCTCCAAACCCTAGACCTTTGGGGATCTGGACCTTGCCAAGACTGGAAAAGCTATCTCTCTTAAGATGTAGGAAGAAAAATGAAGTATAGCACAGATTAATAGGAACAGAGAGCCAGAGAGATTATCAGCTAACTATACCTGATGGATAGTAATGGTTCTTTGCAAATTAGACACATGTCTAACAAAAAGCTTGTAAATCAGAGACACTGAACTATTTCACAGCCCACTGTATGTGACCCTGGGTAAGTTGCTTAACCTCCCAAACCACCCAAGTTTCCTTATCGGTATAACACAAAGGAGCTGGGGAGATGATCTCTATAATCCCTTTCAGTCTGATGATCCAGCTAGACACAAATAGGTGTATAAACATCATCTATTTCATGAGATAATATACATGAAAACACTTCGTAAACTATAAAGAGAAGTGAGGTGTTATAATTTTTTCCAAACAGAAGATAGAATCAAAGACATTTTAATTTTTTTCATTTTGAAAAGGCAAAATGACCAAAGATAATTATAGAGGATTTAGGAGGATGTATAGCAAATGAGACGTGTATTTACTGGACATAGTCAATGTGGGAGTTTGTTTTAATTGACTATGCATAGGTTTGTTTTTCTTGTTTTCTTTTAATGATGAGAAGAGGTGGGAGGGAAACTATTATAGTTCATTGAAAAAGTAATAACAAGACCCAAGTGAAGCCTAAAAAGGTTAAAAGGGAAAAGAAAACATAAGGGAGTCGATGGAGCTGAACTATTTACATCCCTACATGTGAACATGATACTTCTCATTCTTTAAAATATATATATTTATTTTTAGTTTTCAACATTCATTTCTGTAAGTTTTCCATTTTCTCCACCTCACTCCCCTTTCACCTTTCCAAGACCATGTGCAATCCAATATAGGACATATTTTTATTAAGTATATTTTCACATTTGTCATATATAGAAGAATTAGAACATATGGGAGAAACCATGAGAAAGAAAAAACAAAAACAGAGAGCATATAGTATGCTTCAATTGGCATTTAGACTCCATATTTCTTTGTCTAGATGCAGATGGCATTTTCTATCATGAGTCTTGAGGAGTTGTATTAGGTCCTTGCATTGCTGAGAAGAGCTAAGTGTATCAAAGTCAGTCATTGCATAATGCAGCTGTTACTATGTACAATGTTCTCCTGGTTCTGCTCACTTCACTCTGGAACAGGTCCCTGCAAGTCTTTCCAGGTTTCTCTGAAGTTTCCTGCTCATCATTTCTTACAGTATTCCATTACATTCATGTACTACAATTTGTTCAGCCATTACCCAATTGATGGGCATCCCCTCAATTTCCACTTCTTTGTCCCCACAAAAAGAACTGCTATAAATATTTTTGTTCCTGTAGGTTCTTTCCCCATTTTTATGATCTCTTTGTGATGCCGTCCAAATAATATTGCTGAGTCAAAGGGTATACACATTTTTATAGCCCTTTGGATATAGTTATAAATTGCTCTCCAGAATGGTCAGATCAGTACACAATTCCATAAACATTTTTTCATATGACTATAGATAACTTTAATTTCTTCCTCTGAAAACTACATGTTCATATCCTTTGACCATTTAGCAACTTGAGAGTGATTTGTATTCTCATAAATTTGGTGTAGTTCCTCTATATATTTTAAAAATAAAGCCTTTATCAGAGACACTGACTGTAAAAATTCTTTCCCAGTTTTCTGCTTCCCTCTTGATCTTGGTTGAATTAGCTTTGTTTGTGCAAAACCTTTTAAATTTAATGTAATCAAAATTATCCATTTTGCATTTTATAATGTTCTCTAACTTTTATTTGGTCATAAATTCCTCTGTTCTCCATAAATCTGCCAGGTAAACTAATCCTTGCTCTCCTGATTTGCTTAAAGTATCCGCCTTCATATCTAAATCGTGTACCCACTTGGACTTTATTTTAGCATATGGTGTAGGTGTTGGTCTACGCCCCAGAAACTAGGGTCTTCGGGTTTATCAAGCATTATATTACTATAGTCATTGACTATTGTGTCTTGTGTACCTAGCCTATTCCACTGATCCACCACTCTGTTCTTAGCCAGTTACAAGTAGTTTTGATAATTGCTGCTTTATAATACAATCTGATTATCTGGTATGGCTAGGTCACCTTCCCTAACAATACTGGTTATTCTTAAAAACTATCACTAATAGTACAGCTAGAATAAATATACATAAAGAGAGGATATGGGTATAAGATGAATCGGAGGGAATGACATAAATAAGGGAATGAGAAAGAGGAGTATTCTGGTGCAGAAGGGAGAGGTAGAATGGGTTAAATTACTTTACATGAAGAGGCATGAAAAACCAATTACAGCAGAGGAAAAGATGGGGGAGGGATGAGAGATTAATCTTAAACTTATCAGTATTGGCTCAAAGAAGGAATAATATACACAATCAGTTGAATATGGAAATCTATCTTAACCAACAGGGAAGTAAGAAGGGAGGAGATTAAGTAAAAAGGTTGGGGGGAAGAGGAGACTGACAAAAGAGAAGGCACCAGGGAGGGGTAGAAAGAAGCAAAAGGAAGAAAAGGCTGAAAGGAGAGAGAACACAAACTGGAGGAAAAGTAGGATAAAGGGAGATACCCAGTTACAAATCATAACTATGATTGCAAATGGAATGAATTCTGCCAAAAAATGGAAGCTGATAGCAGAGTGGATCAAAAACCAGAATCCTACAGTATGTCATTTGCCATAAACATACTTGAAGCAGAAAGATACATACCTAGTAAAGGTAAGGGGCTGGAGCAGAATCTATTCAGCTGAAGTTAAAAAAATAAAAGCAAGGATAGTGATCCTGATCTCAGAACAAGCAAAAGCAAAAACAGACATTACTGAAAGAGATAAGGAAGGAAACTGTACCTTGTTAAAATGTACCATAGACAACTAAGTATTATTAATACTAAATATATGTACCAAGTGGTATAACATCCAAATTCTTTCTTTTTTTCTGACTCTATTTATTCGCTGAGTAACCAACTGAAACATGATATCTTTCTGGTCTTTGGTACTGTCTACCATAAAAGATGCTGGTTCAATTATAGCACAAAAGAATCTGCATGACTCAAGTATAGAAGGAGAATAACAAAGTTAAAAGTACTTCCATGAAACTACCAAATTCAATACCTGTTTTGTATTACCATGATTAATTTTAAAAATCCAGTACTTTTACTGGGTACAATCCCCAAAACTCACCACAACCAAACCATGTTCGATAACTGAGCTATTACATTACAAGTCTTAGAGTCTTCTGTGTATTTATTGTTTAATGGCAGAATGCCCAACACAGATCATCATAACTGCCAAATAGTCAGCTGTGCAAAATAGTTTATATAGTGCTTAAGTACAAATGGAAGACATGATTTTTTAAAATAAATATTTAACACAAATTTATGGTCCTACAAAAGACCATTTAAATTTGATGGTCTAAGTTGATTTGCCTCCTTGGACCACAGAAACCGTTACTTTCCCAAAAACCAACAGAATCAATATTCTGAATTATTATCAGTTCCACTGTGTGAATAATGGAACACAATAAATGTATTCCTTTTTCTAAGAGCTTTCTCTGGCTCCCCTACCAACATGATCTGGTTGGGATAAAAAGACAACAGGAATTTCTTGAAGGTCGTGGTCCAAATGCTAAATATGGTTAAGTATCCTACATGATCTATATTCACTGGTTCCTTAGTTAGGATGTACTTAGATTACTTTCTTCACTTCGTCATACAGAACAAGCAGGAAAGTTCCACCTGTGCATCTAAGAACACTGGATGAGGCACCCTTGAAGAAAGCTTTGCCACCCTCATCTTTAGAAATCTTCTTCCAGCAGTCAACTGTCCCAGTGTACATGATATCAGCTCCTTTGCGCCCAGGCTGCATCATCATTCACTGCCTTACTGTATCAAAGGGATAAGAGACCACACCTGCTACAGCAGTCACTGATTGTGCAGTCATGAAGCTTATCACAATATGAGTGTTCTTCAGATATGAGAGCATACATTTTGCTGTATCATTGATGCCAAAGTAAGCTGCTCTATAGATAATGATACCCTGCACTGAGACACTGAAACCTTGATACAAGCCACAGATTCCATCAGACTTGGTAATTTTCACATGACAGTGTCCCAGGCCTTTGAATTCTCTCTCAGTGCCAGATTTCCCAACATTAGCTGTCAAGTGAGTTTTTGCAAAATCCAAGGGGTAGACAAAGCAGGAAGAAGTGGCTCCAGCTGCATTTCCAGAGGCAAGATTGCCAGCAAAATACCTTCAAAACTGTGTATGCTTGTCCACTCCTCCCAAAAACACCTGCTTATACTTATCCTTAAAGGCAAAGTTAATCACCTGAGTGAGGAAATATCTGATGACATTTGCTAAGTTACCCTGCCAGAAGGAAAGCACCCCTTGTTGCTTTGGAATTCAGACTATACAATCCATTATGCCTTTGTACTGCTTATCTGCAGCAATTTGTTTATTTGCATGCGGCACCTGCAATAGTAGCTAATCACTCTCGATGGGGACCACCGCCATCTTGGAGATAGCAGTAGTGATGCCACTGTCCAGGAAGTCCTTGGCGAAGTAGATGGCCTGTTCCATCATGGTAACTGAGGGGGAAGGTGTTGGAGTTGGAGAAAGAAAGTCAGGTGAGAGAGGGCCCAAAAGCTGGAGAACTCACTGTTGCAAGCACACAGCCTCTTGCTACAGCTTGGACTGACAGCTAACATCCAAATTCTTAAAGGAGAAGTTAAGTGAGTTATAGGTTCATGACCAAACAAGAGATAGGGGGCATTACAAAATGTAAAATAGATCATTTCGATTATATGAAATTTAAAAGTTTTTACAAAAACAAAACCAATGCAATCAAGGTTAGAAGGAAAGCAGAAATCTGGGAAGCCATCTTATAGCAAGTGTCTCTGATAAAGACCTCATTTGTCAGACACGTAGAGAACTGAATCAAATTCATAAGAATATGTCATTGCCCAATTGATAAATGATCAAAGGATATGAACAGACAGTTTTCAGATGAAGAAATCAAAGCTTTCTATAAGCATGAGAAGAAGTGCTCTAAATCACTTTTGGTTAGAGAAATTTAAATTAAAATAACTCTGAGATACCACCTCACACCTATCAGATTGTCTAATATGACAAAAAAAGGAAAATTATAAATGTTAGAAGGGATGTGGGAAAATTGAGGCACTGATATGCTGTTGGTAGAGTTGTGAACGGATCCAACCATTCTGGTTGGATCTATGGAACTATGCCCAAACAGAATATGAATATTCTTCAATCCAACAATACCTCTACTAGGTCTACACCCCAAAGAGATCATAAAAAAGGGGACAGGACTTACATGTGCAAAAATATTTATAAAAGCAGCTTTTTTAGTGATGGCAAAATATTGGAAATTGAGAGGATGCCCATCAACTGGAGAATGGATGAAAAAGCTGTGGTATCAGTATATAATGGAATACTATTGTGCAATAAGAAATGATGAACAGGCAGATTTCAGAAAAATCTGGAAAGACTTGTATGAACTGATGCAAAGTGAAATGAGAAGAACTAGAAAAACACTGTACACAGTATCAGCAACATTATGTGATGATCAACTATGAATCACTCAGCTCTTAGCAATACAGTGATCCAAAACAAGTGCAAAGGACTCACAAAGGAAAATGCTTAACCACATTCAGATAAAGAAGTCATGGACCCTGAATATAGATCAAAATATATTTTTTCACTTACTTTATTCTTTCTCATTTTTTTAATGCTTTTTCCCTCTTGATCTGTTTCTTCTTTCACAACTGTGATTAATATTGAAATATGTTTTACATGATAGTACATGTATAGCCTACATCAAATTGTCTACCATTTTAAAAAGGAGAGGAGGGGAAGGAAGAATATTTGGAACTCAAAATCTTATAAAAATGAATGCTAAAAATTGTCTCAACATGTAATTAGGAAAAAATACTACTAAAATAAGAAAAAATACACCAATAAAAACTTATTTTTAAATTGTTTAGAGGACATATTTAAGTAGGCAGTGGCTATCTTCTATATTTTAAACCCATTTACTAAAAAAACTAAAACATCAAGAAAAATTAGGCTCACTGTAATCCAACAAAAACCACAGGATAAAAAGAAAGCACAGAAGGTTACAAAAAGAACAACTTTTTAACTTTCTTATTAAACTTTATGTATGAATATTTCTTTTTTTAACTTTATATAAGTTCACAGTTTCTTATGAAATTCTCTCCTTCATTTCTTATTGTGAAATGTCTATAATTTTGAAGATTATCAATTTCACAATGAAATATTTTTAATAACTATAGAATAATAGGCAAAGCTAGAAGTGATAAGATAGATCATCTAATCCAATCTCATTTTATCAATGAGGAAACTGAGATTACATTATTCTGAGAAAGTATTAGTCATCAAACTTCACAATACTTCCAAAGGAATTCACAACATTAAAGGTTAAGAACTTCTGGAATTAAGAGAATAGGCACTAAACCAGGTGTGGTTGCACCATAAGTAAACCGCCCCTCATCATTTATATTTTTGCAAAATTCATAACTATTATAAAAGTCTCATTATCTCAAAGAGAAGCAAAAGTTGGCTGTCACTCAAACAACAGAATGAATGATGTGCAGGATAGTCTGGTATGACTGAATGACAAATAAAAAATATCACGAGTGACAAATGCACTAGAGGCAATTTATTGCAGGGAGATGATGGGTGAGTCATATAACAAGGATGATAGACGATAAATGGATTATCCAATATAAAGACCATGAATGACTGATATTGAAGCTCAAAAATCTGGTGGAAAGAATTAATGGTCTATTTTGAAAGCAAATAACACCTAAAAAATAACCTGTATCAAGAAGACAGAGGAGAGAAGAGTGCAAGAAGAAAGTGAAGGAACACTGAACAACTGGTGCTAAGTAAACTGTGGGAGATTTTTCCTACAAAGGCAAAAGTTGAGTCCTCTATTGAGGATGCAGATATTTATGCTATAAGGAAAGATGATTTGGACCTATGGGTACATTTAGGAAAGAAGCCATCCTTTAAAGGTGAAAAAGGTCAAGCAAGCAATAGCAGTTGGTAAATTCATGCTAAAATGCAGTGAAACTACTTGAACAACAGAAGGGTCAGTCTTGACAGAGGAAGCTAAGTGGTACAGCTGATAGAGCACTGGGTCTAGAATCAGAAAGATCTGAGTTCAAATCTAGCCTCAAACACTTACTACCTTTGGGACCCTGGACAAGTCACTAAACGTATTTGCCTCAGTTTTCTCAACTGTAAAATGGGGTTAATAACAGCCCCTACCTCTCCAAGTTGTTTTTCACTTTTTCTCTTTCCTTCCCATTCTTCAGCTGGATGCCCCAGAGATGTATCCAGCATGTAATGAAGAATCAAAGAAAGATATAGTGAGGAAGGATCTGAACTCTCACAGTATTAAGTGATTCCACTTGGGTGAGTATAAAATTTCTACATAAAGCCATAGTGGAAAGCTAAAAGCTAAAAACAGGCTGTATACTAAGACTAACAAACTAATAGTATCTCAGGTTTGCAAGGGACTTAAGGGGACATCTGGTCCAATCTCTATTAGAATAATCAGCTGCACAGTTCTCTTGATAAGCAGTCATTCAATCTTTCTTTAAAGGTATCCAGTGATGGAGAACTCATTTCTAAAGAAAAAGGAATATTTTCCCTGATCAAGTCCAAATCTTTTCTAGTATTTCTGGTCATAACTCCTAGTTCTGCTCTCTGGGATCCAATAGAATAAGTCTAATCCCTCCTCCACACAACAGTCTTTTAAATATTTGAAGATAATGACAATGTCTTCCAAGGGCAAGATCTCAATAAGCCTTACCTGAATCAGCTACATTACAAGATAGAAGGCTGGTAAGAGCATAAAAAAGCATTATGGTGGGAGGGGCACTGATAGGCTAGGTTGAAGATGAGAGGAGAGATCAGTGAGGTAACTTCCCATGCTTAGCCCCTCATCATTATACTCCTGAGCTTTAGGGGAATGTCCCTTCCTATTTATAGAGAAGTAAGTACATCAGGATAGAGGCTATTCGAAAATTAACTAGTCTTTCTTTCTCTAGTACTTTCCCTCATTACAATCCTAATTCTTCCTGCACAGTGCTGCCTGACTAATATTCCCAAAATGCCACACATAAAGTATTATTTCCACGTTAAATAACTGACATTGACTACGACATAAACTAAATTCCTCATCCTAATTGTACTGATCCTTTATGATCTGGATGATCAGGCCCTACTTTTTACAGTCAACCTGATTTTCCACACCTTCTTATGACAAACACAAAGTATAGCCTCCAACTACCCTAATTCCCAATTCCGTGTCTTTGCTCATCCCTCATTTATGAAAACCCCTACCTGCCTACCCACCTACTTTGACCCAAGGACTGGGTCACATTCCAACTCCTCCATTTTATCCATAAAATAACCATCCTTCAAGGCCCAGCCAGGTCAAATACTAGCACATCTATGAAGCCTTCCCTGAATATCTCCTTTCTGTAATTTCCGCTTTATATAATTTATTTGTATGATAACCTATCTACACAATTAGCATTCTGTGATCGCTAATCTATTTTAAAGTTTCCTTGCACAGTAGTCTGATTTTAGTAATATTTTATATCAACAAAATATGAAGGAAAGATGGGAGAGAAGGAGCTGGAGAAGAAGAGAAAAAGGAGAAAGAGAAGAAGGAGACTGACAACCACAAAAGATATTCAGGGAAGGCTTCATGGACGAGGAAGAGAAAGAAGAAGAGGAGGAGGAAGAGGAAAAGAAAGAGTAGGAGAAAGAAGTTTTCAGCCATTGCTTTGATTTACCTTTTATTAAACATCATGTATATTAAAAATCAATCCATCTGCCATGAAATTTTTCTCTTGTTAAAATAGGGGAAAGGTTACATTTATCTACTTCAGTGCCTCTGGGAAAATATTTCTGGTAATCTTTGAAAGGACTTGGTATGTACTGCATTGTGGGTGGCTTTATCCAAAGCCTTATAAAAAATGGAAAAAGGGGGCGGAGCCAAGATGGCGGAGTAGAAAGACTCACATTTGCTAGCTCCGAATCCACAGCCCATAGATTTCCTGTAAAAAGAACTCCTGACAAATTCTCGAACAGTGGAAGCCGCACAGCAACACAATGAAGGAGATTTCCGTTGCAGAGAGCCCTGAAAAACCGACCGCAAAGGTACCCCAGATGGGAGCGGAGTCCTGTCCTGCCGAGTGCTCCCCTCCCCCGCCCCGGCCACACAGCTGAGAGGAGCGAGCAGAGCCCAGCAGGCGTCAGGGACCTGAATCTCCGGGCGGCCACGAAGGTCCCTCCACCCACAGACGCACAGGTCAGTGAGAGAGACGGGCTGAGAGGGGAGCGGGGTATCTCCGGGACTCGGACCCCCTGGGAAGCAGCCGCTGCGGCAGAGGCTGAGGCAGCTCGGCCAGAGGCAGAGGCAGCTCACCAGAGCAGGCTGGAGCTCCACC
>CM053772.1:153457316-153509166 GCA_028658325.1 Potorous gilbertii
CATCTCTCTCATTTCTCTTCCCAGTTTTTCCTCCACCTGTCTGACTTGATTTTCAAAATCCTTTTTGAGCTCTTCATGGCCTGAGCCCATGGGATATCTATTTCAGATGTTTGGGATACAGAGGCCTTGACTCCTATATCTTTTCCTGATGGTAAGCATTGTTCCTCCTCCTCAGAAAGGAAAGGAGCTAATATCTTTTCATCAAGAAAATAACCTTCTATGGTCTTATTTTTTTTCCCTTTTCTGGGCCTTTTCCCAGCCAGTTACTTGACTTCTGAGATAACTCTCCACCCCAGCCTAGGTCCACCCAGCTAGTGCTTGAGGTCTGAGATTCAAATGCTGCTCCCCAGCCTCAGGGCTTTTGGCGGCAGGCCTGGCTGCCATTCAGGGTAAAATTAAATCAGGTGGGGGCAGGGCTGCCTCCCAGGCTCAGTTCCCTCAGGGGGTTTATGCAGAGACCTTCTGTAATGGAGCTGCTGCAGAGCTCCTGCCTGTTCCAGGAGCCTCTGGCCACCTGCTGCCTCTGCTGCTGCCTCTGCCGCTGCCTCCCGTAGGGGCCTGAGTCCTGGAGACACCCTGCTCCCCTCTCAGCCCATCTCTCTCGCTGACCTGTGAGTCTGTGGGTGGAGGGACCTTTGTGGCCTCTGGAGATTCCATCCCTGCAGCCTGCTCTGATCTGATCGCTCCTCTCAGTGGGAGGCCAGGGCAGGGCAGAGCTCCGCTCCCGTCCAGTGCGCGATGGACCTTTGGGATTGGTTTTTCAGGGCTCTCTGGAACAGAAATCTCCTTCACTGTGTTGCTGCCCAGCTTCCACTGTTCCAGAATTTGTTGGGAGTTCTTTTTAGAGGAAATCCATGGGCTGTGGGTTTGGAGTTAGCGTATGTGAGTCTTTCTACTCCGCCACCTTGGCTCCGCCCCTCAATTTCTTTTTTAAGACAGTTATTTATGTATCCCATTTCCTCTTCTGTTAATCTGGGCAATTTATTTTTGTAAATATTCATTTATTTCACTAAGATTTTCAGATTTTATGGAATACAACTGGGAAAAACAGCTCCTACTAATTGTTTTAATGTTCCTTTTCATTTGGTGGTAAATTGGCCCCTTTCTTTTGATATTGGTAATTTATTTTTCTCCTTTCATTTTATAAAAATTCAAATTAACTAATGACATCAATTTGACTGGGTTTATTTAAATTTTATAAAGACTGTTTCTAGTTTCATTTATTAGTTCAATGGCTTTCTTACTTTCAATTTCATTAATTTGTCTTTCATCATTTGTTTTTGGTATTTTGGAACTACTTGGCAACCTTACTTCATATTTTTCCATCAATTTAATATTTCATTAATTCATCTTTCATCATTCAATTTCATCATTATTCTTTGATTTGGGGGATCTCCAATTTGATTGAGGATTTTTATTTTGTTATTTTACTAGTTGCACACCCAATTCCTTGATCATTTCTTTCTCTGTTTTATTAGTGTAACCATTTAGAGATATAAATTTTCCCTTATATATTGCTTTGACTGCATCCCTGCATCCCATAAATTTTGTTGTTATCTCGTTGTTGTCATTTTCTTTAATGAAATTTTTGATTGTGTCCTTAATTTGTTCTTGGAATCATTCATTCTTCAGTATTAGTTATTTGGTTTCTTTTTAAAAAAACATTTATCTATTTTTAGTTTTCAACATTCATTTCCACAATATTTTGAGTTCCAAATTTTCTTTCTATCTCTCCTCTATGCCCACCCCAAGACAGCATGCATTCTGCTTACCCCTTCCCCCAATTCGTCCTCCCTTCTATCACATCCCACTATTCCTTTATCCCCATCTCCTCTATTTTCTTGTAGGACAAGATAGATTTCTACAGCCCATTACCTGTATTTCTTATTTCCTAGTTGCAAGTAAAAACAATTTTTGACATTTATTTTTCAAACTTTGAGTTTCAACTTCTCTTCCTTCCTCCCTCTCCACCTATCTCCACTGAGAAAGTAAGCAATTCCATATATGTTATACATAAGTAGTTATGCAAAACACTTCCATAGAAGTCATATTGTGAAAGACTAACTATATTTCCCTCCATCCTATCCTGCCCTTTACTTATTCTATTCTCTCTTTTGACCCTATTCCTCCTCAAAAGTGTTTACTTCTAATTATTCCCTCCTCTCATTTTCCCTCTCTTCTATCATCCCCCCACACCATGTTTATCCACTTCTTCCCTACTTTCCTGAAGTATAAGATAGATTTTCATAGCAAATTCAGCGTGTTATTTAGTTCCTCCTTAAGCCTAATGTGATGAAAGTATAAGGTTCACTCTTTCCCTCTCACCTCTCCCCACATCCCCTCCACTGGAAAAGCTTTTTCTTACCTTTTCTATGTGAGAAATGATTTTCCCCATTCTATTTCTCCCTTTCTCCTATTCCTCTCTCACACATTAATTTTTTTAGATATCATCCCTTCCTATTCAACTCACCCTGTGTCCTCTGTCTACACATATATATTTTCTCCAACTACCCAAACACTGAGAAAATTCTCAAGAGTTACAAATATTATCTTTCCATGTAGGAATGTAAACAGTTCAATGTTAGTAAGTCCCTAATAATTTCTCTCTCTCTTTCTTGTTTACCTTTCATGCTTCTCTTGATTCTTCTGTTTGAAAGTCAAATTTTCTATTCAACTCTAGTCTTTTCATCAAGAATGCTTGAAAGTCCTCTATTTCATTGAAATTCCATTTTTTCCCTTGAAGTATTATATTCTGTTTGGTTGGGTAGGTGATTATTGGTTTTAAACCTAGCTTCTTTGACCTCTGAAATATCATATTCCAAGTCCTCTGATCCCTTAATGTTGAAGCTGCTAGATCTTGTGTTATCCTGATTATATTTCCACAATATCCAAATTGTTTCTTTCTGGCTGCTTGCAATATTTTCTCCTCGAACTTGGAGTTCTGGGATTTAGTGACAATATTCCTAGAAGTTTTCTTTTTGGTATCTCTTGCAGGAGGCAATTGGTGGATTCTTTTAATATTTATTTTTCCCTCTGGTTCTAGAAAATTAGGACAGTTTTCCTTGATAATTTCTTGAAAGATGACGTTAGGCTCTTTTTTGATCATGGCTTTCAGGTAGTCCAATAATTTTTAAATTGTCTCTCCTGGATCTATTTTCCAGCTTAGTTGTTTTTCCAAAGAGGTATTTCACATTGTCTCCTATTTTTTTCATTCCTTTGGTTTTGTTTTATAATTTTTTAATTTTTCATAAAGTCATTAGCTTCCATCTGCTCCATTCTAATCTTTAAGGAATTATTTTCCTCAGTGAGCTTTAGAACTTCCTTTTCCATCTGTTCAATTCTGCTTTTTAGGGCATTATCCTTATAGGCACTTTGGAACTCTTTTGTCATTTGAGTTAGTCTGGTTTTTGGTGTTATTTTCTTCAGCATTTTTGACTTGTTTTTCATTATTTTCTTGCATCATTCTCATTTCTCTTCCCAAATTTTGCTCTACTTCCTTTACTTGATTTTCAAAATCCTTTTTGAGCTCTTCCACAGCCTGAGACCAACTCATATTTTTCTTGGAAGCTTTGGATGGAGGATCTTTGACTTTGTTTTCTTCTGTTTGAATGTTTTGGTCTTCCTTGTCACCAAAGTAATATTCTATATTCTGATTCTTTGTCTAGTTTTTGCTCATTTCCCCAGCCATTTACTTCACTTTTGAGCTCTTTGTCAAGATAGTCTTCTGCTTCCAGAGGGAAGTGGGGTATGTACTATCAGCCATTTATTCCCCCCATCCAATCTGTGGGCATAGAGTTCCAGAAACAGTGGCTGCAGCTGCCCCTGCTGCTGCTGCAGGTTCCTTTGACCCCTGCTCTCTCAGCTCTGCTGCCCTGGGGCCAAGGCCAGACCTCTCTTCTCTCTCACACAGGCCCTACAGACTTTTTTCCACTGACCTTCCAATTTGTCCTCAGCGTTTTTGAGTCATGCAGTCTGGAAACTCCCACAAGATGCAAGAGATTCTGTCTCCTCAAGGCCTACTCAGGTCCTGTCTGTGCTGGTGAGGCCCACCCTGGACTGTACTCTACTCCCAGCATGGTATAATAGACAATTCTCACGACCTCTCAGGGTGCCTTGGGCTGGAGATTTGCTTCATTCCATCATTCTGTAGGTTCTGCAGCTCTGGAATTTGTTTAGAGTCATTTTTACAGGTGTTTGACTGGACTTGGGGAGAGAGCTCTAGAAGTCCATGCTGAAAAGTCCATCTCAGGTCCACTCCCCACCTACCCCAATTATTTACCTTCTAATTAATTTTGAATCGATCCTACCATGGCCTTTTATTTAATGTGATATATTGCATTATGATCTGAAAAGGATGCATTTAATATTTCTCCTTTCTGCATTTGGCTGTAAGGTTTTTATGCCAAAATACATGCTCAATTTTGTATAGGTGCTATGTACCACTGGGAAAAATGGTGTATTTCTTTCTATTCCTATTCATTTATTTCCAGAGGTCTATCATATCTAACTTTTCTAAAATTTTATTATCTCTTTAACTTCTTTTTTATTTATTTTTAGTTAGATTTATCTAATTCTGAGAGGGGAAATTTGAGGTTTTCCACTACTTCCACACTAGTATTACTATGTATTTCTTCCAGTGAATCATTTAATTTTCCATTTAAGTACTTGGATGCTATACCATTTGATGTATATACTTTTAGTATCAGTTACTTCATTATCTATGTTACCTTTTAGCGAAATAAGGTTCCCCTGCTTAACTCTTTTAATTAAATATATTTTGATTTTGCCTCTTCTGAAATCATGATTGCTGCTCCTACTTTTTTACGCCAACTGAAGCACAACAGATTTCACTCCTTCCCTTTACTGTGTATGTACTCTCTGCTCCAAGAATGTTTCTTGTAAACATCACATTGTCAGATTCTCATTTTTAGTGCACTCTGCTATGCATTTCTGTTTTATAAGTGAGTTCATTAAATTCATATTCACCATTTTCATCATTAACTGTGTATTTCCCTCTATTGCATTTCCCCCATTTATCCTTCTCTTTCTTTCCTTTTATCCTGTCCCTCCTCAAAAGTCTTTTTATCTTTGGCAATGCCTCCCCAAGCCCTGTCTTCTATCACTTCCCTCCCTATTATCCCTTTCCCCTCCTACTTCCCTGCAGGACAAGATAGATTTCTAGACTCAATTGATTGTATGTGTATTCCCTCTTTGAGTCAATTCCTACAGGAACAAAGTTCAAGTGCTGCCTGCTATCCCCCTCAACCTTGCCTTCCACTGTAAAATTTCCTCCTTTCACTCCTCTTTTATGTGAGATAATACAGCCCATTCTATTTCTCTCCACCTGCTTCTCCCATTGCATCCATCTTTCTCATCCCTTAATTTTTTTTAATTATCTCATCATAGTCAACTCATAACCATGCCCTCCTTCTAACTATTCTAATGATAGTAAAATTTCTGAGGAGTTCCAAGTGTTATCTTCCCATATTGGAATGAAAACAGTTTAATTTCATTGAAACCCTTATGGTTTCTCATTCCTGTTCACATTTTTATGCTTCTTTTGGGTCTTGTATTTGAAAATCAGATTTTCTATTCTGTTCTGGTCTTTATATCAGGAATTCTCAAAAGTCTTCTATTTCATTGACTATCCATTTTTTCTCCCCTGGAGGATTATACTCAGTTTGAGGGTTCTTGGTTGTAATCTAGCTCCTTTGTCCTCCATAATATCATATTACAAGCCTTCCAAGCCTTTAATGAAGAAGCTGTGAATCTACTCTTATCCTTACTGTGGCTCCACAATATTTTAATTGTTTCTTTCTAGTTGCTTATAATATTTTCTTTTTGACCTTGGAGCTCTGGAATTTGCCTATAATATTACTGGGAGTTTTCATTTTGGAATCTCTTTCTGGAGGTAATCAATGAGTTCTTTTAATTTCTATTTTTGTCCAGTAATTATAGGATATCAGGGTACTTTCCCCTGATAACTTCTTAGAATATGATTTCTCGGCTCTTTTTTCAATCATGGCTTTTCAGTAGTCCAGTGATTCTTAAATTATCTCTCCTTGATCCATTCTTCAGGTCAGTTGTTTTTCCTATGAAGTATTTTAAATTTTATTCTATATTTTTTATTCATTTAATTTTGTTTTATTGGTATCTCATGGATTCATGGCTTCCACCTGCCCAATTCTAATTTTTAAGGAATTATTTTCCTCTGTCAACTTTTGTACCTTCTTTTCCATTTGACCAATTTTGATTTTTTAAGTAGTTCTTCCCTTCAGTGGTTTTTGTGTCTCTTTTGCCATACAAAAGGTTGTATTTTCATCAGTAATTTTTATTCCTCCATTGTCAAGCTACTGACTTTCTTTTCATAATTTTCTTGTATCATTTTCATTGATTTTCCCAATTTTTCTTCCACCTCTCTTATTTAATCTTAAAAATCTTTGTTTTGAGTTCTTCTAGGAATTTTTTTGGGCCTGTGACCAATTAACATTTTTCTTTGAAGTTTTGCACAACACTATTTTGACTTCATTGTCTTCTTCAGAATTTGTGCTTTTATCTTCCCTATTACCATAGTAACCTTTTGTGGTCAGGTTCTTTTTTCACTGTCGTTTGATTATTTTTCCAGACTATTTTGTGACTTATATAACTTTATGTTAAAATTGGACTCTGCTCCTGGTATAGAGTGGATACTCTTCCAAGCTCCAGGCCTTTCTTGTTGCTGTTTTCAAAGCTAGCTGAGAGTCTGTAGGTTTTTGGTTCTTCCAAAACGGTATGATCTAAGAAGAGGTGTGGTCACTGCTCTCCTGGCCTGTGCTCTGGTCTGTCAAAAACCACCAGCACTCTTCTTTGTCCTGGGAACTGTGACTAGGGCCATTGCACCTCTGCAATCACAAGTTCTAGTGAGCTAGTGCTCTTCCTTGCCCTGGAACTGCTACTAGCAACCTCATACAAGCAATGCAATAGAGTCCTGCACCCAGTGCCATCAAAGAATCCCCTGTAATCTCCTTTTGACCAGTTGTCAGATGCATTTATCATCTGTGAGTTGAGAGTATACTTTGCAGTGCTCATACTGGTTTCATTACTGGCAGATTTTAAATTGCATAAAGGAAAGCCCAAGGCTTTAAAAAAAATGGGAGTAAAAGCAAACTCCTCCAAATATCTCTAAAAATGACTCTAAACAAATTCTAGAGAAGTAGAATTCACAAAAAAGATAGAGTGAAACCAATTTCCAGCCCAAGAGAACCTGGATGGTTGACAGAAAAGTTCTATTGCACCAGGCAGGGAGAGGAACACAGTCCAACACAGGCTGTACCAGCAGACCTCAGGGTACTGAAACGCTGGAAGCTGAGGGGGTTTCCAAACTTCTCAACCCACAAATGCCAAAGATAACCTAGAAGATCAGTGGAAAAAGTCTGTTGGACCTGGGTGAGAGAGGAGCACAGACCAGCCCTGCCCCTAGCACAGACCTGGGGCACATAACAGCTGCAGCAGCAGCTGCTTTTCGAGCTCTCAGTCCATAGATGGTAAGGAAAGCAAACAACTGATCAGAAGGAGATTACAGGGATCTCCTTGCTGGCACTAAGGTAGGATTCTATTGCTTGGATTGCACCTCTCCTTAGCTCATACCACCTTAGAACCAAAAACTTACAGGTCCCTAGAAGTATCTCTGATAACAGTTGTACAAAACACCAGAACACAAATACAGAATAGAGAAAAGAAACAAAAACATATCATAAACTTAAATATTGGAACGAAATTACAAAGTAAGAGAGAAAAAAGCACATCATCTCAAAAAAGCAGAACATGATAGGATTCAAAATAAGTAACAATAAATTTTCATTTCAAGAAAGCCTGTGTGATAAATACTACATGTTGTATTGAGAACTGTCCATCTTTGCTTCCTTGTAAGTTTTCTTTTGTTCTCAGCTGTGCACTTTTTTACTTCATTATTTTCTTCCCGCCCCACCCTGAAGGCTATAATTAAGTTTGCATGTTTTTCTATAGCTATAGATATACACAAACACATATACATATATGCATATATAGACATATACTTTTCCAAACAAAATCTACTCCTGATCTTTGTTTTTATGTTTATGCATATCTCTTGTTTCCTATCCCTCTTGCCTCCTCTATTTTACTTCTACCCACTACCCACTACCTTGCCCTCTTATTACTTGCCTACCCTCTTCCAAGGACCCCTCCCCTGCCTTCCCATTCCCATAAATCTAAACATAAATCTTCTATACCCCCCATTTACCTATCCTCTCACCCTTCCTTCTAAAGATCTCTCCTTTGTCCTCTCCTCTCTCCCTATCCCCCTACTGTTTTATTTCTTCTGAATTTAGAAAACGTCTATAGTCTTCTAAAAATCTGTGTATTGTTTGCTCTTAGACCCATTCCTGATGAAACTAGGTTACCAGAACTACCAGCCCTCCTCCCCCATCTAATTTCTCTATATTGATCCTTCCTCTTGCACTTCACTTGCATAAAATACTCTTTTTGGTTTTTTTGATTTTACTTTTTAAATCTATACTATACTCAGATTTACTAAAATTATTTTTACATGCAATTTGGAAATAAGATACAAAGGCAACATGGTATAGAAATCTATTTTATCTTATAGGAAAATAGAAAGGGAAGGGGATAAGAGAAAGGATGGTGATAGAAAGGAGGGCAGATTGAGGGAAGGAAGGGGTAATCAGAATGTATGCCATTGTGGGGGGACAGGGATAAAATTTGGAACTCAAAATCTTCTGGAATATTGAAAACTGAAATAAACAAATAAAAATTAAAACAAACTAAAAAGACAAGCAAACAAACAAGAAAACCCAGGGATAGCCAAGGATACAATATCACTGGGTCTGAGTTGTCAGGCAGGCAGAAACAATTTAGTTAAAGTCCTAGGCTGGCTTTCCAGTCATAGCAGCATAGAAGAAGCAGAGTCAGCTACGATTCTTTGGAAATTCTGCCCTCAGATTCGGCCCATCTACTTCTTTCAAGCTCTATACCATTTCTCCTACTTGAAGGGGAGGCACCTAATCACCTCCAAACCAAGGCAGATGGATGAGTTCATGGGTTTTATAGAACTGGGCTAGGATGTCCTTCAGTCATGACTACTTGTTTCATTTCTGATATCATAGGCAGGATCACATCAAGAATTGATCAGAATATTAAATAGGTAAAGTAAGCATACAGGGAGAAGGTTTCCTAAAGAAGCAGGAAGAGGATGAAGCCTAATGAGTCTCAAAGAAGATAGAAGTTCATTCTTTCATCTTTTTTTACCTCTCTGATTTTTCTGTTTTTCTGAAATTCTCTAGTGCCCAGAATTCTTCCATATCTCTAAATCTCCCCGGCAAGGTGCTGGCCAGCCACAAAACCCCAGAATTTGCTCTGCTCAGTTTGGGAAAAGAGGAAATTAATAAAATTTCAGTCCTCAGACGGAGGACAGATTTTTTTCACATGCTGATACAGCAGGAGATTTGGTGCTCAATGAGAACAAACAGAGAAGAGGGAGACAGCCATCGTCCTGCAGCAACAGCACCATCATGACAGCACACAGCATCTGCAATATCTCTAGAAATGACTTTTAAATGGACAAACTGAGAGGTATATGACTGTGTCTGCTACAGACACTTGCTCCAGGAGCAGGAACACTTAAAGAAATAAGCCATCCAAGAAGAACAGGCAGCTCCTACGCCATCCTCTGCCTTCCTTCCACTTCATTGTGTGTATGTTTTCTAATTCTATGAAAGAATAGATTTTCCAGATTTAATATTGTTCCTCATAAATACCTGTGCTCAACCCTGTCCTTATGTTGTCTGAGTCCCTTTGTTTGTGGCATGGAGGCACAATGAGAACTATATAGGAAATAGAAACCTTCCCTAGTCAGGGCTGAGAGCTCAACCCCAGACCATTGGGCATAAGTATGAGCTATTTCATCACTACACTCTTAGCCACAGAATTACTATAAATGCAGACGGATTTTTATAAATCTGCCCTATAGACATGAATGATGTTATTAATTTATTATTCACAGCGTACATTAACATTATTAAAGGACAAGCATTATTACCCTCTCCACATTAAAGCTGATTGAACTGTCTGGATAGAACTATGAATTTATTAGTTTAGAGAATTTCCTGTTGAGGAAATTAACAATATAGATTGGCATGTGTTGTGTAACGTATCGTCTTGGTTGCCTGGGGCACTGCATAATTGGGTGTCTTGTCCAAGAACCCAAACAGTATGTGTGAGAAGCAGGATTTGAGATCCCTGTCTTTGTGACTTTAAGGAAAGCTCTCTAACCATTACAACATACTGACTTTCAATCTTTTATTTGTAAGATCTGAATACATAACATATACTTATTTATTGCATGGATATATAACATGAATGCTCATATAAAGGACATTGACATTAATTATAATAATTTCATACAATTTAATCAATTCAATTATGAAAAGATTAAATGAGCCCAGGAGTTACAATGTTGTATTATAGCCAACAAACATTTTATTTCTTTAGTAAGCAAAAAAAGAAAAAAATATGGCAACCAAGTGCCATAATATAGACTTATATTATGATATTATATATATTAGAATATAAACTTGTTTATGAAATTTTATCAAGAAGAATAATGGAAGATTATGGACCCCATAAAACAATGCATAATAATGTAGGGGGAAAGTCCAGCAAGAAATTTAACAAAGTAAAGGCATCCTAAAGGTATTTAAGGATAAAAATAAAGAAAATTAAAAAGAAACATTTTTTTAATCTGTGACAATTTTATACCAATTTTTCCACCATCAGGGATAGCAGATCCACTACATTTGGCTTCTAATGTTTCATTCATGACTGAATGGGCCGCTGCATGAGGAGCTGGAAAAGGGATCACAGAATACAAAGATGGGAAAAACAGTTGAACTGAACCTAATTAATATAAGCAGAGGCAACCTAGGAGTATCCCTGTAGCCTGCCCGAATTTGAGGGCACTTAGGAATATAACTCACGGTATCTGAAGGAGGAGATAACAAAACAGAAAAATCTGCTTCTTTTTGCTACAAAAGAGCTGGAAATAGACAGAGCATCAGTGTAATCTTGTAGGAATAATCTACACACAAACTGAAGTCATTAGAAGGGAACAAGAAGACTTTCAGAAAGACACAAGCTCTCACCAGCTAAAAAGTATTTGATTAAATATCCATTCAATGGAACAGAATTATTCTTTAAAGATTCTCCCCCACCAAGATGTTTCCCTTACATATGTCAAAAGTATACAATAATCCTTGGATGGGAATGTTTTATGGTCTTCTGAGGCTGCTCCTGAAATCAAGATGTGAGTTCAAATTTGACCTCAGACACTTACTAACTATATGACACTGAGTAAGTCACTAAACTTGTTTGCCTCGGTTTCCTCATCTGTAAAATGGAGATAATAAAGCCTCCCATTTAGCACAGTGTCTGACACCTTGTAGGTACTTAATAAATGCTTGTTTTCTTCCTTCCATTAACATCAAGTGAAATATAAAACAAGGAGATAGATGCTTCTTATATGTGTTCACCCCTGTCATGGGGGTGATCTGGCTACAATCCAAGTCAAAATGGGACTTTCTGTAGGTAGTGAGGTCCTACAGAAAGTGCTCTTTCTAAATGGCACAATGCTGATCATATCCCAACCCATCAAGGTCCTAAGTGAATCCACAATTCTAAAGAGTTCGGATTAGCTATCCACGTACAAACACAAACTTTACCATCTGTATGTTTATCTGAGAAAGACAATCCAAATTAAAAAAAAAAGTTGGTCCCAAATTTGAATTAGAGATGAGTGGACACCACTGGGAAACTGTAAACATCCATCTTTTTTTAGTATCAATATCCTTCCAGTTGTATAGCTGCAAATTATAGAATACTATAACCTCTGAAGAACTAATATCAAAGATCATCTACAATCATATGCAAATTGAGACAAATTAAAATAATTAAATTCACTGCCTCCAATAAACCTTGCAACTTTTTACATCTTAATTACTTTTAATATACAGTCTGCCCTTCAGTCACTTGTTTTAAATGCCTTTGAATTCAGTTCACTGCATTTTCACAAAAAGTCTTTAATTTATCATCTTGATGGCCTACAACATGCTGGATATTAATTGTACCTTTCATGAACAATCCGTTTTTCCAAGTCTAGACTTGATTATAAGCCATATTTTTAATAGAATTTAAATAAGGACCATTTCCTGTGGCATTTTTATATTTTATTATTTAGATAAAATTTTAAACTTTTGTGACATATGACATGGTCCAAGGTCACATTCTATTATTCCATATCTACTAAGGAATTTTTATAAATCTGGAACAATTCTGTTTCTCAGCATTCCTTCAATGGGGACGAGACTTTCAGTCCCAATTGAAATTTTTAAAAATCTTCAAAATATAATATGATGGAGAAACTGAAACCTTCTAGGCTCACTTGGACTTCTCTCAACTCTTTTAGTATAGCCTATCAATAGTTTTATATTTTCAGGAGTTCAATATTTTCCAATCTTCAGGACTATAATCTTGTCCTTCACAAACTATTTTTTAACTTCATAGAAATAGCTAGCAACTAAGTTGTTTTGTGTGTTTTTTAAACTAGCCTCTTCCACCTTCAAAAAACCTATGTTGTTTTGTAAAGGAATCAATAACCACACACTATGGGCATCTCCAGCTTCCAGATCCCTCTGTTGCTATTCATTTGCTTTCTGAGGCCTCATTAGTTCATTTTAAAGCAATCATTTGTCAGCTCTTTGTTTTGAGTTTTTGCTTTTCGTCTTTGACCACACTTTTTCCTTTGCATTTCAGTGTGACTGATCCTGCTCCATTGTGCACATCATCAATCCCTCAAATGCTTTATTTCCCCACAACAACAGCTATGTTGACCATTTAATGGTCAATGAAGTGCACTTTTTAAAAGATACTTCTTTTTGCATGTTTCCTTGGAATAATATCTACTCTTAGAACCAGGGAATTAAAAGCACAACAAAAGAGAGCAATGAAACAGCAGTGTACCATTCAAAAATCTAGCATTCAGTTCATAGAAGTAACTAAAGCTAAGGAAACTCATTCAGTTCTCTTTCATCCTGTCAAGATCAGACTTCCGAGTCAGCCTGTTATCATTAGAAGCTCACGTACTACCACGGCTATCACAAAATGAAAAACGTACAATCATTACCTGTCCTTACTCATTTGAACACCACTCTAAGGGTAATGGAGAAGTTGGTGCTTGGTGGGCTTGATGTTCCCCAATTCAGTACAAGCAATGAGTTATGGTAGTGTAATGATCTCATTAGAGAAATGTTATGATTGTGGAAAAAAGATGAACTGGTCATAATGCAACAACAAGGAAAAACACTCATTCTCTGCTTATGTATGATTGCTATTGTTGTTTAGCCATCTTGGTGTCAGACTCTTCATGATTCTATGTGTAGGTTTTCTCAGCAAAGATACTGTGGAATGGTTTCCCATTTCCTTCTCCAGTTCATTTTACAAAAGAGGAAACTGAGGCAAACAGGGTTAAGTGACTTGCCCAGGGTCACACATCTGGAAATTGTCTGAGGCTAGAGTTGGACTTCAGTCTTCCTGACTCCAGGCCTAGAACTCTATTTACCATGTCACCTAGTTGCCCTCTTCCATATGGGTTCTGTCAACATCATAGGATCATAGATTTAGAACTGGCAGGATCATCAGATCCACCCCTTTCATTTTCAAGATGTAGAAATTTTGGTTCATAACAGACTTGATTGAGATCATATAGGTTAATAGTTAGAGGAGTAGATTTAAATAAATCCTCTGT
The DNA here is from genome assembly GCA_028658325.1 of Potorous gilbertii. Taxonomy (NCBI): domain Eukaryota; kingdom Metazoa; phylum Chordata; class Mammalia; order Diprotodontia; family Potoroidae; genus Potorous; species Potorous gilbertii. The sequence continues at coordinate 153,471,151 of CM053772.1, forward strand.
CTTCAATTCAATATGTTAGATGGAACCCTGTAATGAATTCCTGGGAGAACAAACACAGATGAGAGGCCACTGAATTTGTCTGCCTCCTTGATCTGACCAATCAACTGTCATTCTTGCCCAAATAACTGAGTTGACAGGAAAATGGCTGATTGAATGAGTTAGGTAGACCCTACTTAAAAATTGAACTTATACCCAGGTTTACTTTTCACAAAGGTCAAAAGCCAGAAAAATCAATCCACATTCATTGCAAAGCTTCCCTTCCTCATACATCATTAGTATACAAAACAGCCTGCTCCTTTGCTGCTCTATTTTTTTGTCACAATTTTCCTTACTGCCTTTTAAAATGTTCATTTTTTTCCCAAAGAATTGGTGCTGATCTTAGGCCTCATGACAATGGAACTGAAATGTCACTGGGTCTTTCTAAATTTCAGTTGGTCAGTGTGAGTGGCCATCTTCTCTACAAGTGTTTTACGCCCACAAACCATGTGACAAACCAGTAGTCTACACACACAGTAACAGCTTCTGTGAGTCCAAATTTAAAGTGTTTAAAGCACAGTTCAGATCTCAGTTTCAGCTCGATCCTCCAACCACCCCAACCACCCATCAGATACGAGACAAAGAAGTATGAATACAATGAAAAGCTCAAAGCCAAAGGGAGAACAAAATATTGGTGATCTAGATGCAAAAACTTCTGGGAAGGAAGAAGGGAGTGTTTCTAAGCAGAAGAAAATAAAGTTCAAAAGAATCATATTTGAAAATAGTCTTCAAAAGCTAAATTGATTGCCTGGAAGCAGGACCCACTAAGTATAGTAGAAAGGGATATATCAAATCCAGATGGAAGATCCCCCATTTATGCTCCACTCACAGTAACTGAGGAGAAAACCATCAAGGAACAAAGACAGGCAAGGAACAAATCATTGTTCATGTCTGATTATGAATAAATGTTTACTGAGGGGTTGGAAACTGAAGGAAGAGAAAGCTCTAAGACGGTCTGCTATTTTAATGAAATACTCTTGTTAACTAGTGAAAAAGTTCAGTTATTTCTACACTGTTGAGAGAAAAGGTATGTTGTCAGTATCCTCTAGATTTTACAGTAGTTGGGCACAGACCCAGTGACTCCCTTTTGTTAATAGGTCTGGCTACAAATGATTGATTACAAGAGTTACACACTGTGCCAATACGGAGCTTGATGTGTAAAGTGTATACTACATCACCCCTACAATCCTCTGACCTTCTACAGCTTTCGATTATCTAAGTTTTACTTGGAAGGGCCAAAGGCTGATGAGCTACCAAGATCACCATCTAGTGGGCAAATCAGTGACATCATGAATGGAGAGATGAAAGAAGATAATGGCATCCTAAAGACAACTTGGACGCCAATCTTGATTCACTCACATTCAGCAGAGCAGATTATAGCTGAGTATATTTAGAGGGGGAACAGAACATCAAATCTCTAGTTCAATCCCACAATTTTCTAGTAGACAGAAGAAATGAGTAAACTTGCCCAAGGTTGCAGTTACTAAGTAAAGAGTCTGGATCCTACTCACTTTACCTCAAATCAATTGCTCCTTTCACTGTGCCAACTTTGCCTCTGTGGATCCTCAGTCACACTCTACAGTGATGTCAAAGTGAAAGAGGCAATTTTATCCAAACACTCACTACTGTGTGTTTTATGCCTCTATAAACATATGCCTGTAACAATGGATGTTTCCTGTCTTTTACTAGAACTGATTCGATTGCACTTGTGAGTGAAATCCCCACAAAAGCAATTCCAAAATAAATTTAACCAGCTATTCATCAAATGTACATAGCTATAAGAATGAAAAGTGAATATACTGACAAAGCCCCTATTCCAAGCAGTTTTTTCTACTATATAACCACACTTCTCTAATAACAAGTGTTCCTTGAATGTTTCATAAACTGTAAAGCACTATACAAACGTTAACTGTTACTCTTCTTACCACTATTAACATTTTTCAAGCACTGTGTTAGGCAATGGGAGAAAATAATACAGAAATATAAAATATAATTCCTATAATACAGATTCCACAATCTTGGGAAGTCACAATTGATAAGTACTCAACTTGAACAATTCAAATCTGGTTTCAGATCTAGTTCTGACAGCTACCAAGTGTATGACCTTACTGAAAGCACAGTTTCTTCATCAATATAATGAGAATAACAATATTGCCTACTTCACAGGCTCATTCTAAAGACCCAATGTGACAATGTCATGTAAAGTGCTTTAAAAACCTTAAAATGCTATATAAATGTTAGACACTGTCATCTTCATTAATGCCAGGTAGTAGATGATAAAAAAATCAATGGTGTGGTTCCCATTATAAATTCTCTGGGTTGTTAGAGAATAAAAAGACCCATGAGGACTGGAATCTTTTACAGACTTCATGGAGGAGATAGATTTCGGGTTGAGTCTTAAAGGATTAGTAGGTAGAGAAGGCAGAGGTATGTTAGGCAGGTAGAGGGGGTTATTTCGGGTGGGAAGAAATCATGGAAGCAAAGACAAAGAACAGAACAGACAAGAAGTGTAGGAATGCCTGTGATGGCATGAGTATGACCACAGCAAAGCATACTCTTCAAAAAATTCTGAGGAATGAAGCTGAAGGTAAGGTGAAGCAAAATAACAAAGGTGAAGAATTTGGACCTGAGCCAATGGAAGTAATTGTAGGTTCTTGGACAAGAGGAGAAAGACAGACAGAGAGACAAGGATAGAGAAACAGAGAGATCATTTATTACACAGTTACTCTGTGTCAGGCACTGTTCTGACCACTGAGGAAATAAAAGCTCTAAAGGAAGCCCCTACAACACATAGAGGGGTTCTTCAAGGTGGGGAGAGTTGGCAGACATGCACAGGACCATGATGAAATGGCTGGGAAGTGGCATGGGGCCTAAGCCCTGACTAAATAAGGCAAAAATTTATCCATCAGAGCCAGGGAACTCAAAGACAGAGTCCCAAGATTCAAGACATAAGGATAAGGGTATGCAGCAGCAAGCACCCTGGCATACACAGGAGGGCCCACTGCACAGGTTCTTAGATCTGTTTTCCAAGGAAAGAAACTTTAAAGGGGTCAACAATCTCCTTTATTTACTTTCACCAACAGAGAAAATATAAACAGAGAAATAAAGACTGACAGACAGGGTTTCTGTCTGACCATAAGAAATACATACACCATTGATTAACAGACAGATCCAACTGTCTGTTACATTACATTACATACATACATAGTTGCCTGATAGAGAAGCACCAACATCTGGGTTTTCAAAGCTGGGGGCTTCTTCATGGCCACCCAGAGTCTCACTTGGACAAACATTTCCAGTGAGTAAGCCCCAAAACAAAACCTCCGTTCATACACTTTTCAGAGTCAGAGGACATCACAATCCTAGAGAAACCATCGGCCTCATTAGCAATTAACAAAAGGTGTGGGCCTTCCTACAAAACAAATCAAGCTTCCCTTAATGAGCAGGCCCATTAATGGGTAGGGAAGATCTTTAAATTTCATTATAGAGTGATGATCATGATCACATGGCAGGCAATGAAAGAATCATCTTGGAAAAAGAGTTTATCCTAATCTGTTAAAAAAAAAAAAAACAACAACACCTAGCTCTGGCTTCCATAAAGGAGACTATACAAGAGAAGGAAGTGGGCACTGGGTCTGAGCTAAAGGAGAACAAGGAACTACGAAGCTGATTTAGTAACATAGAATCCTAGATTAGGAGCTAGAGGAGACCTGAGAAATCATCTCATCCAGCCTTCTCATTTTACAGATGAGAAAGCTGAGGTCCGGAGAGAATAAGTGACATGTCTAACAGAATAAATAACAGAAGCAGAATTTGAACTTAGATCTTCTGACTCCAAAGTCAGCTCTTTCCACTGCATTATATTATCTTTAAGAAAGCAAAAAAGTATATATATATATATATATATATATTGTTGTAGGAATTAGGTCTGAGTCAGGCAAGAATTCCACCCTGAACCATCCATGCATTTGGAGGACTTTGGGATAGTGAAAACCAAAGACTGAGTTTTCAACAACTATGGAAGGACTTTAAAAGCTGAAAGAGGTGGAAGGAAAATAAGTAAGATGTAAAGAAGAGGTTGAGGAAGAGAGAGAAAAAAAAAAGGAACTTGGCCCCATAGTCAACCATTTCCTCAATGACTTGAATAAAAATATAGATAAGATCTTTATGACATTTGCTTATGACACAAATCAGATGAGACTAGCTTATGTACTGGATGACAGCTTCAAGATCCAAAGAGATTATGAGAGACTATATAACACTAAAACCAATCTAATAAGATGAATTTTAATTGGCATCAATATAAAGTCTCACATTTGGCTTCAAAAAATCAATCTCACAAAAGATGGAGAAGTTTTGACTGAGCTACAACACACCTGAAAAGAGCCTGGAGATTTTAGCGGGCTGCAAGCTCAGTGTCTCCACAGAGAAATCTCAGGCTATCAGAAGAGGCTTAATGTCAAAGAGGAAGGAGTTGGGAATCCTACTGTATCCTGCCTTGGCCCAACCACATCTGCAGTATTATATTCAACGATGGGCCTTAGGTTTCAGGAAAGACACTGAGAAAACTTGAGAGTATCTAGAAAAGGGTGACCAAGATGGTAAAATGCCTCAAGATTACATCATATGAGGGTACGTTAAAAATAACCTGGGCTCTTTAATCTGGAAATGAAGAATAAGGCAAACCTGAAATTATGTCAGATGCAATGAGAATGTGTGACATCATTCATATGAATCCAGTTTGCACGAAACTTAGCTGCCGGGAGGTTCGGAATGTAGAGATTTTCTTAGATTAGCAAGCAGCTCCTTTTAAAAATATAAATACTCCTGGATGCGTTACAGGACTATCAACGCCATTAATGTGAATTTATTCTATCACATTGCTTTTCTCATCCCTAGCAGACACCAGTTGCTTTGAGGGAATATGTTTACAGTGGCAAGAACCAAGTTACATCTAACATGACTCCAGAGGACTGTTGATGATTCATGTTGCTCATCTCATGCCAGAGAGGGGATGGATACAAGATGCAGGATGAGTCCTACTTTTTTTCCAGGAGGTTACTGAATCCTTTTATTCTGCACATAGAAGCCACTAGGGATTTGCCTGTGGGCTTATCAGACTGCATCACAAGTACATGGTTCCATACATCAACACCAAGGTTGGGAGTGAGAACAGGTCAATCTATCCCAGTCACAAGATGATAAAGGGTCTTCTGACAAAGAGCCGACGATCAGGTAGTCTCTGGTACAAGACAGTTCTAACGAAGCAGTGAGAACATCACAGAAAGGTTGAAGGGAGAGGAAGTTAAGCAGCAGAGGCCCCTGCCCCCAAAACAAGACTGGTCTAGTACTTGGTGCTGCCCATTCTTAGGACAGGAGCAGACTTCTATAGAGGTGACTGGCACCTGGGAGCTCTTAGGCCTCCTAGCCACAGAGCTTACTTGGCCCGAGGGTTTCTGAAGTTCCTTCCAGAAAATTTAGCCTTGCTGTCCAGCTCTTCCTCAATTCTGAGAAGCTGGCCAGACAGTCAGATCAGCAGGGGGCACCAGTCTTGATCTGCCCAGTACAGAGACCCACCACCAGGTCTACAATGAAGGTATCTTCAGTATCCCCAGAATGATGGGAAACCATTACTCCCCACCCATTGTACTGGGTCAGCTTGCATGCCTGGACAGATTCAGTCATGGAGCCAATCTGGTTCACTTTGAGTAGGAGGCAATTGCAGGCCTTCTCCTTCACAGCCTTTTCAATTTGCTTGGAATTGGTCATTGTGAGACCATCTCCTACCACCTGGATACTGGCAGTAGCAGTGAAATTTTTCCAAGTTTCCCAATCATCTTGGTCAAAGGGATCTTCCATAGACACCACTAGATTATCCTTGATGAAGCTCTTGCAGAGGTCCCCAAGCTCAGAAGGGGAGATGTATCTGCTGGAATCATCAGGAGACTTGAAGTCTAAATCATATTTCCCAGATCGGAAGAATTCAGAGGCAGCAACATCCATGCCAATTACAACCTTATCAGTATAGCCAGCCTTACCAATAGCATTCTTTAGCAGGTCCAGAGCTTCTTTGTTCTCTAGGATGTTAGGAGCAAAGCCACTCTCATCCCCTACATTGGTGGCATCTTGTCCAAATTTTTGCTTAATCACACTCTTCAAGTTGTGGTAGACCTCGGTTCCAATGCATATGATCTCCTTAAAGTTTGCTGCTCCAACAGGGAGGATCATGAACTCCTACATAGCCAACTTGTTACCAGCATGGGAGCCACCACTGATCACGCTGAAGGCTGGGATGGGTAGGATGACTTCATTGTTGCCTGCAAGGTCAGCAATGTGACAGTGCAGGCAGACACCTTTCTCAGCAGCTCTGGCCTTACAAACAGCCAGAGACATTCCCAAAATGGCATTTGCACCAAATTTAGATTTATTTTCAGTGCTATCCATCTCTATTATCAATTTGTCAATCTTCTCTTGCTCCACAACATTCAATTTCTTGCTAATCAGGGTCGGGGCAATAGTTTTATTGATGTGCTCAACTGCTTTTGAGACACCTTTCCCCATGTAGCAGATCTTATCATTGTCTTGGAGCTCCAGGGCTTCATGGATACCAGTAGAAGCGCCACTGGGCACAGCAGCTCAGAATTGACCTTTTTCAGTGTAGAGATCAACTTCAACAGTAGAGTTTCCACCAGAGTCATAGATTTCTCTTGCCTGGATCTTGTAAACAGACATGTTGAGTTTCTGGATGGGGCTTGCTCAGAGAACAGAGGTTGAGGGGTCTACCTACACCAAGAAGGAACATTAAATGGCAAGACCTACATTTTGAGACATGATCAATGCAGGAATTTGCTTGACTGCATATTTGCTTTAAGGGGTTTCCTTTTTCTTTTCTATTTCTTTTTTTTTTTCTGTTTCCTTTCTATAGGTCAATTAACAATTAAAATTGTTCACTTAACAATGCCTGTTCCTTGAAAAATACATTTAATTTAGAAATAAATAATTAAATCTTGAAAAGAAAAACAATGGAGAGACATTTTGAGGCATTAATCACTTTTGTCAGTTGAGCTGTCGTATACTTCATTATCCCCTAGTTTCTCACTTTTCTTTTAGAGGTTCAAGTAACTCTCCCTCAGGAGCAAAAAATAACTCACACTGAAGACTCACCTAATGGTCACAGGGCCCAGTGACAGATAGGGGGTGTGTGTGTGTGTGTGTGTGTGTATGTGTGTATTTGTATGCATGTGTGTGTGTGCATGAATAGCTGAGGATCAGCCTAGCTGAGATCCGAAAAGCTCTTCATCAGGTTGGCCGCAAACTGATGAGTCTGGGGGCAATGGCAACTCCCAAAGACTATCTACTAAGTTGTACAGGGACTGTGATCCACAATGTCAGAAAAAAGAACACCCATACACACACACACACACATTGCAGTTCTCTGAAGCACTGAAGTAATAATCAAATCAAGGGGAGGGTCATCAATCAATGTGTCTATTTCCTCTGTTTAATTAAGAGCTTCAAAGATTTGTAGACCCATGGGTATGAGGGCTCTGTCCATGTAGACCTTGTTCTGAGATGAATTAATTCTGTGAACTCAGCAAGCCACTGAATCTCCCCCAAGTCTTAGCCTCTTTTTCTCCAAACCATCTTCACTGAATAATATATTACCTCTACAAATTATTGTGAGGGCAAAATAATCTAATTTATGTAAATGTAGGACCTTTTCTCACATGTGAATACTTTCAGAGAACTACACCAAGTTCAAGACCTTCTGTGAGTCAGTACCCATTCAAAACCACAGCTCATGAGTCCCCAATGCTATGGAAGCAAATCAGAGGATGCATTAATTCAAAGGAAAGATGTAATCAAAGAGCGCAGTAAATAAAATGACAAGAGAAAATGCCTCTCAATACATGCAAAAGTAGGGAACATGCTCTGAAAGTTTCCCAACCCATCAGTGGGGAGGTAAGATACTAAGAAAACACATGAAATTAGGAAGTTAGAAGGCTCAACTGCCACCTTTCATCACACTCTACTTTGTATGATAACAGCCAACATTTATATAGCATTCACTGTATGTCAGGTGCTGTGCTAAGTGCTTTATAATTACTATCTCATTTGATCCTGATAGTAACCTTGAGAGGTCAATACTAGATGGAAGAAAACTTAGGCAAACCAAGATTAAGTGAGTTGTCCATTGTCACAGAGCTAGTAAGTGTCTGAGGCTAGATTTGAATTCAAGACTTCCTGACTCCAGGTCCAGCACTCTACTCAATGCACTTTGCTCAGCTTTACTATTTACTAAGGCATCTATGGGTTGAGTTTATTTTTTATTTTTGTACTTCCAGCATCTAGCATAGCACTTTAAACATGCTAAGCACATAATAAATTTGTTGATATTTATTGAAGAAGTACCTTCATTAATAAAAAAGCCTGAAACAACAGTGATGCACTTGAATTCTCAAATATCACTTGGCCAAAACCTGAAATATATCTGAAAAGCAAGGTCAAACAATCAGAGCTTGGAGTTCATTAATGCCAAACTCCATTTAATATAATGAAGATAGGTCTTACTGAACATGCGGCATTGTCATTTCCTTTCACTGATAAAAAGCTCAAGGACAGAACCACTCTTTTAGTACGTGTCTTGTATGATTAACTCTAATGGATGGATGACTTCTCTACAGAGCAAGCACAAGGACATAGCCAACTCCCAAGCTCTAGGAAATCTTTCTAGGTCTCTCTGTAATTAGCTACTATTATTCTTTAAGAGAAGGATGATTTTTAAAAATTAATCAACAACAACAAAAGTCTTGCAGCAGTAAAAGTGTTTTCATATGTTACATTACAAATTCAAGTTTATTTGCTTCAGATACAGCATAAATTTTACAAGAATCAAATGAGAGAATTTTCCTTCAAGTTAATGACCCTGGACCTTGGTTTACCTACATTTTAACCTCTTCAAATATGTCCAAATACTTCTCATTTAGAAGTGCCTGCTTAGTTGAAAGAATATGATATATTTTTTATATCCTCAGTTAGTCTTAGTTCTTTGGAGGATGGATTTGATTTCTAGAAGAGCCCAAGTCCCTGATATTCACAGAGGCAATCTAGTCCAACCTATACCTCAGCAAAATTGATTCCCCTTCTACATCACTGACTAGTGATCAGTCTTTTTGTATGGCCTCCAAATAGAGAGAACCCAGAACTTCTAACACAGTCAATTCCACTGTGGGGTAGTTCTTATTGTTAGAAAGTTTTTCCTATTTCAAAACTAAACTATTTTCTTTCTAATTTCTATCCATTGTTCCCAGTTCTTTTCTCTGGTAACCAAAGAGAACAAGTTTAATCCTTCTTCCATACAACAGCCCTTCAAAAACTTCCAGATGGCTATCATGTAACTTCCCCCTTTCCCTTCACCTCCCAGCTCCCAGCTAGGTCTTCTCATTTCTAGGTTAGTCATTCAGTCAAATGCCATAAATAGGACTGGCCTTCACCTCTCTGAAGTTATATAAACTTTCCTTCCCCAGTTACAAATAAAGTCCATTTATTGTGATGGAGGAGCAACTTCTCTTCCAACTTGCTGGATATTTGCTCATAGGGCTTGTATGAGATGGGAATTGATAACTCCACTCATTCTGATGACGAGGACCATCAAGCCTATCATCTACACAGCCCAACTCTGTCATCCTAACTACCTAAGAACCTCTAAGCCTCTCCATCCACTCCATCAATGAAGCCCTGGGACTATGAAAACTTTCCACCATCTTGAAGTTTTTATGAATTGTTAGGAAGGGTGCTCCTTGAAAACAGGAAGTGCCTTGCCTCTTCTACTTGTATCTCCAGGGCTTTGCACAGTGCTTGGTACATACTGAGTAAGCATCTCTCTGCTACTTCATTCATGAAACTGAGGGATGCAGTTTGAGGTTAGAAAATAAAGGGCAAAGATTAAATAGTGAGATCAGTCTTTTCTAGTATTCTAGTACACCGTCTCTGAAGGGAGTAGAAGCACATTTATTAAGTGCCTACTATATGCCAAAATTCTTTAGTACAAAGAGTGAAATTACAAAATCAAGCTCATTAACCACAGGGACACTTTGCATGCATTTCTCATTTTTTCTTTTTCTTTTTTAAATATTATTCTTAATTTATGGAAGAAAAGAAGCATTTCCATAACAATAAAAAGATGATTATCCATGAAACTGAAGATCTACTATACATAATTTGCTATTCCTTTCAAATATACCACAAAATTGTCATGTAAATTTCTTTTTCATTTTTTCTTGGAAGCTTTAGTTTTCAAAACTTTTAGATGACAAGGACCAGTATTTGACATGGAACTGTATTTGCATCTGGACATAGTTTAAAAACACTCAGTGGAGATTTATCTCACTTATCCTACGAGAATCTCAGTGAGATGACTCTCCCCATTTTTATAGGTGGGTAAGTTAAGGGCCAGGAAGTTTAAGTGATTTGGCTTTGGTAAGCTAACTCCTGTTTGTTGCTATAATCAGGACATAAGGCTTTCATTCTGAAGTTAAGTAGGAGGTAGTGATAAAATCAAAGGATGCTGTATGGGGCTCAGAGGATTAATGTTTGAATTCTGGTAGTGTTTCTCTTACCACCTGGGTAACCTATATAGGCCTCACGACAGGAAGGCTCTGTTCAATCTCACGATTCTTAGAACTTTCCAATGAACACTCTTGGTCAAAGGAAGCATCTAGGTTTCTGAAGAGATCCTGGTTCATTTCTGACCTCTTGGGAAGTAGTGTATACCTTCCATCTTATAGTGTAGTGGAGAAAAACGGGAAGGAAGAACTGGGTGGAGGAGAGAAGGTGGTGGCGCTTTCTTCTTCAGTCCATAGGCTGTGCCTGACTCATGTAGGCTGCTGTTCAGTTCCAGGATTTCATTCTTTTCTCCTACCTATTTTGAATAAAATTTCAGTAGGCTGTGCAGCAGCACAGAAATATCACACTCTTGGCAAAAGCTCAAGGTCAGCACAATTTCTTCTCATGGAAATTGTAATATTTTGGGTCAAGATTGGGGAGTCAAGATACTGATATTCTAAAATTGAGGGTGGTGTGAGAGAAGGGAGCATGTGTATGGTCCCAGTGGCATCCTGCCTAAGTAAACAACTCCTAGGGCTGTTGTGAGGAAATCACTTAATATGATAAAGAGCATTTTTAAAGATGCTTCTTTTAATACTCTGTTGTTTTAAAGGTATTTAACTTTCAGGGCCTTGAGGTAAATAAAGGTGGGTTATGAGGAAGAAGAAGATGAAGAAAACAGCAGATAGTCAAAAGATGACAATTCAGATTGAAAAAGTTGAGGCGAATGTCCTGAAGTCACAGCTTCATCAAAGGATGTTGGCATTTCTAATATATCTTCCCAAATCAGCTTCTGATTTCCTGCCCTTTCCACCATGATGCTTCATCCTGTAATTTTCTTCAGAACCTGGGACCTCCTTGTCCTGGAACATCAATCCATTTCTGTGTGGTCTTTTTACCTGGAACATTCCTTTGCCATGCTGGCTTCCTTTTCCTATTGGTGAGTTTCTCCTAGGACTTGCAATCTGGGGAGCTGCCAAGAATAGATATATGATTGAATTCTTACCAGTAAGGAGGAAATGCATGTTGGATAGAGAACTAAACTCAGAGCCAGAAAGATATAAAGCAGGACTTCTGCTTCTGATATGTGTGATCAACAGCAGTTTCTTTATCTGTAAAATAAGCATCATAATGCCTTTTGTTAGAATCACAATTCTTTTGAGTTTTTTGGTTTTTGTTCTTTTTGATGATGGTCAAATTTGATAATCTTTGTGAAGCTGGATTGAGAGGGGTTATTTTCTCATCAGGGATGCCCTATCCATTAATAAATGAAATCACAGGTCCATTCCAAAACCAAATGTAACAGTATAATGTTATACTAATACCCTCTGCATACCTACCCTTGAAGATGGTTTTAAGAATGAAATATAAGAATCAGTAGGAGCCAGAATTTTGTTCCCATTACTCCTACAACCACGCCTAAATTAAACCCTATACTTAACCATTCCTTTGTTTTCCAGTTCTGGTTACCCTGGCAGCACCTTGTGACTCTGAGGACAACCACAGGAATGAGCAGCTACTTACATTTTGCAAGACCGTCTGAGACATCAAGACGGAATTGGGGGAAAATGGTGCCCTTGACATTAGCGACCTAGGTTTGAATCTCAGCTCTTATACTTACTGGAGTTTAGTATAAACATCATCAAGTCATTTCACTAAGCCCTAGAATTCTCACCTGCAAAATAGGGATAACATTTGTACTACTCAATTCATGAGGGGAAAAAATGATGGACAATATAAAATAGGTATGAGTTATTGTTACCAGCACTGACCATAGAAAAGATAATTTCTTTCCACAGCAAGGCGAGTTGTGTGGTAAAACACACGCAATATAAAAGCAGGTAAAGAAAATAACAAATATTACATGTTATAAAGTATTCCAAGAAAGCATTTGGAAGGTAACTTAAAACAATTTTTAAAAAATTTCCTTTATAAGTTGGTTCATGTTTCCCTCTACAGGAAAATGTCAGTCATAACACAGTTTCATAGAAGAGTACACATGCAATCTCAGAAAAACTTGAGTCAAAAGAAGCTTCTCTTTAGGAGTTCTGGTAGAAGGGCTAAAAGTGGAGATACTTTCTTGGATATGTACACATCTCCCAATTTAAACCATGATAAATTTTAAGTCTAAGATAGTGTCTGGTCACCATTCTTCCCTTCACAAGGTATACAGACACGAGACATGAAACTCACTTAAGGAATCAGAGTGTCTCAGAGTTGAAAAGGACCTTGGGCACCACCTAGTCTAACTTCTGAATGGAAATAGCCACAACACATAGCAGACAAGGGGCCAGCCAGATTTTGATTGATAACCTCTAAAGAGTAACCCACCATCTCCATTCCTTTGAAGGGTAGCTCCCTGCTCTATCAATAGGAAAACAGACCTGTGTACTTTGATAATCTACAACTGAAGGAATACATTCCTTGACAGAGATGACTAAAGCAAAATGGAAGCAGAATAGATCCACCATCTGTCATAAGTTAATGATATACAACAAAGCCATAACAATCAATCAAACCCTGAAACAAAGGCCAAAACATAACTGGGGCAAGCAACAATTTAAGACAACAAATCCAGTTAAGCAGGAGCAGAGGAGTTGGTAACCAGTAAGCCTCAAGGGTGGATCCTGGTAAGAACAAACCATGAAACCTAGGCACTGGGGAAGAGACCCTGGGACATCATTCAGCAGGGAGGAAAAAAAATACCTCATGTCATAATTCCCATGAGAAGACACGTAAGAATGCCATGAGTCCACCACCAAGAATACCCCTGAAGGAGGGAGCAGGGTGTCCTTGGGCTGGAGGAAAGTTCACCTCCAGTATGGTTACAACAGGAAACTTTCTATTTTAACTAATTTTCCTTTATTTGTATATTTTTAGTATTTTATTTTTCCTCAGTTACATGTAAAAACAATTTTTAATATATAATTTATTTTTCAGTTTTCAACATTCCACAAGAATTTGAATTCAACATTTTCTCCCCCTCTCCCCACCCCCACCTCACACCATGCACCCTACCTTCCCCTTCCTCCAGTCTTTCCTCCCCCACTACTCCCCTCCATTCTATCCTCCCTTCTATTTTCCCGTAAGCAAAATATATTTCTAGACCCCATTGCCTGTACATCTTATTTCCCAGTTGCTTGCAAAAACAAATTTTAACATTCACTATTAAAGTTTTGAGTTCCATATACTCTCCCTTCCTCCCTCCCTCCCTCCCCACTCAACCTCATTGAGAAAATAAGCAATTCAATAGAGGTCATACATATGTAGCCATGCAAAACATTTCTATAATAGTTATGCTGTGAAAGACTAACCACATTTCCCTGTCCCATCCTGCCCTCCATTTATCCCACTCTCTCCCTTGATCTGCCCTCCCACAATAGTGTTTGCTTCTGATTATCTTTCCCCAATTTGCTCTCCCTTCCATTATCTTCCTTCTCCTATCCCCTTCTTCCTGCCTTCCTGTAATTAACTGGTACTACCTTCTTTTTCCATCAATGGTTCTAGTTGGTTTTGACTACACAAACATCATGCATTGTCCAGGATAAGGTCATCCTCTGAAATTTCATCATCTTGAAGATTGGCTCTTTTTTGTTTTTCATTTGTGCATTTTGCATTTTTTCCAATTACATGCGAAAATGATTTTTAAATTCATTTTTTAAAATTTTGAGCTCCAAATTCTGTTCCTTCCTCTCCTCCCTCCCTACTTTGTTGGGAAAGCAAGCCATTTGATATAGGTTTGTGCTGTCATGTAAAACATATCCGTATTGGTCATGTTATGAAGAAAACAGACAGAAAAGAAACAATAAAAAGAAAGTTAGAAAAGTATGCTTCAATCTGCATTCAGACTCTACCTTTTTTCCCTGGAGGTGTATAGCATTTTTCATCTTGAGTCTTTCAGTGTATTAAATCATTTTATTGCTGAGAATAGCTAAGTCACTCACAGTGATCACTGTACAACATTGCTGTTACTATGTCTAATATTATCTTGGTTCTTCTCACTTCTCTATCAGTTCATATAAATCTTTCTGGATTTATCTGGAACAAACCTGCTCATTATTTCTTATGGCACAACAGTATCCCATCACGATCATATACCAGAGCTTTTTCAGCCAATCAGCAAGTGATGGGTATCCCCTCAATTTCCAGTTTTTTACCATTACAAAAAGAACTGCTAGAAGTATTTTTGTACCGACAGGTCCTTGTCCTTTGATCTCTTCTGAATATAAACTTAGCAGTGGTGTTTCTGTATCAAAGTGTATGCATAGTTTTATAGCCCTTTTGTGGTGGTTGCAGTTGGATCATTTCAATCATGCACAACTCTCCACAACGTAATTTGGGATTTTCTTGGCAGAGATACTGGAGTGGTTTGCCATTTTCTTCTCTAACTCATTTTACAGATGAGGAAACGTACAGGTTTACAGATCTGTCACACAGCTAGTTTAAGTGTCTGAGGCCTGGAGCTTAATACGTGTTTAATTTTTATTGGCCATTGATTATTTCCCTGTTAGCTCCAGTAATTACAGAGCGCAGGTTATACTACCGCAAACATCAGGGAAGAAGAGAGTTATGACAAGAAAGAAATTTAGTTTCTGAGTAAGTAAAAACATTGTTCAAGTCCTCAAATATCTGGATGAACTCGTATTCAGGTCATATTCTTTGTTTCATCTCCAAATAGCAAGAAATAATGGATATCCAGAAAATGATGGATCATATACATAACTCCTAGCCAAACCCTAGTCCTAAACAAGGTCCTGGTGTCAAGGGGCCTACAGTCTGAGTCTGAAGTGACAGAGGGCTGAGTCACTGTTGTTCATCTAAAAGGATTTCATAAATCAGGGTGCAGCATGCAGTTCTTCTACTTGAAAAAATTTATTAAGAAGGGAACGAAAAAAATCCAAGATATAAAATTAGAAGATCTAGATTTAAAGAGGGAAGAGACTCCATTACTTAACAGCTGCAAAAATCAAGGCACAGAGGTCAAGTAATACAACCTGGAAAAATTTATATTATGTGATGTAGAATGAAGTAAGCAGAACAAGGAAAAAACTTCTATAATGACTACAACATTGCAAAAGAAGATGTCTCTAGATGACTTAAAAATTCTGATCATGGATCAATTGAAGAACCATGAATGATGGCGGAAGACCAATGATACTTCTACCTCTTGTCAGAGAGGGGATAGGTTAGAATGAGATATACATATTTTCTGAGATAACGTTTGAACATGTTTGGCTTAACTATACTTTTTTGTGGTTGATATAAGAGGGCATTTTTGAAAGAGGGAGTAGTTAAGAAGAGAGAAACTAGTATTAGTGATAAGGGAAAAAATCACTGAGATAACAATTGTATAATATACAAAAGAGAGCAGAAAAAATTCAGAGAGAGAGAGAGACAAGCCAGTACTAAAACTTCTGTTCAATTTTATTACTTTTCAAAACAGCTGTACATAATAGATTCATAGTTTCATGTTTTGTTGGATATGAAAATAATTGTATCAGCGAGTTGTAAAAGTGCGATAACTTGCTGTTACATTGACATTCTGTCCTTGCTTTTATTAGCCTAGTTCTTTACTCCAAGTTTTATCATATTTGACGCAGTGACAGATGGAAACATGTTTAAGTCAGAAACAATACAGTCAATATACTTTAGGTCACAGAACGCCAAAAATGGTGATCACATTGGACTAAACTTTCCAAGTCCTCTACTCACCTTCACTATGATTTTACTATCAAGACAGCAAAACCTTTGTCACTTTGAGTCAGATCTAGGTGCAAAGAGAAATTCAATGGGGCTGATTATGAATTATGAGAGAACAGAAATGGGAACATAAGGATGGGGATGAAAGTACTGCCCTTCAGTACCATATACAGTCTACCTGCAGATTCCACACTGTTGCAAGAAATACCAACACAAGTGTTCTACCATCCAGTCATTGCAACAGATTAGTCCCTGACCTAATGAGAGCTTTGCTATATGACCAGAAAAGCCAATGGGCAAATGACTTATAAACTCCCCAGTGGGGTGGCTGGGAGGCAAACTGACTTTCCAGGTCTTTGACTTTACTTTAGACACATTGCTTCTGTCTTGTCTGAAGAGGATCTTTGAGGCTGTGGGTATCACTCAGTTTGAATGTGTCAATATTATTTACTTATCCATTTTAAATACTAGTTAAAAATTTTGCACAATTTTTATACGTAAATCGATGAAGCAATGGGTGAATAAGGAATGAGAAGAACCTAACTGGGCAACTGATACTCCAAAGCCCTAGGCTGTGTAGTTAAATAGAAAGAAGCAGCAGCTCTGAAAGACAGCACCTTCAGCATGCCTACTGGTAATGGGCTGTGTGTATAAGGGGGTGATGAATACCTGATTACCAACAGATGGTTCACATTATTGAATAAACTGGGATGTTTATTGGGTTCCCTAGTAAACTGCTACACACTAGGATTCAAATAAGAGAGAGAACACTTAGAATGTCAATGCACTGCTGCCTGTGACACAGACCCAACATGAGTCAAGAACATAGCATACCATCATCACTAAAAGCTAAAGAGCACTGAGAGATACAACGTCCAGACTGAGTGGAGACAATCTGCTGTTCTCTATCCTGGCCAGGCCATATCTGGACACTTAAGTTTAGAAAAGAACTAGACAATTAGAAGCACTTACAGGGATTTCTGGTTCCGGGAGCCAAGATGGAGGAGTGATCAGTAACTGCTATCTCCTTCCCATGATTGACCTCAACAAGCCCAGAGAATATCTCCCCAGGAAAAACCATAGAACACTGGGAGCAGCCCCTGAGGCTAGGAAGATCACTAAAGGAGGGTCCTTCTTGCTGTGGCTGACGGGGACCAGTGCAGGATCAGAGCTGTCCCAGACAGCCCCTCAGCAAACCGGGAGAAGAAAACCAGGAACCCAGGTGTGCCGCAGCACCCCAGAGGAATCAGGAAGACACCAGTGCAGACAGGATCACCAACACTGAGCTTGCCTATGCTCTAACTCAACAGAGGAGACCTCTTGTTGGCCAGCCCAATCCTCCCCCACACTTAACACAGCTAGCTAGCTCCAGGGTAACTCTGGGGAAACCCAAAAAGACCACACCTGACCTCTGCTTTCCAACACCAGCCAGCTCAGCACCAGGAAAGTTGCAGCATTTTAGATTCTTGATGAAAGAATCAAAGGCCACAATACACAAAGCCTCAGTTTTTAGGCTTAGGAACTGTGGGACAGAGATCCCTGTGCCCCAGACACAGAGATCTACTTTAAAAGCCAGGGAAAGGGTTATTATCATGAGTAAGAAGCAAGGCAGAGAAGAAAAGACCATAGAATCATTCTATGGGGCAAGGACCAAAACACAAATACCAAAGAGATCAGCATTGAGAATGTATTCCCATCTGAAATTGAGAAGGGAATATGAACTGGTCTGAAGTACAAAGGGCCTTCGTGGAAGAGCTCAGGAAGGATTTAAACACCCAAATTAGAGAAACAGAAGAAAAACTGACCATGAGTTTAAAAATATGAAAAAAGAAATCATAGAATAATTTAAAAGGACAATTGGACAAATGTAAAAGGAAGTACAAAACCCAACTGGAGAAAATAACACCTTAAAAGGAACAATTAGACAGATGGGAAAAGAGATGCAACAGTTAACTGAGGACTACAATTTGGTAAGAATTGGGCATGTAGAAGCTAATGAATCAATGAGACATCAAGAATCAGTCAAACAGAATCTAAAGAATGAAAAGAAAAAGAAAATGTAAAATATCTAACTGGAAAAACAACTGACCTGGAAAATAGATCCAGGAGAGAAAATCTAAGGATTATTGGTCTATCAGAAAGACATGATGAAAAAAAGAGCCTGGACAATATCATTCAAGAAATCATCAAGGAAAATGGCTCAGAACTCCTAAACCCAGAGGGCAAAATAGTCATGGAATGAATCCACCATTCACCTCCTGAAAGGAACACCAAACTAAAAACACCAAGGAATATCGCTGCCAAATTCCAGAACTATCAAGTGAAAGAGGAAATACTGCAGGCAGTCAGAAAGAAGATTCAAATATCGAGGATCACACAGTACCTTACAGCTTCTACATGAAAAGACTGGAGGAAACTGGCATACAATATTCCATAAGGCAAAGAAGTTGGGATGACAAACAAGGCTCAGTTACCCAGCAAAGCTGACTATAATATTTCAGGCAAGGAGATGGACAGTCAATGAAATAAGGAATTTCCAGACCTTCCTGATGAAAAGGCCAAACTCAATAGAAAATTCAATTTTCAAACGCAGGTCTCAAGAGAGGCATAAAAAGGTAAACGGAAAAAAAAATCTGTTACACAATATAGACAAACTGTTTACAACCCTACAAGGGAAGATGATACTTACTAATCTTGAGAATTGTCTGTTTATTATGAAATGTAAAAAAGACATACATAGAGAGTGGGTATAAATTAAATGATGCAATGAAAACAAATGTGATTTAAGGGTGGGAAGGGATTGCAATGGGGGCTGTGGAAAGGAGGAGCAGAAAAAAATTCCATCACAGGAAAAGGCACAAAAAATATATTAGAGGGAAAGAAGAGAGGGAGATGAGCATTGTCTGAGAGGTGCTCTCATCTGATTGGATTCAAGGGAGGGTACAACAAATTCAATTGAGAATAGAAACACAATTAGCTCTACAATCGGTAGATGGGGAAGGGGGAAAGAAAAGGGAGGGAGGCTGAAAGAGGGGAGAGAAGACTGAGGGGGAAAGTGGTCACAAAATAAAACTATTGTGGAAGGGAATGGAGAACTAAAAGCATAAACAAGGGGAAAGGAGAAGGAGGGAAAGATACAGATAACAATCACAACTGTGAAGGTGAACAGGGTGAACTCCCACAAAACGGAGAAAGAGAGAAGAATGGGTCAAAAACCATAATCCAACGATATGTTGTTTACAGGAAACACATCTGAAATGGGGGCATACAGCCAAAGGTTGGAAGAGAATATACTGTGCTTCAGCTGATGTAAAACAAACAAGGGCAGCAATCCTAATATCAGAAATAGATCTAATCAAAACATATAAGGAAGGAAACTATATCCTGCTAAAAGGTACCATAGACAATAAAGCAATTTCATTACTAAACATATATGTTCCAAGTGGTATAGCATACAAATTCTTAGAGGAGAAGTTAAGGAAGGTTACAGGAAGAAATAGACAGCAAAACTATCCTAGTGGGGGACCTCAACCTCCCACTTTCTGTTCTTGATAAATCTGACCTCAAAATAAACAAGAAAAAAGTTAGGAGGTGAATAGAACTCTGGATAAGGTAGATATGATAGAACTCTGGAGAAAATTCAATGGGGATAGCCAGGAATATACCTTTTTCTCAGTGGTACATGGCACATAAATAAAAATTGACCATGTACTACGGCATAAAAACCTCACAGTCCAGTGCATAAAGGCAAAGATAGTCAATGCATCCTTCTCAGATCATAATGCAATACAACTTAGATGTCATCGTAGGCCATGGAAATATAAGCCAAACACTAACTGGAAGCTAAACAATCTAATCCAAAGGAATGAGTGGGTTAAACAACAAATTATAGAAACAACCAACAACTTCATTCAAGAGAATGATAACGAGACAACCTACCAAATTTTATGGGATACTGCAAAAGTAGTTCTGAGGGGAAGCTTTATATCACTGAATGCCTACATGAATAAAACAGAGAAAGATGAGATCAATGAATTAGGCATGCAGCTGAAAAACCTAGAAAAAGAAGTATTTGAAAATCCCCAAGTAAATCCCAAATTAGAAATACTGAAAACCAAAGAAGAGATGAATAAAATTGAAATTAAGGAAACTATTGGAACTAATAAATAAAACTAAGAATTGATTTTATGAAAAAAACAGGGGGCAGGCCCAAGATGGCAGAGTAAAAAGATGCACATACACTAGTTCTCCCCCAACAGTCCATAAAATTCCTGTAAAAAATGACTCAACAAATTCTTGAGCAGCAAAAGCCAGAATGACAGAGTGAAAGAGTTTTCCAGCCCAAGGTAACCTGGAAGGCCAACAGGAAAGGTCTACCGGTAAAGTAAAGTAAAACACAGTCCAGCCTTCCCCACAACCCAGCTACAGCAGGGGTTCTCAGATCCCTCAACCCACAAACACCAAAGGCAGCTTCTAAGGTCAGTGAGAAATCTTTTTCACCTTGATGACAAGGGAGCAGGGTTGTCCCCTAGGCCTGGCCCCAAGCAACAGTGGAGGCAGCAGTAGCACCTTCCACTTGTGGAGCACTAAGCCTCAAGTCCCTGGGGGAATTGACCTGTGGATCTGAAGCTCAGCTGTGAGAAGCAGCCTTGCCCTCCACCTAAAGTCCCTGGGGGAACTAGCCAGCTGATCATTATCTCAACCCTCAGCACGGTCCTTGGGGCTCGGGGAGCATTTGTGGAGAGGGAATTCTACTACTTACAGATTCTGGGAAGGAAAGCTTTTGGTTGCTCCCAGAGCAGCATGCAGGCCAGGAAAGGAGTAAACTCCTCTCGCTTGATCGTGCCACCTTGGAGGAACTAAGAACAGGTCCCCAGGGTACACAAACCTCTTGTTAAAGGACTCAAAAGTCAAAAACTGGCTGGGAAAATGTTCAAAAAACAGAAAAAAATAAGACTATAGAAGATGACTTTCTTTGTGAACAGGTATTTTCTTCCATCATTTAGATGAGGAAAAACAATGCTTACCATCAGAGGCCTCCAAAATAAATATGCAATGGTCTCAGGTCATGGAAGAGCTCAAGAGGATTTTGAAAATCAAGTAAGAGAGGTGGAGGAAAAACTGAAGAGAAATGAGAGTGATGTAAGAAAATCATGAAAAGCAAGTCAACTGCTTCCTAAAGGAGGCCCAAGAAAAATGTTGAAGGAAATAACATCTTTAAAAATAGGCTTAACCCAATTGCAAAACAGGCCCAAAAAACCAATGAGGAGAAGAATTCTTGAAAAAGCAGAATTAGTCAAATGGAAAAGGAGGTTCAAAGGCTCACTGAAGAAAACGGTTCTTTAACAATAAGAATGGAGCAGATGGAAGGTAATGGCTTTATGAGAGACCAAGAAATTACAAAACAAAACCAAAAGAATGAAAATAAAATGGAGAATCATGTGAAATATCTCACTGGAAAAAGTGACCTGGAAAATAGATCCAGGAGAGACAATTTAATAATTATAAGGACTACCTGAAACCATGATCAAAAAAGGAGCTTAGACATCATCTTTCATGAATTTATCAAGAAAAACTGCCCTGATAGTCTAGAACCAGAGGGCAAAATAAATACTGAAAAAATCCACCAATCACCACATGAAAGAGATCCAAAAAGAGAAACTTCTGGGAACATTTTAGCCATATTTCAGAGTTTCCAGGTCATGGAGAAAATATTGCAAGCAGCTAGAAAGAAACAATTGGAGTACTGCGGAAATACAATCAAGATTAACACAGGATCGGACAGCTTCGACATTAAGGGATTGTAGGACTTGGAATATGATATTCCTGAAGTCAAAGAACTGGGATTAAAATCACGAATCACCCACACAGAAAAAGTGAGTATAGTACCTGAGGGGGAAAAATGGTCATTCAACAATATAGAAGACTTTCAAGCATTCTTGATGAAAAGACCAGAACTGAATAGAAAATCTGACTTTCAAATGCAAGAATCAAGAGAAGTATGGAAAGGTAAACAGAAAAGAGAAATCATAAAGGACTTTCTAAGGTTTAACTGTTTATATTCCTACATGGAAAGATAGTATTTGTAATTCTTGTGACTTTTCTCAGTATCTGAGTAGTTGGAGGGATTATAAACACATACGAAGACACACATATAGAGGGCACAGGCTGAGGCGAATAAGAAGGGACATCTAAAAAGTAAAATTAAGGGGTGAAAGAAATATATTGGAAGGAGAAAGGGAGAAATGGAATGGGGCAAATTATTTCATAAAAGAGGCAAGAAAAAGCTTTTTCAATGGAGGAAAAAAGGGAGGAGGTGAGAGGGAAAAAGTGAACCTTACTTATCACATTTGGCAAAAGGAGGGAATAACATGCTCACTCAGTTTGGTATGAAAATCTATCTTACACTACAGGAAAGTAGGGGAGAAGGGGACAAGTAGGGTGAGGGGGATGATAGAAGGGAGGGCAGATGGGAGGAGGGAGCAATTAGAAGTAAACACATGGGGAGGGACAAGGTCAAAAGAGAGTAGAATAAATAGGGAGGCAGGATAGGATGGAGGAAAATAGTCTTTCACAACACGACTATTATGGAAGTCTTTTGCATAACTACACATGCATAACCTACATTGAATTGCTTGCCTTCTAAGTTGGGGATGGGTGGGGAGGGAGGAAGAGAGAGAAGTTGGAACTTAAAAGTTTTAAAAATGAATGTTAAAAGATTGTTTTTACATGTAACTGGGAAATAAGATATACAGGTAATAGAAATCTGTCTTTCCCTACAACAAAATAGAGGAGATGGGGATAAGGGAAGGGAGGGGTATGATAGAAGGGAGAGCAGATTGGGGAAAGGGTAATCAGAATGCATGGCGTCTTTGGGGTGGGGGAGGGGAGGAATGGGAAGAAAATGTGGAATTCAAAATCTTGTGGAAAATAATGTTGTAAATTAAAAATTAAGTAAAACAAAAAAGAATAGAGCTACTCGGTGAAATGGTTCTGTTTTAATGGTTTGAGGAGAGGAAAGAGAAGGGAGGGTAAAAGGAATATATGAATGTAGGAAGGAGGAAAAATGGGAAAGAACTAGCTATTTCTCATAACTATGTAAACATCAAGGAATGGGTAAGGAAAGTAGGCATCAGATGAACCTCACTCAGCTGAAACAGAGAAGCTTATCATCAGTAATGCTATAAGAAGGTCTTTCAAAAATTTCTTAAAAGAACAGACAAACAGGGCAGTTTTGAAATTAAAGTGTATAATTTATTATAAAGCAAATGCTATGAAATGGAAATTCAGAGTTTAGAATCCTGTGCTCTGTTGTGTATACTCAAATGCTTTTTTGAGGGGAGAGAGCAGTGTTTAAGAACTATAAAAAGTACATTCAAAACATTTCAACAAATAGCACAACTAAGCTGGTGTATGTCCTTTGGTTTGGGCTGCTATATTTACTACCTCATTAGCTAGTGGTCACAAACTACTGAGAAGTAACACAAGGAAAATTAAAACTCTATGCCAATCTCACTTGAATGGCTCTTCATGAAAGAAAATGATGTAGTTGAAATTCCACACTGGCACCTCTTATGTTATGCACTTGGGAGAAGTGTTGTTCAGGCTATTAAAACCAAATATATGCACTTTATATATAGATTATATAGTATTTAAGATGTCCCTTAATGCATATGGAATATTTTACTGAATATATTCATGAAAATCATGAGTGAAGATGCATAGTTGGAAGTCATGAACAAAGTCAAGTCTGGCTTAGAAGAGCCAAAGAAAGTCCAGTTTCCAATTCCATAACATACTGCTTAGAAAATGAAGTGTTTCCAACTATGTCTTTGCCATAGGACTGCTTCAACAAATTCTTCAGAAATGGTGATGAAAAAATTGGGGAGAGAAAAAATGTAATCAGCCACTGAAGAAAGGTCCAACCACCAACTATTTTTATTTACCGCTAAAAAGAGGTCTACTGCAG
Organism: Potorous gilbertii; assembly: GCA_028658325.1. Lineage (NCBI taxonomy): Eukaryota > Metazoa > Chordata > Mammalia > Diprotodontia > Potoroidae > Potorous > Potorous gilbertii. The sequence goes on from CM053772.1 coordinate 153,495,461, forward strand.
TTGCATTTTTGTGCAACATTCACAAATTTTGTTTGATTTCATTGATTTTATGTATGCCTAGACTGTGATTTCCTTGCAAAGGTTCTCTACTGTTGTCCAAGAAGAAAAAGTAAAAACATTTGAAAGAGTTAATAGGTACTGTAAATAATTGAGCAACCTAAAAAACAAAAACGTGGACACATGTTCAAGACACATGTTAAATTTAATGTCAAAGTGTTTGAATTCAAGTACAGAAATTAAACAACACATGATTTCAACATTAAAAAACCATAACACTTATTCCAACTACTATACAATGAATATCACAAACTCAAAATAACTAAAGCAACTCAATAAATTAACAGCAAAAATTATGATAATTTTTATAACAAGTATTTATTAACTAAAATATTTATAATGATTTTTTCAAGGACCACAATAGTAAATTGTTTTTTATTTATTACTAAATAAAATTTACTTCTTAATCTTTTTTCCTCATCATTCTCTGGTCACATAATGGTTTGATGCTTCTGGTTAAATAACCGTTTTAATCTCCAACACTGTAAGTGATCCTTGGTAACTAAATCTAATATAACTACTGTCTTCGTGTGTTACAATATTAAAGATATACTGGTCAGCAAAGGAATTATTTGAAAAACATTTAACATAAACCATTGGGTTCTACTGCTCTACCTTAGATCAGGAAATCATTGAATAACTTTTTAAACCTGTTTCTGACAAGCTCAATAAACATGCATATAGGTTCATATGTATCAAAGGTTACTATAATGAAATAAACATTTTTCCTTTCCAACCAAATGTGCAAACCCGATCTAAAAATAAAACAGTATTTTAATCTGTAAGCTTTACAAATAAATTTTTACATTAATGTTTACAACATTTTCTTCAGAAGAATGAGGCCTGATTGGAGATATATAGTCGTTGTCCAACATGGCTGCCATTAGCAAGCGATATTGTTGGTGACAAGGGGTAGCTTGGATAAGAATAAGGCCTTGATGTATAAGGAAGTACGCTGGGTGTCCCAGAAGAGAGGGTAGCACTAACAGGGGAAATACTATTTACTGAGCTGCGACGGAAATTGTAGTCTGTAAATAAATACATGAACAGTTACTTTGCATATCTTTATGGATACAAATTTAATTCAAAGAGACAAAGCATCGAAACACTAATCACATTTTAACATAATATGTTCTAATACTCAAAATCTTGATGTTATTAGTAAAGACTGTTCCAGCCTGCATAACACTGCAAATCTTGATAGCTTTTTTTATCAGTATTATTTTCCCTTCATTGACACAATTCTCCAGAGATTTTTATAGATAAATTTTTTTTGCCATTAGTTTTACTTTGTGTCTTTTTGCATTTAGGAAAGAAAATCTCCAATTTATCCGGCTCCACAGTGGAGCTTTGTTTGAATTAGATTTGGTACTGAAGCTAAGGTATATAAGTCTCAGAGAAAGCTAAAAAGGCCAATTCATTTTTACTTCTTTTATTAATGATGGTTATTAAAGACAACCAGCAGAACCACTCATCTCTCTGGACTACAGAAATATCTGGTATTTACAAAGTAACTACCAATATTTCATGTTTAAATACTACTATAAACCTTTTATACAACTCAACTCACTAATTTAAAAGTTTCAGTACTATAGTCACATAAACACATCAAACTAATCACCTCTTAAAATAAAAACTTCAGTCAAACATAATCAACTTCTAGTATAGAAAAATATCAAAATGTTGAAGCAAAATATTGAAAATACAATTATATTTGCAAAATTATTATTCCACAATAAACACGTATCTTATTTCCAGTAATTTTCCTGCATCATTAATTGTAATTTGATACATATCAAAGACCAAATTTGTAAATCCTAAACTTTCCAAAAACTCAACTATGCTCTTCAGAAGAGGATAAGCCTAAAAAGGACTTGGAGTTGGTTACAAAAAAGTATTATTTCCAAAAGGTATGATGTTATCTAGGAATGGAAGAAAAGGATATATTAGGTCATTTAATGCACAGGTTAATGTTTGCACTGTATTATTTTCTTATTACTATAAAGTGAGGCAACTAAAATATATATGTAAGCATTAACTTAAAGTGGCCAATGAGACAATGTTTAGCCAACAGGAATGAGACCGACATCAGGAGAATAAGCTCAAGCAACATCAGAAAGGACCTAGTTAAGAGAAAGAAAAAAAATGCAAAAATTAAAAATTGCTTATAAAGCATTAATTTTACTATTATAAAGAATCTATCTTCATTGTCAATATTCCGTGCGTGTATACTGCATCATTAACATAGGAAGTGAAATGATTTAGACTATAGTAAAGAAATGCATTTATAACATCAGGTTCAATATTCTTTCAATTAGGTTTACATTTAATGAAGGATTTTTGTTTTCCTTTTTCAAAACAGGATGCCTCCAAAAACCATAATGAAGAAAGTACTATCCTCTTCCTTGAATTAAGAGTTCTTTCTTGAAAAATCCGTTATAGATTGAACTACATTAAGTAAAGGTGAGGTTAATCTCAAAAGTAATTCTTTTTTAAAAATCCCATCCCATCAGCAGTATTATTATACGAATTGGTACCAAAAGGTTATGAAACTAACTACCTTCTTGTAACTATTAACACAATGTAAGTTATTTTTGGATTATCTATCCTGCAGTAATATATCTTTAAAAAAAATTTGTCTGGTTACTGACAGAAACACCCTTGTTTATTCCTAAAAGACCCTGAAGAACAAATCTTCTAGTTAAAAAAATTACATTTCTACCCTAAGAAAATATGAACTACAAAAATGTGGAAAGAGAAACAATTTCTATGGTGAGGATTTAGAGCTGAAAAGGAACTTCATCCAACCCCTTAATTTTATAGAAGGAAAAATTCACTTCTTCTGCATATAAATGATTTGTCCAAGGCAGAGGTGGGGAACCTACAGTTTTGAGGCCCCATGTGGCCCTCTGGGTCTTCAAGTGCAGACCTTTGACTAAAGAATTCAATTACTATCCTGAGTCTATAACCTGAGTATAACAGACTGCCAATATTCCTTTAACTAAAGATTCAGTCAAAGAGCCAAACTTGAGAACCTAGAGGGCCACATGTGGCCTTCAAGGCTGCAGGTTCCCCACCCCTGAGCCAGAGTTACAAAGGGAGTAAAGAGCAGTGTGATGAGAACCTAAGTTCTGACTTCACATTTAACACTTTTTTCCACTCTACCAAACTTCTTGTTTTCTAAACTAAAAGGTTATTTAATGTCTTTTTTTTAAATTAAGAATATTTTGGGAAATAATTGCATTCACTTCTAGTATTAAATTAGTTTATGTTACTTCTATGTGTTATGCTGGATAAGCCACTTAGTATCGCCAGCCTCCTGTTTCATCTGTAAACTTAGAATATTCTGAGTCCTATTCCACAATTAAGCCTGTGATCTTTGATGTCATCTTATTCTTAATGAAGTCTGATGAGAATGGGCAAAAACAAATCTTTCCTCTGAACTTTAGAAAGATAGCATAAAGTCTATGAAAAATTACAGGCACTTTAAAAAAAGTTTCTAAGAAATGTAGGAATTCAACACAAAAATTTACTGTGCATCAGTACATGCCAGACTAGGGGGTTACACATATTAAAAAGTCAACAATAATAAAAAAAAATAATTGTCCTGACTCTCAAGACATGTACATTCTAATGAGACAAAGCTAGATGTATTTAAAAAAACACAAACCACAACACTATGATAATTAGAAAGTATGCATTAAAATGTCCAGACTTAGGTCAGGATGAAAACATAAATTCATTTCCTATTATCATTAGGGATCACTTAGCTAGCAGAGGTTACATCTAAGTCTGGAGTCTCAAAGTTACTGCCCTAGGCTGAATTTAAAGAGAAAGAATACAATACCAAAGTCCCTGAAATTCTTGAGAATGAGTGAGCTAAAAGTCTTCATGTAAACTAACCCATTCTCCTTGGCTCCCTTTTTACGCATTCTACACTCCTGTTTAATTCCACTGCTCAGTTCTCCTCTAGGCAACCTAGAGACAACTTGAGATTTTAAAGTTCTATGTTAAAAAATACTATCCGATGTCTCTCTGGCATTCCATAATGCTGCACAGTTAAATAGAACTTAGTTAACTAGAATATCTGATAAACCAGTACCTCTACTCCCCCCCAAAAGAGAATTATAGAGAGAGACAGGACCTTAGAGATCACCTGATTTCAATCCATTCATTTTATAAATGAGAAAACTGACCTAGAGATAAAAAATCTGCCAGTCACAGAAGCAAGAATTCAGGCCTCCTGCCCCAATAATACAAACCCTATAGCAAAATGGTGGACTGTAACAACAAATTATTGCCTAGTAGTTCCACAATTACACTCATGACTTCCTTCAAGTCCCTGAAATGGCTTCCCATCACAATTCAGTTAAATAGCCCATTTTATTTTCAGTCAAGAACACCCTGTATTTGACACTTCTAGATCTAATAACTGGGCTTCTTATAAATGAAAGAACTTCTCCATAGTGTCAAATGACAATTTGGGAATAGGAATATTCCTAATATCTATTAATGTAGCCTGAGCCAAAATTCTACTGAGTCTATATCCTGAGTATACCATGTACATATAGATTACCAATATCCTCTAACTGCATTCCTAACTTTGATATATTTTTTAAATTACCTATCAGTGATTTGGGAGTTCCCTAGATGATTTTCCTCAAATAATTCTGACTTCATTTATAGTTTTCTAAGATTTATCTTCTCCCCTCACAGGCAGTGTTTTCATTCAGGATTAAAGAGAATGTCCTCTTTTCTTATGATGGCTCCCATTATTTTTACCTACTAAGTCAAGCAGAATTGTTTCTAGTTTTTGTTCATTGACTTTCCTGTTTTCAGAACAGTCTTGCAGATTATTTCTTTTTCAAATTATTCCTTTAGATTTTCCCTAATGGTACCGTTTTACTTAGTTCCCTTTTCTATAGTTCAATAATCATATTTTGTCTTGCTTTGTAAGAGTTCTTTCTCCTAGAGAACATAGCTTTAACAGTATTATGAAGTATCAAAACAGAAACACAGTACTAAAACGTAAGTGTACAAATGCTTTCCCAAGCCTGTAAATTATTTTAATTATGTCATTGTTCCCTTCCTCCAACAAAATCTAGATTTTACTGTAACGCAGTATGAAATAACAATTACTCAGAATTTTAGATAACAAATATTATATTAACAAGTTATCTAAAATTCACAAAAGTTAGCTAATTCATTCTCAGGTGCATCTTACGAGTTTAGATTTGGAGTCACCGTATTTACTAATAGATTCTCACATATACGCCCCCACTATTCTCTCTTCCACTCCAGTTACAAGAAGAAAGTATGAGATTCCCCACCTCCCAACAACTTTCTACCTCCCAAATATTTTATCATAAATGATATTTCTGATTTTTCCTGAGGGCAGCACTGCAGTTCTGATAAGTCTCCATAAATATTTTAAAATATTTTTTTTGAAATTCTATTTTAAAAATTAAAATACATTTTTAAACTCTGTTAACTTCTATAATTATAGTCTTTAAAATGATACTCATTGGAAGTATGAGAAAACAGTAGATTATATTACTTGTAATTACTATCCTTTTCAATTGTGATATATATACTATTGAAGAACCATTTCTATACAGGTTTAGAATAAGAATATCTGCTCTTATTTTCAAAATTAAAAGCTTGTTTTTCAGTCTTTTAAATTTTTCCATGCTATTTTTAAAAAATGGTTTGATTTTAAAGTTTAAGATTTTATTTTTGCCTATCAATTTACATAACTATAGTCTGGTTCAAAGATGGTATATTTATTTTTCAAAGACTGTGACTAAATAATACATAACAGTTACATAAGGGACTAGTATTTATTTCTATTTTAAGTCTTTTCTGTTTTCTTGATTAAGATATTACTCTGAAGAGGTAAGAATGTGCCTGTGAATAAACACACTAATTCAGTGGAAAAAGCCTTTCAGCTATTAAAACTATCGCTGTTTATATCTCAGATTGCCAAGGTAGAAATATATTATGTGTGTATATATCTACATATTTACATAAAAATTTATCACAGCGAGGGTTCATGTAATGGTAATTGAAGAGTTAAAGATCTTCCCTGCCCATTAAAAGGTTACCTTTTGTTAATTTCTCTTGAGTCACTGGGTCAGAGGGTCCTGCCCTCCAGGTCTGAAAAGTGTATAAATACTTTGCGGTGAGGTTTTATTTTGGGGCCTACATTTTGGAAGAAGGTTTGTGCACCAGATGAGATTCTGGGCGGTCGTTTTAAGAAGGTGCTGGTTCTGAAAACCAAGATGCTGGTGGTCTTCTCTCTGGTAACTGCGTATGTATGGTCAGACAGTTGGATCTATCTGTTGATTTGTGATGTTGCAAGCTCTGTCTGCTGAGCTTTTATTTCTGTCTGTATTTTCTCTGAAGTTCAGGGTGCTGAGTTTCTCCCCTTAACTAAATGATGTATGTGCTTGATTAAAGTGACTGTTGATCCCCTCAAAAGTTGCCTTCCTTTTAGAAAAGTAGATCTAAGAATCTGTACAACAGACTGGAGTCCTTGTTGTTACAGTTCATTACTAATGGAGCAATGACACTTAAAAACTCCTGATGTCTTTTTGTTTTTAAAAATCTATGTAAATCAGTGCTTTATAAAATGGAAGCAAATACAGCACTTCTTTCCAGGAACCATTATGAAAACTAAGCTAAGTTCTTGTGATCATAATCATCAATCTACATGTGCAGTAATATCACATTTTGGGATTTATTACTAATTTTCAAACGATGGGTTCAGGATTATTTTCGTCACATGTAAGAGAGAAGTTGTACCAAAAGATCTAAGAGATAGGTCTAATGTTAATGTATCTGTTGTGTACTTTCAGCTCTTTACAAAACTGTCATAGTCCATTTTTTAATGAGCATGGAAAACACAAAAAAAGTCTTAATAATTTATAATTATGTTAAAGACATTAACAACTGCTGTTTAGTAAAAACAAAGAGAAGTCAATTTAATGATAAAAGAATACAATTTGATAACAGCAAGCTAGGTATCAGCATTTGCTTAATTTCATTTGACAATTTTTAGCATTTATTTTCATGAAATTAGCTTTTAAAAAACCAAACAGGATGTAAAATATTTCTTCAGCAACAGAACAAACTATTCCTATGGGTATGTTTCTTACCTCTTAATTTATTTTCTCCAAATTCTCCTACACAGGTTCAGGCTGAAGAGACTGTGTTCCCTGTCTGCAAGCAGGGAGACAGAAAAGAATTGAATCTTTAGGATGGTGTTATCCCTAACTTGGAAGTGTATGGAACCCTGGTAGCTTCAGATTAAAAAATAAAATAAAACCACTTGAGCAGCAAAGAAAATAATTAGAAAGAAGCAAGTTACAAACAACTACACTTTAAAAAGGACTACAGAGATTTACTGCAGAAGAAAATGATGTTTGAATCCATGAAAGAGAATTATGAGGTAATAAATAAGCAGAAAAGAATTTTTTCTCTTTAACTTTTGTACACAGTTACAAATAACAGGCCTTTCTAGGGACTGGCCAAACTAGCAAGATAAAGAATAAAGATATTAACTGGCTTCAGACCTTCTTCTAAAAGCAAATATCAAGACACTATTGTAGCAAATCTGAACTATGTGAATAGGATAAAGTATAGCTGGATTATACAGCAAATTACAGTTCTGTCCAGTTTGAAAAAGAGTGAAAGACTGCCTGAGTACGCAACACTAATGGCAATAAAAGATACTCTGCCTTAAATACTTCAAAGCTTTGCCAACCGAAGACCTAATTCAACTGGAAACAATACTCCACAATAAAGAACAACTACTTTAAGGTTTTCTCTTCAAGTCCATGGTCTAATTGTTCCTCCAATCAATTTTGCTTAAGATTTTATATTACTTCCGAAGTCTGATGATCAATAGAAGACTCTACTTTTATATAGTCTTTATAAAGAACTTAATTTTCATTTCCTCATGAGATCTTTAACCTTTAAGTAAACATGCCTATTAAGAATTCACAAATATGGCAATGGAATGAAAATGTACAAGAAGATGGTGATATTAAGAATTACTCACTAACCATGAAAAAAGGTACCTAAGAGAAAGATAACAAAACTAAAAGAAAATGAAGAAAATCTTCAATTCTATGACCAAGTGGCAATAACATTATTAAGTATGTTTTAATGGAGATTCTTCCAAAGAAGCAATAAGTAGAAATGGTGATAAATACATGGGAAGAGAACCCTTTCTCTCTGTTTAATGTTTAAAGTAGTTAACACCTGGGTTCTGGAATCGCTTCTTTACCAATCCTTAATTTAATATGAAAACAAACAAATAAGATACAAAATCTTGTCAAATTGTTTAAACCTGTGACTACTAAATTATTATCAAATTATTTATCAATAAAGAGACTGGCAATATCTAATACAAGGTATTTATTGGAGGAGTAAAATAGTATAACTATTAACAGCTCCATTCTTTTCTCAAACATCTTGATAAATGAAATCTTGAAAAATGATTTCAGAAGTAGTGGATAGTGTTAAGATAGACTCCAAAGGAAAACTGAAAAAAAGACAATTGTTTTGAGCAAACTGCTTCTTTCGTTCTACTTGTTCACAGTAATTACTAGTGGAAAAGAATGAATCAGAATAGGATGAACTCTAACTTAAAGACTAATATAAGTAAAATTATTTTAATGTTCTGATTAATCTAGTTTTATTGATGCCTTCTAAAAAATTCAAATTTTAGTATAACATTCCTACTCTTCTATTATTTTTGGGAATTTTGGCACAACGATCTTCATGTAACAAAAATTCACCTTGCACCAGTGTAGAAAATCATGGAACTTTGCAATCTATGAAAAGTTTATATTAGAGGGTACTAGAAAGGTATGTCAAATAGGTGTAGGTAGACTGAAACAGATTATAAAAAATGAATTATGAAGAACTGAAGTGAAGAATACCATCAAATAATCTGAGCTGGAACTGTGGATATCCTGCATGTCAAGTGGCATCTCCTAGAATAAAACGATGGAAGGTCACAGACAAGAATCATACCAGATAGGAAGAAATGGATAGGCTATGTTTACACCACCCACAAATAGCAATGAGATCACAGATCCACTGAAGCTATGAAAAAAAGAAAATAAACTAGGTGAAAATCTCATCCTTTTTCTCAATTTTTTTCCCCAAAATGTTTTATGATAGAAAGGAAATTTTGCTCGGTTCTGTTGAAAATGTTACTACACAGGATGAATGTTTTACTGGGTTGAAGAATGAAGGACAAAGGTAACTGACAATGAAGATGATGTGTTTCTCTGAATCTTATACAAAGCTGGCACACTGTTATTTTCTTTTTTGAAGACAGAAAATAACTGAATGAGTAGAATTCCAATGCACTACAAATGAGGAAAAGAGCAATATTCTGAAGTTTCAGTTCTTTTTCTGTCTTCACCAATATACTGAAAAGAATGTCATCCCCTCAGTCTAGACCTGTGTAGGACAATGAAGGAGAAATACAACGCTGTTATAACTAAAGCTCTCAAATAATGCGTAAAATGAGCTACTTCAAATTATCCATACTAAAATATTTATAAAACTGTTGCAAATGTCAGTAAAATGTTTTTTATATTAAATAGCTATAGATTTTAAATTTAAGTGGCAGTATGACTCAAAGTTACAAAATTATACTTAAGGTACACATGAAGAGCCATTTTCTAATAGCTAAGCAGTTAAAGGATATGAACAGTTTTCACAACTCTGTAACATCAACATGATGAAGGCTTTGTTCCATGTTACTAAGAGAAACAAGAAATTCAAATACTTCTTAAGCGTCACCTCACAAGTCTCATCTCAACTAATCAAATGTCTTTGGGAACTCATTGATTCGGCTGCTCTCTCCAAGGTTTGTAAATCACAACTCATCCACGCTGCCTCTTGTGTTACTCCTACTCACATTCTCCCATATATTTTCACAAGGAGACCCCTTACATGCTCCAGACCTTTGCTGTTTTGTCCAAACACTGTGAAGATATCAGTGTGATACATGGGTTATCCACCTGTTCCCTTTCATTCCTGTCACACGCACAGACCGTCTTCTTTTTCGTACATTTCCCTAGTAACATCTTTTGCTCCAGTTACGTTTTTGAAGCTCTTTGTTTTTCTATGCTGTGGTCTGCTAACACTATGAGCCTCTTTACTGCCCTCTGTATGACACTCATTTTTAATTCTTCAGAGACTGTATGTTCCCATGGCTCACAACTAAGTCATACTAATAAAATATTTATAATAAGATTAGCCTTTGTTTGTAGAAATACAGGTTACTTTTAAATGAGTTTTATAATTTTCTGGAGGCAATTTATCCCATCCTCATTCTATTTAACTGAGCTCAACTTGTCCATTTGTACTGTATCAAATACATTCTATACATGAAGATCAAAACAACATAGTAAATGGGGAAGGAGTCAAGAGAAGTCAGTCATTAAAGTAGTCCTGATGGAGTCATAAATTGATCCAATCTTTTTGCAGAACAATTTGGAATTATGTGAGATAATTATAAACTAAACTGTTCACATCCTTTGACCCAATGATACTACTACAAAGATACAAAGTAGTAAAAGACAGAAAAAGGTCCCATACATAGCAATATATTATGACAGTACTTTTTGTGAAGAAGAAAGAATTAGGGGAAAGTGAGTACGCATTGATTGATAGGAAATGGCTAAACAAATTGTGGCATAGGAATATAGTGAAATATTTCCACTATATAACTGATATGAAAGATTTAGAGGAACATGAAAAAATGTTCATGAACTGATGAAAAGGCAATTAAGTAGAACTCAACAGAATGACACATACCCCTTGTCCACTATTACATACAGACCCAGACCACTCGACTGTTTCACGTTCCATTCAATAATCTACAGGCCACTCTTGTATCTGCTTTACTACCGCTGTCTTGCTTCTAACCAAAAAGAACAACCTTCTCAATTCTTTAGAATACATGCCCTCAGACTCTGGGAAAATTAATCCAGTAACTTCTGGAACTCCAATCCTGGGGCTGAGCCATGAATGAGTGTAAACTTACTTAAATTAGCCCAGGCCGCCACTTTCCTCTCTGACCCTTCCATCTATCCGTGCCAAGCTGTCATCTGTTCTGTCACACATGTACTATCAATTACTGCCCCCCCCCACTTTTCATTTCTTAATTTGGGTACAGTATCAAATGAATACAATGAAACAGTCTTTGCTTCTGTAAGGAGCATGTCAACTAACTGACCTGTGATCTTCAGACTAAAAATCCCTTCCTTAGGCACCACATTTCCTATATGCACTGCTTCCTCATCTTAGAATGTAAACTCCCCAGAGGTCCTCCTCACTTTTTTTTAAACCTTAGGATTTATCACCTGTCACATAACATTTTAAAAATGCTTTTTTTTAAATTCATGCATGCATACATACAATAATGTAATTTAAAAAACCAAAAAAGTAGTTTAACTCTGATTAACTGTAATGACCAATCTTGATCCTCAGGAACTGATGATGAAACTTTCCTTCATCTAATTAGGGGCAAGAGACTATGAATGAAGACTGTAATATATACACTATCTGACAGACATTGTATAGTGGATTTAAAATATTTTTCTGTTTCAAGAAAGGATTCAATAGTGAGGGAAAATTAAGGAGAAATGACTTTGTTGTAAAAAACAAAGGGAAGCAAGTAAATTGTACTTAAAATCTTAATTATCTTATACTACTTACATATTGTGCTGTTAGTAACTTGACCTAGGTTCAGAGTGCAGACAAAGTGAAAAAAGAGAAAGGTTTTTAGGAGGGAATCTGTAAGAGCAGGAAGGACAATGAAACTGAAATCAAGAGATGCCATCAAGACACCTAACTGCACTGAGCATCAGTTTTCCTGGTAACTACATACATCTTACTGTGCTGTGATGAAAAATTTACTCTAAACCTTTTAACATTATGGAATTTAACTGTCAGTCTACTAACTTGTCTTAACTACTTGTGACTCATCCAAACCGTCCCCCTGTCTATGATACTTAAAAGGATCTGTGATCACATTGATTTGGAAGTTGTCTCCAAAACTACCGGGGCTTATAATTTTTAATTATCTGTATTATTGTATTACTATTGTATTTGTATTGTATTGTATTGTATGTACTATTGTATTACAAGTTTTTCTGCTATATAGCAATACTAATATAATGGTGGTATTAAAAAGATAGGCTCTTGCCTTCATAATAGGAAGCTTGATGGTAGAAGGAGAGTAGTGGTGGAAGCAAAGTCATTAATGGAGCTTTATGATTTCAATCCCTTGTTTAGGTCAGGACCCAGTCTGTCCTTCTGTACTACCTGCCCCAGATAAACATACTGATTGAGATCTATAGGATGTCTATCCAAATACACCTGAACAGTAACAATTCTTTTTCTACTCTGCCTCTCCTGTCAAGCTAAACTCCTTTGAATAATTACAGCTCTCTTCCAAGAGGCTCTGCCATTTTCAATCTTGATCCTCAGGAACTGATGATGAAACTTTCCTTCATCTAATTAGGGGCAAGAGACTATGAATGAAGACTGAAATATATACACTATCTGACAGACATTGTATAGTGGATTAGCACTAGGCCAGCTGCAAACAAGGACATCTGGGGATCTTCACTAACCATAGAAAAATGCTGCGCTGGATCTCCTCAACCACAGCAGGGAACACCTTTAGCCACTTATCTTAGTCTTAATCTTCACCTCCATCTTGAATGATTTTGATGTAAGGACTGGCCAGTACATTAAGGTGGCATTTTGCTCTAACGAATCAAATTTTTTATAACCACAAATAAAACTTTGATCTTTATCTACATGTGGCCCCTACAAATGGGGACTGTTCTTTTCTTCCTTTTCCTTTTTTGTTTTGTCGATGTAAATAGTTTATTTTGCTTAATTATTACTAGAGTTTTGCTTTTTTTTTTACTCCCAGTGGGGCAAAGGTGGGAGGAAGAAATAATTAGTGCTTTTTAACTGATAAGAAATAAAATTTTGAAGGTTTTTTAAATTAAATTTAACTTTTTACATTCATTTTTACAAAATTTTGGGTTCCAAATTTTCTCCCCATTTGTCCCCTCCCCCCTCCCCAATACACTAAGCATTCTAATTTCCCCTATCACCAATCTGGCCTCTCTTCTATTATCCCTCTCTTCTCTTACCCCATCTTCTCTTTTGTCCTGTAGGGCCAGATAACTTTCTCTTCCCCATTACCTGTATTTCTTATTTCCTAGTAGCAAGAACAATACTTAACGGTTTTTCCTTAAACTTTGAGTTCCAATTTCTCCCTATTCCTCCCTCCCCACCCATTCCCTTGGGAAGGCAGGCAATTCAATATAGGCCATATCTGTGTAGTTTTACAAATGACTTCCATTAACAGTCCTGTTGTGTAAGACTAACTACATTTCCCTCCATCCTATCCTGCCCCCCCATTGTTGCGATTCTCTCTTTTGATCCTGTCCCTCCCCAAGAGTGTTGACTTCAAATTTCCCCCTCCTCCCATTGCCCTCTCTTCCCTCATCCCCCCCCACCTTGCTTATCTCCTTCTCCCCCACTTTCCTGTATTGTAAGATAGGTTTTCATACCAAAATGAGTGTGCATTTTATTCCTTC